>BTHU01000006.1:600000-1192500 GCA_036184795.1 Tokudaia tokunoshimensis
CACACACAGTACTCTAGGGAACCCAAGGTTAGGAGGTGGCACAGGGTGATTGAGACATTACCTCATGAGCACTTTTTCACACATGCATCCCAGAGTACCACACTGACTCCATATTGCAAGCCATCATTTGTCTGAAGAGGGACAAGGTACCTCCGGGGCACATGACACATAGCTCTCTGTAATACACAGTAGCAAGGACGTTTGTCAGACCCACATCATTGTCCATAAGGAGGGGGCAAGAATTGGGGTGGAATGGGTTCAGTTCGGTGTCATATCTGAGCTATCAAAATGGGATATGGAAGCTAAGGGAGGAGAGGAACAACAGAAGGTCAGGGCAGGCCAGAAAGGGGTCAGGGGTGTGTGAGACAGGTATGAACCAACAGTTACTCATTTCTATATTTCTTTTTAATATTTTTTCTTTTTTTGTCTTTTTAAAAAAGATTTATTTATTTATGTATATGAGTACACTGTAGCTGTACAGAAGCCATCATGTGCTTGCTGGGAATTGAACTCAGGACCTCTGCTCACTCCGGCCCTGCTCACTCTGGTCCAAAGATTTATTTATTGTTATATATAAGT
The DNA here is from genome assembly GCA_036184795.1 of Tokudaia tokunoshimensis. Lineage (NCBI taxonomy): Eukaryota > Metazoa > Chordata > Mammalia > Rodentia > Muridae > Tokudaia > Tokudaia tokunoshimensis. The sequence goes on from BTHU01000006.1 coordinate 600,580, forward strand.
ACACTGTAGCTATCTTCAGACACACCAGAAGAGGGCATCAGATCTCATTACAGATGGTTGTGAGCCACAATGTGGTTGCTGGGATTTGAACTCAGGACCTTCGGAAGAACAGTCAGTGCTCTTAACCGCTGAGCCATCTCTCCAGCTCTATTTGTTTAAAGGACTGCATGACACTGTTTGTTGTACCTGTCTACCTTTACCTCTCTGTATTTCCCTCTGTCTCTGTCTTTCTCTCTTTTTGACTCTCTGTTACCTTGTCTTTATCTCTGACTATGTCTTTCTTGGAGAGAATTATACAATTAGGTCCAAGTCAGAATGAAGACATTTCCTACCATCTCTCCTGGGGTCTCCTGGCCATGAGGCCAGGTTCTGGCAAGCAGGGTTACTGTTCTATCCTGCATACCATTTCACAATGTGCTTCTGCTGGGCAGACATTTATTGTTGTCTGGGGAGAATCCATTAACTTTCCACTTCTGGGAGACCCTGGTTCTTCTGCAGGTAATCAGGGGTACAGTGTCCTGTGCCTACTTCCCAGCCCAGTGGATGGTGAACGTGAGAAGAGTCTATCCTTCCTCAGTGGAGGCAGTGAGCCAAGGCTGGACCCCATGGACTGGGAGATAGGATCTCTCCCTCTCAACAGCCCTTGACAGGCCGAGGACCAGAGACAGGACACTCTCAAAGCACACACTCAAATGAACCAGTCCTTGTGGGTGGAAGGTTTTTTGGAGCAAGTTCCATGTTGATGGCCAAGTCCATGGGCTTCCTGACAATTAACCCAGAAACAGAAGAAAGAGTGCATTCCAGCCCAGCCCAGCCAGCTACTGCCTCCCCGATAGCACATAGCAGGGCTTTTGCAGATGGTCAAATGGTATTTGACCTGGATATCCACCATCATCTTCTCATGAAGGGGTAGGGGAGAAGACCCTGACAGAGGACATGGGTGAGGGACATGGTCATGAGGTCTGTGTGCTGGGAGAGTGTTGTACATAACTGTCCTCAGAGTAAACCAACCACTATCCCACATGCCGAAGATGGTCCCACCTGGACTTTGTGACTGTTTAAATCTGCTCATAGAGGCCATTACAAGATGGCCACCTGAGTATCTAGTGTCTCCCTACCACCTGTCAGTATGTTGTGATTCCACACGGCCCCAGGAAGGAGCTGAAGTATATAAGGCCAGAAAAGACTGAGAGAGGCTTCATCCGAGGCTGTGGGAAATCAACATCCCTGCTGATGAAAGACTTTCCAGTATGGCCTTTTGAGAGCAGCACTCACAGCCTTGTAAGTAACCTGTGCTCTGTAAGAAAGTCCAGCTGGTTCCCCAGAGAGAACTTTAGTGGAATTGTGCCTGTTTGTTGTTGGAACCTTAGGAGGAGAGGTAGACTTTATTTACATTCTGCATCTTCTCTTTAGGAAGGAACTTCAGCAGCAATAAGGGTAAAACATGGAATAGGGACTCTAATGACGGACTCAGTGACAGGTGCCTGCACAGTTTCCTGGTGCAGGAAACACACTCCTCCCACAGGGAGGCATGGGGGTCTTTTCTGGGTGGCTGCAGCTCCTGCAAGCCCACTAATGTCTTCTCTGCTTCACATGCATTGCAAGTTCATGAAAATCATGCATTCAATTTTCTCCTTCCACAGATAAATGGACCGAGGTCTTCTTGTCAGGAAGCGTTTGTCTGAGTGATGAAATCTCCATAGCTAAGCACACGCAGCCCATATCAATGCGGTGCTACACAGCACTTGTCCCTTGAAAGTCACACAGGCGGCTCAGGATGTATGCAGCCTGGCCGCAAAGGCTGGGGTAGGCTGGGTTCTTAACTATGCTGTGTACGGGGCATCCCTTCTGTGCTCTGCTCCTGACTCAGATGGCTTGTGTTTGAATCTCCGCAGTTGAGAGAAAGCATCCTCACCTAACAGGGGGCGTCTTGGCTCTTGGGCTGAAAAGACTGAGTTCGCAAAGAGTAATAGTGAGCAAATGTCTCATCCCTGTTCTCAAGTAGCATAAGAGCCCCTTTGACTCTAACTCTCAGTCTGAATGTGGAATGAACATTGCTGGCCCTAGTGCCACAGGCTGATGATCTGTGTCCCTTGAATTCTCTTTGACACGTTAACCTATAGGACTTCATATGCTTCCTCTGGAAGCAAGCTACTATGAGTGTGATTTGTTAAGGAGGGACCCCCCCCAAATCCCATGTAAAGAGGAGGAGGCAGAGGCTGGGTAGGAGGGTGCCTATTGTGCACCCCTGTGATTTTTTTCTCGTGTGTGTATGTATGTATGTATGTGTGTATATATATGTGTGTGTGTGTGTGTGTGTGTGTGTGTGTGTGTGTTATAAAAGTTTTAAAGTGGGTGGGCACAGGGTCAGCGTGTGAGAAGCTGCCATTTCCAAAGTTTGGCTCTTTTGTGGTGTTTCTTGGTTTTCATTGACTGCCTTGTTACCGCCCTTCTGCTGGCTTCATGGTCTAGAACCTGCCAGGTTGGCCTCCCACAGTGACCACCGCAGTCCCAGTTTCCCACTGCACCCCTGGTGACCACCATGCCTCCCACAGGTGCAGACAGATAACGTATTCTGAAGACCTGCCCCAGATCTCTGTGGTCTTCATCTTTGTCAACGAGGCACTTTCAGTCATCCTGCGTTCCGTACACAGCGTGGTCAACCATACACCCTCCCAGCTCCTGAAGGAAGTCATCCTGGTGGATGATAACAGCGACAACGGTGAGTGGAGAGCACACGGCTTTGATGCCTGAAGGGCAGTGCTGTCGAGCACACGGCTTTGCAGTTGTGGACCAGCTCTTGGGTGTATGAATTCCTGTGGGAATCCCAGACAAGGGCTTCTAACACGGGGCTTAAAGCCATAGAGTTGAGTTGCTAAGTTGAGAGGCAACAGCTTGGAGGTGCAGCCTGGGAAAACACCTTGCTGAACATCCTCCCATCTTCAACTGCTGCCAGCAACACATGGAGTTCTGGGCTATGACCCTTTGCTCTGTCTTTGTGCTGTTAGCACACGGCCCTCTGTGCTCCTTCTTCTCAAGGCCACTACCAATGGGCCTGCATTAGTTACTTTACAGATTGCTAGGACAAAGTATCTTACAAAAATCTACTTGGTTCACAGTTTGACTCTATGGTGCATCATGATGGGGACAGCATGGGGCAGAAGACGCAGAAGGCAGCTAGTTACATCCACATTCAGAAAGCAGAGAAGACCAATGTTGGTGCTTAGCTCATTTCTCCTGTCTTATTTAGTCCAGGACTCCTGTCCATGGGCAGTGCTGCCCATGGTTAGAATGGGCCTCCCACCTCAACTAACCCAGTCTAGAAACTTCCTCATTTACTGTTTTAACCATTTTTTAAAAGATTTATTTATTTATTATATGTAAGTACACTGTAGCTGTCTTTAGATACCAAAAGAGGGCATCAGATCTCTTTACGAATGGTTGTGAGCCACCATGTGGATGCTGGGATTTGAACTCATGACCTTCGGAAGAACAGTTGGTGCTCTTACCCGCTGAGCCATCTCTCCAGCCTAAATCTCTATAACACTGTGGAGTTCCTGGGACTAGAACCCAGGACCTCGGGAGAAGCAGTCAGTGCTCTTAGCCACTGAGCCATTTCTCCAGAACTGCTTTAACCATTTCAACCATCTTCAAGGGTGTGGTTCAATGATACTGAGGATATCCATGTTGGGCAGCCCCCATCTCTACCTCAGAACTGTTGGGGTGGGGGACGTCTTTTGAGCCTCATTCTGTAGCCCAGGCCAGCTTGGGACTCATTACATGGCCTAAGCTGACCCCAGACTCACAGAGATCCTCCTGCCTCACCTGCTTGAGTTCCGGGATCACAGGCCGAGGCCACCATGTTATTATGGCCACAGAATTCTTTTATCATCCCAAACTGAACATGTTCTCATGGAAACCAGTTGCTTACCTGCTCCAGCAGCCAGTACCTTACTACTGCCCCTCTGTGGATTTGATACCTATAGACATATCAAAAAGACAAAAAACAAAAACAAAACAAAACAAAAATCAAAAAAATCACTATCTGTTAGTGTCTGGTTTGTGTCACTTTTAACGTGTCACAGTCCCTCCATATTGCAGCAGTATCAGGGTGTCCTGTCTCATCATCACCAAGTGATGCCCTTGTGTGGAGGGATCTTGCTGGCTGCCCACCCCCATCTGCACAGGAGTTCATTCTTATGTGTAAGGATCTGGCTGACCATACCCGCATCTGCACAAGGTCTACATTCTTGCCTGTAGTGAAGCTGCCGGTCTTGCTACCTATGCCGCCTGCTGTCCCTATCACTTTGATCTGAGCTGTCTTTTTTTTTTTCTCCTAGACTCATAGGACTGGGGTCCTGTCCGATATGTTGGATCTCAGATCCCAACCCAATGTGACTCCGCAGTACCTTTTTGAAACTCCAGTTTGGGAGCAGGGCTCAAACATCCCAGACATGCCTCAGGCTCTTGCCAGTACAGCATGCTAACACACGTGTCTTTTCCCCTTCAGTGGAACTCAAGTTCAATCTGGACCAGTATGTTCACAAAAGGTACCCGGGCCTCGTGAAGGTTGTGCGTAACAGCCGTCGGGAAGGTCTGATCCGTGCCCGGCTGCAGGGATGGAAGGTGGCCACGGCTCCCATTGTTGGCTTCTTTGATGCCCACGTGGAGTTCAACACTGGCTGGTAAGGGCTGGGGTGCGTGAACATCCTGTGTGGATTCAGATCAGTCAACATGTAAGGCTGGGCGGGGGGCTGTGACTCTGGAGGTTCCCAGAGATGGTCTCTGCTGATAGCCATTTGGCATAAGAGGAAGTATCTTCTTGACCTCGTGGAAAATTCTAGATCTAGAAACTACTTCTTATTCAGGGAAAGGATTGGGCTCAAGTGAGAAACCAACGGGACCCTGTAGCCAGGAGGTAAAGAGGCATCCCCATCCTGTGGTCATAAGCCAGCAGATTTGCAAGATATCCATTACAGGAACAATCTATCCCTCCAGTGTGGATTGGGAACCTATAGTCCGTGGAGGCAGGGACCTTAGATCAGAGCAGGGCTGTGTAAGCCCAAGACATCCACACGGGCTGAGTGGCCCAGCAAATCTGTCCTGGGATTTCTCATATTTGTTCAGCAAAGGATGTCTTGAGGACAGTGTCTTTTGTCCAGCAAGTGACACATCCGGAAGAAGCAATGTCAGAGGCTTGGTGCCAGAGCTGGCTCCTTGTCCCATACTGCTAGAAAAGAATATGTCCCTCCTGCTGACCCTGGGCAGGAGTTGGGCAGACAGAACAGCAGGGAGCTTCTTGCCTCAGCGATACCCTCCTCTGGTGACGAGGGTCCCCAGATATTAATCTATATGGGTTGTACTGTACCTATGGGTGTGACTGGCAGAGGTCTCCTATGGTCTTTGTTTCTCGTATGGAGAAGAGGGCATTAGAATCCCGACTTGTGGCTCTGTGCTGGAACTCAGTCTCTGTGCTTGTCAAGATCACAGAGTGGTACCTGCCATCACATATATGCATGTCACATGAGCAACTGGGACCATAAGCCAAAATGCCAAGACCACTTTAGGACAGATGTTATAAGAAGTGAGAGTGGGTACCATGGGGTACATAGAGCAGGGTAGGGCAGAGGGGAGGTGGCCTGGAATAGTACTGCCCTGGGGCCACCATCACCAAAGCTCCTCACTAGCTGCTGAAGATAGCTGGGGTTTGTACTCTGCTAGCTCGGGCACTCTGATCAAGGTGCTTTGGAGCTAGTCCCTCTGAGGCTCTAGAGAGGGTCTTGTTCTCTTTCAGCTCCTGGTGGCCAGGTGTCCCTCAATGTGTGTCCCTTGTTAGAATCCTGATCACTGGCTCTTCCAGGAAGACCCTGTGCCAAACCTGAGCCTTAGAGCCTCTCAGGGCCCACAGTTGTGATGGTTTGTATATGCTTGGCTCAGGGACTGGCACTATTAGGAGGTATAGCCTTGTTGGAGTAGGTGTGTCACTGTGGGCATGGGCTTTGAGACCCTCATCCTAGCTGCCTGGAAGTCAGTTTTTCTGCTAGCTGCCTTCAGAGCAAGAGATAGAACTCTCAGCTCCCCCAGCCCCATGGCTGCCTGGATGCTGCCATGTTCCTGCCTTGATGATTCTGGACTGAACCTCTGAACCTGTAAGCCAGCCCCAATTAAATGTCCTTATGAGAGTTGCCTTGGTCATGGTGTCTGTTCATAGCAGTAAAACCCTAACTAAGACAGAAAATGGTACCAGGAGTAGAGTATTGCTGTGATAGACCTGGCCATGCTTTTGTTTGGAAGAATGTGGATTTTGGGACTTTGGATTTAGAAAGCAGTGGAATGCTTTAAATGGGGCTTAATTGGCTATTTTAGTAGGAATATGGAAGACTTTGTTACTGAGAGTGATTTGAATTGTAAGGACCTGGCCCAAGAGGTTTCAGTGGAGGATTTTAGTGTCTGGAGTAAAGACTGTTTTTGTTGTGCATCTGTGAAGAATGTGGCTGCTTTTTTGCCATTATCTGAAGAGTCTGCCTAAGGCTATGGTGAAGAGACTCAGATTAATTGCATTGACCAAGGAAGTCTCAGAAACGCTCATCATAGACTTTGTTCTTTGGTTACGTCTCATGAAGAGCATTTTAAACAAACATAGCAAGCTGAGAAAGGGAAGATATAAAATACATGGTTCGAGTATTAAAGGAGCACCAGGAAGTGAAATGGAGCTGAATCCTGTGTTTAAGGATATTAAATTGGGCTGGAGAGACGGGTCAGCGGTTAAGAGCACTGACTGCTCTTCCGAAGGTCCTGAGTTCAAATCCCAGCAACCACATGGTGGGTCACAACCATCCGTAATGAGATCTGACGTCCTCTTTTGGTGCGTCTGAAGACAGCTACAGTATACTTAGATATAATAATAAATAAATATTGTTTTAAAAAAAAAGGATATTAAATTGAATTAGGGAGTAGTGACCTTAGGACAAGTTCCAACCCAGCTAAGTGTAGGTCCAGGCATATAAGCCTTTAATCCCAGAAGACAAAGACAAGCAGTTTTCTGAGGTCAAGGCTAGCCTAGGACAGAGCAGGTTCTAGGTGATGGTAGTGGTACACGCCTTTAACCCCAGCATTCAGGAGACAGAGCCATACAGATCTCTGGGTTCAAGGTCAATCTACAGAGCAAGTTTCAGGACAGACAAACTTAGGCAGTGAAGGAGTTGCAAAACAGAAAGTGGTAATGTAATAGAAGGAGGAGGCCATGTTCCAGCCCCAGCAATCAGCAGAACTCGGCAGCTTCAGCCATTTGGCTCTGGTTTTAGCGTCAAGAACAGGAGGAGACTACCGGGACAATTGATGCTGGTTAGCTGGAGCTCAGAAATTATCGGTGATTAAGAAGAGACCAGCATCACTGAGGTGAAATTTTCTGGGAAGGGTTTTCTGAGAGCACAAAGAAGCTGTGTTCCAGAGATAGCCAAGGTTGTACCTCATGCTGCAACTGTACTTGGTAATGTGTAAGAATAATCCAGGTGGTACTGGTTTTGAAGGCATGAAGGGGTCATGAAGAGCAGCTGAGACTTTGCACCGTGAGAGGCCATGGAAGGTCATTGGTGAAGGTGCAGCTTCAGTTGCAGTTGATAGCCCAGGGCTAAAAGGGTCAGGCAAAGGAACTGAGGCTTGGCACCATGAAGGGAGCCTGCCAGATGCTATTGGTGAAGCCTAGTTGTAGTGGAAGACTCCATTGTATTGGAGATGCCAGTACATCACCAAGATGCCATATGATCACCAAGAACAGCATGGCAGTGGAGTGGATCAACCTGAGCTTAGAGTGCTACAGAGGGCAGAGCTGGAGAAGTGATGCCAGCCCTTTGGAGGAGCCCAGAAGATCATGTGTGTATCCCAGACATTGAAATAAGTTGTAACATTGAAGTAGCCTTGGAGACCCCAAGCTGTACAAGATGCCAGAGCCATAGGCTATCTGCTAACAGGGAGTGAAACCAGCCCAGGAGAAAGAAGTTTGTTGCAGTCAACAAAGATGAAAAAGGGGTTGAAGATCTGAAGACAGCTTTGACATCAGACATGGAGATGCAGAGTTTGGAGTTTGCCCAGCTGGCTTACTGTCTTGCTTTGGAGATTACAGCTATCTGATCTTTGAAATTTGGACTTTTAGCATTGTTGAGATTGTTATAGACTATGGGGGCTTTGGAAGTTGGACTAAGTGTATTTTTTTATTATGCTATGGGTAGGTATGGTGCCCATAGACTTATGCATTTGAACAAGCCTATGGGGGCCAGGGAGTGGAATGTGATGGTTTGTATATGCTTGGCTCAGGGACTGGCACTATTAGGAAGTGTGGCCTCGTTGGAGTAGGTGTGTCACTGTGAGTGTGGGATTTGAGGCCCTCATCCTAGCTTCCTGGAAGTCAGTTTTTCTGCTAGCTGCCTTCAGAGCAAGAGGTAGAACTCTCAGCTCCTCCCGCCCCATGGCTGCCTGGATCCTGCCATGTTCCTGCCTTGATGATTCTGGACTGAACCTCTGAACCTGAAAGCCAGACCCAATTAAATGTTGTCCTTATAAGAGATGTCTTAGTCATGGTGTCTGTTCACAGCAATAAAACCCTAACTAAGATAACAGTGAAGAACCCACCCAGGGCCAAGTCACCAGGGAACATCCAGTTGTCCATTTTCAAGAGAAATGAAAACTCAAGAGTTTTATATCATTTCTCCCACTTTAAAAAAAAATTATTTACTTTATGTATATGGGTGCTCTATCTGCATGTACACCTGCATGCCAGAAGAGGGCATCAGATCCCATTATAGATGGTTGTGAGTCATCATGTGGTTACTGGGTACTGACCTCAAGACCTTTGGAAGAACAGACAATACTCTTAACCACTGAGCCATCTCTCCAGCCCTTCTCCTACCTTTTAAAAAGGAATTTAAGTTATTTTTTGTTTATAGTGAGCCTGTACACACAAGCACACCACAATGTACATGTGAAGTTCAGAGTACAGCTCAGAGGGATCAATTCCTTCTACCATGTGGGTCCCAGGGATCAAATTTAAGCTTGGCAGCAAGGACCTCTCCCCTCTGAGCCATCTCACTAGCCTATCAACTCATTTTTTTAAACAGAGAAGTTTGTTATAGTGTCAACCTAGGAGTTGGAGGCCTGAGAGCTACAGAGGAATTCAGTGCACAAGTATGTGTAACTATCCACCCGTGTGTGGTCCCAGAGCCCTTGAGTGTCCCTGGGTACTGAGAGTTTCAGGATATATTTAGCTCCTGGTAGTGGAACAGCATTTCCTGATTCACCCCAGGTTGGCCTGTCAGACAGGCATGCCTTGGAGGCAGCTTCTCTTATACAGCTACCGTGATTCCCCAACAATCTCAGATATACCCTACGACTACGACTTTGTTGGTTATGCTCAACAGGTGTTTGACAGTCCCGCTTCCTTCTGCTCTCCACACCCCATGCCTCCCTCCACTGCCAGTCTGTGACACGGCTCTTCTCTTTCTCATCTTTCTGTAACATTCTCGAATCCTATACCATCTTCAATCATGTGTCACCAGCTACCCTCCTGCTAGAGTCTCCTTGTACTGTGGTGTGGGTTGTGCACCGTACAACAGCCGACGCTGTCTACCATCAGCTCCCTGAGTCTAGTAGTCGTTTAGGAGAGCTGAATTTATCAGTCAGAATGCCACTTTTTTTTTTACATACATGACTCATTTTCATAATTGGAAACCCTGTTATCTGTGAATAGCATGATAACGGCGGTGGGCTGTCCTCCTGTACCCCATGCTCTAGCATGGCCCTTATTGCAGATCTTATATGTTAGCAGAAACAGCATTTGCAGTGTCTCTGGTGGGCTTTGTCCATTCATTGATGAGGAGGTAGGTCAATAGAGACTCACCCAGAAAGACAAGGCTGCCCCTGGCAGGATAAGATGATGGGCCCTCTCCCATATGGCGCCAACTCCTTATCCTTCCATTGCTGTCGCACACAGCTCCTCAAACCACTAGTCACCTCAAGCTCAGATCTTAGGTGAACCCAGTTTAGATACAGCCCTCTACCTTGTGGGTAGATAATAGGTCTTTGACCTTGTCCTTGTGGTAGATAATATGTCTTTAAAGGCTGGGGCTGTCCCCATCACCTCCAAGATACTGCACAGACAACAGACCCGCTGCTTTGACCCTTCATCTCTGCCTTTAGAGCATCTCTTGCTCTTCTCTCCTATGGTCTCCTGACATGCCCCACCCCCGTGCATGCTGGGCATGTGCGGACAGCTGGTAAAGCTGTTCTGTCCTCCGTGTAGACTGTTCATCCACACTCCCTGACATCTTCCCACTTGGTACCCAGAACACTCCTCACTGGATATCATCGAGAACTCAGAGCTCACCCCACTCACTGCTTCCCGTTTCCCACAGTACCTTTCCCCTCCCACACATCCTCTATTCAAGCCTCCTCCTCCCCCTCATCCCCCTAACCATGGTCTGTTGTGTAGGCTGTGCATTGCACACAGTATATGTAAGCACCGTGAGGCATGAATGTTTTTTCTTTTTAATTTTATGAATGCAATCTGTTACGACAAGTGTGGCCCACAACAGATCTTCAGTTGACACTTGAAAATGGACGTGTTTATCACAGGTACAGGAATAGAGGGGAGAGTAGGGTTAGGCTAAGAAGTCTCTCTGTATAGCCCCAGGGCCATAGCTGATCTGTGGAGAACCTTCAGATGTCCCTGTGCCTAGCACTGACCAGTCAAGAAGACTGAGGTGACCAGGCTTGGGTCAGGGCAGTTTTGTGGGTTAGCCCTTCCTGGTAGTCCAAATCTGCCATGACTAGATCCTGTGCTCAGCTAGATACCAGTCCAACTGGAGGGTCTGAACTCATGGCCAGTGGGTCTCCTTCCTTGGGTTGCTGGGGGTTTGAGAGGCTCTTATTCATTGCCATACCTTTCCCAGGGCTGAGCCTGCTCTTGCACGGATCCAGGAGGACCGCCGGCGCATCATCCTACCAGCCATCGACAATATCAAGTACAGCACGTTTGAGGTGCAGCAGTACGCCAGCGCCGCCCACGGCTACAACTGGGGCCTGTGGTGCATGTACATCATCCCTCCGCAGGACTGGCTGGACCGTGGTGACGAGTCAGCACCCATCAGGTAAGCCAGGATCAGTGCGAGGGTTGGGAAGTCCCACCAAAGCTGGCTCAGGATCAGAGGGAGGGTTGTATCCTTGAAGAAGCCCCAGCCTGTCTCCAGATTTAAAAAAAAAAAAGGGTCCCTACTTCACAGGGGCAGGGAGCGCCAAGATGACAGAGTAGCCATGGTCAGGGAACATGGACAGGCCTGGCTCAGATCCAAGTCCAGAATGATGACCAGGTCAGATTTGATTATGGTTTGGCTGAGTGATCTTAGAAAAAGGAGCGACAGAGAGAGGAAGAGAGGTGGGGAGAGAGATTAGAAGAGACAGCCATGGAGAGGCAGGGTCAGAGACAGAGAGACAGATAGGTTGAGTGAGTGACAGAGAATGAGACAGAAACAGAAAAACAAGACAAACTGAGAGACAACAACAGAGGGAGACAAAGACTGAGAGACAAAGGGTAAAAGTCAGAGCCACAAAAAACGCAAACAGAGGGGCTGGAGAGATGGCTCAGCGGTTAAGAGCACTGACTGTTCTTCCAAAGGTTCTGAGTTCAATTCCCAGCAACCATATGGTGGCTCACAACCATCTGTAATGGGATCTGAGGTCCTCTTCTCGTGTGTCTGAAGACAACGACAGTGTGCTCATATAAATAAAATAAATCTTTAAACACAGAGAGAGAGAGAGAGACAGAGACAGAGAGATAGAGGCTGAGACAGTGAGGAAAGAGACTGAGAGAGACAGAGAAGGGGAGAGATAGAGTCACAGAAAAGCAGATGGCATCAGAGAGCAGAGGAGGCAGCCCTGGAGAAATCCTGAGTCTGGACAGCCCATGGCTGTGGACTGTGTTCTGTAAGGGTAATATCCTGACCATGCATTAGCCTGTGAAACATTTTCTTTCAGTTTGAATTGATTCTTTAGATTTGAGGAGAGGAAGTTCTACCATTTCATGAGATCTGGGAGCCCCGTTCATTCAAAAGAATTATGGGCTCTGCCCAAAAAGGACCATGGGAGCTTGCTTGTGGGAGACCCTGCTGCTACCTGTCATCCTGCTGGTTTTGACATCACCCCCACTTAATCAATTTTCTCTCATCTGCCTGCTCCCATCAGGACAGTCTATGGTTTTCAGGCTCTTCCTCCGGGTAACTCCCACCTCCCTCCACAGCACCTGATGAGCCCCTGGGAAATCCGTACCTTTACATCTGGTGGCTTGCTCCACTTTCTCTTGGGGATCCACCTGGGATCCAGAACTGTCTTTGGAATGAATGATCATCTCCAGGTCCTGCTGTTGTGAACCTGGCTCCCACCTCTTCACAGGGTTGTAGGACTTGGTGGGAAGACCTCCTTCCCTCATGGTAAAAATGGTACCATCTGGTTAGAATGCTGCAAGCAGCTGCAGTCCCTTGGACCAGTCGCTCCTGTGGGAGCGTCTCCTGAGGCGTCCCATGCTGGTGCCCAGCTTGACCCTGCAGACTGAAGAACTAGTTCATTGAAATGCATTGCTCATCTCCTTTCCACCGGCAAAGAGCTATTGGTAGTAAATCCAGAACTCGACATCATGAGATGAAATCATTTGGCACAGAAAGGGGGTGGGGGAAGCAAAACAAAACACAACCGTCATCTCAGAGGAAATGGTTTTACAATGCTAAGACTAAGGAGCTTCCCAAGCTGGAAACGTGCCATCCCCCCCAGACCTCTTAGCTCCCTCCACAAGGTCCTTTTCTCATCGATGGACCAGGAATCTTGGAGTTGCCTGGGCTGCAGTGATTTCCTAGGCAGGGTCCTGGGCTCTGGGCTTTGCAGCAAGCCCTGCCCATGGAGTTTCCGAAAGTTCAGGCCCACAAAAGGGTCCTAAGGGGGCTCATTGGAGCGGAGAGTGACAGTCTGAAGGTTATTTTTCTTCATTCGCGATTCATCTTATGATCCCAATTAGTAGAAAGATAAAGGCTTCATGTGTGACATTTTAGAAATCAGAAGAGGTCCAAGGCCCAATGGGAGGCATCTCGCACAGTTTGTACCAGGCTCTGGATACGCAAGAGACAGTGAGGAACAGAGCTTGATGGTCTGATTGAGTCTTGGGGGGGTGCTGATTCCCAAACCCCTTTATTCAATCATCCCAGAGCTGTTAACCCAGCTAATTCATGCGGCTGACTTAACAGATATCACATTTAAAAAGGAATAAAAGAAAGATGGGGCTAACCATCTTTCTGTGGTGGAGACACCACCACATAGGGTGCTTAAAATGAAGACCGGTAATACTTTAAGGGGGCGGAGCACACAGAAGCTCAGGCCTGCCCGGCTGTTGGAGAACTGTTGTCTCCTGTAAAGACAAAAGAACTTCCTGTATCATCAAGATATTCTGTTCCTGGCAGATTTTTCCTTTTGTTCTTTTTTCTTTTCTTTTTCCTTTCTTTCTTTTTAAGATCTATTTATTATTATGTGTAAGTACACTGTAGCTGTCTTCAGACATACCAGAAGAGGGCGTCAGATCTCATGGTTGTGAGCCACCATGTGGTTGTTGGGATTTGAACTCAGGACCTTTGGAAGAGCAGTCAGTGCTCTTAACCACTGAGCCATCTCTCCAGGCCCCAGATTTTTCAAAATGAATGAACACATAGCCCACAAAAAAGGCTTCTATACAAGCACTTGTAATGACAGTTTTAAAAATGCTCACTGCAGAAACAAGTCAAGTGTTTTGACCCGGTGAGTTCTGCCAGACACGGCTTCCCTTATTCTGGAAGACGGGAGTCGCAGAGGAGAGGATCCTGACAGACATCGCCTCCCTCGAGGATTTGCAATCAGAGGTGGTCTGATACATCTGGTGTGCATCACTGTCTTGATGTTATTGTCTCTCCTGCCTGAGAGGCCAAGGTTTCATCTCCCTAAACTGTGGAGTACAAGGAGCAAGGAGGGTAGGGAATTCATCATAGCCTCCCTCCCTCTGGCCCATAAAGAGAGACTGGGAATTCAGTCAGACACTGCCTCCCTCACTCTAGAATACGAGGAAGTGTGGGAGAGAATCCTGTCAGAGGTTTCCTCCCTCACAGTGTTGGTGTCGGAGCAACAGGGGAGAATCCTGTCAGCCCTCTCCTCCCTCACTCTGGGGTGTGAGTGACAGTTGGGGCAGGTCTCACCTTCCTCACAGTGCTGCAGCAGGAGCAACAGAGGAGGAAGAACCCTCTCTTGTCACCTCACCCACTCTGCAGTATCAGGAGTGGCAGGGAGGAATCCCGGCTTGCTTTGAAGGATCGGAAATGTAAGACAGAGCCCGATCAGATAGCATTTACTCTGTGTTGTCAGGGACCATGGCTCCTGGTCAAGTGTGGCTTCTCACAGCTGAGGGTCTGGACGGATTATTGCTCCTGACCAAGACTGATTTCTCTCACGTGAGAAGAACTCCGCCGATTCCTCAAAAGTGTGACCAGCAGAAGATTGGAATCTGCCTGTGGGTGGAGGAAACACGTTATGATCTCCTTCCTTTATTAAGCCAGCTGGGCCAGTCAATGACCTGGCCAAAGGAACCATCCTTCAGGAGGGCAGATTCACCTAACACCATGATAAAGAGAGGGGAGAAATAACCTTTAATGAGATAATGTATTTTCCGTTCCTGGAAAGCCTACCCCTGATGCAGTCATAACAGAACTACTGTGAGGGTCTATTAGGTCTACCCACTTTTCTGAGTGGGTTCTCTCTCAGAAAGTCTCTTTCTTTGATACTGTCTCTCTCTTTCTGATACTAGCCTGAGCCTAGGTGTGTCCTCCCTCTCGTTGGGCTTTTAAGATCTTTCTCTGAAGACTTTCCCACCACTTGGCTGCTTCTCTGTCATGCTGTCTTAACTCAAATAGTAAAGGGCATGACTTCCTGTCCTCTCCTTCCCCTTCCCCTCTTCCCCCCCCCACTTCCCTTCCTCCCCTCCTCCTTTCCTTTCCCCTCCTTCTCCCCCTCCTCCTCTTCCTCCTCCCCCTCTTGAGACAGGGTCACACTATGCAACTCTGGGTGGGGGTTACCCCTATAATGATCAGGACACATCCCCCAGCCTGAGAAGACCTCATCTGAGGCATTTCTTGGTTCTGCTCTTCTGTAATTGTTGCGGTAAATCTCCACCCAAATATGCCCCGGCAATGAAAGATTTACCGCAACATGTAATCACAGCAAGAAATCCTCATGCAAATAAAATCAACGCCTCTGACTCGTGCACTGTGGCTTCCTGAGTTTCTGTTTATTTTGGAACTGAGCAATTAAAAAAAAAAGTCATTACTGGCAATAACAGCCTTGGTGGGGAATTTGGCACCTCTCTTCATCAGAAATCATCCCGAGATTGTTATTGTTGTTAAAGAAGATGAGAGACATACCTGTTGGACATTAGGATCATACCTTAACCAATCGAGTACTTGCTATTAAATTGAGTACTTGCTGTTAAAATTCAAAGGCGCTATTAAAAATCTTGTTACTGTTAGCTTGTGAACAACAACAAAAAATATATCTTAGCACAAATAAAAGGACAACTGCTTTTTAATACTACTGTGTTCACCCCGGCCTTTCAGTCGACAATAGCAGAATGTTTCTGTTAAATTTGACTTGTCTTTTCATTCTTTTTATTGGGAAGATTCAGCCCTGGAAAGATTCAGCCCTGAAAAAGACATGAGCAGTCTCCCCTGGGTTCAGTATCAGGTGCCTCGGCACAGGAGTGGCTAAGCCCCGGATGCTGAGGGATGCCTTTGTTCTGAGGCAAAGTCTTTCATGCAAAGCCTGGAAGCCCAGAGTGTGTTATATAGCTCACAGTTCCTGTGGTCGACATACGGTCCCTGCGTTTTCTCCATCTTTTCAGTCTTTTTCATCCTGCCTGGCAGGCTCAGCATACTCTACCCTTTGCCCGTACATCCACACATCCAAAGTGTCATCAAGATGGTGGCTGCTATTCCCCACCCCAACCTGGTCCTTTATCGATCTTGCTTCTCTATGTACTGTTTCCTGGGAGTATATGTCCATTGATGGGTTGTTTCGGTTTGGTTTTGGTTTTTGGGGTTTTTTTGTTTTGTTTTGTTTTGAAACAGAGTTTCCTCTGTGTAAACAAACCCAGGCGAGCCTTGAACTCAGAGATCCACCTGCCTCTGCCTCCCAAGTGCTTCTGGGATTAAAGGAGTGCATCGCCATTGCCTGGCTGACATTGATGGATTTTTTTTTAAGATTTATTTATTATATGTAAGTACACTGTAGCTGTCTTCAGATACTCCAGAAGAGGGTGTCAGTTCTCATTACGGATGGTTGTGAGCCACCATGTGGTTGCTGGGATTTGAACTCAGGACCTTCGGGAGAGCAGTCAGTGCTCTTAACTACTGCAGCCCCTGACATTGATGGATTTTTGGTACCTAGATAATGAGCATACCCATTCAGGATTACAATGAAATGCCGAGAGGCGTTTTTGCTGCCATTTTAAAGTGTGCGCGCTTAAACTGAAGTATGACGTGGCAGCTGGCAGCCTGCTCACTACAGCTGCCTAGCTGTGTACTCGGGAACCTTCAGAGCCTGTCACTCAGACTGATGTCAGTAAAGGTTCATGGGGCTGAGTAGTGTGCGACCCACACAACTGTGCCGTGTAACCTGGAATCCGTACACACCAACAAGACACGGCACTGAGGGAGGAAGACTAGGTGTGACCCAAGGAAAGCAGTGTCTGTCGGAGCCACACAACCCAAGCTCGTGGACCCTGGTCTGTACTGTTCTGCCAGAGCCTTAGGCATAAAAGGACAGGGCCACGGCAGCTGGAGAAATGGGTTCCCCCTATACCCAGGGCACACCGATGTCAGTAGGATCAAGAAGCGTGGGGAGATTAAGAGGGGAGGGTTATGGTCTCACAAGCAGATAGGGCTCTGGGTCACACCCCGGTGACAGCCTCATTCTGCGTCTCTCCTTCCTCAGGACACCTGCTATGATTGGCTGCTCGTTTGTGGTAGACCGGGAGTACTTCGGGGACATTGGCCTGCTGGACCCAGGCATGGAGGTGTACGGTGCAGAGAACATTGAGCTAGGCATGCGGGTGAGTAGGCACAGGGCTGGGGTGCTGGTAGCCAGGAATGTCTACAAGGGTAGGCCTGAGGACCCAAGCTACTTGGGAGACTATGTTAGCCCAGTCAAGACAAAAAACAGCCCAGTGAGAGTCCTTGCGAGCACTTTTAAAGGGAAGCTCTGCCTATGAGCAGATCAAAACAGATGGAGCCCTGTGTCTGTTGTGCTCCAAGCTGTCATTTTCTGTGATATGCACATCGACTGGTGGGGTTGCCTGGGAAAATCTCATCCTTAGAGCCCAGGTGGACACAGTGGGGGGAAACTGGTCCTCCAGTTAACTGGTTCCAGCACAACGCACCTACCACCTTGGTTACAGGGAAAGGCGGAGCATGCACGGAAGGCTCAGGTGCCCCTATAAGGGGAGCACTGGAACAGTCTGCAGTGGAGGTGACAGGCAGAACTGAGCAGGGGGTCCTTGAACAGGGTAGACTGTGCCCTCAAGCAGAGAGGTTGTGGAATGGAGTTCAAGCAGCCATGAGCTCTTATGTAACCCCTGTGAGCCAGATGTGGGCACAGGCTTGCCTCAAGCCTTTGCCTCTGTATCCCTAGGGCGCTGGGCCTCTTGGAACCATCAGTAACAGATGTGCTGATCACCTCGTGACTAGGTTTTATGGCTACAGAGGGAGAAGGAGAGGATGGCCTGCCTTTCCGCATCCTGGCTTCTAGGGAAGGTGATGACTAGAGAAAAGGAAGCGTGTCCTTCAGAGGGGAAGCAGGGAACAGCTGAGGCAGGAGCATTAGTCACAACAAAGAAATTTAGGGAAACACTCTAGTGAGGCACAGGAGCCTGGACGACAAGGCAGGTGTAACAGGCAAGGGAGTGACCAGTGCAAGGCTCGGGGGCAGCTCGAGACGCCCCCAAGGTTTGCGTGGCTGTACCTCAGAGATGGGAGGGTACTCACCTAGTCAGTGGAGCAGGACATGGAACACCAGACTCCAAGGCTCCTGATACCTTCCTCCAGGATGCCTATGACTTGCAAGATGGGCAAGGCTACACAGAGAGGACAAAACATAGCTGAGGGAAGAATTGAGGAGGTACGAATGGGGAGTGGGCTTGCCCCTCAGGCTCTGAGCTATCCTGAAAGACACCAGCCATGTTGGGTGGTAGGCGGTGGAGGGAGGTATGGAAAATAGCTTCCCCGCCATATTGGTTTTCAGCATCTGGAAGGACAGGTGTCTCAGGGGTGTGGGGCTGACTGTGGGTACATGCCACAGATCCTGAAGTCCCTCCCAAGTTCAGTATCTAGGCAGTTTTGTCACTGGGAGAAGACCTCACCTCAGCCTTCCCCAAGCCTCAGTTGCTCCATCTGTGTTCCCAGTACTTTGAGGAGAGAACAGTTGTTCGATGCTTTGTTTTGTTCTCAAAAAGAAAAAAAAATCAGGTTGGATTTGGAAGCTGGGGATCAGGGCTCTGCTTGTGCTAGTAAGGCTCGGGGACAGAGGCTATGTGTAGCAGGCCTGTGCTAAGCTCTGACTTCCTGGGGGACAAAGAGCAGACTCAGGGGAAAGCTTCAGATTGGTTTAGAGTTTAAAACCCCAAAACAGGTAAGTTGTGAACTTCATAGTCGGTAGAAGGAGGACGGAGAAGTTAAGCATCCACAGAGGTCAGCAGTATGGTGGCAGGCAGCCAGACCGTGGGGAAGGAAGCCCTAAGCCTGCATTAGGGAGGCATAGTTAGGCTCTGACCAACATCCCGGATAAAAAAGAAGAAAGGGAATTGTTGAATCTTTCTGAGTCAGAATGCACAAAGGCAGTCAGGCCCAACAGAACTCATGATTCATAGGAACTCCATTATGGGGCTGGAATTCTGGGAATGGATGTTATAGAAATAATAGTCCCTTTCATTGAGGAATCTCTCTGCATTCTTAGAGGTGAAGGAAAGAAAGGCTTTTTACCCAAAAAGATCATGGCCAACTGGGGCTAATGGCCAAATACAACTTGGCCACTAATAGATTTTACTAAGTTCGTAAAATCTAAGTAAGACTTCGACTCATGCATGTTACATGTCCTTAAATTTATTTTAGGTCCCCGGCCCCAGGTTACACTTGAAACAATTTAAACCGAGACAGGAGACTGTAAGTCTGGCCACTTGGGCAAATGGAAGATTCTCCATAGCAAAGATGTCGCCAGAATAATTTTTTAAGTAAACCTGTGTTGCTCTTTTTAAACAGTTGTTATCTGGGCTCATCTTTCCCATCTGGCAGAATTATACTTTTCCCCAGAAGGGAACTGGGGGCTCTATGTCAAACCAGGACTCAACACTGTCTGTGACCCTGCACTGCCCCCTCAAACATGTCAGAGGCATGTTCTTTAGGAATGAGTCTAATGGCTGGCCAACCTTGGTGAACAAACATTTACATTCTAGCATTGTAAATTTGTTTATTTCTTTTTTATTTATTTATTTATTTTATTTTATTCTCTAAGTTTTTTTATTTACATTCCAAATCATTTCCCCTTTCCCATTTAATTTATTTCTAACAGGCCTAGTTAGCATACTGCTTATCCTTGGGGTATTTGGGGAGCAGCACCCCTTAACTAAAATTCTACTTCTTGTGATTTTATATCTACAAGGCCAGTTAATTAACAAATCCTTCGTAATATCAGTTCTACTGTTTTGAGTTTTTTTTCCTACATCAGGAAAACACATTATCTTAAGGTGAACCCACCTTCCTAGGGATAGTCCTGACCTGCCCCACTGGATTAACCAGTAAGGGAAGAGACAAGAGCGTGTCTCCACCTAGAGGTAAATTTTATTCTTTCCGGAGATCTGCACAGGGAATTGAAGAGGGTGCAATCACAGGCTCCCGCGCTGCAAGACTGTGTGTCACTCACACCGCTCATGTGTGAAACACACAAGTGAGCCTAACGTGTATATTCTATTTTTAATTCTGACTGCATTTAGGAGAGCCTGCATGGAAGCAGACAGTTTCAGTAAGATAAAACAAATCAGAGAAGAAGGAAGGGAGGGAGGTAGTACCAGCTGACAGCGTACTTACACGCTGTGGGGCTAGGCAGGAGGAAAGCCAGTGCTCCTCTGAGCCAGGCTGTTGCCAAGAAACTCTTCTTTCCTGTCTAACCCCTGAGGCTTGGAAGGCTGAGCCCAGGACCCTCTGTTTTCATTGTTAAAGATTGGAGTCTGAATTCCAAAGGGCTCTTCAGGGAGGAACTCTACTTATCCAGGGACCCGGAGTCCTGGTAGGAACCCCAAACCAAACAGGGTAGAGTGTGTGGGAGCCAGGCAACAGGCCCGTGGAGAGGAAGCAAGGTGAGCTGCCCTCCCCCCAAGGTACCCAATTTGCTTCCATCTGACACCTGTGTGGCTCCAAGTCCCTTTAACTTCGGGGGTGGGGGGCATCCCCCTGCTGAGGTACTTCATCTTAGAGCCATCTCTAGTCTTCCTAAATGTGAGTGTTCTCTAAACATGTCTCTAGAATTAAAGAATAATTGATGGAAAAAATGGCTCCTCTGTGGGGTGTGGTTCTAGAAATTGCCAGAGAGCAGGCATCTCTGCAGTCAGTAGCAAGCACAGAAACTGTTTTGCCCAGATCAATGTAGATCTATCTGACCCTTCAGGTTATGTTCCTGCTCCCCACAGTGACCCTGAGATGACCACTGGGTCCAGCACATGTGTGTGGACAAAGAGGACTTTCCAGCAGAGAGATCCAGGACAGCTTCATCACCCCCCTCACTCATAGTACCCAGATGATCTGGAAACAAACAAGAAGTCAGGACAGACCCAAGTTAGAGATGTCAAGACAGTGGGGATGACAGTGGTAGCAAGACATCACTGCCGGCTGGCACATCACAGGATGCCTGTGACTTAGACAGGACAGGAATGGTTAGAGGCTGTTAGGAACTGCCTGTGGAGTGAGAGTCAAGGTCTTCTGGCTTTCATTCCTAAAGTAGGTGGACATAGTAAAGTAGCTTTTTAAAGAGAAAGCTGCCGCTTGGTACTTGGAATTAAAGACAAAGGAAGTCAGGAGTGAGCAGAGGTAACCAGGTATGGAGCCCATCTCCTGGCTCTTTAGAGCCATCTTCAGTAACAGCAGCTGCTACACCCAGGTCTTGTGGTCTTGGTGGACCCTCAGGCTGTGTCCTTGGGCTCTGCACAGACCTCTGGTCTCAGTCACTCTTCTTATTGCTGCGACCAAATACCCAACAAAACAACTTATGGGAGGGAGGAAGGAAAGGTTTGTTTTGGCTTGTAGCTTGAAAGGTACAGTCTATCATGGTGGTGGGGGGAGTGTCTCATGGTGGCAGGAGTGTGAGGCAGCAGATGACACTGTGTCCCTGGTCAGGATGCAGAGATGGACATTAGCTTGCAGCTGCTTTCTCTTCTATTCAATCTGGGACCCCCAACCTATAGAATGGTGCTGTCTTCCCTCCTCCGTTAAACCCAACCAAGAAACTTCCTCACAGACAGGCACAGAGGTGACTCTAAGTCTTATCAAGTCAACAATCTAGATTAGCCAACCACCTCCCAAGTCTAAAAGTCCCAGTGCCCACCCTACTAGATGATTGATGTCTCTGCCTATCCAGGGCCCATTGCCGCCACCCACCGTGAGAACTTGGATATGGCTGGGGTGTCTCCAAGGACTTATTGTCCTGTCACAGATAACGTATTCATGGGTTCTGGTATGATTGATCACTGAGGCTGAGATCCATGCTGGGAGGACTACGATACCTCCTAATCGAAATGCTCAACTAACCGTACTCGGCCCCATCCTGAGAGGCAATGGAGAACGCATGCATGAATGCACACATGGGAGAAACATTCTCAATGCTGCCAACAGCTGGCTCCGCCCTTCCGCTCTACCCAAGGAATCCTGAGTAGAAAGGAGATGCTCTTCCGAGGCATTCTGGGCCCTATATTTCCTGAGGCCTGAGTACTGGAGTGGCAGACCCAGAAGCCAACGGCTGCACTCCAGGTCCTTCAGAAGGCAGAACTGCATTTCTCTGGACACTCCAGCTGGAGGCTTATTTCCCTGTGCCTTAACTACCAGCAGCCCAAGCACTTGGCAGCTTTTGTGACTCTCAGCTTCTAGCCACAGTAAATAAATGGTGGCAGCAGACAGACAGCTCAGAGCAGCTGGAGTGCCAACTACTAGTGACACAGATCTCAAGCAAACCTCAGGTACTGGGACCCTTTGATCTGGAGTGACAGGAGTTACAGCTGTCAGACTTTAGATGTCAGGATCTTTAGCCCTTAAAGCATTGCAGCTCTCTGAAACTCATCCAGCAGCCAGGGCCCATGCTTCCTTGTCTAAGGCTCTCTTCTCTCTTCCTTTTTCCAGTCCCAACTCTCCACCTGCTCTGACTTGCTCACTACCTCTGCCCCCCCCACCTCTGCCATGTTGTTTCTGCTCCTTGTCTCTTTACCCTTGTCCCTGCCTCTTGTCACTGCTGCTGCTGTCACCCCTGCTGTCCTACTACCATAGCCTTTCATCATGTTACCAGTTCAGCCTGTTGCTATCACACCGGGGGCAGGGGGAACAGCACAGAAGGGAGTCTCCCAGTGACTCTCTAACCGAGATGAACAGTTTGCTTAGATAGCCAGAAAATGGGTGTGGACAGGGCATTTGCACCAATTACTGCAATCCTTTGTACAAATTAATGGACTGTGTTTCCCCGGTCATGACATAGCTCCTCTTGCACCAATCAGCTGTCCACTGGTGTTTGCTCCAATCACAGTCTTCTTGCCTATGCTATGCTCTAACCACTGAGTTACCATTCCAGCCGCTAGAACACACTTTCTGAAAGTGGCTCTTCAGAATAAGAACAGGGTCTCATTTGGGTGGTGGTGGCACACACCTTTAATTCCAGCACTGGGGAAGCAGAAACAGATGGATCTCTGTGAGTTTGATGCCGAACTGATCTATAGAGTGAGTTCCAGGACAGCCAAGGCTACACAGAGAAACCCTGTCTTGAAAAACCAAACCAAAACAACAAACAAAAAGAAGAGGGTCTCACAGTTACATCTTCCCTGTAAAACTCAATTCCAAGGCTAAGGCCAGTCCTTGGGGGTGGGGTCCTGGGTCAGTGGTGATTCTCAGTACAGGACAGAGCAGTTTACAGCGCAGGAGCAAGTGTCTGAGCTTCTGTTCTACAGCTGGCTTTCCAAAGCAGATTTCGTTAGATTTTGTCCTGACCTTTATTAAACCTAATGGACGAAGCAGAATCATTTCCCCCTAATTGGCTCCAGGACTTTCCTCATTAGGGGACGTGCAGCTGGTATTTCTACAATCACAGGGATGAAAATTGACCTCGAGACCTCGGAGTCCCTCTAATTGGATTGAGTCGATTAGAAAGGCTGTATGGGCCCTCATATTAATCACAGGTCAGAGACAGTGAGAACAGGGAATGGGGAGCAGAGCACAGACCTGTGGCTGCAAACCAGCATCCTGAACAGGTGCACACATCCTGCTCTCCCTCCGAGCTGCTCTTTCTCTACCAGGGCCACTTTACCCTGCTGGCCTCACACTGAATGGGAGCCTTCATGTCTCCGTTCAGGTGTCAGCCTTAGAGCCCCTTCATCTTCCCAACCTTCCTCATGGAAATCCCTCAGCCCCTCTATGCTTCTGTTTGACCAAAGCACATACAGACTGCACGGGGAGAGTTCTGTCTGTTTGATAGGGGAGCTCCTCAAGGACATACATTACCCTGGCATGATTCTCTGCCAGATCGAGTTATCTGCAACCCCCAGAACCCTTCTCCTCACCTTTCCCAGCCAGCATTGCAGCCCACTTTAGATGGATCCTGTATCACACCTGAGCTACAGAGTCACTGACTGTATGCACTATGGTGGCACCACCGGCTTTTAGACTTGGGAGATGCAAATGTTCTGCACTGAGCTGTATCTCCAGGCCTTCTGAGAATAGAATTCTAGTAAAAGATGGAGGAGAAGAGACAGGAAGGTATAACTGGGCAAGGTGTGTGTCTGAGACAGAGAACAGTCCATCCCTTAGGATATTTGAGTCCCAAGAGGGTATCAGACCTCAATCCAAGGTGACCAGGGCTGAGAGAGCAACTTAGAATGTATCAGATCTGAGATCATTACCACACCATCACTATTTATATTGGGGTGTCTCAGCTGCTCCCCTGCAAGAGGGTGCCCTAGAAGGAACCTGCTTCCGACAGCTCTGACGATAACTGCTGCAGGCTGCCAAGAGCTTTCTAGGGGCACTGGCTACATGGCAACTCTACCAGACAAGCTCTACCAGGCAGGGCTAGCCTGGACACCTCCAAGGGGCCACACTATGGCTGCCATGCAGCTGCAGTCCTTACTAAGAATGTCTGTGTGAGGCAGGGCAGAGGGGCCCTTTGCTGTCTGGGTGTTGGACAAGAAGAACCACAAGCTGAGAGTCATCACCTCCCAGCTATCAACATATCCACAAGCCCTAGCTGTGGGGCGCAGACGTTGCCTGTGAGGAAGAGGCTGAAGGGTATCTGCTGCCTCCTGAGTAGAAGCTTCACAGGCACGGTGTCTTCACAGATGCCCTGAGACTTGCATTCAAGCTGGACTCTGCTCGCTCCACCAGCTATCTCAGCCTGTTTCCCAATCCACTGTAGAGGATCCCATGAGAACTAACCCTGGAACTGTTTAAGGAATAAACGCTGTGGGTGTTCACGGTGGCTCTGACAGACACGCCTTCTTAAACCCTGTTTTACTTCCCTTTATGAAACCAGCCTGACTGATGTGGTGGGGCCCGGGGAGTGGCACCCTGGCTCAAATAGAATTGGAATTGCCCAGTTAGTCAATGGCAAGCGTGCCCCCACTTAGAGCCTGCTTGTGGATATGCATATGCTCTTGCATGCGGTAAGTCATGTGTGATGCTATGCATGTCTGTGTCTTCAGTGTGGTTCTGCAGAATATCCTTGGGTTGACCCGCTAGAACAGCACATCTGCTGCAGACGTGCATCCATAGTTTCTCATCCTCTTCCACGTCCTCAGGCTCATGGTACCAGCCTGGCAGGCACTTGTGGCTTCTCTGTGTCACCAGCCTAGAAGGGACAGCCTGGTCTGACTACTCTTATAACAGCTCAATAACCCTTTGTCATATGTCTCTGAAAATGGAGTTACTCAGTCAGATGAGGCTTTGTACAGCTTTTGGTACAAATGTTAGTCCCTTTTCCTGCGCCCAGAAGGATATTTGTATGTGTATGTGTGTTTTATATTTCAATATGCACATGTTCACATGTGTGTGTCCAAGTGGTATATGTACATGCATTATATATAGATTATATATCTGTGTGTATGTGAGTGTGATATGTACATATGTGGAATGAGTGTGGTATTGTATGTATACATGTGATATATCTGCATACATGTGATATGTGTGTGTGTGTATATATGTTTGTACATATGGATGTGTATGGTGTACAGAGCAGTCTTTGTGCATATATGTATTTGTGTGGTATTTGTGTGTGGTATGTGCATATGTGTATGGTATATATGTATTGTGGTATTTGTGTACGTGTGTAGAATGTGTTGTGTGTTTGTGTGGTCTATGTGTGTGTATGTGTGTGGTGGGTGGAATATTTTCTTTGGCAGTGTTGCCTGAGGGAGGCCATTGTTCAAGTCTTGTGACATTGGGGGCTGATCAACTGTCATTTTTTATTTTCTGCAACTATGACAGACACTGAGGACCTAGCTTTGTGGTTTTGAATTAGTCTGAATACTGTGTGCAAGTGTTCACCATATGTTTTTCCCTCCCTGGCTGGCTTTGTTTGCTTGCCCCTCCTTCTCTGTCTGGTTGA
The DNA here is from genome assembly GCA_036184795.1 of Tokudaia tokunoshimensis. Classification (NCBI taxonomy): domain Eukaryota; kingdom Metazoa; phylum Chordata; class Mammalia; order Rodentia; family Muridae; genus Tokudaia; species Tokudaia tokunoshimensis. Next base: position 626,524 of record BTHU01000006.1, read on the forward strand.
AGAGCTGTTCTGCCCTCAGGGATATCAGCTCCCTGTGTGGTTGGGAAGCCCCTTTCTGTTGCATCTGGCTTACATTCTGGACACTGGGCTCTTCCTGGTGTTTTCTGGAGGGATAACTTGAAGCCATCAGCCCTTTAAATATCTTCCTGTTGGCACCACAGAGTTCCCACTCTGAGAGCTCGATCAGTGTGCAGTACTAATTGCCTTTCCACTATTTTAAAATAGAGGCTCCTCCATCCTTTGCCACAAGAACAACAGCCTCTGCCATATACTCTGTGTGTGTATGCATGTGTGTGTTGGTGTGTGTGGTGTGTATGCATGTGTGTCAGTGTGTAGTGTGCATTTGGTATGTGGTATAGATGCATGTCTGTTGGCATGTGAATAGTATGTGTGTGTGTGCATGTCCATGTATTTGTACATAAACATGTGCATGTGTGGATTTGTGTATATCTGTGGGTGTAAATATATGTAATGAATATGTTGTTGTGTATATATGTGTGCATATGTGGTTTTGTGTATATATGAGTTTGTCTATAAATATGTATGTGTCTATATGTATACGTGCGTATGTGTATATGTGTGTGTCTATGTGTATGTGTGCATGTATGTTTGTGTATATATATGTGTGGTTCTATGTATATATGTGTGTGTCTATATATGTGTGTACATATATGTATGTATATATGTGTATATGAGTGTATATGAATGTTTGTATGTGTGTATATGTATATGTGTATGTGTGTATATGTATATGTGTGTGTCTATGTGTATATATGTGTGTATGTGTGGTTTTATGTATATATGTATATCTATATATATGTGTATCTGTGTGTATATGTGTATGTCTGTGTGTATGTGTATGTGTGTATGTGTTGTATCTGTTTTGAGCTTTCTACTTTTAGCCATTACCTCATTGTTTTATAAAATACTTTATGTCTAGCAGCTGAATATGCCCTCATTATCTGTCTAGAATTTTCTTGGCTATTCTCTTGTTTTTATTACTGTATCACGGTTTGAAATGAAATGTCCCCTATGGGTTTGTGTATTGAGGGCTTGGTCCCCAGCTAGTGGGAAATGAGGGAATCTTTAACTTTCTCCATGCTGGAAGAAGTAGATCCAAATAACACTTGTGTAACCATCCCACTCCTGGGCAGAGAGAAAGCAACACGAATGAGCCACGTGCTAGCCCAGCTGGAGAAGATCATGGAGATTAGCTGGGGAGAGCTAAGCTTAATAGAAATGAGTGGAACAAGCCTGTGCTCGGACTCAGAGTGTGAAACCCATTTTCTACTGCAGAGCAGCAGATGGTGAAGGGTCTGTTCGCCGAAAAAGCAAACTACTTCACCTTCTATTGGATACGTGTGCTTGCTTAGGGTATCAGAGGCTATGTTGTCTTCAGTTCACTGTGACTAAAACACCCAACAGGAACAGCTTACACAGGGTAACATTTACTTGGATACAGATTCATAGGCTCTGGCCCTCATGTTGGAGAAGGCTTGTCAACGGAAGTAGGTGTGCCTTTGGTGTCAGGAACATGAAGTGGACACTCACATCATGATTGACTAGGAAATAGAGTATAACAGGAAGCAGGCGGCTTCATGCCTGGTGATTTACTTCCCGCATCCCAGTCCCTCTTCTTGGTATTTTCGCAGGCTGTCAAAACAGCACCACACGCTGGGAAGAAAGCATCTAAAAATGAACAGGGCTTAGGACAGGGATGGGGTTGGGAGGTTTGCGGTTTCCAGTTCAGCTGCTGTTAGGCAACTGGTACCTCTTTTTATTCAACCCAAATTAACTTTAGGTTGACTGGCAAACTGGGCTGGAGGGAAGTCATTTAGAGTTCCTACTCAGAGCACTTGAGTGAGGTGGATGGGTACAAACCCACGGTCATACAACATGGAAGATAAATCAGGCATGACAGGAAATCCCAACATGGAGGTAGCCTCATGCCCAAGCCCTGGTGGATACGGCCTATAGTCCATAGCTTCTCCTTAGACACCTTTCTCTAACAAATCCAAAATGTCTGGATTCCACTGGCTCAGGTGCCCTCCCATTGTACGCTCGGTTACCTAGCATATCGGTGACCTCCTAGGCCTCTAACCAGGTCCATTCCTTTCTCCCCAGGTGTGGCAGTGTGGTGGCAGCATGGAGGTACTCCCCTGCTCCCGCGTGGCCCACATTGAGCGTACCAAAAAGCCATATAACAACGACATTGACTACTATGCCAAGCGTAACGCGCTGAGGGCAGCCGAGGTGTGGATGGATGATTTCAAGTCCCACGTGTACATGGCATGGAATATCCCCATGACAGTAAGGCGGGTAACTGGATGGGGTGGACAGATACAGGGACCGTAGGGAAGGAATTGAAGTGAGGGATTCTGGGATACTGGGTCACATCCAGGCAGCCTCCCCTGCATGGTAGCTCATATAGGAAAGGGCTTCTTCTCGTTGCATTGGCTTAACCATAGTGGCCACCACCTTCTCCTCCCTATAGGTAACTGTTCCAAGCTACAAGTAGCCACCAAAGGTTGTAAGTTAAGGTTAAGCCTCACCCCAGTGCTCCCATGTCAGTCTTCTCCAGCTGGTCAAGCCTCTTGAAAACAACCTCTCTTTTTCTCCTTGTCCTAAAATCAGAACCAGTTCTTGTATCAATATTCAGGGCACGTGTGTGCTTTCTTATATTTACATGTTTTTTTAAATGGGGGTCTCAGGCTGCAATAGTCTGCTGTTGTCCTTCACTCACTCACAACAGTCTGTTTCTTCCCCTCTTGGGCTGGGGTCACAGATGTGCCTCACCATGTCTGGCCCACAACCTTCTTAAATGTCTCTCTTCACCCTAAGTTGGCTCACCTCCACTAAGGCAGCACAGCCGTCATTTGGATAATCATGCGGAGGGCCTGTAGTGGACCACCCTGCATCCCTTGCAACCCTGCTGAGATGCAGGAGACTGACCACCTTAACTCAGGACATGCAAGGTCTGCTTGCGGGCATCCCTCCAGCCTCCAAGATCAGGATTCCATTAGAATGTGCAGTCTTAATATAGTAGAGGCAAAACCTAAAGATCCTAGAACACAAGGTGATTTAGAGACTACACAACTATATCTCTATTAATGCTGAAAGGGATCATAGGACATCACAGCCAGTCATGGGAGCCACACACATGAGGTTCACTACCCCACCTCTACTCAGTCAAGCTGGAGGGAAGTACATGATGGCCCAGGGCCCAGAAAGGCTACACAACACTTCAGGCTCCACAATTCACTTGAAGGACCGCAAACTCAGCAGAACTGCTGTGTAGACATAGCTAGGAAGGAGATGTGTGGGTTTGTATGATCCCCTATTGAGCCTTCCCAGTACTAACCCATAACGTCCTACTGATTTTGTATCTCCCCTGCAGTTCCCTGAGCTTCTGTGTCTGGGGCTTAGCTGCGGTGACAACCCCACTCTCCAGAAATCAAACTGAATCTAGATGATACATTGGGTCCAGGGCCCCATCATGAGTGGCGCTGAATCACAGGCAAACCCAACACAGATCAGGCAGGAAGAACAAAGCCCAGGTCTCTTCCTCAAAGCAAAGTAGTTGTGGACAGGCTAAGTCTGTACACATATCCAGAAGCCTCTGTGAATTCCAGGTTTGATGGCTAAGATGAGACCCTGGTGCCCCAAGGCTACAGCTGGGGCCACTGGAAAGGGTGGGAAGCCCAAGAGTCCCTGAAAGACACAGGGCAAGATCTAACCACAGAATAGCATGGATCTGCAACACTTACCCTTTCCTGCCTTCTTGTGTCCCATAGAACCCAGGAGTGGACTTTGGGGATGTGTCTGAGAGACTGGCCCTGCGCCAGAAGTTAAAATGCAGAAGCTTTAAATGGTACCTAGAGAACGTGTACCCTGAGATGAGGATCTACAACAACACCCTCACGTACGGAGAGGTACCGCCTCTGCACAGGGCCCTGCTGGGGTGGTAGGCTTCCTGCCCAGCAGCACCCCAGACCTATCCCAAGATCTTGTGCCCCAGCAGACACCAGAATCTCACCAGCATAAATGTGTGTATTCTTGTGCACATTCTGGGGCATTGAAGTATACCCAAATGACATGGTTATACCCATGTTTATGAGCAGAATTACTATTGAGTCCATACGGAAGCATACTTACACATTTGCGTGCAAAAATATGCCCAAATAAATGGACCGGTAAGATGGCTCAGCAGGTGAGGTGCTTGCTGCCAAGCCTGATGACTTGAGTTTGATCTCTGGGACCTATAAGGTAGAAGCAGAAAACCAACTCCCTCAAGTTGCCTTCTGACCTCCACATGCATACCATGACAAGTGTGCACCCACACACAAAATGAAAATTAATTAATTAATTAATTAATTAATTGAGTTTTTTTTGAAACAGGGTTTCTCAATATAGCCCTGGGTGTCCTGGAACTTTCAGTGCAGACCATGCTATATCAAACTCACAGAGAACTCTCCCGCTGGAATTAAAGATGTGCACTGCAATGCTTGGCAAAAGTAAATTTTTATAGGAAATATACCCAAATAGATAGGATTGTGTATACACACTCACATGTATAAACAGACATTCACACATGCATGCACATGTTTATGTAGACATGCAATCTCACACATGCTGACAAATGCATAAAATCACACGCACACCCATCACACATCTGCACACATCTGTGCAATATATTCACATGCATTCATATCAAGATACATGCGTGCATAAATGCATTATTACACATGAGCATGCATTCATGCATGTGTGAATATGTGAACTTATGTATATACATGTGTACAGCTTGTGCTCATTCACTCACATGTGTGTGTATATATATATTATGCATAAGTTCATAACATGCATACCTGCTCATGAGGCCATACAAACACATACTGAAGCACGTCTGCATCTACATGTACAGTTGCGTACACACGGGTGCATACCATTCCTGTTCGTGTACATGGAGCTCCCGAAACACTTTCATCCATGTACAAAACCTCCCATGAAACATGGAAGGGCACACATTTGTGCACTGGTTCCACATAGCCTCATTCACACTACAGCCCATGCACTATGAACATACACAGAAGCATGTATACATGTACTAAGTGCTGGCACATCAGCTGTACCAAGACTCATGTGTCCCAAAGTACTGCTGTGCCCAGGGCTTTCTCTAAATCCGAAGAGAAGGCACTGTGCCTTGTGTACCTTGACCCAAGTCTGGAATCGAAAGGTCTCTCACTACAGAACTGTCAGGGAGAATGGAAGGCATTCCCACAGACAGCAGCAACCCTCTGCTCCCAGCTTCTCAACTGCATGAGGGCAGCCCAGCCTCCCTACAGACAGGCTAGCTCCAGGACAACACTCAGGGGTAGGGTTGAGGGGCCTGGTGGGCAGTCCTTGAAGAACCATCACCTCATGGTAACCCCTTAGTGAGAATCAACCTATGGGTATAAAGCTTTTCGGGAAGTTCAAGTAGAGATGAAGCAAGTGTTCTCTGCTCTCCTGTGTTATTCCTTCCACTTGCGCCAACTGTGAAATCCATACCCAACCCAAATGTTGTGACCCTAGGACTTTTCCCACCCTAGGGTCAGACCCATGGGTCCTTTCAGGGAGCTGTGCTCTGTGGTTGACTTACTGCAAACTCCACAGCCTGAAACCCAGTGGAGTGAAACAGAACACAGCTCTCCTGGGTCAGAGTCCAAGGTCACCACTGTTCTGATGAGCAGGGGCTGCAGTGGGTGCTCCCCTGTGCTTGTTACAGGGGACTTGTTACTTGACTAGAGATCAGCTGGCCGTTGGTTGGGTCATGTGACCCTGGCACTCGCTGGGAGCTAGAGTGAGCATTCCAAGTGTTCCCTGGGGAACCTGCAATTGTCTCCTGGGTGCGACTATACACAGTCACTTTTACTATAGTCCTTAGCCAAAGTGTCTTGGAAGCAGAATAGCCTCTGCATCTGCACAGGAGGAAACGTTAGCACAGGGATATCCCTGAGCTAGTTAACAGAAGCCATTCTATTGACCAAATCCAGCATCATGTACTGGAGGCCAGCTAACTGTCCATATACGCACAGAGCATATGCTTATGTGACAAGCACAGCCATCTCTTTCCAGGCTGACTAGGGAGCCAGAGTTGCTGCACCTGTTTTTTTCCCACCTCCTCCCTAGGCACTGTATCTCCTGCCTACCCCAGGCAGATGCCAAGCCTCAGGAGGAATTCTCTATGTAAAGTCTATGCCCGTCTCACACAGGCAGCCCACAGCCAGCTACAAAGTGGAAGACAGGTTGGGAGAGCTTCTGGGAGCCTTCCCCTCAGCCCTGGGACCCTCCTCCGTGACCTGCAGTTTCTCTGTTACTTCTGGATATAGGTGAGAAACAGCAAAGCCAGCGGCTACTGCTTGGACCAGGGGGCAGAAGACGATGACCGAGCCATTCTCTACCCCTGTCATGGCATGTCCTCACAGGTAGGCAACATCTAGACCTCACAGTGAAGGGGGAGAGGTAGGCATGGAATAGGTCACAGCAAGTCCCTGTGCTGTCGGGGCTAAGAGACTGGAGCCTCTTGGGACTCTGGAGGCAGCGGGTGCCATAAGTTGTAAAACAAGCCCTTTGGGTCAAATGGGCCTAGGCAAGTCATGAACAGTCCCATGCCTCGGTTTCTTCACCATCGAACGGCACAGAGGCAGCACCTACTTTCTCCGACGGTCTTGTGGATTAAATGGGAGTCACAACGCTGTGCTGCCTAGTCACGGAGGAGAACAGCTGCTTCCATTCCGTTCTCGTTAGGGGCGCCCCAAGGATCGTCAGACTTGACTAAGAGCCCTGTGCAGCTCAGAGCTGAGGTTGCAGTGACCTCTAGGTCACTGGTCCCAGGCACAAGTGAATCCCATTCTGCTGTTGTTGATAATGGCATCTCCCCCAGCATCTGCTGAGCTCTGAACCTGAGCCTCATTCATGGACATCCATGTGGGTAGTGTTGTGATCGTAAAAAGAAAAAGAGGCATAAGAATATGTTCTCTGGGCGGTGTAGGGGAAGGGGGTGCCTCAGCGGGCCTATGCAGAGGGATCCCTTCTCCCTGAGGGACCAGACACACAAAGGTATAGCATAGAGTAGAGTTTATTCAGGGCATGGGGAGGGGAGTTTAAGGTGGTAGTAGAGGCAGAGAAAGGCAGAGAGAGGGAGAGAGTAGAGAAGTAGGGGCCAGCCATGACCACGTGGAGGGAGGGGGAAGGGAAGGGGGAGAGAGAAGAGCCCAAGAGGATAAGAGAGTAAGAGAGGCAAGAGAGGATAAGAAAGAGAGGAGGGCAAGCAGCCCCTTTTATAGTGGGCCAAACCTACCTGGCTGTTGCCAGGTAACTGTGGGGTGGACCTTAGACAGAATCCTAACAGGTAGACGTGGATTTCTGTAAGCCTCTGGTTTTGCTGCCTCCAACATAGATAGAGACAGCCAGTTTCTGGGTGCTTCTTAATTTCAAACTGCAAGATGTCTGCTTTGAGACAATGGCCCCAGTGAGTGGGAGAAGGCTGTCCTCTATGACCCACCTGTAGTGGCCTTGTTAATCTCTCTGAACTCATCTCTTCCAGTGGGTTTTCTGCTTGAGGGCAAAAAGGGCTTTCAGTGGAGATGTAAATGTTGTCTCTCCAGGCTCTTGTCAACACCTGGGTGTCAGCCCCCTGGGTGACACCATTTTCCCAGGTCCAAGATGAGGAAGTTTGTGCTGTTGGGACATGAGCTCCTGAAAAGGTGCCAGGGTAGACATGGTCACACCAAGATCACGTTCTCCTGCTAGAGAGGGAAGTATTGGGTGTTGATGAAGGCCTGGACATAGATAGATAACCTTGGTTTCAGGCTCAGGGTACCTCACAGCTCCCACTCTCTCCCCAGCTGGTGAGGTATAGTGCTGACGGTCTCCTGCAGCTGGGCCCCCTGGGCTCTACCGCCTTTCTGCCAGACTCCAAGTGTCTGGTAGATGACGGCCGGGGACGCACGCCCACCCTGAAGAAGTGTGAGGATGTCGCCAGGCCTACGCAGAGGCTATGGGACTTCACCCAGGTCAGTGGGTGGGGCTGACAGCCCTGCAAAGTCAGACCTCATGGCTGTGGCAAAAACTGAAATAGCTGAAGGGAAAGATTTATTTTGGCTCATGGTTTCAGAGGGATCACCATCGTGGCAGAGCAAGGCAGCTCACATGGCAGTGGGAGAGAGGGAGGGAGAGAGGGAGGGAAGGAAGGAAGGAAGGAGGGAAGGAAGGAAGGAGGGAAAGAAGGAAGGAAGGAAAGAAGGGAGGGAGGGAAGGAGGGAGGGAGGGAGGGAAAAAGGAAGCCAGCCTAAACCAGCTGGCTTCCTCCTTTCCATCTGTCATTTCATGAGGACCCCCAGTCCGTGGGGTGTAAGATGGCTGCCCTTGTCTGGTTAACCTCTGCAAACACCCTCACAAACGCATGCAGAGGTGTGCTTTGCCACCATAGACACTTCTCAGTCAAATCAGGTTGATTGTCAAGACTGATCACCTTATGCCCTATTGTACAGAAAGCTTATAAAACTGGCCCCGGGTCACACAGGAAGAGAGGGGCACAGCCTTGCCTTCTCCAGCACCTGGACTCAGACAGACAGAGAGAGGATGGGTTTAAGACTAGCCCTGGCCACTAGAACTCCTCAGGACTCTGATGCATTGGGCTCTGAATCTGACCTTTTCCCACTGCCTTTCATTTACCTCAAGCCCTGATCCAGGTCCAGCCCCCTCACCATCCCTTCCTCTGTGGGTCACACACCCTCTGATCTTCTTCTGGCCCTGAACCTCTAGAGATCCCACACAGAGGATTCTTTGGGTGTTGTTCTGCCCCCACGAGCAATTTGTAGGAGCAGAAAGGTGGGGTCTAGCTACTCTGGCTGTAGGGATGATCTGCCACTAGTGTTTGCTAAGCCACTGAGGCTCTACGGTTCCCAGGAGGCTGGCTGGGTAGACCGTGAGGGCCAGCACAAAGAACCCGCTGGAAATGACTCCAAAGTCACCAGACTTAAGCCAGGGTCCACGATGTTTGGGAGCCACAGAGATACCGAGTAATTAAAAGGACCAAAAGGCACCCAAGGAAAAGGGCAGTCTTGGAGACCCTAGATGTGTTCTTGGAAGATCTTTGAACCCCAGAGAACTGAGGAGAGCAGCTAGCACCTGGCTGAAGGGGGAAGAGATGCAGGTAATCCAAAGATAGGTTCCTACATCATTACGGTGGTAGTGCAAGGACCAGGATGGGTCTAGGATTACCCCTCATCAGGAACACATCCTGGACGCCCAAGCTGACTCTGTTTCTCCTGTCCTACAGAGCGGCCCCATCGTGAGCCGAGACACAGGTCGGTGTCTGGAGGTAGAGATGTCTAAAGATGCCAACTTTGGGCTGCGGTTGGTGGTACAGCGCTGCTCGGGACAGAAGTGGATGATCCGAAACTGGATCAAACACGACAGGCACTGACCTCTGCCCCCAGCCCACCTCCACACATTCAGGCCCTTAGACTCTTGAATGTTCCAGAATTCAGGAGGTCCTGAGCCAGAGCCAAGAGCATTGTGGGCCCTGCACACCTCGGGGCCGGGGCCCCTGTCACCAGGGATAGCCGAGACCTTGGAATAGCAGCTCCAGCCTGCATTAGGAACCAAACTTTTGTGGAACAGGCAGCTCTGCCTGAGGGAGGACATCTGAGGACAGCGCGCACTCACGCCAAATCACGTGCCTTTTCTACGGTGTTCCCCAACCGGCTATGAGGATAGCCGAGCCACCACGCATGTGCTAAGTCCCTGTACATAACCCGTATGGAAACAAACAGACTCAGCTATTCAGTGCTGAGGGCACAAGCACCCTGTCCTAGCAGGTTCAGGCCTCTCAGCTCAGCCGCCCTCGCTCACCTGCTCATTAAGACGAACTTCGAGGGTGGCTGCTTGTGTTCCGGTAACAAGGCAATGGGAAGAGGTCACAGGGATGAGACCCAACGTGCCCTTCTTCCCGACGGTCAGCTCGGGAGTCACTGGGCACGGGTCTCTGCCTGGGGAGTGAGTCTCTTGTCGCTCTGCCATTTCTGCAGCAGGATCATCAAATGATCCCTCCTGCCCCTCACTTGTTTTATAAATAAAGTTTTATTGGCACACAGCCATACCCGTTGTCTGAGATAATTTGGGTTTGCAGCGTTGGAGCTGCAGCACAGAGCGAAGACCACGCCCGCGTGGCTCTTAATGTCTCGAATTTTACGGAACACTTCCAGATGTCTTTGTTAAGGATGTGTCCGCTCTTGTAGTCCAGGAGAGCTGGCCTCGCTGTGTGGTAAAGGGCAAGTTAGACGTGGAGGCACCAGCCTCTGTTACCATGCCTGCTGGGCAGAACTAGAAAATGTGGCCAGCTGTACCTGCAGCTGAAAGCCAGAGTTCCTAAGATACAGGGCATACAGATATGTATGAACATAGCCAATGTCCTCACAGACGGTGACCCCAGACACACAGGGCCATTGACCAGTCACCACAGTGCCACATTGGCCAGGGGCCATGCTGGCTGAGCAGGTGGAGGTAGGTATGCTTGAGGCGGGGTTCTAGCTATGGCCACTCCCCTAAACCCCTGACCATCCCATGACTGCTCTGAGCAGCAATGCTTCCTAACAAAGGGCAGTGAGGGCAACTTGTCCCTTGCTAGGAGGAAGTACACGGAAGACTGGCTGTGACTGAAGACTTAGCGCCCACCAGACACCAGAACTCACCACTCACTGGTGGCTGCTGAAAACCAGTCAGCTCTACCCTCGCAGAAGATTCCTGTCCCCTCTAATGGTCTCACAGAGGTGGAACTATGGGCCAGTTGCTGGCTTCCTATGCCTCCCCATAGAGTCAGCAGGGTGATTTCTATCCAACAGAGCCTCCGTCTGCCACGGGTCTGCCCTATACCTGTATTTGCTGAGCAACCCAGACTTTAGGGGGCCATGAGCCTGACAGACCCTCTTCTAGCTTAATTCTTTCCAGGAATGGAAGTATCACAACCTCATCCTGCTCAGGATACCAGACTCAGGAAGGAAACTACAAGGGCCAGTAAACAGCAAGATACCTACGCACCACCAACTGCTTTGATATAGGCCAAATTCCACAGTTCAGGCTCCTGGCTTCTTGGAGGAATGTATAGAGCCATTTCCAGAGGTGTGCCATGATGCTTTCTTACTATGGGGGAGGAGGGGTGACCCAGAACACATGTCTTCATCCTCCTTCCAAAGCTCCTGTGGGACCCCAGCACATAGGCCCTGAGTACCTCTCCTTGTGCAGATCTTCCTGGAATTCTCCTAGGAGGACACAGGAGTAAGTCCACAGGCCTGATGTTCACATGGTGAGACAGTGAGACTAACATCCATTAGTGGGTAAACATGGCCTGTGCCTTCACATGGAAAACATTGCAAGCCATAGCTACAGAGCTGTCTTGATGTGTGCCCACTGGGCAAGTTACAGGTGGGGTCACCGGACGATAGCCATACTCACAGAAAACCATTCTCAAACCTTGACAAACCCCACACCTGTCTTCTGCAGAGTCTTCCTGGCCTGGGATGGACTGTGAGGCAGGAGCGAAGGCATCCATGTACATGTCCCTGGTTTGAGACCTTCCATCTGCTACGGCACAGACATAGTAGAGAGGCCTGCTTTGTGAGATACTATTATGTCTTACAGTCCTCACCTGTTCACAAATGGGTGCATATTTCTCTGACACCCTACTGTTCCAGAATGCTAGGGGACAGTTCAGGCCAAAGATAAAGAAAGGACATTTGTGTGTTGGGGGCTGGGGCTCTGCTCTAACTTAGTGCTTTGTGTTTTTCTGTGTGATTAGTACTGCCCATGGTCAACAGGATGGTTTTGCTGCCCTAGACCCTGTCTGTCTGTCCCAGATGTGTTCTGTGCTGGGATCAGCTTGCAAGTCGAATTCATGGTGGTGTGTGGCTTGCATGTGTGTCGATTCTTCAACCATAAATCTTGAGTTCAGAATAACATCTAATGCCAGCCATTGTGGGCTGTGCTAAAAGCCAGTGAGGGAGAGGGAGAGAGAGAAGGAGAAAGAGGAGAACAAAAGACAGAAGCCTTTTATATTGGCTCAGTTCTCTATCTGCACTTAAACATCACTGAGAACATGTGACCACACTTCATGGCCAAACAGAGGAAGACAGTGACTTCGTATAAGATAGCCATGGTCAAAGGGTAAATTGGGTACGCCTCTCTGTGCCCCAACTGGATTTCTGACTGCTTCTCATAGTTCCTTCCTCCCTTCCTTCTTTCCTTCCTTCCTTCCTTCCTTCTTCCCTCCCTCCTTTCCTTCCTTCTTTTCTGTCTTCCTCTCTTTTTTGGACAACAGTCATGTTATAAATGGCAATAATCGGCCGGGCGGTGGCGGCACACGCCTTTAATCCCAGCACTTGGGAGGCAGAGGCAGGCGGATTTCTGAGTTCGAGGCCAGCCTGGTCTACAGAGTGAGTTCCAGGACAGCCAGGGCTACACAGAGAAACCCTGTCTCGAAAAAATAAATAAATAAATAAATGGCAATAATCAAACAAATAGAATGTAATAAGACTGAACGTGTCTGTTTCTTTCATTAATTCAGTTGTAAATTGACTTTATAGCCAGTGTAGAAGAATCCATGTGGTTTGGGCATTTGTAGCCAGACCTCTGACTGCTCTAGGAAGCAGAACTCAGAGGAGCCCCTGGGGAGACCCCTTACACTAGGGTGCTGCAGTTTTCTTCTGCACTTGGTAGACACAGTGCGTCAGAATTTAATTCTGTCTAATAAAAAATGTTCAACTTGCCAGCAGGGCTTCGCTGATGGCTCCAGCTGTGTTTGGGAGTGGGCCCCGTGGGAAGCAACTAGACTCACAGTGAGCACAAGGGAATCACAATGAGAAATCCCACTGGCACCTGGCTCTCACATGGCACCCAGGTGGCATAAAGTTTTCCAGGAGGAATCTCTTGGTGCCTCTCTTCTGCCCTCTGATCTGCGCCACATTCCACACCTTTCCTCTCCCTCTGGGGATGAGCTCAAAAGCTTCCATGTCTCCTTGCACTGGTATCCTGGGGCCACGACAGAAAGGGTCACCCACTGTGGACGCAAAGCAACAGGAAATGTGGCCTCTCCCTGTTCTGAGGCCAATCAGCTAGTAAGGAACAGGAAGGGAAAGTACCATTGGGGGTGCCGGCAGGACCCTCCCACCTCTTCCTACTTCCGTAGGTCATGGGTCTTGGCTTGTGGCACTTTAGACTCTGCCTCCACCATCGTATGGCCTCTCTTGGTCTCCCTGGGGCCTGTGTCCTCTCCTGTTCTGAGGATAGCAGGCCCTGCTATCTTGTTCCAGTTTGACCTCCATTCACATTGCATTTGCAAAGATCCTATTCCTAAGAAAGGTCCTGTCCCAAGGTGCTAGAAATTTGGGAAAGACAACATGTTTATGTTCTCCTTTCGGAACAAAACTCAGAAACTTCCGAGATCCCGCAGAGGAACTGAATATCTGAGCCATGAGTTGAGGGGAATGGCTGCATGCTCTGGCCCTGGTACCCCAAGCCTGTATGTACCCCAACTTCCAAGAAGGCGGAGGTGGAATGATAGAAAGCTTGAGGCCAACTTGGCCAGTTTAATGAGATTCTGGCTTGAGTCTGGCCCACTTGCCTGCTGCACACAGGTCATAAAATGACCAGGAACTGTAACATGTCTCATTGGGTAAAGGTGCTTGCTGCCAAAACCTGATGACCTAAGTTTAATTCCAGACCCCACATGGTGGAAGGAGATAACCAGCTCTTGCAAATTGTCCTCTAACTTCCATATATGGTCTAGGATCTCTCTCTCCACCCCCCCCCGTCATAATAAATAAAATTGCCATTAAAGCCAAACAAACGGACTGGAGAGATGGCTCAGTGGTTAAGATCACTGACTGCTCTTCCAGAGGTCCTGAGTTCAATTCCCAGCAACCACATGGTGGCTCACAACCATCTGGAATGTGATCTGATGCCCTCTTCTCATGTGTCTAGTGTGTACTCATATCAATGAAATAAATAAATCTTTAAAACAAAGAAACATCCGTGTGTGGTAGCACATGCCTTTAATCCCAGAAGTCAGGAGCTAGACACAGGCAGGTCTCTGTGAGTTCAAGACCAACCTGGTCTACCTAGTGAGTTCCCTGTCTCAAAAAATAACAAAAAGGCCAGCATCCTTGATTGTGTGACCTCTGTCGTGACCATAGACTTGCAGGAACCTGTGTGTCACCAAGAACCTTCATATCCACAACCGCGGTGTTCACAGTGACTCTACGGTGTGCCATCACTCCGGACAGTGAGGAACCCAAAGCATTATTTTGAAGTTGGTGAAATAACAATGTATCCATCCAAGCTGACAGCTGCAGCCGGCCAGCCTGGGAGGAGGTTCCCCGACAGAGCTGAGCTACATTTCCCCATGCAGAGGACAGGGTCTTGCCAGTTAAGAGTTTAGAGGGACACAGTGGCATTTCCCAAGTGGGAAGCCTTAAGGTGGGGCCTGACGCCTGTGCATTTGGGTTTCACAGCAGCAGGCAAAGCCAGATCTGGCTCAGGAACCTGAGAGGAGCTGGGGCCAGCACCTGGGGCAGGACTTCCCAAAGCCCCAAATATCCCTAGAGAAGCTGCTTGTACCGGCATCTCAGGACTTGGCGCCTGCACAGTGGTGTGTGGCCTCCTCGTACTGATGGGGACAGCTTCCACATGGCCAGAGTTAATTAAGTTGACAATCTCACTAAGTCCCTCAGTTAACCGCCTGGGGAGAAATAAGATGAGGTGGCTTGTTGGTTATTTCTTCTTGCTCTTTTAAGTCCCCGATAGTCGCTTTTAAAATTAAATTAAATGACTTATCTGTGCTAACACAAATCGACACGCCATCTTTCTTCGGCGGCCAAGTAGTCTTGAATGGCGGTGACTGCCGGCATTCCCGCGGAGGCACGACTGGACCAGGCTACGTTTACCGGCTTTGAGTGTTAAATTCCAGATTTCTCCCCCTCAAAGTCACAGTTCTGTGGGGTGGCATTTTCTTCTTTCAGCCTTCCATGGGGTGTCTGTGGCTCCACAACAGGGCAGCCTGTCTGCTCTGTGGAGACAGTGTCCTCACACAGGTAAGACAAAGAAACGTGACACTGCGGTGGTTTGGTTTTTGTGTTTTGGTTTGGTTTTTTTGTTCGTTGTTGTTGTTTTTGTTGTTTTCAAGCTTAGTAATCTTTTTTTAGGACAAAGACAACCAAGTCCAAACTATTTCTAACAGAGGACAAGGACCGAAGAAAGCACATCGCAATGACTGATCTGATGAACAAAAGTAGGCCTCTCTAATAGAAACCAAAAGATCTCGTGAGGTTGAATATGTGATACTTCTTTTCCAAAGACGGACAAAATTCTCCCTAGCAGGAAGTTTTTTTGGGGGGAGTTGGTAACTTTGGCAATAGGGATTTTCATACATCTTCTCACCGCTGAGAATGGCCCCTTTGAAGTAGGGTAGGGCGCCACCAGGAGCATTGACGGGCTTCCCAGCCTAACCCTAACCCTGTCCAGGGGGTCGTCCTTGCTTTCCCGCGGGGGCGAGCACTGGGCTTGGGTGGAGCTGGCTGCCTCGCTCATCCTTAGCTCATCTCGGGTTGCACAGAAATCTAGGGGGACCGCAGGGAGCATGCTTGAGGATGCAGGACCAGTTCCAGCGTCCCTACCCTAGGGCCGAGGCGCCCCATTGAGGGGCTAGGACTGCACAGGGCTAGGGTGGGGTGGGGCATATTTCACCTCAGGTTTTACTATCCCACCACAGTGATTTGAATTCTCTTCAGCAAAGAAATGTAGGAAAGAAGAAATGGCAGACAGAGAGAGTTGAACCCTGGTCGGAAGTGAGGGTAGGTGGTGCTGCTGACCAAAGACGAGGAAGAGCCAGGCTGGAAGATAACATACCCCATGGAAGCGAAGAAATTCCCCAGGAGAACTTGTGTGGGTAGACTTCGGAAAAGGGGCTCAGAGAATGAAATAAAAATGAACTGCATTACAGAAATGGGTCTCAAACTATCTTAGGAAGCTACAACATAAGGCTGAAGAGATGGCTGTATCAACACAGAGTTGACCTGACGACTCCCGTTGAAGACCTAGAATCACATTGGCAGCCTGTGGGTGGAGCCAGCCCATTGTGGGTGGAGTCAGCCCATTGTGGGCGGGGCCATCCGTGGGCTGGTGATCCTGGGTTCTATAAGAAAGCAGGCTGAGCAAGCCATGGGAGCAAGCCAGTAAGCAGCACTCTCCATGGCCTCTGCATCAGCTCCTGTCTCCAGGTTCCTGCCCTGTTGAGTTCCTGTCCTGACTTCCTTTAATGATGAACAGTGAGGCGGAAGTGGAAGCTGAATTAACCCTTTCCTCCCCAGCTTGCTTTTGGTCATGATATTCCCAGAGCAATAGAAACCCCGACAAAGACAACGTGTTACCGGGATAGTGAAGTATTGTTGTAGGAGACCTGACCATGATGCTTTGGGGAAGAATGTGGAAGAAATGTAGAACTTTGAGCTTAAAACGCCATTGAGTGCTGAGAGCTCAGTGAGCTGTTTTGTAGGTGCTTGGAAGACAGGAAGGTTGACGGCAGATGATTGGAGGCCTGGCTTGTGAGGTTTCAGAGAGAAGCAAAGACTCTACTGGGTCCTTTGTGTGAAGAACCTGTAGTTCTGGTCAGCTGTGATTAAAAAAGAAACCAGGGCCAGGCAGTGGTGGCGCACGCCTTTAATCCCAGTACTTGGGAGGCAGAAGCAGGTGGATTTCTGAGTTCGAGGCCAGCCTGGTCTACAGAGTGAGTTCCAGGACAGCCAGGGCTACACAGAGAAACCCTGTCTCGAAAAACCAAAAAGAAAAAAAAAAGAAAGAAAGAAAGCAGGAGCTGGAGAGATGGATCAGCGGTTAAGAGCACTGACTGTACTTCCAGAGATCCTGAGTTCAATTCCCAGCAACCACATGGTAGCTCACAACCATCTGTAATGGGATCCAATGCCCTCTTCTGGTGTGTCTGAAGACAGCTACAGTGTACTCATATACACCAAATAAATAAAACTTTTAAAAAAAAGACACCGGAACTACTGAAGGAAAATCTTTGTTTTTCTGGGACAATGAACACTGCCGGCCAGCTGGGGCTGAAGAATCAGTTGTGATTAAGAAAAGGTCAGCATTATTGAAGTCTTCTGGGAAGTTTTTCCTCAGAGTCAGCACACAGAAGCTGTGTTGTTCAGAGGGTTCCGAGGTTGTACGTTGGGCTGGCAGCCAAACACGGTCATGTGTAAGGTCTCCCAGGTGTCACTGGTTTTGAAGGCATCAAGGGGTCATGGAGAAAACCTGAGGTTTTGCACCATGCGGGGAGCCCAGGAGGGGCTGTTGGTGAAAGATCAGCCCCGGTTACAGTAGAAGACCGCAGCACTTTGGAGATTCCAGTACCCTGGAGTAGAGCAGACTGGAGCTTAGAAGACAAGCTGTGTGTGCTGGAAAGGTGGAGCTGGAGAAGTGACCCAAGCCCCTTGGAGGAGCCCACAAGATTGTGAGTGTAATAGGTTTCAAATATTCTACCTTGGTTCATTTATACAGTTGGAGTGTGGTGGTTTTTTTTTCCCACAGTTGAGAAACTTTGGATTTTGGTTGTTTTGATTTGTTTTTCAAGACATGGTTTCTGTGTGCATAATAGCCCTGGCTGTCCTGGAACTCACTCTGTAGACCAGGTTGGCCTCAAACCCAGAGAGATTTGTCTGCCTCGTCTCTGTCTTCTGAGTGCAGGGATTAAAGGCATACACCACCACTGCCTGGATTTGTAAAGAGCCAGGGAAAGGTTTTGGTTGGTTTGCTTTTTTTTTTTTTGCTTTTCAAAACAGGGTTTCTCTGTGTAGCCCCCGGCTGTCCTGGAACTCACTCTGTAGATCAGGATGGCCTGAAATTTATAGAGATCAGCCAGTCTCTGCCTGATGATTCTGGTATTAAAAGCGTACATCAGCACTGCACAGCTGAATGTTTCAAAAAGTGTTGTGTGTAAGATTGGGCTGTAGACAAGCGCGTAGAATATTTTCTTAATTAGTGATTGATGGGAGAGAGGTCGTGGAACTTGGACTACAGAATTAATTTGAAGACAGACTGATTTACATGGTAAGTTTGAAGCCTGGGCTGCCTACCTAACAAGACCATCTTAAGAAAAAAAAATTACACACAGACACACACACACACAGAGAGAGAGAGAGAGAGAGAGAGAGAGAGAGAGAGAGAGAGAGAGATAAAGCCCAGGAGGCTTCACTGGCTGAAGGAGTCCTAGAGAGTACCTGGAATCCATCTGCACAGGGCTGTGGGCACAAGACCCCTCCCCTCAAATCCTATAGACACTCACCTGGGTTTCTTGTACTCACTCATCTTGTATCAGGAAAGCTCAGACTTTGGGAATAAACCTCCTGCTCAGAGGCCCAGAAGGCAGAGCATAGGACCCGACAGAAACACCCTGATGAACATTTGTTCTTAGAGTGGACCTGGTTTCTATACCTAGCAGCCACTCAAACTGTCCATAACTCCAGTTCCAGAGGATCAAACACTTTCAGCTTCCACATACACACAAGGTAAATAACCATATGCATAAAAAATAAATCTAAAAGAGAAAAGAACCATTATTCACCCCTAACTATGATCCCCCTCCCCTAGTCAGGGGCCATGCAGACCAGCTCACTGACCCTGAGAAGTGTGGGGGGGGCCAGGGGGCTATGGTCCTGATAGTGAGCTCTCTGCAGCCCAGCAGCCTGTCCCCTTCCTCCCTGCTCTGACCAGCCTCTTCCCGCCATGCTCTGACCGAATTCCCTGTGTACCTCAGAACATGGATTGTAATTGTGTTAAGAAATTCTACACTTACTGTAAGGGTGGGTTTTAACATCTGCCAACACCCAGTTCCAAGCAAAGGGATCTATCTAACCCTTTCTGCCAGGACATGGAGGCAGGGTTGGAGGTCATAGGTCACAGGGAGAAAGTAGGATGTGCTGAGACACGCCCTGCAAGGCCAGGTGGAGACATACAGAGGGACTTTGCAGGTAAAAGTCCTGGGTCGTGGCTGGGCCCAGAGCTTATTCCTAAGAACCTGTCCTAGCTAGTTTTGGCAATTTGACACAAGCTAGAGTCATTTTAGAAGAGGGAACCTCGATTGGGCAAATGGTTCTACCAGATTGGCCTGTGAAGAAGTCTGTGGTGCATTTTATTGATTGACAGTTGATACGGAAGGGTCCAGCACAGTGTGGGCAGGGCTATGCCTAGACTGATGGTTCCGAGTTCGTTAAAAAGGAAAAAAGCAGGCTGAGCAAGCCATGGGAACCAAGCCAGTAAGCTGCACTCCTCTACAGCCTCTGCATCAGCTCCTGTCTCCAGGTTCCTGCCCTGCTTGAGTTCTAGCCCTGAGTTCCTTCGATGATGAACGGTGATACGGAACTATAAACTGAAATAAATGCTCTCTGCCCCAAGTTGCTCTGGTCATGGTGTTTCACCACAGCAATAGAAACCTAAAACAGGGGCTGGAGAGTGGCTCTGCAGTTAAGAGTGACGACTGCTGTTCTGAAGGTTGTGAGTTCAAATCCCAGCAATCATATGATGGCTCACAACCATCCATAATGAGATCTGATGCCCTCCTCTGGAGTGTCTGAAGACAGCTACAGTGAGTGAGTGGAGCCGGAGCGAGAAGAAAAGGTGTCTGAAGATAGTTACAGTGTACATACATATAATAAATAAATCTTAAAAAAAAGAAAGAAAGAAAAAAGAAAAACCTAAAACAGAGACTTTATCAACGAAGGCAGGGAGGTGGGGGTGTGGGTCAACTAGTAGAATGCTTGCTTAGTATGTTTGAGGTCCTGCGTTGCATCCTGTGGACCACAAAATGAAATAAAATAAAGGTTAAAATTAAAATACAGGGGCCTGGATAGAGGGAGGTAGCCTGGCAGAAGAGGCATTAGAATCTGGAGGGTGAAAGCTAACAGCTTTGAGGTTGGAAAATGGCCCCTGACCCAGGAATGTCACACCTCTAGCACTGAAGAGGAAGGGACAAATTGTCCCCTTGGGTCTCTGTAAGCTGTCCAGCAGCTACGGGCAAACTGGGTTTACCTGAAAGGGAGGCTGGAAATAAAGGGGGCGGGGCAAGAGAAGAATGAAACCAAGACAAAGTTCTGATCAAGGCTCCAAGTTTAATAATAAGCTTTAGGTTTATAAAGGAAAAAAAACCCCACAAAACCCATCCCCTTCTTCAGCTGGAGTATGTTGTAGAGCAAGGTTAGCGCAGGCAGCCAAAACTTCAGAGTTCCCATGGGAGTTTGCAACTGCAGCCGAGACAGATGTCTCTGTCCAGGTTGATAAGACCTGTCATGGCGAATGTTCAAGGTCTGCTTAGCCTGCTCAAGGCTGGGAAAACTGGTCAGCCTTTTCAGGCCTGGGAAAGGTCTACTCAAAGCTGAGAAGGCTACAGCTCTCCACAAGGAACTACTGTGGACTGCTGACCGACAGAGCAGTGTAGCACCAACTGAGATTTTTAAAAAAGAATTACTTAATAAAATAACAATTTTCCACGTGAATGAGACTGTGAATGTGCATTCAGAGACCAGAAGAGGGCGTCAGATGCCATGGAACGGGAGCTACAAGTTGTTGTGAGCCACCTCGCAAGATTGCTGGGAACCGAACTTTGGTCCTCTGCAAGAGCAGCGAATGCTCTCAACTACTGAGCCATCCAGCCCCAACTGTGATGTTTTAAGTAAGTGAAGGGACTGGCCTTTGGGGGTTGGCTGGAGCCCCAGGGATTGAGAGAACCTGACCACCAGATCAGGAGAGGGATGCACTGGGGATACAACAGGCCGGGTCCATGTCTGTGGCTCTCCTCCTGGGAGGGCAGATCTCCATGTGCAGTTAGAGGAAATCAGCCAAGGAATTGATCTCCTCCGTGGCTGAGTTATTTACTTGCCAGCTCATTAGGTCAGTAAATTGCATTTTGTGTAATTCTATTCATTGATTGTGGAGCTCTGTAGTATAGGAGCTGGAGCTGGGAGTGCGGAACAGAGAAAGGAAGGAAATAGATGGTTAGTTAAACATTCCTGTAATCATCAAGAAGGCCAATTGATGGGACTAGGGGATTATGGGAAGGGATGAGCCCAAGCGGCAGAAGGAGGTCTTAGTTATTTTTCATTTTGTCTGACTGGAAACTTATTCCCACCTTTAGATCTAGATGAAAGGAACAGTTTAATCTGAAATCAATTTATAGCAAGGCCTGAATAAGATTGCTATCGCCACTTATGTTGAAAGATAATCCCACTGTCTGAGTTCTCTCTCCATCAGCTGGGGTTCTTTCAGCGTGGCTGAAGTAAGTTCTGAGGCTCTTATATCTCAGAAATGGCAGGCATGAGCAGGTCTGGAGAGCCGAGCCTCCCCACCCATCCTCAGCATGTCATGTCTCAACATTCCCACCAATACCCCAGAAGCAGCAAACCCGTGAGAACCAGTCCTGGGATAAGATGGTGACATCATAGGTATTTCAGGCTGCATCCTGCCTCTGGGTCACTGCACCAACTCCTCTCTCCCATGTGGCATCAACTCTGGGAGCTGTCCTGGGATGATCCCAACTAGTGCCCAGAAGGAGTATCTGGGATACTCAACAGATGTAAGATTCTCAGCACCTACCGTCCACTCATCCCACCCATAAAGAGCAGGTCCTATGTGCATCCTAAGAGAACAGCTCCAACTGCTGACCCCACTTCCCTGCCCTGTCCCATGGAAAGCACTTTAGGGTAGGGTCACAATTCATAGTGTTGGTGATAAATGAACATTCTCTTTTTTTCTGAGTGGAGGTAACATAGTATCTCACTATGTAACCTTGCCTAGCCTGGCCTCAAACTTGCAGCAATCCTCCTGCTTCAGTCTCTCAAGTGCAAAATTCAGAGTTTCAACCAGGTCCAGAGAAGGCAGGTCCAAGGCAAAGAGCTGTGTTGCCTGTCATTTCTTCCTTTTTAAAATGTTATATATTGGGGCTAGAGAGATGGCTCTGTGGCTAAGAATGCTGACTGCTCTTCTGAAAGTCCTGAGTTCAAATCCCAGTAACCACATGGTGGCTCACAACCATGAGATCTGACGTCCTCTTCTGGTGCATCTGAAGACATCTATAGTGTACTTAGATATAATAATAAATCTTTAGGCTGAAGCAAGCGGGGCTGACCGGAGCAAGCAGAGGTCCTGAATTCAAATTCCCAGCAAACACAGGATGACTCACAACCATCAGTACAGCTATAGTGTACTCATACACATAAAAATAAATCTTTTAAAAAGTTATATATTAATGTACATGTTTGTTTTTTATAGGGGGAAGTAGATGTAGGTGACACAGCCTGCCTGAGGAGGTCAGGGGACACATATCTCACGGTATTACATGTTCTCCTTCCATCATGTGAGTTCTGGGGAACCAAACTCAGGTCACCAGTTTCTGTCCACGACAGATGCAGCTGTGCACCACATATACACACGTACACACACATATACACACATAAACTACATAAGTGCATGTACACCCACACACATCACACATGTGTGCCCCTAGATGTGCTCACACCTCATACAGGTGCATGTGTAGCCACACACATACTCACACACTAGACATGCACATATATCTATATCTGTGTGATATGCATATACAAACACATCACAAACATATGGATTCTACGATCACATGCAGGTGTGGCTCCTGTGATTCCGTTTTGTTCCCTGAGAGGCTCCCCACATCTTTGCACATGGTAGCTTGTCATTCAGATCAAAGAAAACTGACTGTCCACGTTCCTTCCCATATCCCTCATCCCCTCTGCTGTTGCTCAGACTTGTGGAAACATGTCCTTGAGCTGGGGCAGAGGTGCCACTGGGACCCCATGCACCGACTTGGCAGATGGGTGCTCATGACTGTTGTAGAAATAATTTAATCCTAGTCAGGAGTTTCTACCCTACCCTCGGTTATTGAATTCCCAGATTTAAAAAAAAAATACAGCATTTATATTTACAATAAGCCCTAAACAACACAATAGCTAGGCAGCTGCCTACCACCCCCCATGCTGTTAGAATCTTCTTTCCTATTGATAACCCGAGTTATTATTTACTATTTACTCGGTTCCATCGGTGCTGCTCTTAGCACCAATTGGGCAGCCCTCAGGACCACGCCTTTAATCCCAGCACTCGGGAGGCAGAGGCAGGTGGATTTCTGAGTTCAAGGTCTACCTGGTCTACAAAGTGAGTTCCAGGAGAGCCAGGGCTACATAGAAAAACCCTGTCTCGAAAAACCATGCACACACATATATATATACACACACATATACGGTTAGGGTCAGGTCTTGGGTCCCCCAAATTAGCATTAGAATACAAGCAGCATTAGGCCTACCCACTATACATGACTGCCAGGACACAGGTGAGCCAACAGAACATGGCTAGCTGAGGCTCAGTGCAGGCACAATTACCAAGAGAGGTGTTATCTACAGCAAGTTAGTCAAGCACATTCTCTTGGTCCTTAAGGCTCAAGAAGAGAGGCAGGCAGGAGCTGGGTTTGCATCGACTGTCTAGTAGTCAAGGACCTGTGGCCAGCAGAGTCCTTGTTAGCCAACTTCCCTAAGCAGACGTAATAGAAATTCCCTGGGCCAATTGCCCAGAGTCAGAAACGACTCAAGTCCATCTTGGCAAATTGAGTGAGTTTAACAGGGTGACGGATAGATAACCAATTGCTGCAGTCTTCCCGAGTCACCAACCTCTCTCATGCATCAGGTTCTTGTTTTGTTCTATTTATTTTTACATTTTTTTTAGATATATATATAAAGGTCCTAAGGCTACACAAAATTGAGGCAGACCTGGTTTTAGAGCGCCACCTAGCGTTCATAAAGCAAAATGACTCTGTAAATAAAACTAGGAACCTCTAAATAGCAGCTTGTTGTGAGGTAGAGTTTCTCTAGCTAGTACTGGATGTGTGTCTATCCTGAGAGTCCCTCTCTCCTGCCACCCTGCTGGCTCAGGATCTGAGGGACCTGTGCCAGTCACATTAGAGACATTTCAGGTCTTTGATGGAGCCCTTGAGAGTAAGGTTAGGAGGGCGGAGTCTGGGCTTCCCTCGGTCTCCCTGCCCCCATGAAAGCATTGGAAAGTAAAGCTTTGGAATGTCCTTGCTTTAGGTGCATTTGAAAAGTCCTCATACCTGTCTGGCCAGCTACAGAAGCCAATAAGGCATGACTGGACACAGGCCACACCCCCTCAAATAGGTCTCAGAATAAAGGATCATTTTGAGAAACTTCAGACTCAAAAGATGACGCCTTTCTTAGCCAAGTGCCTCCTGCACACCAGGAAGGCAGGCTTATCACTGCACCCACCCTGTAAAGCAGGCACCATGACTGCTCACACGGATACAGCCTGTATCCTCACAGCCCACCTCCCTTCCTCTCCCCTGCGCCGCAGAAAGCATGGTGCCCAGATCAGGAACCATGAGTTCTGAGTCTATTCTAGAGGCCCAATAGTTTTTCATCAATCTAAGGAGGAGGCCTATGTGTGATTAGACCTGTTTGTCTTGGGCTGTCTACGCCGAGCTAACTTAACGCCGACCTCGGAAACGTTCCTTTTCCTCCCCAACAGGATACTGTGGCTTGTTCCATTCTGGAGGTAGAATGGAGCAGATACATTAGTGTCCCATGCAATAGCCAACTTTATTCAGATCCTCGGATAGTTATTCCCTGAGGGTTAAAAAAAGGCCACAAGGAGCCGGTGATGACACACGCCTTTAATCCCAGCACCGGAGAGGCTGAGACAGATCTCTTAAGTTCAAAGCCAGCCTGGTATACAGAGAATTCCAGGATAGCTGGAGCTACACAGAGGAAACCTTGACATGAAACACCACCCCCAAAGAAAGGCCACATGAGTAAAGTCCTCAGGAGTGCAAGCTGTATACAACCGCATGGATAAGCCAAATGTGGCAAAGACATGTCTTTTTATAGCGGCATATGGACATTTAATTGAATAACAACAGCAAGCAATGATGAGTAATCTGAGGTAAACTCGCTCCTATCCGCTACGCCGGGGAGGAGCATGAGAACACATCCTAAGAACAATTCTGTGTTGTGAAAAAAATTCTGGGCTCACGGGACCTTTGTCTTCTTGGAATCTTCTCACAAACACTCAGAGTTCTCCTCACATGACTTCATTCCTAGCTAGTGCAGACCTGTGCCAGCTCCTGTAGACCATGGAGTATGAAGACGAGAATGGGCCCCCATCTGGTGGCCGCAGACACACACCTCTGTCACGTCTTTAACATTCAACCGATGTCCAAGAATCTTGTTTCCAATAAACCAGAAAGGAGCCTCCTAGCCTCCAGGAAATGAAGCAAATGCTTACACATAGATTCAAGATGAAGTCGATAAAGCGGCGACAGACACTGGGAGACAGGCAGATGGCAGATGTGAGGAGAGTGGGCGTCACAGAGGCCCACCGAGGACTAAGGAACAGGAGCGAGGGAGGAAGCTTCCACTTACTTTGACACAAGCTGAAGATGCTTGAATAAAAAGAGACCTAGGTGTGAGCTGAATTCCTACGTTCCTGGTGGTCCCAATCATGTGGGACTGAGATATTGCCCATATGCAAAGGATAATTTTATAAGGGCACGATCAAAGTCCCTATATAGATAAATGGACCCTCAGGAAAGAGCCTTTTAAATCTGGAGGCTGATATAGGAAAACAGCTGGGTGGTCAAATACTTCAAGGGGAATCTGGAAGCACACATTGTAACTCATACAGGCCTAGGGTTTACTGTCACCACAGCTCAGAAAGCAATGGATGGTAAAGAGGTATCAGAAGACAGGGACTTCAGGGGAACACTGACCCAAAGGAAATAAGAACAGGTAGCCGTTCTCACCAGAGAGGGCATAGGCTCTGGTCACTGTCACTGGTTAAAATCAAGCCTGCTCACTTGCTTCGTAAGTGGGAATGGCGACCAGCTCCTTTCGAGGGTTGCAAGGCCTGCTTATGTCTGTCACTCCAGCTGCCCCTACATCTCCTTATGGCTGGATGCCAGCTACAGCCTTCTAGGTCTGAGTAGACAGCCAGCAGCTGCTGTAGAGGTGGGAACCCAGCTATGGGCTGTGCAGCGATTTTGAGAAGCGTCACCTGTCCCCACCAAGCCAGCCCAGCTGTAGAACAAATGCTGTTGTAGTGTGTTAGCATTCTGTCTAAACTCCACCCCTTAGTTACCTGGCAACAGCCAGGTAGGCCTGGCCCACTATAAAAGGGGCTGCTTGCCCCCTCCTCTCTCTCTTACTCCTGATTCCTGCTTGCTTCTCTCTTGCCCTCATGGACTCTTCCCTCCCCCCTCTCTCCACGTGGTCATGGCTGGCCTCTACTTCTCTACTCTCTCCCTCTCTCTACTTTTCTCTGCCTCTACTACCCTCTTAACCTCCCTCCCCACATCCTTAATAAACTCTATTCTATACTATACCGTCATGCAGCTGGTTTCTCAGGGGGGAAGGGATGCCTTGGCATGTGCCCACTGAGTCGCCCCCTTCCCCCACACCTCACCACACACTCATAGAACATATCTTAATAGCTCTTTATCTTTTTATAATTGCAACAGTGTGTACATTCGGTTGCAAAGCGATTTGCACTCTGGCCGCTGCAACTTAACAACTGAGGATGGACAGGCACAGACTACCTTCCTGAGCTAGCAGCTTGGCTGTGGGATGTAAGAGTGTGACTTTCTCTAGCAGCTACTGGCCCTGGAAGCACTGAGAACAGCTGAAATACCCCAGACAGGCATCCATGTACCCCAGCCTCTATCGGGAAAGTCGTTCTTAACTGGGGATGTTTGCCACAGAGTCAAGCAAGGATGTTATTTGGGAAGTATGTCACTGACATCTTAGTCCCTATAGTAAATTTGCTAAGTGCCAATTAGATGTTCTAGTGTCTCCATTTCCCTTCAGGCATGGGATTCCCTATTTGTGAGTATGACTTAATTGCCTGAAGCATTTGCATCTCTAGGTAGGAGACAGGAGGGACCAAGAAGAGAGGAGGAGGAGGAGAGAAGATTCATAAGGTGAAGCCATTGCACACTTAAGAGGGAGACTTGTTAATGCACAGTCGGTTCTCAATAGATGGGGTTGCAGTGAGCCCCTTATATTCCTCTAAGACTCAAGCAGAGGCCTCTCCTCTGCCTGTACCTTCATGACAGAATACCTGAGAAATACTAACTAGGAAAGACAAATTAGGATGCTGGATACCTATCAACCCTCATTGAAGGCCACCTGCTTCATGGTCACATGACAAGGAAGAACATATACACACACACACACACACTCACACTCACACTCCCTTTAGTAAAGGCCCTTTCCCTCAACAAGGGATTGGCCTGATGCTGTTTGTATTCAGATGTTAATGCTGGTTCCTCAAGAGGGATTGTTCCCTCTCCACCACCAGCAGACCATACTCAGGTGATGCCTTGTGAACCTCTTCCCATTTTAACTGGTCAATAAAAGGCTAGGGCCTGTGATTGGGCCGTGGAGGGGAAAGGTGGGACTGGAGAGGTGGGGAGGGAGAGGAAGGAGGAGAAGAGGACAGAGGAAGAGGACGTGGAGGAGGAAGCCACAATGGGCCAGAACTGCACTGTCGCAAGGAACAAGGGGTCTTATAGCTGGGGAATAAGTTAGTATTCTAATAGACGTTCCCAATCCACTCCCCGCCCCCATATAAACAACTAGGGCTGAGCTCTAAAGCTGCACCAGGGTGGAAATTAAACACCGAATGGGTCTAAGGGGTCTACAGAGAGCTGAGAGGCTCCCTCCCCAGGCCATAAGCAAACCTCAGCAACCAGAGGCCTGAGCTGGGACTTAGGCCAATGCTATAACACGGTTGCGGTTCCCTGAACCTAAAGGACCAAGGACCCTGGGGCACGATTGCCCGAGACACAGCCTTCACAGCTGAGGATCAACAGCTGAAAAAAAACTGCAGCTAACTTTCCAAAGCTTTCTCACAGGCACAGCTGGTTGATCTGGATATCTCTGCCCCGAGCCAGCCTTCCTGCGCTCCCTTTTCCTGTCTTAACGGGACACGGAAAAGCTAGACCTACTCTCCCGACTGCTTGCACTGCAAACTGCCTGAGATCAGCGCACACGCTGCAACCCAAACAAAAGCCAGAGAGAGGCTCAGAAGCCTCGCGTGTTTCTACAGTTAGTCCCTTCCTGCCTGCCAATACCAGAATCCGAGAGGGCTGTAGTGTCCTGAGTCGAACACCAGGGGGAGACAAAGGTACAAGAAGTTCCAAATCAGGTACTAAGAATTATAAATGGACAATAACAAAAATTAGATACCTAAAGATGAGAAATACAATAAATACCTTTTGGGTTTTATGTGATACTATTTTGAATGGTTTGAAAGGGATGGGTTTAAAGGAAATGGATACCCTGCCGGTTGTTATTATTTCAATGTTAAGTCTCAATTATATCCTAATAAGTATGTTGGTTTACCATGTCTTCTCAAAAAAACAGGGCCCTAGATAAAAATGTATGGGCCTTAGAAAAGGGATTAAAAGATTTTATAAAAACAGAGTAAGAACAATACCAAAGCACAGAGAGAGGAAAATGAAGACCGGAGACAGGGGCTGGAGAAGGCACTAGAACAAAAAATGCAGAATTTCATAGATCAGACTGAACAACAAAGGGATAGCAATGAAATTTGGAAGCAGAACCTGAAGGATAATTTACTAAAGTTAATAAATCAAAATAAGGTAGATGCTGTAATATCAGAATTACAACACAAAGAAACATTAGAATTATAGAAACAGGGCCTAGAACAGAAGATACAGGAATTTATAGAGCAGAACGGACAACAGAGAAATTTAAGTCTTGGCAACACGGCATAGGGGAAACTAGAACTAAAGGTACAGGAATTTATAGGTCGTGATAAGCAACAGAGAGAGAAACATGAAGGTTGGAGACAGGAGCCGGAAAAGATGCTAGAACAAAAAATGCAGAGCTTCCCAGACCAGACTGAGCAGCAGAGAAGAAGATATGAGGATTGGAAGAGAGGCTTGGAGGAGAATCTTCTAAAATTAATCAGTCAAAATAAAATAGACATCACAATATCAGAATTACGATATAAAGAAAAAAAAAAACAAGATGTGGAAGCAGAGCTTTGAACAGAGGATCCAGAAACTTACGGAACAGGAGGATCAACAAAAGGAGAAGTTTGAGGCATGGGGGCAAGCTTTGGAGAAGAGGTTACAGAAAGCTACCATTCAGGTTGAACAAAATGCCAGGATATAAGACAGAGAGATAAGCGCTAGAGAGATATGAAATATTGGTACTGATCTTAAGACAGGAACTTAAAATATTAATTAGGGAAAATGCTCGGGTAGAGAGAGAAGAGAGGATTAGAGCTAGCCAAGCAAAGGTAGTAGAAAACCAACTTTAGTTTATCCAGTTACTACACAACAAAGACCAGCGGATGACGATCATACCCAAAATTATCAGGAACTCGACTGGCAACCCGTGGACGTGACATAACTGAGAACATTTAAGGAAGGTGTCACTAATTTTGGAATGCACTCGCCATTTGGAAAACAAATCCTGACTACTTGGGCTATCAAAAATAGAATAATTCTCCCCCAAGACAGGAAGGATGTGGTAAAAGGAATATTAGAACCCAGGTCACATTTACAATGGAGTTCATGGTGGAGAGAAGAGGCAAAGGAGAAAGCACAACAAAATAAATCCAGAGGTATCAATATTTCTGAAGACCTGCTGCTTGGTGAAGGTCGTTTTGCTGATCTAGGGGTGCAGGCCAAACATGATGATGAAAGTTTGGCATGATGTCGCATAACAGCCTTAAATGCGTGGAACAAAGTTGCAGAAAGAGTAAAAAGACATGAACAATTTTTTCAGGTCCAGCAAGGTCTTAAAGAAACATTCCTTGACTTTTTCCAAAGGTTGTCTTTATCTGTGAAAAGAAGTGCCGGAAGGTGGTGGCACACGCCTGTAATCCCAGCACTTGGGAGGCAGAGGCAGGTGGATTTCTGAGTTCGAGGCAAGCCTGGTCTACAGCGTGAGTTCCAGGACAGCCAGGGCTACACACAGAGGAACCCTGTCTCGAAAAAAAAACAAAAAACAAAAAACAAACAAACAAAAGTATATCGGATCCATTAGTAAGAAAGTCACGAATCAAGTCTTCAGCTTTTGAAAATTCGAATGCTGATTGCAAAGAGGTAATCAGACCATTGAAGGCAAGGTCAGCATAGATAGGTGAGTGGATTAGACACACAGCTGATCTTAGACCTCGTTCACCTGATAGGACCTTAATAGGAGAAGCTGCCTCTAGAGGCCTTGAGACAATCCAAAATTTCAAATGTCTAAGTTGTGGTGAGCAAGGTTATTTGAAAACAAACTTCGGAGAAAACCAAATTAATTCCAAAAGGAATCCCAAGCCTCCTGGGATATGCAAGAGATGTGGAAAAGGCCGACACTGGACTAGAGAATATAAATCAACAACAGTCAAATGTGGTAACTCTTAACCAAAAAACTCACAGGCCCCAATGCCAAACAGGGAAAATTCTCTTCCTCAGGACAATTAAACACCACTCTTGAAAACAGATGGAAAGACCGGATAGCAAGGTCAAGACACATTCAACAAACACTTCAAAAAGGGCCCCCAAAACCAATATTTTGGCAGACTTCTATATAGGATCAAAGGCCCTAGCTAAGAATACTAGTAAACTATTGAAATTGAAGGAATGGTCAACACTGGAGTATTTATCTCTCCGAAATCTTGGCCTGTAGATTGATTACTTCAAGAGGTAGACATTGAGTTTCAAGGAGTTGGGACTTCATCTCCTATAAAGAGAAGCACCAGATGGTTTAAATTTACATGGCCTGAAGATCAGATAGTAAAAGTAAGGTCATACATGGCTATGGTATAGCCTTAAACTTTTGGGGAAGAGATCTGTTACAACAGCGGAAAACACAAATTAACATTCCTTCAGCTTCAGAGGTTAGCCACACTAGTCAGGCTCCTATTAAAAAAATCAAATTAGTTACGGAATGTTATCAAAGACAGTTACAAACTGTCCAAGGTGTTCATAAACAAGATACAACAGGGGCTAACAATTCAGCTTTACATCAGGGAGCCACTGCTAATAAGACACCAACAGCCTTACCATTAAGGTGGTTCACTGACCAACCCATTTGGATTGAACAATGGTCTAAGACAAAAGAAAAATTTCAGACACTAGAACAGCTAATCTAGGAGCAGCTGGAGGGTCACCATATAGAAGAGTCCACCAGCCCTTGGAATTCTCTGGTATTAGTCATTAAAAAGAAATCTGGCAAATGGAGAATGTTGACAGATCTCAGAGAGATTAATAAGATTATTCAGCTAATGGGTTCCCTACAGCTGAGAATCCTATTGCCTTCCTTGTTGCCTAAGGAATGGCCTATCATAGTGATTGCTCTTAGAGACTGTTTTTCACAAACATGAACATGATAAGGAAAGGTTTGCTTTCTCAGTACCTACCTTTAATAGACGTTGTCCAATAAAAAGATATTATTGGAAAGTCTTACCACAAGGGATATCAAACAGTCCTACCTCGTGTCAAAATTTTGTACTGTAGCCATTGGATTGGTTGATTCATAAGCAATTTCCTCAAGTCATTATTTATCATTATATGGATGATATCCTATTGGCTGGTTTGAATACAAATACCCTGGAAAGAATGTTTAATGAAGTAAAACAACAACAACAAAATGTCTTGCCTTGTTGGAGATTAGGATATAGAATAAGTACCACAAATTAGACCACAAAGGGGTGCAAATCAGGAGAAACCAATTAAGAACTCTTTAATAATTTTCAAAAGCTACTAGGAGATATTAACTGGCTGTGGCCTGCAATTGGCGTGGCCACTCAAGAGCTAAGCAATTTATTTAAAACCTTACAAAGTGATAAAGATTTAATAGTCCAAGGCTGAAAAGCAGTTATCACTGATAGAAAGGAAATTGCAGGATACACATCTAGGTCGTATCGATCCAAAGATGGTCTGCACCTTAGTTATCTTACCTTCTACTCACTCCCCTACAAGGATTCTCATGCAGAGGGAAGATTATATCTTAGAATGGATTTTTTTTAGCACGTAAACAGAGTAAGAAATTAAAAACCTACATAGAGAAAGTCTCTGAATTGATACTAGAAGGAAAAATGAGACTTCATCAAAGAGCTGGAATGGATCTAGCTGAGATTGTGGTACCTTTTACTTGCCTCACTATGGACACAGGGTGAAAGAGAGCTTGCAATAATTTCTTGGGAGTGATTAACAACAAATACCTTAAAAGCAAGTGACTTCAGGTCATAAAAAGAACTAATTGGATTCTCCCTTGTATAATAAAAAGAACTCCAATTTCTGGAGCCTCCTCATTTTACACTGATGCAAATAAATCAGGAAAGGCAGGATATAAATCAGAAGATGTGAGGTGGTTGAAAGTCCTTATAAATTGGTTCAGAATTATATGCAATACTTATGGTGTTATTAGGTGTTCAAGAGTCTCTTAATATATAGTAACTGCCTCAATATGCAGAAAGGGTTGTTTTATACACAGAGACTGCTGAACTTATTTGGAATGATTCTGAATTGACTTCACTGTTTATTCAGCTACAACAAATGATCAGGAATAGGAATCATGGATAAGATCCCATATAGGTCTGCCAGGTCTGCCAGGCCCTCTGGTACAAGGTAATAATGAAATTCACCAACTATTGATAGGAAGTATACTAGAGGCTTCAGAATTCCATTAAAACCACCATGTTAACAGCAAAGATTTAAAGAAAGAATTGTCCATCATTGGGTAACAAGCCAAGGAAGTTGAGAGGCAAGTTCCTACTTGTTCATTATATAACCAAACTCAGTAAAAACATTTGTCTCAAAATATGGAGAGCAACTGAGGAAAATACCCAATTGACCCCTGGCTTCCACATACATGTCCACACATACCAGAAAGCAAAACAAATGAAATGTAATGGCTTTATGATGTTTTACTATAATTTTCTAGGTTTAATATGTCCCGAATATTGCATGGACATGCTTCAATTAAAAAAAAAATGCTTTTGTTGGGGCTGGAGAAATGGTTCAGACTTTAAGAACCCAGGTTTGATTCTTTTTTGTTTTTTTGAGACAGGGTTTCTCTGTGTAGCCCTGGCTGTCCTGGAACTCACTCTGTAGACCAGACTGGCCTCGAACTCAGAAATCTGCCTGCCTCTGCCTCCCAAGTGCTGGGATTAAAGGCATGCGCCACCACTGCCCGGGCCCCAGGTTTGATTCTTAAGACCCACATGTCAGCTTGTAATACCTGTAACTCCTGTTCCAGGGAAGCTTAATGCCCTCCCTCTTCTGGCCTCCACAGGCAGCAGGCATGCGTTTGGTACACAGAAAAATATGCAGACAGACAAACATACACATTAGTGGGCCCAGGTTAGTTGATTCTGTGAGTTTCCTTATAGCGTCCATGTCCCCTTAGGCTCCTACCATCCTTCCTCCCCATTTCCTGCAGAATTTGCCAAGTTCTGCCTGATGTTTGGCTGTGGGTCTCTGCACCTGCTTCCGTCAGTATCCTTGAAGCCTCTCTGAACATGATTATGCTAGACTCCTGCCTATGAGTATAGAATATCACTAGGAATTAGAAGCCATTTTATTGACTTTTCCCCCCTTTTTTATGGTAGTTGTGTCTGGTTCTATCCTAGATTTCTGGACTAATCCAGCCTCTATTCCCTGGCCCTCCAGGCAGCATCAGGGATGGGGTTCGCATGGGCCTCAAGTTGGAGCAGTCATTGGTTGGCCACTCCCCCGATTTCTGCACCATCTTTTTCATAGCACATCTTGTAGGCAGGACAAATTGTAGGTTGAAGGTTTGAGCTCTATTGGTGTCCCAAACCTACTTGAGGTCTTGCCTGGTTACAGGAGATGGCCGGTTCAGGCTCCCTGTTACCCCTTACTCGGACTTTTAGCTAGGGTCATCCTTGTAGATTCCTAGGAGTTTCCATTGCCTCCAAAATGCACCCCCATTCTAGTTGTCTCCCCCAGTACTCTCTCCCCCCCCGACTCCCCATATCTGATCGCTCCTGTTCCCATCCCCACCTCTCCCCAGTCTACCCATAATTCTATTTCCCTTTCCTAGGGAGATTCATGAATTATTGCCACTCCCTCCCCCTTGAACCCTCCTTGTTTCTTAGCATTTCTGGGTCTGTGAATTATTGCATGATTATCTTTTACAGCTAATATTCACTTACAAGTGAATATAAACATGTTTGTCTTTCTGGGTCTGGGTTACCTCACTCTGGATGATTTTTTTCTAATTACATCCATTTTCCCTGCAAATTTCATGATGCTATTTTTTTAGGATTTATTTATTTTATTTATATGAGTACAGTACACTGTAATTGTCTTCAGACACACCAGAAGAGACCATTGGATTCCATTACAGGTGGTTGTGAGCCACCATGTGTTTGCTGGGATTTGAACTCAGGATCTCTGGAAGTCAGTGCTCTTAACCGCTGAGCCATTTCTCCAGTCCAATGTTTGTTGTTGTTTTTTTTATTTTCTAAGTTTTTATTTACATTCCAAATCATTTCTCCTTTCCTGCTTCCTCCCTCCCCGAAAGTCCTATAAGCCCCTTCCCTCCTCTTGTTTGTTTTCGACAGCTGAGTAATACTTCATTGTGTAGATGTACTGCATTTTCTTTATCTGTCCTTCAGTTGAAGGACATCTGGGTTGTGTCCAGTTTCTGGCTAATATGAATAGAGCTGCTATAAGCATAGTTGATTGTTTTTAGAAACAGGGTTTGTTTCTCTGAGTACCCCTTAAAACTCACTGTGTAGACCAGGCTGGCCTCAGACTCACAAAGATCAGCCTGCCTCTGCCTTCCAAGTACTGGGATTAAAGGTGTGTACCACCTGTCAAAACTGGGTATTTTAAACGAGACAACTTTTACCAGTTTGAATTTGTAAGGCTGGGGGACTTTTTTTTTTAAAGACTTATTTATTTATATGAGTACACTGTAGCTGTCTTCACACACACCAGAAGAGGGCGTCAGATCCCATTACAGATGGTTGTGAGCCACCATGTGGTTGCTGGGAATTGAACTCAGGACCTCTGGAAGAGCAGTCGGTGCTCTTAACCTCTGAGCCATCTCTCCAGCCCGCTGTGGGACTTTTTAAGTTGGTAACATGTCTTATGATAATTTTATTAATGTAATCTTGGGGATTAAACGAGAAAGGAAAGGTTGAGGCTTAACAGTGATGCATCTGTGTGTTAAGTTGACAAGAAGTTAGTCATTCTGCTTAGTTTTATGTCAACTAGACACAAGCTGAAGTCATCAGGGAGGAGGGTGCCTCAATTGGGAAAATGCATTCAGAAGATTAGGCTGTAAGAAAGCCTGTAGGACATTTTCTTGGTTATTGATTGGTGGGAGAGGGCTTAGCCCATGGTGGGTGGGGTCACCTCTGGGCTGGTGGTTCCGAGTTATGTAAGATAGCAGCAGGCTCAGACAGGAGCTGCGGTATCACATACCCTTAAACCCAGCACTTTGGAGGCAAGTGGATCTTTGTGAGTTCAAAGCCAGCCTGGTCTACAGAGTG
Source organism: Tokudaia tokunoshimensis (assembly GCA_036184795.1). NCBI lineage: Eukaryota > Metazoa > Chordata > Mammalia > Rodentia > Muridae > Tokudaia > Tokudaia tokunoshimensis. The sequence continues at coordinate 662,200 of BTHU01000006.1, forward strand.
AGTTCTAAGACAAGCCAAGGTTACTTTCTTGGCCTCTAACATTAGCCTCTGCCCTGTTTGAATTCCTGCCCCTGACATCCTTTGATGAAGAGTTATATCGAAGTGTAAGCCAAGTTGTTTTGGTCATATTCACAGCAATAGTAACCCTAAGACCAACCCTTACCACCAGTGCTATGCAGGTGACGCTGGGGTCAGGGTCCTTTAGAGCCAGAACCTCTCCTCTTGCCCCCTGCAGTTGACTCTCCAGCCAAACCTGACTGAATACTAAAAGGGATGTCCCCACTCATGCTGATGCCTGGTGTACTGGTGGCATCTGCGTGGGCACCAAATAGGAACGGGTAGCGGTAGCAATAACAGAAATGAACACAGACGTCATGTGACTGACGTCATGTAACTGGAAAGAGCAGAAGTAGCCACTAGGCTTTAACAGCCATATGGACAGCAACACAGGAACCTTGATCAGTGACAAGCGATGCTGACAGCTGGGCAATATTCAGAGGCGTGACTTTATGATGGCCCAGTGGTAAAAGGAAAAACTGTCAGGTGATTGGGCAGCCATTGTAGGGACCAGAGATGTTGAATACAGAAAAACTGGAGCCCCTGGTGGCTTATATACAGTCTCCCACCTTCTGAGACCCCCCAGGGAATTAGGAAACGGACACCTTTACAAAGGCAAGGGCCACATGCCCCTGCCCCACCCCCAGAAACACAAGTAGCAGCTTGCTGGATTCATATAAAGTTGACTACAGGAATCAGCATGGGATGGGATGGGATGGAAAACACCAAATGCTGACATCCCAGCAAAATTCTCCAACATGCAGCATGCCATCCAGTCCTGTGAGTATGGATGTTATGACAGGATGTACATATAAGCTACCCTGCCTGTTAAGGGACTGTCCCTTGCTTGTCAATGAACAGTATATGTTCTTGCTTGTATAGACACCACAGGCCTTACTCAGGCCTTTCCCTGCAGACAAGCAACATGTGAACTTGAATAATGGTGCAACTTAGGGAAATGATGTGGGACAGGATGTGGCCAGCAGAAATGCCAGCCTGGCCAGAGGACAGCAGTACGGCTAGGGGAATGTGACATATAGAAGCCAGCTCTGTGTCCCCACATCATGTGGGTGGCAGGCATATCCACTTACCACTTTCTTGCAAGCCATGCACAGTAGGGCCTATTGGCCAACTCCTTGCAATGGACCCACTTAGAATCCAAACAGCCACTCTGGGAGAACCTGGGCAGTATATCTAACCATCTGCCTGCATTCCTACAGCTTTGAGACATCTCTCTTTGACCAAGCCTGAGCTGAAACTGAGGACTCTTGACCTCAATAGAAACCAGGCTGTCTGTGGTATAGGGCGGTAGACAAGCTACAAACTCCCTGCAGCCCCCAGGATAAGGTACCTGTGTCCCCAGGACTCCACTTGGCTACCTTGCCTCATCTGAATCTAAACTATGCGCAGCTGGATATAGCAGGGTGCCCCACTAACAGAGTGGGCCTAATTCTCCTGTGTCACCAGTCCTGCTCCGCAGGCTACAGGAAAGGCAGAGGTCTCCGGCAGCCCCTCCTTGCCTAGCAGATCTTAGCCCTACCCAAGACCCAACTGGCCAGATATGCTCTCTTTAAAAAAAACATTTATTTAAGCCAGATAGTGATGGTGCACACCTTTAATCCCTGCACTCAGGAGGCAGAAGCAGGTAGATATCTGATTGGGTTCAAAGCTAGCCTAGTCTACAGAGTTCCAGGACAGCCAGGGCTATGTAGAGAAACATTGAAAATAAACCAAACCAAACCACACCAAAAAGCCAAAACTAAAACAAACCCTTTATTTTTAACCTAGGCATTGTGGTGCACCCTTGTACTCAGTACTGGGGGGGCTTAGGCAGCAATACCACAAGATACAGGCCAGCCTCACATAGTGAGATCTGTCTCAGACACACACACACAAACACAATTCTTAGGAGAAGAATTAAGAGCCTGGTCAGCTGAGACAGAAGAACTGGGGACAGAGGTCGTCCTGCCGACCCAACAGGCCTTTAGCGGGGATGAACTCCAGAGGCACGGACTCAGGCACCTTCTTCTTCAGGTCCTGCTCGAACATCTGCAAAGGACAGATGGGGTCCTGGACTGGAGACAGTGGTCCCCATGGCAGTACCCAACTGCCCTGTGCACGACACTCACCTCATATGCAGTAAGTTCCAGGAGTGGCGCAATGCTGACCTCGGGGACAGATAGCACCTGGTTGATGACACTGGCAGCTCTGGAGACCTCAGGGTGGTAGTGCTGCTGGAGGGTCTAGGAGTAGCACACAGTGATGTTAACAGGGACCTTGGGATGGAGCTTGAAGCCCTGAGCCAGCATGACTGAGTTCCTCGGCACACCCTGGCATGGTGCCCTGTGTGACCAAGATCCCTGGGGGCTGCTGCAGATATGTCAGTGGAGATTCAAATGCCTTCCTGAATCTGGACGGGCGGGCGACTCACCTGCAGTTCCCACAGGCTGCTCTCCAAGGCACGGCTCCTGGCTGGGTCCTTTTCCATTGGGTCATATGGATCAGCATCTAGCTCTAGAAACAGATCAGGGTTTCTGCCATTTCCATTTGCCACCTGGCCTTTAGGCCACAGGAGGCAGGGTAGGATTCTTGTCAGGGTGTCCATGCCCAGCTACTTGTGCTCACCAGGGCCCTGTGGGCGGTGCACCATAACTCGGCAGGTAGGGTGTCTACGCAGCAGGTTGCAGATTAAGGGCAGGACCATAAGCAGGGCCTCAGGAGGTGCTGTTAGCGCCAGCCGGGCCAGGCGTTTGGCAAAGGCAGCCACCAGGTAGGCAGGGAGGTGGCTGGGAGGGCAACAGTATGAGAAGATAGGTCTCCAACATCCATCCTCCTCCTACCCAAAGAGGACTGCAGCCCCCACGGATGACGGAGCTGGATAACCCCCCACACTCACGAGGATGAAAGGAAGAGGTCAGCCAAGTGAAAGAAACGGGCTCGGTACTTGACGTGAAAGATGGATGGATCCAGGAGACCATAGAGCTTTTGGTAGAAGTCAGGGTACTCCCTGAGGGAGAGACCAGAGAGGATACATGAGGTGAGCTGGTTAAAGGGACAGGACCCCAGGCAACCAAGACTTCTGCAGTCCCGTCTGACACTCACAGGTTATGCTTATGGATTAGGACGAAAAGCCCATTCAAAGCCAGGAGGCTGATGGCACCACCTGCAGAAACACAGGAAGACATGAGGCCACACCTTGCTCACCTGAGCCTAAGCAAGGGAGGGATGGCTATAGTTGTAGATGGCCAACCTATAGCGTGACTACCTGGGGCCACATGCGAGAAGGGCGTGGAACTTAGCTCCAGTCTGTCACAGTCATAGCCTAGGTGGAAGTCCCACTTACCCACATCACAAGCACTTGTAAGGAAGTCAATCATGAGCGTAGGTTGAGCCAGGTGGGGCAGGATGGAGTCATGCATGGCCACCAGCACCTTCTTGTATAGGCTGAGGGGCAACTGCAGAGATTGTGTTAGCCAGATTTCCCTTGCCCCCACTCCCTACACCAAAACCAGGCACTTCCACCCACCAGACTCTACCTTGTGCTTGAGGAAGCCAAGCCACATCTCCTGGAAAGCTTTCTTGTGCTCCTGTGATGGGACCAGGCGGTACATGTAAGCTGACACATCCGGCCCCTCCTTGCCAACACTGACCCACCGGGCCCCTTTGGACCTTTTACCCTGACAGCCCTAGGGCAGTCTGCATAGCAATGCCTCAGCCAGGACAGGGAGAGACAAGGTGCACAGAGGTTAGGGACTGGGTCTGATGCTGGCATAGTGACACACAAAAGGGGCACCACTTGAGACAGTGGAGTACATGCATTGGCTGTAATCTACCCAGAGAGGAGAAGACTATGCCAAGGAAGGTCCTCAAGTCTGAAAGCATCTCACCTTCAAGTGAACGACCTTCCACTTGTTTGAGGTCTCTGTAATTACAGCAAAGAGAGGTCACCAACTTATAAGACAGTGGCTAGCCAGCCTGACAGACTGGGACTCTGTTCAGCAGCCCACCTACTGGAGGGCAGGCTCCTGTGGGCCTTAACATGCCCAGAACTCACGTGCATGCTTCACATAGAAGTTGGTGAGTTCACGCTCTTGGAGGGGCAGGTTCACAGCTGATAGCAATGTGAAGACATTGTTCCAGAAGGTGAGCGGCACCTGTAAGAAGCTGAGTCTAAGAGCTGGCCAGGCTGCTGCCACCGACCTGCCTCCCTGTGGTGCTAGGACACAGGGTGGTGATGGGACCCAGCAGTTTACCTCAGGTTGCTGGCTGGTGGCCCGGGCCATGATGCTAGTGGCCACCTGCATTGTGTGGTACCGGATGTCATCATATTCCAAGTTCTCACAGAACTGGGAGATAAGCAGGCTGTGGTCATCCTCTGGTGTGAGCAGGCCTCCTACCACTGCCTGGGGACAGAGATAGGGTGACTGACTATCCCATAAAGTGGTCCAAGCATGGCCGAGAAGAGTGCCGCAGGCCCCATGCTACCAAGTTGTCTGCCATTTCCTCTCCAACTGACAAGACACTCAGAGACCGGAGAGCAGGAAGCCTCACTCAGCTCCCAGATCAAGGCAAGGCAGGAATGATTCCCCCAGCTGTCTGCTCATTGGACAGCCTAAGGCTGTCGCCACTACAGACCTCCAGGTCCCACCAGGGCCTCACCCTGAAGAGTGCGCGGGGGAAGAGGTAGTGGCTTTCCCACTGGGGCTTCTCCAGCGGTTTCGCTCCTTCTAGCTGCACAAACTTCATGAGCGTCTTGAGGGCCAGTTCCTGGGAATGCAGAGAAGTGACCATGAGGCCCCCATCCCCTCTAGGAGCCCCCCCCCCCAAAACTCATCTCTCCTCAGGGAAGATCTCTCAGAACCAAGCTTAGGCCTGGGCCAAGAACCAGGAGGGAAAGGAGGTCAGAGCCCAGCTTATCTCGCCCTGTGTTGTATGTGTCTTGCTAACCTGGGACAGAACTTGTACCAGAACTTGGCCTGAGGCATGTACACAAGCTGGGCCTAAAGGGGAGGCCACCTAACTATTCCCTTGTCCCCCAGTTTTGGAGGTGCCTCAGCAAACGTGACGATGTACAAAGCAGATACACTGGCCAGGGCTCTAAGTCGTCAGGGCCAGATGAGCCACAGAACACAGTGATAAAGCACATGGAAGGCAAAGAACGGCGATAAAAATGTCTAGGTAGAAGTTTCTCAGACAAGTGAGAGAAGAGACGCTCGCATCCAAGGTCCCTACTCCTGCACTGTGACGTACTTTAGAGATGCGGGAAGCGGCTGGGCCAAGGACTTCAAGACTCACCTTAACGTGGAAGGAGGAATAGGTCAGGAGTTCCTCCAGGCGGTTACAGCAGCTGTGGTAGCGATGTCTCATCCACACCTTGTATTTGTATGTGGCTCCCTGGGATCCTGGGGAGAGTTGAGAGCTAACTGGCGACTGATGTTTATGTGTGCCAAGTCAGACCAAGGTTCCAAACCCAAACCTACAAGATCTCAGACCAGACCTTGGAAAACGCAGTTTCTGAGCCCTGCAAACTGGGAGCGGGTACTGAGATGCAGTTCCTCTCAGGATCTGGATCTCCCAAACACTAGGGCACTGACAGTATCAAACTTTGGAAATGGCGCAAACAAAACACGCGGGAAGAAACCGGCTTTGTACACGAATTCGTTCAATCCTGGCAAATACACGGATCTCTCTCTTCCTGAGCCACAGTGAGTGGATTGCGGCCTCCTACCAGACCGCATGGTCTATGACAGGGCCCTGGCTCGGGGGGTGTTCCTGTGTTGACAAGGTGTCCCACCGGACCTGCCTGGCGGAGAGTCCCCCACGCCCTCCAGGTCACTCACCTGCCAGGGCCGCGTCTTCGCTTGGCAGCGAGCCCACGAACAGCTCTTCCCGCTCCAGCAAGGTACCGAAGAGTCGGCTGCACGTGCGCACTCCTTCCTTGATCTCCTCAGGGTCCTCGGACTGAGACGGGAGACCCGACAAGGTGACGCTCGGCCCCGTCGTGACTCCCACATGCCGCCCCAGGTCCGCCCCTGCCGCCCGCGCGGCTCACCTGAAGCACAGCCAAGATGTCGAACACCGCGTTCGCCTGGCCACGACTCGTCAGCACCGCCCCCAATAGGCGGCCGAGCTCTTGTCTGGAGCCAGCCGAAGCCGGGTGCCGCTCCATTCCGCCGCCACTTGCTCCTGGAAACCGCCGTCTGCGCCGAACGTAGGCTCACCCGTGACGTCACCAGGCTTCTAGGTCGCGGGGCCGGTGTACGTCATCAGAGAGCGCCGAAGCGGAAACACGGCACGCGGCAGCTATGGCGCTGTTCCACATAGCGCGGTATGCGGGGCCGGGGGATACGGAGGCAGAGGCGGGCAGCCGGGCTCGAGTGCTGCTCGAGCGGTTGCAGAACAGAGCCCGTGAGCGACAGCAGCGGGAGTCGGAGCCCGAGTCCACCGGGACGGCCGCGGAAGCGGGTGGCAGGCGGCGACGGCGGCCCCGACGGCGGCGTAGGGTGAGCGGCTCGGTGACTCAGAACCCGGAGGCTCCTAGGGCGAAGCGGCAGAAAGCGGACGAGGACGTGGACGAAGGTGGGCCGTGAGTCTGCAATGTGGAGGGGGGCATGGAGGCTCCCTGCTTGCTCTGCGGGGTTGACATCCCCTACGCTGTCCTGTGTTGCTCAGTGAGAGGTGAGGCGGCTCCGGAGGAGCTCAGTGCCGGCGCAGAGAACCGAGGTGCGAGCCCTCAGGAAGATGTCCAGAGACCCTCGGCTCCAGGCCGGGTGCTGGGGGGCTTTGCAAAAAGGAAGATACCGAAGGTGAGTGAGCCTGTCGGCGGTTCCTTTTGTCCTCCCGGGACTTTTCAGTTCTTAGCGGGGAGGGTTTTGTCTTGTTACGTGGCCTTAATTATAGAAAGCGGGAGGCTTATAGAGTTCCTTTGGGTATGCATGGACGCTCTTGAGACTGAAATCCAGAGACGGGTAAGAACTTTTGGGATAAGCTCCGTGGTGTGCCTGGCAGCTCCTGTTGAAAGCAACATTTTTTGGTGCATGGAGACAATTGCTGGGTTGGTAGGTTTATGGGCAAAGTATTCAGATGGTGGACTTCATGCAGGGTGCGCTAGGGAAGGGTGTCTGCTGGTCCAGGTGTCTTGTCCAAAGGTTGCAAGAGTGGGTGGTGGTGAAGGGTTGAAGAAAGACTGGTTAGGGTCGCTTCTAATGTAGTTCCTGGTTCCTAATGACTGCACAAGCCTGGAGCTTTCTGGAGAACCTTTGCGCTTTTTCTTGCTTTTAGGTCCAGCCTTTCCTGCCAGCATGGTTGGCTAAGCCAAGCTGTGTCAAGAAGAGTGTCACCGAGGATCTTACTCCTATTGAGGACATCCCTGAGGTTCACCCTGACTTGCAGAAGCAGTTGAGAGCTAATGGCATCTGTTCCTACTTTCCAGGTGCTTCAGCCCTGGGCAAATGATGGGGTGAACTCCCCGAGGCAGCTTTCCTTGGGCTGTTAGAGTTGAAGTGTCCCTACTGCACATCAGATCAGTAAGCTTCTGTATTCTTGCGTTCAGGTCCTTAACGATTGATTACCTGAGGCCTTATCCAGTCCTGGTGGCATCTTCGTCCAGGAGAATTCCTGGGTAAAATGGTATTATCACCTCATACACTTGACACACTCCTTTCCTTTCCTTCCTTCCAGTCCAGGCAGCTGTGATTCCTGCCCTCCTCGAGAGTGCTGACAATGGGTTTCTGATAGGCAGAGGTGGTTATCAACCTAGTGACCTCTGCGTTTCTGCCCCAACAGGCAGTGGGAAAACTCTGGCCTTTGTCATCCCCGTGGTACAAGTGAGTACGAGGGCACAAATTTCCAGCAGGAGCACAGCAGGGAGGGTCCCAGTAGCACAGATGGTCTCTGTCTCTTCAGGCCCTGTTGCATCGAGTGGTCTGCCACATCCGTGCACTGGTCGTGCTTCCCACTAAGGAGCTGGCCCAACAGGTATTTCAGCTCTACATCCACAAGTCTGTATCCCCAGCTCTAGTTGTCCTGCATGTACATGCTACTTACCTCTTGACTGCCTGTATTACACTTAAGAGTCTTTGCTGTGGCAGGGGCCACCATCTACCTTAGGACAGTGACGGATTCCTTTTGCAGGTGAGCAAAGTATTCAACATCTACACAGACACCACACCTCTGCGGGTTGCCTTGGTGACTGGACAGAAGTCACTGGCCAAGGAGCAGGAGAGCCTTGTCCAGAAGATGTACGTGTGCCAGGTGGTGGTTTCTTCAAGAGGTCCTTCCTCATTCCAGCTGGTGTCCTTTGGGTGGGGTGGTATCAGTGCTTTACATGTTAGCTTTGAGTTAGATGGCCCTCTGAGTCTCTATGGTTTGTAGAGCAGATGGTTTCCGTTCCCTGGCTGACATCGTGGTGGCCACACCTGGCCGCTTGGTGGACCACATTGACCAGACTCCAGGATTCAGCCTCCGGCAGCTCCGCTTCCTGGTAGGCCACCTTCTGGACATCTGGGCTTCTAGCTGGGGTGATCTCGGCAGGGAGTCTTCATTTGGCCCTTGCTCCTGTCTGCTGTAGATCATTGATGAGGCTGACCGGATGATAGACAGCATGCACCAGTCCTGGCTGCCACGAGTGGTGGCTGCAGCCTTCTACAGTGAGGGTTCCACAGCTTCCTGTGCCCTGCTCCAGAGGACACAGCCCCAGGCTGTGACTGCTGCCAGGTATCCTGCCTTGCTTGAGGGCTGGCTCCTCCATGTGCTCCCTTTCTTCGCTCCCTTGCTGGCCCTATAATAGAGATCAGGGTGGCACAGGGAAGCCTCTCCTGCTTACATGCCCTTCCTTTCCCAGCACCTGTGTTCCCCAGATGCCTCTACAGAAGCTGCTGTTCTCAGCCACACTGACCCAGAACCCCGAGAAGCTGCAGCGTCTTGGCCTCTACCAGCCAAGGCTTTTCTCCACAAGGCTGGGACACCAAAGCCCTAAAGACACAGTTGAGGTGGATGAAAACTTGGGGAAGTACACCTTCCCTGTGGGGCTCACGGTAAGCAAGTAGGACATGTGGGGCAGGTTGGTGCCCATGGTCTAGGGCTTCTGGCTAGCCTCTGCTCTCCATTTCCCACAGCATCACTATGTGCCCTGTAGGCTCAGTTCGAAGCCACTCATTGTCTTACACCTGGTCCTTGGAATGAACTTCTCCAGGGCTCTTTGCTTCACCAACTCCCGAGAGAATTCCCACAGGTAAGGTGAACTAAGGTGGGTGTAGCCAATATACGTTAGACCCTAGTAACACCTGGCTTCTATTTCTTCTCTACCCAGGCTCTTCCTATTAGCACAAGCTTTTGGGGGTGTGAGTGTGGCTGAATTCTCCTCCCGCTATGGCCCTGGCCAAAGGAAGAAAATCTTGAAGCAATTTGAGCAGGGAAAGATCCAGCTGTGAGTACCTGGAAAACAGACAGGACCTGTTATATAGAGTTGGGGTGTTATTGGGACCCTCTAGCTCCTGGGCAGCTGATTTCCAAGAGAGACTTGGAACTAACCCTGGCAGAGTAGGCACAGTGTGGATGCTTGCTTCTGACCCTCAGCCCCACTGCCTGTGTCTCATCAGCCTTATCAGCACAGATGCTACTGCTCGAGGCATCGATGTGCAGGGTGTGGAGCTGGTGATCAACTATGATGCCCCACAATACCTGAGGACCTATGTGCACAGGTAAGGGGTAGTTGGCATTGGCCGTGATAGGCCACATGATGAATTCTTGGACATTCTGTGTAGGATCACCTTGCATGATGGTTATGTGCAAGTGTGGCCAAGAGAGGCACTGTCCTGTCAGGTCTCTGGGCCAGGAGCCACTGTCCAAAAACACTGATGCTTGGTTTCAGGGTCGGGAGAACAGCCAGAGCCGGGAAAACTGGGCAGGCCTTCACACTTCTCTTGAAAGTGCAGGTAAGACCTTTTAGTTCTCAGCAGATGTCCTGGGCAGATCCAAGCTGCTACAGATGCCAGCCTGATCCAGACTCCTTCCCATGAAACCCCTCCCTTCCAGGAAAGGAAGTTCCTTCAGATGGTGTCAGAAGCTGGGGTGCCTGAGCTGACACACCATGAGATCCCCAGGAAGCTCCTGCAGCCCCTGGTTGCTCGTTACGAGACAGCCTTGTCTCAGCTGGAGAAAACTGTCAAGGTGAGGGCTTCTGCAAGCTCAGCCTCTGCCCTAGTAATGCCATCACACACAGGAAAGGGAGGCAAGCGGGAAGTAGCCTCATGCCGTGGGAGATGCCTCCTTTAGTGTGGCGTCTGTTGTCTCGCAGTTGTAGGGCGAAGGGGCTGCAGCTAGCAGTAAGGATGAAATGGTGCAAAGCTCCTTTTCCCTCCACAGGAGGAACAAAAACTGAAGGCAGCCTAGATGGGAACAGGACCTTGAAGGGAACAACCTGCTGAAATGAATGTTTCGTGTGAACAGAAGATAAGTTCCTTGGGGTTCCAATGGAAACAACCCTTCTCCCCAGTGCCATGGGCATCTGTCATCTTGGGTCAGGCAGCCTAGATGGTGGCCTAGTCCTGAAAAGTAATGGCTCTTGGGTTGGATTGCTGGTGTCCAGTTGGTCTTTGGAAATAAGCTCAGATGAAGCTGAAGAATGCCTTCAGGAGTGTGACCAAAAACTATGGTCTGCAGATTAAAGTGCTTATACATTAGCATCTCGTGTCTACAGAGAAGCTATGGTGAGCCTATCCCAGACAAGTCATTAGAGTGCAGAATAGGTTGGCATCAGCCTTGAAGATATTTCCTTGGCTACTAGTCTTCAAGATGGTACTTTATAATTAACCACCACCCATTTAAGTTCTCAAATGATGGGAGAGTCCTTCCCTGAATATAGTCAAGGAGACTCAGCACTTACCTGTGCTTTTAAGAAGGCCTGCTTGTAAAAAGTCTGTGTATCAAAAAACGTAAACATTTTCATTTCTATTCAGAAAAAAAATAAATGGATCACTTGAACCCATACAAATTCCTGATAGCTCCAACACAGCCACTTAACTGCTCCTCTAATCCAGGACACCTAGGCTATCCCAAAGGAGCAGCACAGGCCACGGGTGCTCTCTTCAGGCCCTTGGTGGCTCTAGGAACTTGGATAAGGGGAAGCTTCCCACCGCTTTACCCCAGCCCTTCCCCCGTTTAAATTTTACATATATGAGTGTTTACCTATGTCTGTACAACATATGTGCCTAGTACCCAAGGAGGCCAGAAGTGTTTGTTGGATCCCCTGGATTGGTTGTAAGCCGAATCCTCTACAAGGGCTGTAACTACTGAGCCATCTCTGTGTCCCTGTCCAAGTCCGTTTTTGTTTGTTTGTTTTTGGTTTTTCAAGACAGGGTTTCTCTGTGTAGCCCTGGCTGTCCTGGAACTCACTCTGTAGACCAGGCTGGCCTCGAACTCAGAAATCCGCCTGCCTCTGCTTCCCAAGTGCTGGGATTAAAGGCGTGCGCCACCACTGCCCAACTGTCCAAGACCTTTTTAAATCTGGGGTTCCAATGGAAACAACCCTTCTCCCCAGTGCCATGGGCATCTGTCATCTTGGGTCAGGCAGCCTAGATGGTGGCCTAGTCCTGAAAAGTAATGGCTCTTGGGTTGGATTGCTGGTGTCCAGTTGGTCACAGCCCTGGCTTCCCTATTGGTTTTGCCTCCTTCCTGTGACCATTCAGAACATGCACTGCCCTAGGCCCAAACTAACGTCACTTTCTTTTTCACAGGATCAGACCCTTCCCCTACACCCAGAGATCTCCTGAATACTGTGTGCCAGGATTGAGTTAGTAAGGTCTTGTGCTGGCTTTCTGTCTGAATTGGTGATACTAAAAGGGATAGGTGCTAAGATAGCTAAGCTTAATAATGTGTAATAAGACCAAACTGACATTTAAAGCGCAGGAGAATTAACAGTTGTAATGTGTGGTTCGTGTGTATTGGACCCAGGAAATGTTTTTTCATGTTTTAACTGGAAATGCTTGTTTTCTAACACAATCTTAGGTAGAGCCTAATAGTAGGAATAAGGTAGGCAAAGCCACTGTGGGAGGTACAAGTCTGGCGGCGGCAGCAGAAGCACCAAAAACAAACATGGGCTCGTGTCAGCATTAACCCTGTCAGGCAGATGCCACTGAAGCCACCTTATCAACTTGGTCCCTGAACACAGTGGCTCAGCAGTGCCCTGCTCCACAGTAGGACACAAGACAGTGAAACAACTGGAGTAACTCACTCATCGCACTATAGGGCCTGTTTGTTTTCCTGACCTGTAGTGGTTACCTTACAGCTTTCTCTGGCCTAGACATTGGCTCGTGTCTGACCCTAGCTCTGTGGAATTTGCATCTCATCCTAGTCTCTTCCTGTGTGGGAGGTTTCTCACTGGGGAGTAGTACCAGGAACTGAGAGATTAAAACTAGCTGGTGTCATTCTGATTTTTTTTTAAATGTTTATTTTGTCTGCATGTTTATCTGTACCATGTGTGCATTCCACTACTGGAAACAAGAAGAGGGTATCAGATCCCCCTGGGACTGAGTTACAGACAATTGTGAGCTACTATTTAGGTGCTGGGAATTGACCCTGGGTCCTTTGGAAAAGTAGCCAGTGTTCTTGCCTGATGAGCCATCTCTCCAGCCCATCATTGTGTCCCTTAAACCATAGCCTTTATGGGTAAGTACAGACACTGATCTATCCCTGGGTAGTCACAGTTGATTTTTGAAACAGCTGGTCTTTTTTAAAATGTTTGTTTGCTGAGCAGGGTTCTCTGCATAGCCTGGCTGTTCTGGAACTTGCTCTGTAGACCAGCAGCCTTGAACTCTCCTGCCTCTGCTTCTTCAGCGCTGAGATTAAAGGCCTATGCCACCACCACTCCTAGCTAGATACAGCTGGTCTTAATGTGAGTTATTAGAGCTAGGATTTTTACAGACCAAAACTGAAAGATTTTGCTGACGAGACGAATCTTTCATACTAATAACCCTTCAGAATCTGCTAGCACCTGGTCTGAGGGTCAGACTTCCTTTCCAGTAATCAACATTGTGTTACTAATGCTTTCAGCATTTCTTTTTTTTTTTGGTTTTTCGAGACAGGGTTTCTCTGTGTAGCCTTGGCTGTCCTGGAACTCACTTTGTAGACCAGGCTGGCCTCGAACTCAGAAATCCTCCTGCCTCTGCCTCCCAAGTGCTGGGATTAAAGGCGTGCGCCACCACCGCCCGGCAGCTTTCAGCATTTCATACAATGAAATTTGATCATAGACACACACACACACACCCTTTTCTCCCATATCCATCCTCCATTCACCTCCCCACCCATCTAGCCCCAAGGTTTTCTGTTATTGGTTAAACCCATTGAATTGATTTGTATTATGGAGTGTGGTTCCTGCCCTGCAATGTGGTCAGCCTACCAGGGGTCACACTACCAAAGAAAACTGACTCCCTCTCCCAGTAGCAGTAATAACGTAGCTCCTCAGCTTATAAAGGTCTTGTGCATGCCATCACAGGCGCTGTGAGTTCATATGCCCTACTGCCCTATTGTGTCTTGAAAGCACTTTCCCTTGAAGTTATGTACCGCCTCTGGCTCTTAAATTTTTGTGTACCCTCTTCCTTAAAGATCCCTGAGCCTTGGAGGGAGATGGGGGAAATGTTCCACTTAGGGCTCAACATTCCACACGCACTTTTACTCTGGACTTGTTGAGCGGCTGTCATCTGCAAGGAGCTTTTCTGACGAGAGTGGAGAGGTACGCTTACCTATGGGTATAGCAATGTCATTAAAAGTCATTTTAACCCTATGTTCATTTGACAGAATAATATTTGTTTCTCTGTGACCTGGGGCCACAGATTCTTGACCCCATTAACAGCACCTACTATTTCATGGAGTAAGGTTTAGATCGAATTGGGAAGTACTTAAGCAACTAGAGAAGGCTCAGCAGTTAAGAGCATTTATTTGAATAGGGTTTGGTTTGGTTCCTAGAACCCACATGACTTACAACTTGTCAGCAACACCAGTTCCAGAGGCTCCAATATCCTCCAAGGGCAGCAGTCACACATTATATATGGACATATTGAAGGAAAAAATTAATATTTTCAAGAAAATGGTTGGTGCCTGGCTTGGTGGCCCACACCTTTAATTCCAGCACTTGGAGGCAGAGATGAGTGGATCTCCGAGTTCAAGGCCAGCCTAGTGTACCGAACGAGTTCCAGAACACTTGGGGCTTCACGGAGAAACCCCGTTTTTTTTTGGTTTTTTTGTTTTTTTTAAAGGCAGTTGCTTCCTCCTATATGACTTGTGCCACTAATGCTCCTGTGGGTGTATCTTGTCAGGCTAGTCATTATTGCAGCTCACAGGACTCAAGCTGGATGTGGTTTCCTCTCCATCTAGTCAGTAGGGATGAAGCATCCAGATTGAGTGCCAACCTGCTTGCTGTCTGTGTTTGATGATATAAGTATGTGGTATCTTGTTCAACAATAAGGTCTTACTGTTTTCTGTTCTGGAGAGTAACCAAGAGCACTGGCAACAGTATGCATGTTTGGGGGTTTATGACACCCAATAGCCAACAGTTTAAATAGGTAACCCATTCCTGGGTTTATTTGCTAGCAACATGTGTTACCTAGTTGGGATATTATGTCCCCAACACCCCAATCTAGGGTAACTCCATTTAAACTTGTATGTATGTGTATATATTAGAACGTATCTACAGAAGGTTTCTCAAAAGGCCTTTAGGTACAGAAGAGGGCATCGGATCCCATAACATGGTCGTGAGCCACCAGGTGGTTGCTGGGAATTGAACTCAGGACCTCTGGAAGAGCAGTCAGTGCTCTTAACTGCCAAGCTGTATCTCTAGCCCCAGTTGCATCTATTTACTTGAAAAATGTTTTAAATTTCAAACAGCTGAAAAGTCCTTTCATCAGTTGATGGGCTTCTAGGCCATTTTCACTTCCGGGTTATTGTGAATAAATAGAGCAATTACTATGGAAGAGCAAGCACCCTGCAGAAGTAGGATAATAGTGTCTTGGGTACACGCCCTAGAGTGACGTAGCTGGATCATGTGTAGGTTTATTCCCAACTTTTTGAGGAGCCGCCACACTGATTTACAGTGGTTGTATCAATTTGTACTCAAACCAGTGAAGGATTGATGCCCTTTCTCTACAGTCATGCCAGGTTCTGCTGTCTATTTTTAAAAACCTTGTCCATTCTGAGTGTTGTAAGGTGTTTGAAGTCTCAAAATAGTTTCCCATTTCCCCATGGCTCAGGGTGGTCAACATAAAAAGTGTCTCAGACGTTCCATTAAAATATTTTTGGAGGGCTTTTTGTTTTTTGGGTTTTTTTTTTTTTTTTTTTTTGGCATCTTGGGTTCTCTCCTGGCAGTCCTGGAGTCCTATGTGTAGACCCAGCTGACCTTGGCCTCACAGAGATCCACCTGCCTCTACCCGCCAAGTGCTAGAATTAGAGGCTAGAGCCATCGTGCTTAGCCTTTACTTAGATGGGTGTTCTGTCTGCCTGTTTGTGTACCACGTGCCTATGGAGGCCAAAAGGGGTCATCAGATCCCTACAACTGGAGTTACAGATAACCTTGAGCCACCATGCTGGTGTTGAGAACTGAAATGGCTTTAGTTGCTTTCCTGGAAGAGCAGCCAGCGCTCTGAACAGCCGAGCTGTCTCTTCAGCCCACTGTGTCTCTTGAGAAGTTTCTTTAGTACCTTGCTGTATTTTAAAGATTGGCTTATTTGCTTGTTTTTGAGGTTTAGGGTTTTTTCTTTTTTTAAAAAAAGACTTTTAATGCCTGTATGTGTGGTATGTGAGCACAGGTTCTTTCTAATGGCTGTGTTCTAACTGCTGAGCTGAGGCAGCTCCCCAGCCCGTGTTTTAAGGGTTTTTTTTTTTGTTGTTTGTTTGTTTGTTTTTAGTTCTTTGTGTCTTCTAGACACTAATTCTCTACCAGATGTGTAGCTAGTAAAAACCTTTTCTCATTCTGTAGGTTGTCTCTTCACTTGAATGATATTGTCCCCTTTAGTCTCATGAGGTCCCATTTATCAGCTGTTGGTTTTACTGGGGTCCTGTCCAGAAAGTTCTTTCCTGTGCTTTTAAGTTTCTCTCTCTCTCTCTCTCTCTCTCTCTCTCTCTCTCTCTCTCTCTCAGATTCAGGGTATCATGCCTTATACTGAGGTCCTTTGATCCATTTGGGGTTGAGGTTTGGACATGGTGAGAGCTAAGATTCCAGTTTATTCCACATGCTGCTATTCAGTTTGACCAGCATCATTTATTTTCTCTGGTGTGTATCTTTGTCCCCATTATCAAAACTCAGATGGTGGCGAGGTGTGTGTGTGTACTTACTTATCTGGGTCCTCAGTTCTGTTGTGCCTTTTTATGCCATTGCCATGCTGTTTTTACTACTGTAGCTCCATAGTATAACTTTGAAATTGGGGTTGGTGATACCTTTAGAAGCTCTTTTACTATTCAGCATTGTTTGGCTGTCCTGGGTTTTTTGTTTCCATATGAAGTTTGAGATTGCTTTTCAATTTCTGTAGAGAACTATATGGAATTTTGAGGGTGATTGCATTCAATTTGTCCTTTTGGTAGGATCCTCATATTCACAATTTTAATCCTACCAACCCACGAGTGTGTGAGGTTTCCCCATCTTTTGTTTCTTCAGAGTCTGGAAGTTCTCACTTCCTTAGATTTATTCTAAGATTTTTCAATTATTTATTTATTAATTTATTACTATTATTTTCATGATAGGGTTTCCTCTGTGTAGCTCTGGCTATCCTGGAACTTGCTCTGTAGATCAGGCTGGCCTCAAATTCAGAGATTCCCCCTGCTTCTACCTCCTGGGTGCTGGGATTAAAGGTGTGTGCCACCACCACCCCACAAGTTTTTATTTTTAGGACTATTATGGATGGGATTATTTCCTTGATTTATTTCTCAGTTATGTCTGGCAGTTGTATATAAGACTTTGTGTACTAATGTATGGTTGGCTTTGGAGAAAGTGTTTTTTTGCAATGGGACCTAGGCATCAGGACTAAGATCCTTGGAAGTGTTTTTGATGTGGTTATCTGGTCTTGGCCTTTATGGTGTTTGGATCTGGTTTTCAGTTCTTGGGGCCACTTTGTGTTGATCTGCAAATGGGGTGTCAGACAGGGAATAAGTTCAACCTCTGAGCCTAGGAGTAAACTTACAGGCTCAGAAGATTGCTACTGTCAATCTTCAGAAGTTTGCAGGGCCTCACCTGGTTCTGTAGGTGGTTCTTGGGTAGCAGAAGTGGGCGTACACTGAGGGTGGGTACAGGATGCCACACTATTCTCAAGTGAGGGGAGGGGTGGCAAGGTGGGATCCTCATCTAGGATCAGGGCACTGTATGATCCCAGTATCTTGGTGTGTGGGGTAGTAGACTGGTTCTGGGGGTTCCTACCTGGAGTTTGGGTCAGACTCCATTTGGTAGGTAGGTGACTGATGGATGGGTAGATGGAGTGAGTCTGGGGGTACCTACATGGTCAGACTCCATACCATGCTGAGTAGTGCCTCTGGTGGGTAGGATGAATTGATAGGCAAGGCAAGTAGAGAGGCCAAATGGGTCTGGAGTCAGACTCTACTCCAGTGTCAGGGTAGCACAGTGGATGGGGTGACTGGTAGGCAAACAGGCAGATGAGTGGAAAGGTTTCCCCATCTCTAACACTCTCCCCCCACCTCGCGCTAGCCTGATCCCTTTTCCCTCTCTGCTGGGGATTAAGGGTATGTATACCACACCCTGCTTGAGAGCTAGCCATCTTTATGGGCAGTGTCTCGACACCTACCTGTCACCCGTTGGGCCTGAGTGTAGGCTTAAATTTTTCTCAACCCTAATTTTAATAACGGTTCTTAAAATGCTTTACCCTCCCTTTTAGTCCACCACCCACCAGCGGTAGTGGAAAAGAAAGGTTATTAGGATTCAGGGGGAAGAAATTGTTTTTCGGAGCAAATCCAATCTGTGTTGTCAGGAAATCAATAGGTCAGTTCATAGGAATCAACAGCAGCAGCTCGATCCACTCGCAAACACTTCACGAATGTACCAGGAGTCCAGTACAGTAGTGTCAGGATAGCAAACACACATCAGAAGTGTTGGCACGAACTAGCAGACACAGCCAGGCCTCTGCTGACATCAGCACAAGTCAGCTATGGCCAGCAGGGAAGCCAGAAGTTCTCTGCTGTGCCTCTCTTAATGAAAAGATCAGTGAAAACTAGAGACCAAGAAGCTTTGCAAAGCTGGCTACACAAGCCCATCACTATCTGTTGGGCCCTGTTTATACTTTTCCTCCAAACATCACAGGTCTTGCCTTACCACGTGAGACTGTCTACTCTATGAGTCTGCATCAGCTAACATCACTGCCAATCGGCATGAGTCCACGGAAGCAGCAAGAATCTGCCAGGACACCACCACAATTTTTTGGTATGCTGCTTTCTATGAAGTTATGACAAGTGGAACTCAGCAACTCAATGTAAGGCGAATCAATCCTTCACAAATCCTTTAACATGCCTGCCTTAGCGAAACATCTTTTCACTGGTGTCTCTGCTTCATGTTTCCCCTAGCAAAATACTATCCAACTGATACAACTGACTTTCCAAAAAAACCAAAGTTTGGGTCTGTACAGGATCAGGCATCTGGTGATGGTAGTGGACACACCAGAAGAGGTGGAGACCACGGGGCCAGCTAGACTGAGGACCACTTGGGGATCTGCCTGCATGAGGCTAGGTGTGAGGTCTGATTTTGCTTGATAGCTCTAAGCAGAAATGAAGCATTGTTTTTCCGGTGTCATAATGGAAGGTGTCCATGAGAGGACTTTGGGGTCACCGGATCATCTAGGGTAGAAGGGGGAGCTATGCCTCATAAGGAAATTTCTATTCCCTGGTAGCTAAAGAGGAAGACCTTGGCCATGACTTTGGAGCAATGCAGACTGAAAGCCTTTGGTGCCAACATTGCTCCTTTTGTTTATTAACAAGACAGAACAAGAAGGGTGTAGAAAGGTTATTTATTAGCCTTTGCTTAGGAGGACATCTTGTCCTTTTAAAATCCTATTCAAGTACAAATGCCTGTGTTTACAAAGTATTTACAATTTCAGTCCTGTTTCTTACATTTTTAAAAGAAAAACACAACAGCTATCTGATTGAAAAATAAGCAAAAGCAACTGCCAAAAATGAAGACTCTACTTCTCACACTGCCTTGTGTCCCGCCACCCTGAAAGCAGCCACAACAGTGGGAAGGATGGAGAAAGGAGTGTTGTACCCAGGAACCTCCGAAGCTCTTTCCCCCAACACAGGACACACCAAGACAAAATGATGGGGTTTTGCTTATGAGACCACATTCAGGACCTTTTCTGGTTTTTTCAACTCCTGCTACTTAATCCCCAATTTTCACATTAAGAGCTCAAAAGTGAGTTCTGGGTGGCATCAGGATGGGATGTATTGTCACATTCCTGCCCACACAGGACACAAACAGTGGGACGGACATGATGGCACACAACACAACCATTTCTGTCTTCCAGGCTGCAGTGCTGATGTGACAGCACAGGTCATAAAACAAACAGGCTTCAGCACTGATGAATGTCCATGAATGCCACATGTCCCCTTGCAGTAGTAAGAAGAGTAAACACATAGGACTCAGCTTCATTTTTAACTAACCCTTTTCCCTTCATCTGTAATGGCCATAACAGGCACAACAGTTCAGTCATGAACTGAAACTGGTAAAGAGCTGCCAGGGGTGCGGTGGACCAGATGATGCCTTCCTAGGCACATGCTAGGCTCGCCAGACTAAGCCTAGACAAGGAAAAAAGTAAGCGAAGATGATCTTGGTTTCAACTCCACCAGGCTACCTCATCTGCCATATACAGCACCTGAGACCCATACTAGCTTGTCACAAGAACACTGTAAAGGATCCACTGAGGTGCCTAGTAAAATGTGTCTAAACAGAAACTTACAGCGATGGTATCAGCCCCAGAGCTTCATTCAAATCAAAGCTAATGTTCACTGGGGCAAGATGGGTGTCTGTAACACAAGCTATACTGAGAAGGGTATTTGCACTTTAAGAGAGAGGACCAGAGTGGAGGCTCTGGAAAGAGATCTCTCCTGCTGAAGGACTACAGTTCATGTGCTCAACAATGGTAGGATATGTAGCCCTACCAAGTACTGAGCTGTGTGCACTAAGAGAAACTGGGCACTGCCTAAGAATGGACTGCCACTGTCACATACACACAGGACAAAGTCAAACAACTGTGTAGCCACCCTATCGGCAGCAGATCCCAGAGTCCACAAACAGTATAGAGTTCTGCCAGGACAGCCTTAGCACAGTACCAACCAGTTTGCATCCTACTGGCATGGAGGTTTGGTGGGTGTCTTTAACCTCACAGCAGGAACTCTCATTTGCAACTTTGGCTGCTGGCTCGGGCTGTCAGAGGTGGCTGGAAGCTGTGCTGGGCTTGGGCCACCAGGGGTCTGCAGTGATGCTGAGGCTGTAGTCACCACCTGCTGCTGGATGAGCTTCTGCTGCACCACCTGGGCTGTTGCAGTCACCGTTGGGATCATCTGTACTTGTTGCCCTGCTGCTGTTGCCTGTGTAAGCGTCACCGTCTGTGGAGAAGCCTAAGCCAAGATCAGAAAGCACACCTTACCATACATACCCCATGGTCTCAGAAAAATGGCAAAGGATTTTGTGCCAGTTGTAATGTTATTTGGTTTCTTCCACAGGAAGCTTAAAGTGAAAATGTCAGCATTTAAAACAAATGCTGCATCATAAGTAAAACCTGGGCTCTGGGTCACAAAGGGGTCACGTGCCACCTGGATCCCATGCTGCTGAACAGGCCTACACTCCCCAGACGCTGTACTCCTACCTTGTGGGAAATGCCTACTTGTGGGAAGTGCCTGCTGAGAGCAGGTTCAGGTACAACCAAGCCAAGTCCATAAGCTCAGTGGTCCTGCTCTGGAAATTCCCTAGTCATCTTCCCTGAAAGCTTATCTTTTTGTGTGCATTAATTATGAAAACCAAAAGCAATTCTCTAATCACCAGCATCCTGTTTCTGAAGGATGAAACCCACAACTTCCCAACAAACCGTGACCCCTCCCCACCCTGCCCCAGGTCTCTGCACAGCCTACCTGCTGAGAAGCCGATGCAACTTGCTGTATGCTGGCCACAGGTGTTTGTTGCTGCACAACTTGAGGAAGTTTTGCAACCTTTGACAAAACAAGGCCCACAAAGGATTCAAAAATACATGCATAAACATTTAATGGCAGGTAATATGGAGAAATAATCTCAAGTGTGCCCACCAGGATCCTAGGAGTGTGAAGAGCAACTGAGTCACCTTCATAAACAACCCATAACAACTCACAAGGATTCTAGTTTCATATTTTAACTTTTAAAATCTCTTTTAGTAAATGTGACTTCAAATTTGAACTGCAACACTAACACCCCGAGGTTATGTATGGACAGGCAGCACTGTATCTTAGCCGAGCAAGCTAAGTAGACCACGAGGACAAGGTACTGAGACATCCAAGTTGTTTCACCCATAATCAAAACAAAACTTCCTACCCTGTGTTCACTTCCTGAAGTCTCTTGCTGTTGTCAAAATTCACTTTCCCCCCCCCCCCAATGCAAAAATGAGGTTTGTTTTCCAGTGCGTCAGGGTCAACCCTTAATCAGCAAAATTTACTTTTTAAAAGCTGAAGCTGTAGCTCAGTAATGAAACTCTTCTCATGAAGCCATAGGTTGAAGTCTCAGAATCACAAAAGCTATAAAACTTCCCCATACAGACTAATGGCACCTACAACCTCCAGCACTCACTCTGGAAGCTGGGCAGAAGGATGGTGAGATGGAGGTCAACATGGCCTAAATGTATAGTATGTTCAAGGCCAGCCTGAGCAACATGAAACTATCTTCTGTTTCCAGATTTCTATAACTTTAAGTATGCACGAAGGGGAGGCTAAAGCCTGTGGTAGCAATGTTCACGAGTCTAAAATTCAAAAATGTATGCAAACATTTATACAAATTAATACTTTTAAAAAAATGTAGTGGCTTTAGCCGAAGATAGATGTAAACACATGGAAAGTAGTCTCTCTCCCTCCCCCCCCCCCCCCCGGGTGTGTGAGAGAATTTGACTTGACTGGGAAGTCTGTCCTGGTAAGACCCGGAAAATAACAAGTATTTACAGTGGCATCTGCACAGAGTTGCGCACAGTACCATGCTTACCTGGATCTGAGTCTGCACCTGCTGAGTCCCAGTCAGTTTCTGGGCCTGGGAGATGGGTGTGGTTAGAAACTGGGTTTTAAGGGCTGGCTGGGCAGCATAAGCGACTTTCTGCTGCGGGCCTTGAGTAGTGATCTGTTGGGTGGTCAGCTGACAAAAAAAGAGACAGCAGAGGCTCAGCTAGGCGAAGACTAGGTTCCCTACTCAGAGCTTCAGCAACTGCCAAGGGCCTGCACCTCCTAGACAGGAGCAGGTCAGGACCATCCCAAGATCCTGGCATTGCCCCACTTTTCTGCCGCTGGGCGATACCTATGGAAGCAATGTCTCCTGCCTGAAACCACAGTCCCAGTGGAAAAATCCATACCTGGCATCTAGCTTGAGCCCGCTCCCCCTGCCATTATCAGTTACATGAGCATTCATCTCAAAATGAAAGGAAAATAAGAGACACTGACCACATTAGCACCTCTACCTTGTGAGGACTGCAGCCCAACACAGCCCTATTACTCGGGACCCTCCTCCCCAGCACAAAGCTGCACTGAAGTGAAACTTCAGACAGAGAAACCATACCTTCTGTTGGACGGTAGCCTGGCCCTGGGCAACTTGTGGCTGGATGGCCTTCTGCTGCTGGACGGCTGCCTGCTGCTTGAGCTTCAGCAGCTGTTGGACATGTACAGGCTGGGCCACGACAGTCTGCCCTACAACAACACCAAGCCAGTTTAGGCAGGTCCTGGCAAGGGCTCCCTGCTTATACAGAAGATTAAATTCTAGAATTATCTTAGGGCAAACTAAGCAGGCTCTAGGTATACATTGTGTTTCTATTTCATAGATGATGAAACATGGAAAATGTCAGAATGTTAATGGTTAAAAAACAAGGGCCAAAACTTGGGACTTGGAAACCTATGAGAATTTACACTCAGCCGTAAGAAAACGTGTAAAGCCAGTGTTAGGACAGAGCAAGGCAGTGACCATTCACCAGAAACACCTCCCTGTGTACCACATGGCCACCTGGGAAAGGCATGCAGCAAGAGGAGGCTGCAGGAAGGTACCTGCTGTTTTTTGTGGCTGTCCAATTGCCACGCTGATCCCTGCAACGTTCATAGGCAGGGTCGTGACCCCTGGCGAGGAGACCACAGCTGCTGGGACAGATACCACCGGAGGCTTTGCCAAGGCCACCTGAGCAGGCTGGGGCGTCTGAGTTTGCATCTGCCCTTGTGCCTGCAGCTGAGAGGTAGGGACTCGGGTCTAAACAGTGGAAATATAACAGGAGAATCCAGAGAAATTCAGATATTGTGTGTCTTTTCTTTCCTACTTTTTAGAAAACATCTTTTGACCAGAGGTCAAGAAAATTTAAAAGGTGGACTAAGTGGAAAATCTAAAACCACGAGGCCAGCCCAGGGATCTCTACTTGCTAGTAACAGATACATGGGGACAGAGGGTTGTCAGCCCTGCTGCCATGTTCTGATGTCCATAAGATTCCAAAGTCATCTCTCACCAGTCATGTGCCACTTATTCTCCATCCTCTGGCTTCCACTCCCTTCTCTCCAAGATTACTGCGACAACCACCCAAGGCTACCTGATCCTACAACTTTTCCACACTGCTATCAAGTGCTTTTCTCCTTAAATTACATTCTACAAAAGGACAATGGAAATGAGTCCATTTTTGTATATACAGAGATTATTCAAACAAACACATGAACAAAAAGAAGTCTAAGAAAATAAAAGCTACCCACAGTCTTAAAGTACTCACACACAGGAAACTGAAAATGACATTCAGCCTTCTAGGCATCACTTCCATCTGTGCAAAAATGCTGTAGTAGTACGAGTCACTTGTATTTTGTAGCCTCTTCCCTTTACAACGAACGGTCACTTTTAAAGTCCTTGAGGAAAGGTTAACCCTCACTGTCAATCTGACTGGATTTAGAACTGCCCAGGAGACAACCCTCTGGGAAAGACTGTATGGAGGTTGCAGAGCAGAGGGGAAGACGGGCTCTGAAAGTGAACTGGGAGCCCAGACTCAGCCTGATGAGCATTTGTCTCTGCTGCCCAGCTCTTTCTCATACTGCCACAACTCCCCGCCATGACATCAGGTATTTTATGGCATCGAGGAGGAAAGGAAAGGAACTAATCCAGCTGCTAACTCACCTTCTGAATGTCTCTGGTTACGGCCCCTCTGTTTTTGTAGGAAGTTAGAGCACTGCTGTATTAGTGGGCATGTGAGACTATGGCCTAATTACTACAATCTTCTCTGCAACAGCTAACTAAGCTTCTGTCTCCTCACTGTTACCACTCTCCTGATGTGCAGTTTTGTAAACACAAGCACAACAGACTTCTTTTTGATATAAGTCATCTCAGACTTACTCTTTGGTTGGAGGGGCCTCTCACAAGGACACATAGAGTAGAGCCCAAGTACCTGGGACCAAGGCCCTATTCTCAAGCTACAGTTGCCAAGTACAGGATCCGAGCAGGTAATTAGCCCATGTGTCACAGTTCCTCAATACAAAATACCCAGAGATTGGTGCAGAGCTCCTAGGGCAGCACTGGTTGGGCAAGCCTCCTCCAAGGAGCACCCATCATTGGCTGCTGTGACACAGAAGATTCCAAGCACACTGATCACAGCATGTGCATCTCCCCAGATACCACTATCTTGCTACATTCCTTCATTTAGACCTTCAAAGGCTCTCTCCCTGCTGCCAAGTGATCACTAGTGAACTGGCCATGGAACCTGTGTGCCTGTGACAAACACACACTGTGGTCCTGTACTTAGCCATACTGGCATTGCCCTTTCCCTTCCCTGGCAAAGAACAGGACAGCTAGTGTGCTGTGCCTCCCCTCGCTGTTCACCTTCTGCTGTTCCCAACCACTCAGTCCCTTCAGGCCTGGTAACACTTGCTGGTCACTTGCTCTAGCACAATCTGCCACAAATCTAATACCTCATCCTCTCTAAGGATCAAATCTTCAGCAAGTAAAGGTGCATGCTGTGCAATCCTAGCACTTGGAGTTTAGTTTTTATAACTCTTGTAAAGCTGGAAGAAAACCTACTCTACAGGGTTTCCAACCTAGATACACGTCTCCCCACCAACCTAAATAATAAAAACAAAAAAGCTTTGGGGAAATGCAGAGATGGTACTTATATGAACTAGAACTTACCAGCCGGGCCACCTGGAGGTTGGCCACCGTGGTGCCTGTGAGCAAAGCCCCAGGCCGTGGGGCTGTGACTGTGGTGAGCTGAGGACTTTGCTGTTGCTGTGGGGGCTGTGGAGTCTGCACTTGCACTTGTGCTGGTTGCTGTGGGGGACCTGGCTGGGCCTGCGGTGGTGGGGGCTGTGGTGGCAGCTGCATCTTCTGTTTCTGCATCTTGATGATGTGTTCCTGAAATCCAAATAAGACATGCCCTCCACATGAGCTAACCATAAGTCACCCTCCATCTCTACTGAGATATCAGGTACATTAGCTGATATGCAGATAAACCATTTGCACTGCCACAATGGCACTGAATGAAAATCAGAGATTCACTGAAGAAACCAGGAATAACAACTCTGACAGACAGATCACTAAGTTCAAACCAAGCTTTCCAGGTTCTTACTTTTCACAACCAGTCTAAATAAACAGTTAATGACTTTGTAACTAAACTCCATCAATAGTAATAACCTATGGCAATAAGCCCTATGCCTTTCAAAGAAGTGCAAACATCAAGGTAACAAGATAATGAGCTGGGCATGGTGGCTCAAGATTGCAATTCTAGCACAACAGAAGTAGAGGAAAAAGACCAACAACAGCTACATGATACCACCAGACTCAAAAACAAAAAGCTATCGAGAACATTATCAAAAAACATAAAAAAAAAAAAAATCACCCTCCCACTTCCCAAATGTATGAGTTGTTCCTAACAGATCTCTCTGGATATTTAAGAGATGACAATGGCTTTGAAACTTAATTAGGAGAATGTGGGTGAAGAATAAAGGAACAACAGAGTGAGCAGGACTCCTGGCAGCTGCTCTGGGTGGGAAGTGCTAACTGGAGTAGTCTCAGTGAGCGACAGTTATAGCTATCATACAGTCTGCCTCTGCTGGCCCTAGAGACCTGACAACAATAGATAGGGCTGTCTAATTCAGCAGCCACAGTCTTGGGAGGCTATGGGGAGTTCTGAAAACATAACTGCTGAAAGAGGAGCTGAATGTCATAGTCTGTGGCATTTCAAATGATTTAAGACTTTGTAGCATTTCAAATCATTTAAGACATGTGCGTTGTAGCTACACATAGCTGGGTAGCTCCCAACAGAGGTGCCTGATCATCACTTCTCAAAAGGAACAAGGCTAAGTGGTCATAAACACACTCAAGAGGTCCCAATCGAACAAGGTCGGACATAGTCAAAAAAGAAACACAGGACAACTGATACATCTCTGGGACCTTCTCAAGCCTCACAGAGGTGGCTGCACCTCAGCTCTAGTGTGTCAAGCCTCTGACCAGCAGCTCAAAAGAACAGGCCCAACAGTCACTAAGAATCACCAGAAAAAGTTCTTGTTCACTCTGGATGTATTTTTCTGGTTTCTTTTGATGCTACATACTTGTGATTCTGCATTTGTGGCAAGGATATAGCATTACCTTCTACAGGAAACACATTGCACAAAAGACAGCAAGATAATAGCAGACTAGCAAAACTAGGAACATCAATGTTTAAACAAGCAACAATGAGAAGTACACTGTGACCTAGCTGCCCCTGAAGAGGAGCACTGAGGAGTGCCTTTGTACTGTCCTCCAAGAATGGTTCACATTTTAGTCTTCTGGAAAATGAGCTGTGGCAATATACTGCATAGGATTCAAGATGCACTTTCAGCAGGAAACTAAGGTTTCCCAATGCTTCTTAGAAGCATGACACATGCTTACTAGATGGAAAGCTGTATAAATACAAGAGAGCAGGCTATCTACTTAAAAGCAATGCTGGATTTTTGCAAAATAGGTTCTGAATTGAAGAAAGGCTAGGTAAGCGTGTGACGTACAGTAAAGGATATATTTACCGGTGCTAGCTTGCCCACAGCTTTGATCTGTGCAGGAGACTGGGCCTGGCTCTGGAGTTGTGGAACTTGCACCTGGGAAGTCTGCTGCTGTTGTTGCTGCTGCTGCTGCTGTTGCTGCTGCTGCTGCTGCTGCCTAAGAAGCTGGAAATGAGCAGCAGGGGTGATGGTTTTTCCAGGTAGCTGAACCCCTGCGGCTGTAAAGAGATTGGCTTGTTAGACCTTTGCATCCCCAACTCTTGTGGAGAATAATTGCAAACAAGCTCTGGTATTGGCTCAGGGAAACACCAAGCCCCTTTACCTTGAGACACCTGGGTTACTAAGGAGCGGGTTGGGGTCTGCACTGGAGTCAGGTTGGTAGTGACCACGGCTGAGGCAGTCACGGAAGTAACTGCTCGAACACCTTGAGTTGTTGTCATGGACACCAGGTCAGTGGTGGCAGTGGCTGGGGAACCAACTGCTCGTTGCTGAGTGTGGACCACCTGAGCAGGGGCAGAACCTCCAGACGTCTAGAAAGATAACATAGGAATGTTATCATAGCTGCCCACTGTAAGTCAAGATGTACGTTTCCCTCCAGAAGTCCATAGTTTCAACGGCTTGTTACATGCAAAGTGAATTCATCTGGGCATGGTGGTGCATGCCTTCAATCCCAGCAGTTAGGAGGCAGAGGCATAGAAAACAAAAAGGTGTGAATTGTTTGTCAAGACTCATTTTTAGTGCACAGCTCCCCAACTGTTCTGGTGTCATCTGGTGAGGACAGTCCTTTCCTTTCTGGCTTCCCTTGGCATGCTCAGCAAACCCATTGGTTACACACAAGCTGTGTATCTACACAGTTGTGTACCCTCCCTAACTCCATCCATCAGAGAAATTACATCTTCCTAACAAAAGTATTCTCTAAACTGCAGAGGGACGCAGCATGCTGATGTAAGTAAGACCTTTGAGATGTCACTTCTTACATAAAGAGACAGGCTGCTTTTCAGGCTTGGTACCAAAGAATCCAGTGTATTGCAATATGTTTTGACTGTAAGCTATGAAAAAACAGGTGGCTGACACTAGGGAAACTTTCTGACCACATGCCCTGTGCTATGCCACAGAGGGCATTTCCTCTTCACCTAGGGGGATCATCTTCCCACAGCCAATGAATACCTTGATGTTTGTGATGGCTCTCTCTCTCTCCTGCTCAGCTGCCTTCACCCTGGAGAATCGGGCTGCTTGCTCTCCTCATATGGCACTGAGCCCCACTCAAGCACAGCACACTACTAGGGCACCCACATCACCTCTGCTCCCCACTGATAGAGTGAAGCACAGGTAAGGGCACCTGGGCCCAGGGGACTGGCTGCTGTTCCTTCATACACCACCTCTCTCCTCTCTGAAAACTTGTCCTATCCTTCCCTAAAAATACAAAAGAGAACAGTATCCTAACACCTGATGATTCCCAAACTAACCAGCTGCTTCTTCATGAGATTCAAACTAGACCAGTTACTTTTCTCATTTATGAAACATTCAAGAAGCAAATAGTCTTCCCAGAATACAAGTCATGGTATGCTCTCTGAGCATGGGAACAACTCACAGTCAAAGCTCCAGGAGCCACGGGTGATGCCAGACGCTTATTAATGGACTGGAATGTAGCAGCAGGGACACCAGCTATTGTGTTCACAATCACATTTCCACTTACAGTCCCTAAAGAAGAGGACATGGGTGAGGCCAGAGGAGAAAGACTGAGTTCTTTTTAAGCCCTGTGCACCCTCCTTACCTGTTGGGATGCTTGTTCCAGTGACTGATGTTTTAATGGTTCCTGCCTATTGAAAACAGAAACTCAGGTTAACTTCAGGTCAGGCCTTTTGCTGCATATACTCTGCAAAAATCAGTTATCATCAGCCAATGCAAATCCCAGAGCATATTCCTTTGGCTGCCTCCAGCTTGGCTCCCCTTCCCATGCTGCCTCTCACCACATATCTTTAGCCGTGAGTCCCGTTCTTCACAATGGCCATATGCAAGCCTCTGTACCAGCTGCTTTTATCCTCACCAATGCCTTCCTGTCACTCAGGCCTCAACTTTCAAATGCAACTTCTTCAGTATCTTCCTACCAACCAATCACTGTCCAAATTCTTCCTGTGATCATTACTATAGTCTACATAGGAAGACAAACTTCAATGGGCAGGAGATACTGCCTATGATCCTTACTTTGAAAGTTCCCACATCATATAGTGTAAATGTATC
Source organism: Tokudaia tokunoshimensis (assembly GCA_036184795.1). Classification (NCBI taxonomy): domain Eukaryota; kingdom Metazoa; phylum Chordata; class Mammalia; order Rodentia; family Muridae; genus Tokudaia; species Tokudaia tokunoshimensis. The sequence goes on from BTHU01000006.1 coordinate 691,684, forward strand.
ATCTGAGTGAAGGGAGGATGTTGCCCAACCACATACAAAACCCACCACAGCTCAATGTTCACGATTCAAGGTCTGAGAAATGTCTCAGTTGGTAAAGTGCTTGCTTTGCAAGTATGAGATTCTGAGTTTACCTCCTCACCAATGTAAAAACCTCCAAGTAGTGGTGTGTGTTTGTAATCCCTATACTGGTGAAATATAGACAAGAGGATCCCTGGGGTCCACTGGCCAGTCTACTTAGACAAATCTGCAAGCCCCAGGTGAAGACCCGTCCCAAAAATGAGAGTGGATGACTCCTGAGAGCACCACCCAAACCTTTGGCCTCTGTATGGAACAGCATTCCTGTGTACTTGTACGCACCACACAAATACTTTCATGCCTGGCTGACAGCCTTAAGTGTCATCCTGTTCTCTTCAAATGTAACTACACATGGCTTCAATGACCAAGTGATGAATGCCACAGAAAATGAACGTAAGCATTTATGTCAACACCTGTTTGGCCATACTTTGAATTTCTTTTGTCTATTTGTGCACTTATAGCTTGAGAATGTGGGTGGGCGTAAGTGGCAACCCCAGGTGGTGACCGTGCATGCACAGTGACCCAGAAGGCACCTCTCTGTCCACTTGTAGGGAATGAGGGAACCTCATCTGTCTTGTTTGTTTCGTTTGTTTGGTTTTGAGACAGGTTTCTCTGTGTAGCCCTGGCTGTCCTGGAACTCACTCTGTAGGCCAGGTTGTCCTCACACTCAGAAATCCGCCTGCCTCTGCCTCCCAAGTGCTGGGATTAAAGGCGTGTGAAACCACTGCCCAGCCATCTGTCTTATTTTACAGAACGCAGCATCTTTCTTGTATGAATTGTGGTCTTGTTTTACAGCTTGGGCTGCACTCACAAGATTCTCTTGTTTTAAACTCCCTCAAGCCTGGATAAAAAGTATGTGTAACTACACCTAACTGTAGGACCCAAGTTCTCCTTAGTCCTGATCCTCATACCTAAGAGAGGCTTCACCCTCCCAATCCATCAAGGGTGACTCAGTCAGCTGAAAATGCAGGCATCCCCTAGGATGCACCCTGAGTTCTCAGAGGGAGGTGCACAGACTGTGGGTTTAGAGGCTCTCACCAGCACAGCAGCACTGCCCACAGTTGTCATTGTGGGCTGCCCCTTTGACTGTGGCTGTACAGGCTGTGGCTGGGCCTGGACCTGGGGCTGAGGCGGGACAGCAGGCTGCCCTGCTGGTGTCTGACTGCTTGCTGCCTGTGGCTGGGGCACTGGTGGTGGCGGCTGCTGTGGAGGTGGCGGAGGTTGTTGCTGCTGTTGCTGCTGCTGCTGCGGCTGGGGCTGCTGCTGCTGTTGCTGAGGGGGCGGCTGTGTCACCGGTGGTTGCTGTGCCTTCTGCTGATCAGCCAAAGCCTAAAAGGACCAGGTGGGAAAAGAAGCTGTTAAAGGAACTGGATCCAGCCTAGGGTGACAGCATGTTACAGCAGAATGGTTCTGAGAGGAGCCAGGTTTCAGGGCACCATACCTTTTTCTCTTTTGCAATTCGCTCTGCACGGAGAGATGCAACTTGAATGGGAGGCAGCGGCTTGTCATAGTTGATTCCACTTAAAAGTAAAAAACCTAAGTTAAAAAGCTCTTTTATCTACAGCTTCAGTTACATATATCAGCCATGTTCAAAAATGTTGCTTGAAATATTCCGCTGTTGTGATGGCGCATGCCGGTAGGATTTGCTGAAGGAGGCAGAGGCAGGAGGATCACTCAGCCTGGGCTACACATTTTGCCGGGCAGTAGTGGTGCACGCCTTTAATCCCAGCACTTGGGAGGCAGAGGCAGGCAGATTTCTGAGTGTGAGGCCAACCTGGTCTACAAAGTGAGTTCCAGGACAGCCAGGGCTACACAGAGAAACCCTGTCTTGAAAACAAATAAAAACAAAAGAACAAAAGAAATATTCCAGAAATAATTCATTAGGTTTTTTTTTTTTTAAAAATAGACTTAATTTTTTATTTTATTTATATGAGTACACTGTAGCGGTCTTCTGACACCAGAAGAGGGCATCAGATCCCATTACAGATGGTTGTGAGTTGGGAATTTAACTCAGGACCTCTGGAAGAGCAGTCAGTACTCTTAACTCCTGAGCCATCTCTCCAGCCCCTAGACTTAATTTTGTAAACTATGTATATGTGTTTGAGCTTATGCACACAGGTGCCTACAGAGGCCAGAAGATGGCACTGATTTCCTGGAGCTAGAGTAATGGGTGGGTGTGAACCACATGACATGGGTGCTAAGAACCAAGCTCTTACCTGCTGAGCCAATCACCAGCCCTGTAATTCATTAGTTTTAAACTATATATTGCCCTGGATACTTTGAAAATGTGCTTTGGCACATTCATTCCATCCCAGGGTATGAACTGTGTGATTGGTACAGGGTACTGTATACACTACTCAATTATTATAGTAACTGTCATAGTCTCAGCTACCAGAGTGACTATATTTCAGGCTTGTGTTAAAAAATAGTAGGACGCCGGGCGGTGGTGGCGCACGCCTTTAATCCCAGCACTTGGGAGGCAGAGGCAGGAGGATTTCTGAGTTCGAGGCCAGCCTGGTCTACAAAGTGAGTTCCAGGACAGCCAAGGCTACACAGAGAAACCCTGTCTCGAAAAACCAAAAAAAAAAAACAAACAAAAAAAAAAAAACAAAACAAAACAGTAGGACAGTGGCAACACATCCCTTTAATCCCAGCACTTAGAGGGTGGGTTGTGATCTCTGTGGATCTCTAAGTTTGTGGCCAACCTGTCCACAAAGTTCCAGGATGGCCAGGGTTACACAGAGAAACCCTGTCTCTAAACATAAATAAAACAAACCAACCAAACAAAAAACCACCAGCAAACCAAAAGACACAATTCCCACCCCCAAACAAACAAACAAAACCCGACTTGACTTAATAATGTACAAAAAGAGGGTGGGAATGTGTATATGTCAAAAAGAAGTCATACAACGCTTAAATGAAAAGTGAAAGGTTTTTACTTAAGAAATCTCATCACTCTGGAGGCAGAGGCAGGAGGAATACAAGTTCAAGGCCACCTTGTACTTAAAGCCTTGTCTCAAAAAGAAAACCTACAACCCCCCTCCCGCCCCCAGCATACATGAGATTCAGTACTTTCTGCAGTTTCAGGAATCTACTATCAGGCAGTACCTCCATGAACTCTGTGGGTCTGCCCCAGACACACCTCCAAAAGTCCTCCAGAGCCTACCAAAGAACCCAGAGCCTGTCCAAAGTTATCCCCAAGCACTGGACAAACGCCATCCCACCTCCTAGTCTCACTAAATAGACAACCCTCCTACCAATACCCCAGAGCAGATGTTGTAAGGTTTTCATCCAGCTATTATACATGATGGGCCAAGATGACCTCGCTAATGCTCACATCTAGCTAGACGAGTGCCCTGCTCCGCCCATGAAAGCCTACAGCCCCTGCAGCACACTGTTTTCTGCTATACTGCTCTGGTGACTCTGAGTCTCTTTTGTCTTCAGCTTCCTCTCCAGACCCAGTTCACAACTCACCTTCCTAGGAGGTGACTAAACACTTGAAACTATGCTTCCCAAACCCTAAGTATCCTCCTTTATGTCCTATCCTCTACACAGCACACAGCTACCGGTGAAGATCCTCTCTTCCCTTTTCCATGCTACATACACCTCTAGAAGGCACACCAGCATCCTTCATTAAGCACTGTGTGCTCTGCTAGCCCTTGACCTGTTAACAAAAACAACAGCTGAATTAATGCATTGTTTCACCCAACCAATAAGCACTGCTGCAGAGGTGCCGACAGCGAATGAGTCATGTACAGCAGGCCTGGTGGTCCAGCACTGGGAGATGAAACACTGAGAGGTGAACAGGAAATGACCAGTGTGCACACATGTAGTGTCCAAGACAGAGAGGTGGCTGTTTCACCCAAGCGGATCTCCTTCCTAATAGTTATCCCAGAGAAAAGCACTGCTCATATCCAGCCCATAGCTCAGCTCCAAAGACAGTTTCATCTTCCCATGTCACTATCTACCCACCGACTATTTTCTTGTTCCTTTATTGAATAAGTAAATGCATTCATCTGAATAACCTTTTATGGTACACCCAACAAAAGTTGCACCTGCAGGGCAGAGGAACCTGGTAAGAAACTTCCTCTTAGCCTTGGAACACATTAGCTATACACCTGAGAACAAAGCCCCTGCCACAAAGCAAGAGGGGATGATGACTCCTTCTACAGGCAGGACATGACTCTCAATGTATCTGTCTATCTGGTAGGGGCTACCTCAGACAAACTCTGACCAAGGGCAAAAGACCTCGAGTTTTCTCAAGCTCAGGGTCGTATACCATCATGGCTAAAGCTTAGATCATGTTATTTCAATATTCTACTGAATTTAAAATAACTACGCAAACTCATTTCAAAGGCAAAAAAATGTGTCAAATTCATAAAAGTACCTTTCTGCCAGCACAGAGGCATGCTTGGGGTTCTTCTGAAAGGGATTCATGCCAAGCCTACAACAGAGAAACAAGAGAACAGTTACCAAACAAGAGCAGTCAATCAGAAGCAAGTCTCTAAGCTGACACAATCTCAGTAGCACAGCGAGACCCCAAGGGACATACAGAGGCTTGATTGGGGGGCTTCTCTTGCCGGCTGTCACTTTCATCAGCTCAAAGTGGCTTGTGTACAACTGGGTGTGAGTGGCGTTCTCATCCTGAGCATAAATCTGGCTTGTGCGGAGCGGACGGTTGTTCTTACTCTGAAACAAAATTGATAGGAGCTCATCAAGTTTAGACCATCAGCCTAACACACAACTACTCTGGAAACAGCATTCGCTGAATCAGAAGCCTGTGTCTAAGCTCCAAGGGCTGCACCCAAGTCCCATTCCCTTTCCTTCCTTTCTGGGATAACCTAATACAACAGTAGCAACAATGAGTGATCACCATTTGGCAATCTTTTTCCAATCCTTAGGAACCTTTGGTCAATTGAGCCTCCCCCTTCACTATGGATAGAAATACTGTACAAAATATTCAGGGTCACACCCTGGAGTTAACACATGGCAGGTGACAGGGTAGGGCTGGCTGCAAGTCTTCAACTGTTGAGTCTAATACCCATGGTCAGTGAAGGGCCGTGGTGATCTAACACAGTCACCTTCTACCCACAGTAAACAGTAGGGCAACAGGGATGTCTAAGATTCCTTGAAGGCTGTGACATCATTTGTACCTCATGATCTTTCCTGCTTATGATGCAGATAAACAAAGTGACATTCAACAGTTGTCTACTTGCTACCCAGATACCCAAACACTTCCCCTCAGATACAAAGTCCAGAGATAAGTCTGTGCAAGGTCAGAGACAAGAGTGCACAACCCCACCTGGCCCAGGACTGTCTCTGACTCTCGGTATCTCTGAACCCTGACTAGGTCCATTATTTAAGTCAGTTATACCTAGCATAATTGTGATATACATAGGCAAATAAACACATGTACACGTCTATTGCTGGAGGAATGCCTTAAGTACAGAGAGAATGCCAAGGAAAGTCAGAACTAAAACACGAATGTGCACGGTTAAGTGGATCACCTTGTAAGCACTGTCCCCTACGTAAGCATTCTCCAATTTAAACAACAACAACAACATTAAACAAAGGGAAGCAGGGAAAGGGGGAAAGTAAGAGCCAGTGAGTCACACCCACCACCAGAGCGAAGGCAAGACAAGGCCAAAGGCAGGAAGGACATGTGTTCAGCAACAAAGCCCTGATTGGTTCTAGCCGTGAACTCAAGGGCTATATACACATACATGTATGTTATGCTTACTGGCATCTAGCCACCATGTTACCAGTCTCAACAGGGAAGCTTCTCAATGTCCCTGAGGGTCTCAGTGAATCACTGTGTGGTTCCTTCAGGTGAAGAAGCAAAGCCTCTACTGTATAGGAATAAAAGGCACTTGAGAAAACCCTAAGTGCTGTATTTCTGATCCTACAGTCCAGGCTCAGCCTGAATCTCACTGTGCTCCTTTGCACAGGCACTTACAGAAAGCTTTCCATCTCATTCAGAACACCTCCTCGTACCTTATAAATATTTTGTGCCTTTTTCTTTGGATTAGCTTCACAAATCAGCTATAAGAGAAGAAAATATTTTAGCTTTATTTTTTTTCAATATTAAGGTAATGGCTGCTATTATTATAAATGCTTCCAGAACATAAAAGAGTGAATGTGAGATTTCAGGAAGTTTTACGGTAGAGGAATCACAGAATGGTATCATGAGGTAGGCTTGCTTTTTTATTAAAAAAAGCAAACAAATGTTTTGTTCCGAGACGAGTGTTTTAGAAATGGCAAGAGATGGTTCAAAGAGTGGTCACAGAAGTGAGGCGAGTGTGGCTCCCTCGTTCCGAGGGCACACATGGCTCTAACACCAAGGTTGTTTTCACAAATTGTACCAAAACAAGGACTAGGTGCCTGTCTTGCCAACATTGCTATTGCTCCTAAGCTAATGGACATCCTGAGGTGGTCAGAAAGACAGTGTTCTCGGCACACCTGCCTTGGCAACAGGGTTGAACATTTGCAAAAGCTTGTGTAACATGTGCAGAAAAACTAGGGTTAAGCGACAAAAAAAAAAAAAAAGAGATCTGTGTAAAGAAAAGAAAGCCAAATGGAGAAACAGAAACAGACAAACTTAGAGCAGGAAGGAGGAAAGCTGAGTAGAGGCCTGCATGTCCCTGACTCGTTTTCGTCCAGGATGCAAACCATAGCAGGTTTCTTAAAATGAAAGACACAATGGTTTGGCCATATTATCAGTCAATAAATACTTGTAATGCTCAGAATTATCCCAGAAGGAGACTGTGCTTGTCAAACCACTGACTGTACTTGCAGCTCAGAAAGTATGAGCAGACTCTTCTTTAAATGAACTGGTTACCAAATAAAAAGAAGAGTTCTTCTCTCACTCATCCAAAGCTTAGTAACAAAAACTAGCTTTCCACACTGCAGTAACAGCACAGATGCTGGCACCTGGTTCATATGCTAACACCAACCCTCCACGAATGTTCATGTGTGCCAGGTACTATGTACATGTGGGCCTCACTGGTCAAGAAGGCTGACTTCATCACAGGCTACCAGGATGGCTACACTGCCCAGCAATGCACAGCAAGACCTAGTCAATGCAGAGGCCAGATCTTCCCAGGAAGACCAAGGAGCCCAAGCTCACCTTCCCTTCTTCTCTGGGAATGATGACATTCTCATAACGATTCCGGCACTGCTTAGAAGAACGGTAGATTCGACTACAGGAGTTGACAACATCACTGACAAGGTCCCAATTAGGAGTGTGGGCAGGTGACACAATCGTGAGGTTCAAGGGCAGCTCAAGCAACTGCTTTACAGCCTGGAGGTTGAGGTTTCAGAGCACATAGGTCAACACACTTCAAATGAATTGGTGATGTCTTTCCATGTGTCAAAGATACCCCACACAGCACTATGAATTGCCAATGTGGAGGAGCAAACAAACCATAGGAATGCTCAAATCAAAGATAACACAGCCACTCACCTGTAGCAAGGCCCAGTCCTCACCAATGAGCCAGTCGGGACTGTCCTGGGCAGGTTCCCCTGAGGACTTGACATAGGTGGGCAGAGGCTTGGCAAAGGGTGTCTGCTGCTTCAGCAGCAGGTTCTTCTTCTGCTCTTTGCCTTCACGTCGGATTTTCAACATGCCAGGCGTTGCCCGGTCAAACAAGGACCGTGGCGGGACAACCGCCTCGCCATGCCGCTGTTTCTTCTTCCGGCCTGCAGCTGAACAGAAGCAGAGTTCAGTAATACAGGATATTGAGGGATTTCCCCACCAGTGAGATGAAGAAGAGGGAAGAAGGCATACAGAGGCACGTAGACCAAATAACTATGGAAACAATTGATAAAGGCAAAAAGGTTTCTTGAGTTTACTATTTATCTGTTTTGGGTTTTCAAAACAGTCTCACTACTTAGCAAAGGCTAGCCGTGAACTCTTATGATCCTCCCACCTCAGCATCCCAAGGGCTGTGAATGCAGATGCGTGCCATGGCACCTGCCCTCCCAGTGGTTTTCTAGTACCAACAATTGTAACCATCATGTCTCTTCCCCTAAAACAGGAGCAACCCAGGAACACGGTACAAGAGACAATGGGTAGGTCCCTCCTCCCATTCCAGCAGAGGGAGGAAGAGCCACAGTGACTTGGCCTCTCATCAGCACCACAATCCCTGGGGGTAGAAGTCAGTGAGGTGCACACCTGAGGGGTCTGTTTTGTGTCGCTTGCGCTCCTTCCTCACATAAACAGGAGGCAGCTTAGCTTCTGGGATGGGCGTGGTCTCATACATGAGACACATAACCGAGTCAATGTAGATATCATTGTCATCCTGAGGAGGGGTGGGCGGTGTCCAGAGCTGTATAGAGAAAGCAGGTTCCATAAGCTGCCAAGCTATGGGAAAGGTTGGCCCTTGATCAGGCACTCAGGGAGAGGGGTCACATACCGGCATGACTTCTGTTTGTCCCTCAGCATCTTCACAGACATACTCCTATGGAACATAAACAAGTTTGAGACACAACGAAGGCTTTGCTTCATGCTACATGTCACGAATCAATACTCAATCATGACTGTGGATTTAAAACTGTGTTTTATTTAAATTCCAGTAGTCCCATCCCATCCGTTAAGTCAGTTTATCAGTGAAGACCTCAAAGTGTCAATTATCGCCAGCAGTGGTGGCACACAACTTTGATCCTAGCACTGGGGGGGTGGGGGGGCAGAGGCCAACAGATCTCTGTGAGTTTGAGGCCAGCTTGGTCTACAGAGTCGGATTCAGGACAGCCAGGACTACACAGAGAAACCCTGCCTTGAAAAACCAAAACAGTGCCAATTATCAGGAGTATGCTTTCAGAACAGCAGTTAGGTGAGGAAAGGAGCTGAATGCTCTCCTCAGAAGTTGAGGCTAGTTTACCATACTATAGGCATCCTCCCGAGTGTAGGTGAGAAGCTCTGCCTCCTCCTGCTCCAGCTGCAGCCGGGCCTCCCTTTCCTGCAGGGCTCTAGCATTGCGGGTTTCCCAGTCCTTCATTGATGCCATCAACAAATCCTGCCAGAAAAAAAGCATAGGAAAAAGAACTTCTGAGATCAGAGCAGGCAGGTTGTTTCTGATCTCTTACTAGTGGTCAGCTTACCTAGCCACTGTGCACACACATGGTGGAGCTCTATCTCCCCAAAGGGGTGTCTCAGCTCGTACTGCTACGCATGCTTGGCCCCTCAACTTATAACCACTCAATCAGCCCCAAGCTGCTTCCAAACAAGGGCAATGACAACAAGGTAAAAAAACAAGCAACCCAGCTGCCTGCACAGGGCCTCCAAGATTGCAGTCTCAGTGAGGCCTGCACTGCTAGGATCTGGATGTCCCTTGATTTCATGAGGTCATAGTCACTTCAAATCAAATTCTGCACTGAGAATTTTTGTTTTTACTATGTCACACTAAGCAAAACTTGATTCTCTTACCTCGCTGCTTCTCTCTTTTTCTTGTTCAGTGGTTGTATGGAACAATTCCAAGTAATTCAATGCATATTTTTCAATTGGTGTAAGCTATTTCAAAAATACATTTTGAACTGGGTTAGCAGCAACTTAATAAAGATCAATAAAATTCCTCATAAAATTTTTCACGAACATTTAATTTTAAAAGTAATTGTTCTTAGTCAATTCAAAATATTTCACAAAAGGGTTCAAATGTTAAAAATCTTAGCTCTAAAGAAAAAAAAAAATCCCCAAACCTGTTCCATAAAGTCAGCCAGCTCCTCCAGCTGTGATGGTTCCTCGTCATATCTAGAGCCGTCTGAGTCTGAGGACACAGCTACAGCGCTGGATCCAGGCACAGCTTCCTCTGTGGACCTCTGCGCATCTTCCTCCAGACACTCGATGCTCTTGAGGGCCTACAGGGAGTCTGCACTGAGACTTGAAGGTGGACTTGTGAAATGAAGGAGTGTGCACTGTAACAAGCAGCAAGCTTCCAGTGGTAGTTCCCTTCTTTTAAGAGTCTCACACACAGGCTGGATGATAGGCATTCCAATGATAGACATGTAGATGGATCTAAAACTTCTAGACCTTATAAAATTACTATCAAGCTAGACTGGGGAGTCACATGGAAGAACAAGACACTGGCATGGGTTAAGGATGGTAAAATGCCAAAATAAACAGGAAAATGAGGCCACCAAAAATTACAGGCTGTAAGAACAAGAAGGTGTTGTATGGTTTCATTTCACACCTAGTATATATGGCACTAACCACAACTGTTGACACAGGGAAAACAAAACTGTTCACATCCAAATACAAAAAAGCAGTATGGCCAGAAGGACATGTACAGGAAACTGTAGCCGAGGTGTCCAGAACATATAGGGACAGCTAACTTCATTAGAACATAAGGTATGTGCATTAAAAAAATGTCACTGTTCACCTCCTAAGCACTCAGGAGCACACATCTAATAATGGTTGGGGCTGTAAAAAGAGGTGCTCACACGTGAGACAATATAACCATGGTAAAAACAACAACAACAACAAAAAAAAACCCATGCAACCAGTTTTCAAAGTATTTGGCAAAACCTACAGCTTAAAGGATGACCATACTACACAAGACCCACAAAAATCATTTCAGAAGACAACAGAGGAGGGCACCATGGTGACCTGGAGAATCTTTAAAGCTGGATACAGAGAAGTCCTGCCGATGATGATAGGTCTAGAAATCTCTGTTCAGCAAGATAAAGAACAATGGCATGGGTACCCTGAGCCCATAAATACAAAGAACCCAAAAGGACAGTAAGAAAAAGAGAAAGGGGAAAACAGTAAGATGGTTCAGCAGGTAAAGGTTCCTGGAGAGACAGTGCACTTGGTTTTTCAGAGGACCTGAATTCAGTTCCCAGCACCTTGGGTGGTTCAAAACAGCCTGTAACTGCAGCTCTAAGAAAACTGACTCCCTTTTCTGGTCTCTGCAGTCACTCACACTCATGTGTGGATCCATATGCACATACAAACTACAAAATAAAATAAATCCTTAAAGTCTCCGAAATCCAAAAACTTGACTAAGCAATTTAAAAAAGTTATCCAGGAGTTGGAGTGAGGCTCAGTAGTAGGCTTACATGAAGTCGAGGGTTTCATCGCCACCTTTGGGGCAAGGGGGAAGACAGTCAAGTGGCCATCAAACTCATGAAAAAGGTGTTCAGATTCACTATTCAACAGCAAGGTGCAAAATAAATCTACCATAGGAGACCACAGCTTAAGAGAAAGACCATCCAACTGAAGCCCTGGGCAGTCCACAGCAGCTGTAGCACTCAGATGCCACTGATGCATGCTGCTTAGCTCTATCTACTACTAGCTGTGTATGCAGGATATGCTGGCCAGGGACCATGCTTCAAGACTCACATTCAGTAGGAACACACATACATGCTTTCACAAGACACTACAAAGTCATCCATACACAGGTCTGACGTGCAGTGTGGCAAGTTCATAAACATTATTACCCAGAATGGGGGCAGATACACTACTGCCACACTAAACAAAGAGCAGACACAAAGCACAGAGCTCCATTCACATCCAGCTCAAGGTGGACAACTGTAAAAGGATACAAGAATAATCACTTCTGGGAAGGAGGGACTTTCTAAACAGTTCAGTTTTAGAATCAGAAGGTAGCTGACCATCACCACTGTTGGTAAAGCTGATAGCATGGAGCACAAGGCAGTAACACACCAGGGCATAGCTGTACACCACCATTCATGGCTTTTGCTAAAGAGCAAGCAACAAGCCAATCATCTCCCTAGATAAACAGCAGAATCAGAGGTAGAGCAGCTTCCATGGGGAAGACATTCAAAGTAAGGCCCCTGGGGTAAAATAAGATGGGCCTTGATCAAGCTAGAAGCAGGAGAAAGGGGCTATAAGTAGTCCTGATAGTTATCTGCTACATGCCTATCAAGATGACTGCTGCACAGGACCCATATGTGCAACTCCAAACCTACTAGCGCCTACACTGAAACAGTAATGTTCCTTACATGCATCCAGAATATCATACCTCAATAAGGAACCAACATGAGATACCAAATACAGACATTCTGGGGGGGGCCTCATCTAAGTCTTCAAAGTCAGCTGTCTCCTCATCTAAGTCTTCAAAGTCTCCCTTTACAGGGAGGGTGCTTGGGGGCCAGATGGGATGCATGGTTCTTTGAGTCAATACTAGAAATCACATATGGCTCAGAAAGTCCTAATGGGAAGAGGACAATGGCTAGCATTTTTTCCTCCATTCCCTTGATACTTCTTTACAGTTGGAGCAGAGCAGAAAGGAAGGCTTCAGGATCAACAGAGGAAGAATCAAGAAAGAGTAAGGATTGAGCACTCAGAAGCCAGGTGAGTGAAAGCATACACAGTCACAACTCATTGTCAAACAAGTATTATGGAAGACCAGATTTCCTCTCACCTCTATGAAAGGTCTTGCAATCTTGGGTGCAATAGTTTCGCTGACAGATGGTTCCTGAGAAAGCACCACGAATTCTTCAGCTTTCACAGGAAAGCCAGCATCATCCATAGGTGAGTAGACTTCAAACAGCTCCTGGATAGTTCGCTAAACACAAATAATAAGCACAGTAACCTCCTGGAACAGACACAGTCCTGAATCGGACTTGAGCCTTGGGCAGCATAAAAACCCACCTGAGAATCATCCCTCCTTAGTTTAAAAACAACAAAAAAAGATGATTCTGTTCACTGAGGCATTCCTCAGTGTGAGGGAAGTTAGGAAGTGAGACAGAGTCTCCCTATGTAATCATATGCAGTCCCTGAGGATTCCTAACATATGAAAGCTACCTGAGTTAAGAATGCCATCGAGTAGTCATTTCCCTGAGCAGCTACTTCCCGGATCAAATCTTTAGTTCCATTTTTTAACAATTTCTCTTCAATAGAATTGCCACTGACAAGCCTATAAAAGAAAAAAATATGGATACATATACAGATGAAATAACAGTTACATCACCCAAGAACACAAGCCAATACCAGGCCAGAGAAGCAGCACCTGCCTAAGCCACTCTGCCACTCCCTCTCAATCTCTGTTCTCCTGCGATCTGGAGTCTGCAGTGCATCCCTCTGCCTGCCACTGTTTATCCCACCACACTGAACCTAGACCTTTCTCAACTGGTTTTGGACTCATCCCTACTGACTGACCTTCCAGACCACAACAGGCAGAGTTGACAGCTTTCCTGACTTGCCTTGTGAGAGACTTTCAAAAGGTGTCCCATTCTTACTTGTTCCCTGCAAGATGTTAGTCCCCCAGAAGGTCTCAGAGTACTACCGCAAGCAGGGCTCATCATCCAGCCTATTGTTTTCCTACAACAATCACAGTTTTGTTTTAAAATATACTTCAAAAATGTTTATGTATATGGATGTTTTGCCTTCGTGCTTGTGTGTGTACCATTTGCATGCCCGGTGCCCATAAAGGCCAGTGGGTAGCTCTTGATTTCCTGAGACTGGACTTACAGAGTTACAGGTGAGCTGCTATGTGGGTGCTGGGAATTGAACTTGCATCCTCTGTAAGAGCAGCCATCTCTCTAACCCTGATTACTTGCTTTAAGGATGTTAAATGCTAAAAGTCAAGACAGCTTAAGTTAAACCATTTTAAGAAAAATTTTCACAGGGATGAAAAAAAACACATGAGAACTTTCCAGGAGGAAAAAAAAATTCTAAATAGGGAACATATTAAAAAGTGAGCAATCAAGGTACAGTGCTATCTATTCTCAAGTTAACACAGGTCCAGTAGGCATAGACAGTTCCCTTATGTTTAAGCTTAAGAGTAGGAAAAAGAACCAGATTCTAACCTGTAAGATAACACTAAAACAGTTTGCATTTTTGTCCACCTCTAGGCTATAAGCACATCAACACTCTGTAGCACAAAGCAAGATGGCACCACCTTACATTCATGTAATAAGAGCACACACATGCAGTAGGTTGGGTTTTGTTAAGACAGGATATCACAATGTAGCCCAGACTAGCTTCAAGTTCATCATCTTCCTGTCTAAGCCTCTGGAATGTAAGGATTTTATTAGCATGTGCCGCCATGTCTAGTATGAGTAACAGTTTTCTTTCTTAAAAAATAATATTGAGACTGAGATCAATCGATAGGTAATATAAGCACATAGGCATGCATGTGCCACAACTCACATGTAGAAGTCTGAGAACAACTTTTCTCACAAATTGCTATCACTATTATGATATATAGTTATAGTAATAGGACAGACGGATGGATGGATGGATGGATGGATGGAGAGTTAAAGTGATAACTCTCCTTCTACCATGTAGGTCCTGGAGATTAAATTCAGGTAAATTAAAGGCAAATATTTTAATTAGCTGAGCTATCACATGGGCCCTGCAGGTGAATTTTTAACAGACACATTGTTGTACAATGTGGTCCTCGAGGCAAAAGTTGCAGCCATCTTCATCAGATCAGCTGTGTCGGCTTGCAAGAGACCTTTATGAGTGGCCCTACTGATTACTGATGTTCTCTCAGAAAGATGGGCTGGGGAAGTCATGGACCCTCATCTTTGTATGCAATTCTACACTAGCGTGTAGAGGGGCTAAGTGTAAGTAAGAAGGCTCAGGGAAGGTGGGAAGAAGAGATTCCATCTATGTAGTTATGTATAAGTTACCATCCATTCTAGGCTGTAGCTGCTGCTTTGAGGTTACCCACATTCCTGTAAGAAACCATTCAAGCTCTATAAAGTAAGCCCAGTAAACTCTGCAATATTTCCAATGCTAGGCTTTGGGAGCATCAAACTTTGGCTTGTCTTTGGGGCCTTCTTTATAAGGACGCATTGAGAAGGAATTCTTGGCAATACAGTTTCATCATTGCTTGCCTTTCCAACCCCTTCTCCTAGGCAGCCAATGCAAAGGTTATTAGGAAATGCTATCTCGCTGGGCTGGCCTTTGATGCATGTGGCCTTTGCTAAGCAGCAAGAGGAAGCTCCCTGTGAGCATGCTTTCCTTTTGTCTGCTCAGTAGGTAGGTGTATGGCTGCATCCTAACAGCTGCTCCCTATTCCTGCTGCAATGGACAACACTACTGGGAGGCAGATGCCTCAGCGTGGCCATGGCAGGTAAAGGGCACAGCACTTTAATTTCAACAAGTCTTCTCATGCTGCTTTCAGGAGAGCTGGGGCAATTCCTCAGCCTTACAGTCATGGCAGCTTCCTTGACTAGACTCAGCTTCGCTTTGATATGCTTCCTGTCTGCAGCCCAAACAGATATTTCATGTTCAACCTGAGTATTATTATGCCCTACAGTGAGCTGTATCTTCGTGCTGTGACACTTGAAATTGACTCTTCAAATTCCTAGGTCCTCTGTATTCCCACTTTCAAATAAGAGCACCTTATTTCTCAGCTTATGAGACTGATCTGCCTTTTGCATGAAGAACTGCAAGGTGCTCCTCCAATGTATCATTTACCTATTTGTTTATTATATTCTTCAACAATCAACCTGAAGCCTACTCATCTGCTGCCTGTCTAGACTGTGCTGTGCTCCTAAGCAGGAAACAGTGACCCAGCCCTATTCTCTCAGAGACTGCAAACTTGCACATGAGACTAGTATTATATTAGCATAACAAATAACACTCAGAAATTTAGAAATGGGCCATGGGGCCCTTCTGTCTTCCTAATTAGCTGTGAAAGGCCACCAGTTACAATTTATATGCTTGAAGATAATGAGACATATCCAAAGTCTTTCAACGGATACTTTGCATTTTATAGTACTTCAAACAAGCCAAATATAAGCTGTACTCTTCAGTTACTAAAAAAAGATGTACAACACGTACACACTGAACACCAAAAAGCCAACACAAAACTGACCTAACACACAACTGATTACATATGCAAGTAAATGTCAAGTACAAAGGCCAGACAAAACAGCACCTCTAGAAACATGTCTAAAAGGAAAATAAACCTCAGTTATGTAGAAACTTCTAAAGTTCAAGTGCAGCATAGTACATCTGGCTCTACCTCTTAACTGTGTCTGTTACTGAATTCCTGCACCCACACTTTCCAGAAAGCTCATTATGTGCACTTCTATGAGTTGGCCGGGATTATTATCACCTGTATATGTGGATGTCCTTGCACCTCCCAATTCTATCACACCACTTCTGGGCTTTGGCATCCATAACTGGATTTAGGTCATTGTCATAAAACACCACAGTGTCAGCCTCAACGAGGTTTATGCCAGTGGCACGGCTATGGGTGGAGAGAAGGGCACAGAAAATCCGCCTGTCTCTGTTGAAACTCCTCATCAGCTCCTGAGAGGAAACAAAGTACTTAGGTTAACATTTCTGGAGAATACTGCAAGACTTCTGACACCTTCTATGATCTGTCAATTCAAGTTATTTTGTAACAGTCTGATTTGTTCCATGAATAACATCTTACCCTAGTTCTCCTGCATGCATGCACTTCCTTCTCTATGCAGAGCACCTCTATGTCATGTTTAGACAGTATAGACATCATGTGTATAAGACGTCATGTCTACCTGGTACTTGGTGTCAGCCCAAACTGTAGGCCCCACAAGAAAGCAGAGTCTTGCTAGGGAGGGGCTGTGCTTTCTCCTCTACCCTCAGGCAATGCCAGGGCACTCTACAGGCAAGAAGCCCCTGGAGTAAGGCTGAGGAAGCACAAAAAGACCTCTCTAACCACATGGGACAACAAACCGTAATGAATGTTGAGTACTTCTCTTCTGCAAATTATTTCCATGCCAAAACAGAACTAAAGTTGACCAACCTCTCCAAATAACAACCTAATTTCTACACTACTAAAAAAAAAAAACAAAAAACAGGCTCCTTTCTATTTGCATGTATAATGTGTACCAACTTTGCATTTGCTTTGAAACATAAAAAGAACAACTCAAGTCTTGTTCATTTCTCCCCCACTCATGACCCTTTGTACTATATGCGCATGCTTGTACTGAGACACTTCTGTTACGGACTTTCTAGTCTGTCATTTGGAGTCGTGAACAAAGTTGTGGTTCACTGCCAAGGCACAAACCTTCTTTGTGTACTTTCTTCTGCTGAATATTCACTCAGTTACTAATCATGGCTTATCATGTGCACTTCTACAGTGAACAATTATATGTACCAATCATTCAGTAAAGCATTATTGCTGTTGTGTGGAAGCCCTAGACAGGGATCTCTACATCAACTGTCTCATCCATCTCTGAGGCTGGCAATCCATGCTGCTCTCTGGAGAGCTATGCTAGAGGTTCTACAAGCACTGTTTATTAACCAAATGTTGACAAATACGGTCAACAAAAACATGGAAAAAACTTCTCAATTTGTATTTCTTTGCCAGTTAGTCTAAAAAACATTCATATCTCTGCTGGATAGCCACCTCTTAAAGTATGTCAGTACTATCCCAATGTGACTACAGATTACCCCTATATTTGTCCTGAGACACCTAGGACCAGACATCCAGCTGGTTGAGAAGCTTCTTGTGGGTAGGAAAAAAAACAAAAAATCAAGAAAGCAGTCAGCCTGGAACTCAGAAAGTTCTGCATTTAGGGGCAGTGGATTACTGACCTCATAGGTTTAAGAAAATGAGGCCTAAATCCAGTGATTTAGGATCATAACATGGAATCACCACGAAAGGATTATTTCTTACCTGTCGTTGTTCACTGTTGGCATTTTCATCAATCCGTACATAGGTGAGATAATGGAAGTTCAAGAACATCTCTAAAATGTCCAGCATAAGAACCATCTGAGATAAAATCAGCACCCTACGTCCTTCAGATTTCAGTTTCTGTAGCAGGATTGCTAAAGCTTCTAACTTCCCTGAGAGAGAAAAGAGAGAGAATTGTCTGTCTTGCATTCTAGAACAAATGTTTCTCACTTCACAAACCATGCCATCAGGGTCTGTCATACCTGAGTCAAACTGCACCAGCCTCAGCTCCGGGAACTGCAGTGAGCGCAGGGCTGTTAGTTGTTGCAGCTGCCGGTGGTAAGGGCCGGTGTGCTCCCTCAGGCACTGCCTCAGAGCTCTCAACCTGCTGCTGTACAGTGAGGGCGGCCTCGAGACCCACAAGGAGGGTGGTGTAGCCACCACTGGAGGAATCACACAGGCTACCCTGAGGAGCAGACATCATGTGTGGTCACTATGTGGTACCCTGGACCTCTAGCAGCAATGAGGTTTCTGGGCAAGGCAGAACCCTCTGACAGTGCCAGTTGTCACACAAGCAGCAAGAGCTAGACTCTATCACTGTAAGGTAGCATAATCTTTCACACACTAACCCAAGACAACTTCAGTCAGGACAGATCTAAATGAGCAGCACACACTGAGTTCTCCAGACTATAGCCATTGGCTCAGATATTCCTGCTGGGACTCTTGGGACAGAAGTAAATTGTCTCTGAATACAAACCTTCTAAATAAATACTACAGGTGACATGTAACTTGAGAGGGGACAGACCCAGAACATCCTACAGAGAGAACTAACTGCAAGGCCATGACCAACCTATCACTACCTACTAACCTACAGTCAGAAAGCTTTCTCTCCCTAGGCATCAGCTGAAGCTGTTGTAAATGTTTTTTTTTTTAAAGATTTTATTTTTTTATTTATTTTATGTATATGACGAGTACACTGTAGCTGTCTTCAGATACACCAGAAGAGGGCATCGGATCCCATTATAGATGGTCGTGAGCCACCATGTGGTTGCTAAGATTTGAACTCAGGACCTCTGGAAGAGCAGTCAGTGCTCTTAACCACTGAGCCATCTCTCCAGCCCCCTAAATGTTATTTATTTCCCTTTTTTAAACTTTTTTTTTTTCCTGAGACTAACTAGTTAACTCTGAGCCTGGAAATCAAAGATATCCATCTGACTGCCTCTGCCTCCCCAGTGCTGGGAATAAAGGCGTGCACTACCATGCCCAGCTACTTTTACTTTTAGTTATTCTTATGCTTGTGTATCTATGTAGGAGTTTGTGCATATGCATGCAGTGCCTGTAGAGGCCAGAAGATGATGTCCAATTCCCCTGAGTTTGAGGCACTTGTGAACTCCCTAACTTGGGAGCTAGGAACCAAACTGGGGTACTCTGCAGGAGTAATAAGGGCTTTTAAATGCTGAGTTGGCTCTCCAGGATCTTGGTGGTTTGCTCCCAAGTACATTTCCTCTGAAGCGGCCATCTGTGATGTGTGAAGATGACCAGAATTTCAAAGACAAACAAGAGCATGAGAATAAATGGCAACAACTCTACCACACAGCCTGGGAAGGCCAGAAACAGGCTGGCTCAGCCTGAAAAGGACTCTGTCCTTTCTTCATTAGTTTACTTATCTATGACACCTGGAAGGTGGGCTCTGAACACTAAACACAGGCACTGGGTAATCAGGGCCTCCCTGGACAGGAAGTAACAACGTAGTTCAGCCAGACACTGAAGCTGAGCCGGGGAGCAGGGCCAGGGCATACAGAAACTTGCACAGACTGTCAGTTGTCTGAAGAGCAGCAGGCATATCAAGGCCTAGCAGGAAGAGTGTGGCTAGCTGTGGTCTTCAGCCCACTAGAGCTACTCTAACTTGTTCTGAATTCTACTCTTCAATGTACCCAAGTAGCATATGGCTAGTTTTGTAGGTCAGTTTTCCAAAAGAACCAGTTAATAACCCAAGTACCAGGCCCATGTTCCCAAATCACTTCAAGCCCCCAAGAAACTCAGAAAGACAACCTGAGGGAATGCAACTGGAAATAAAAACATTTTAAAAAAAATCCAAAGAATGAAGAACTACAGGATGTGGCGATTCATACTAGCATTGAGAGGACGAGGCAGGAGCATTAGGAAGAGTTCAAGGCAAGCCTAGGTTAGCTATATAGAATTGAAGGGCAACTACATGAGACCCAAAATTAAAAAGAAAAAAGAAAATTTCTGGTGTGCATCAGAGTGAAGGAACAGAAAATAAGGATAAAGATATTCACCTGCACACACTTAACTCACCTGTCAAGAACATCTTGAAGAGACTCTTGACGCTGACTCAATGTCAAAATCAGATCACCCTCACTCTTTGAGAGTGACATTTCATAATTTGCTCCTTTAGGACCCTTCCCAAGATTGCTATCCAAAGACCAGCACAAAGACCTCTTTCTTCTTCCAGGCAGAGAACAAATCCTCAGCAAGTCTCTGCCATACATTGGAGCCTGGGAACAACGCCGCTCGTTGATAAAATGAATCTGATCCAACCGTTCCTTCAAAAGTCGACTCTTCTCCTCCTTGATCAAGAAGGCCAGAAAGACAAAAGCAGAACATGACCAAAAACAAAAACAAAACAAAACAACCAACCCGACAAAAATCACCTCAGTGAAGGCTTTGGGAACTATTATGCATATATTCATTTCAACATCCATGGCCTACTTCTATGAAAGTACTGGCAGAAAAGGTGAAGAAACAAAAGGGCCTTCTCTGTCCTCCAAGGACATAGAAGACACTGAGGATAAGACAAAGCAAGAGGAATAAAGACCACAATGTCTGCAGTCAGAGCTTATGTCAGTTTCTTTCATTGGGAATGAGTGTTAAATCAAGGCCCTAATTCAAAGAGCATGTGCATGTCTGAAATGTATAAACCAGAAAGGATCCCCAGGAGCCTTGGCTGCCACAGAAAAGCTTCTGACAGCTACTTGCCATCGTGTGTCCTTGCAGCTAAGCCTTACCTGGGTTGGCCCTGCGGCAGGAGAAGCTGGTTTGGAAGCCAGGCCAGGTTCTCCAACAGCCATAGCACTCACTGCTACTCGACCCGGAACACCAACTACAAATGTAAAAGCAGACAGCTGAAGGGAATAAAGGTATAGTTTAATGGTAGAGCACTTCCCTGGAATGCCTGAGAAGTTCCATCCCTAACACCCTTGTGCTCCTGGCTCCCAAAGAAAAAGGCAAAAAGGAAAGCCCACATGCAACAGATCCATTCCTAAAAGTGGACTGGCTGGCCAAGATGTAGCAGCTTGCCTCCTGAAACCCCAAGAAGATAAAAGGAGCCGGCTCTAAGAGTTTGATGCATCATAGCGATGTCCAGAACTAGAGTCAAGACTGTTCTGGCATAGAAAGATCACATTTCTTCCTAACCCAGCCTCATAATAGACAGCCTCCTTTGTCCCATAATGATAAAACAGCACAGGAAATCAGCATATAATAAGGAACTGCTCCTTGCTTGCCCGTGACTCAAACTCACCCACCAGCTGTAATATACTGAACACATGAAGACAAGGATTGGTCCTTAGAAGAGAAGCTGGCAGAGAACAGGATAGAAGCTGAGAGCCCAGCAGTCATAGGCCAGCCAGAGCAGTGAGCAAACTCTATACCAAGTACATGGCTCTACTCTCAGCGAGCTCTAGGCACACTTACTTGGTGGTTCCAAAGGTTTCTTTTTAAAAATAAATAAAATTTTATATATATATATGTATATATGTATATATATTTAATATATATTTATATATGTGTGTATATATGTGTATATATGTGTATATATATATTTATATATATGTATATATGTATATATATTTAATAGACATTTTCATATATGCACACATATATGAAAATGTCTATTAAATATATACTTATGTGTGTATATATTTTTATATATGTACATCAAACTTTAAAATATATTTATGTGTGTATACATAAGTATATATATACTTACACAGATCTATAAATAAAAAACTTTATGTATCAGTGTTTTCCTTACATGCAAATATGTGTGCCACAGGTGTGCCTAATGCCTGTGGGTATTAGAAGTGGGTGAAAGATCCCCTAGGACTAGAGTTGTAGATGTCTGTGAGCCACCATGTGGGTATAAGAAAGATACCCAGGGCCTCTGCAATGCAACAAGTACTCTTATCTCTCTGACCCCCTACGTTTTTTATTAGAACACGACAGTGGGATTTGGTCATATTCAAGCAGTACATTTGAGAGAAAAAGAAAGAAGAAACCAAGTTGATGTCATGACACATGTGTGGAAACCAGACTATCACAAACAAGGCTTTGACAGGCATAAGGCCATGGCCAGAGGTGCATGACTCCTCCCAGTAATCCTCCCCCCACCTCCCCCCAAAAAAAAACTCCGCAAGAAATTCTCACCAAGCCTTCTTCCTGTTCAGAACACCCTACCTTGTGGGGTCAAGGGTGCAGGGCTGGGGCCACTGGTTGGAGGCTTGCTTCCCAGGGTGCTATGCACAGCGCCTGCCTGAGACACAGTCTGCATCACCACAGGGCCAGGGGCTCGCAGGTAGGGCTGCCCAGGGGCTGACACGATCTGGAGTACACTTCCTGTAATCACATGTCCACCAGAAGCATCAGTAACAGGTGTTACTGACAGACATATAGTGTATAGTTACACACTAGCCACTTCTAAATGGTATAGAAACAAACGAGTCCGTGTACTGCACACACACAGTTTCATTTACACAAGCAAATATATGCACAGCTCAGTAACTCTGACAAAGAAGGGATTTTAAAAAAATCTCAGATAAAGACAGAAAACCATCTGAGGAAAGTCTGCTTTACAACAAATCAAGAAAAGACCACTAACCCTGCGCATACCCAGGTATATAACCACTGGTGACCACAGCTGTCCTAGGGCTGTGAAGGTCACAGAAACACTCACAGACCCATGTAGCCATTGCCAAAGGGATAAAAACTACCAGAAAGAGCTGGGCCTTAGCCCAGGTGCCCATGACTCTGTGGCTGCTCTTCAAACGTCTGCCACTTGTCTATCATGTACCTGAACCTTCTTATCAAACGTGTGAAAGAAAACAAGGAACCACCAACTACACTCATGAATGGCCCTGAACCCCAACAAGACAGGCATTAACATATCCCAAGAAGCTGTCACCCAGCCAGAATCCAGGGCAGTGCCTTTCAGAGAGGCTGCTGGGGCAACGTGTAGGGAAGCTACTGCTGCCATAGAGACCTGTGGAACCTTAACCTAAAGGTAAGCAACCGGTGCTGGATGCAGCTAAAGAAGCTGCAGTAGTTGCCACATGCCACTTAAGATCATTTTAACGAACTATTCAAACTTTACTACCTCCTTTCCTTTGAAAGCAGTAACTACATGTTCTTAGCCAAAGATCTGAGACGTTTGGATCCAGGTGTCAAAAGTTAAAACTTTAAACTGGCACAAATCTTGGAAGTCTCAGCGACTTCAGAGGCTGAGGTAAGCGGATGGCTTGTCTCAGAAATCACCAGTCAGCCTGGTGATTCAGTTAAGAACCCAAGTGATAGGTATACAACAGGTAGGTAGGTAGACAGACAGATAAAGCATTTCACCTACAAAAATTGCTGGTCTTTTTGGCATTTTTAGGAACATTTGACTCATTCATACTAGAAAGCAACAAACACTTCTACCCTAAGGAAAGAGGAAACTCTTCTCCAAGAGCAGATGGTATTGACAGAAACTGAGCATCACTTACTTAGGGCACTGCCAAGACGACTCACGAATGCCATCTCATCATTCCTCAATGAGCCCTCACACCTAGGGGACGTCCCTGAACCTCACAGACCCACTCTTTTTACCCTGCAACACAGACAGGTTCTCAAGTGCAGTGTTAAGAGTGGTGTACCTCAGCCGGGCGGTGGTGGCGCACGCCTTTAATCCCAGCACTTGGGAGGCAGAGGCAGGTGGATTTCTGAGTTCGAGGCCAGCCTGGTCTACAGAGTGAGCTCCAGGACAGCCAGGGCTACACAGAGAAACCCTGCCTCAAAAAAACCAAAAAAAACAAGAGTGGTGTACCTCTGTCCTTGTCAGCATTAGTATCAGCTGGTTGTCTCTTACCTTGCAGCTGCAGAGGCTGGCCTGCTGTGAGCTGCCTCAGCTGGCTATGTGACAAGGTGAATTTGTTCCCTTGGAACTGCAGTGTCACAGGTGTCTCTGGCTGGGCCACACGGCTCTGTGGCCCTGCAATGGACGCCAGCTGAGCTATTTTCACTACTTCCCCACCTGTTAAAACACAGAAGAGAAGCTGAACTAACATCCCTTGGAATGAAGTTACTGACCATGATACAGCACTCTCTCACTATAAATAAGGCCTGCCTATATATACTACACTCAAGTATCTTCTAAACACTTGTCGGGTGTTGCTATCATTTTAAGAAAAGCTATTTTAAGACAAAAGAAAAAACATTATTAAATATCAAACTTTGGTGGTTAATCTATTTAATCATAAACAGCAGGGACTTTCACTATCAACTACTACACATCAAACTATTAAGGAATGTTTTTACTTTTCTCTCCAAATAATAAAGGGAAAAAGAACAGTAAGTATCAAAAATATCAGACATCTACTGCATTAAATTGGAAACTCTTCAGAGAACTTACAAAATTTGAAAAAGTATGCATCTAGTGAATATGATCATATCACCAACATATAAAACAACAAACTTTAATTACACATGCCTTTTTTGAAAGTCTAGGAAAACTTAAATAAGTCAGACATAAAACTCTTGAGTTTGTTAATTCAAATGAGCTCATAGGATTTTGATATTACATATTACATATCAAATGATCAGAAGCTTAAAGGCTTTTTACCCAATGGGTGGCTATCCAAGTTCAAATGCTCCTCTCACAAGAAAAATACATGCCAGGGTTAGTAAAGGTGCCATAGGGAGAACTGTTAGTAAAAGACTAGCAAACTACCTCAAAATGTCTTGCACACAGAATTAACTGTGCACAAAGAAGGGGAAATGAAAGTAAGAGACAAAGAGTTACACACAGACACTTAAATCTCCCATCAGCGCTCCTAGATGGATAAAGCCAGCTGAAACACTAACTTCACACACTACTACACGTAAGGACTCCTACTAATGTAACTCTCATTACCTACAGAAACATGAGGTATATGCAGCTCTCTCCTCTAATGTGACTGCCTAGGACAACCACTCCTCACTGATGGACACAGATGCTTTTTCCTCCCTTCCCAGTTTTCCAAAAAGGCCTCAAGGTGATTCCGCTACATAGCGAATAAAAAATATTTATGATCTGTAATATTTTAGTTGGCATTTCTATAGAAGCCTATAGAAGATTTGGAAACCTGCTAATCCCATTACTGGCAGTATAGAATTCTGAGTTAGGAAGAAATTAAGTAACAATGAGCTGTTTTAGTCACTGAATTGTTGAGAAATGTCTCTACTGAGCAAGTATTCAATGCTGAGTTTAAACCTGAAAATGTGTGAAGAACTAAAGAACTAATGGTGTCTAGAAACCTAATGCTAATTCACATGGTCTCACCACTTGCCCCACAGTGTGAACCCTGGCACTGCTGGAACAGAACTGTGGCTAAGGCTAAAAGAAGGTGCTACCCTCAACACCAGTGCAGCACAGGAGGAAAGCAGAGCTGGTTGAATGGGGAAGAGAAAGAGTAGAACAGAGCAGGGCCCTGGACAATGACCACAGGCAAGGCCCCACCATGACCGGCATCACGCTCCAGGCCTGGACTGAGGGACAGACAGAGGCAGTGGACAGCAAAGGCTCTTCAGACATCCCGTGTTCCTGATACACTGCTCCAAGGCAGTGAGAGCAGACCCTGGACAGTAAGGCCACTTACTGGGCAAGCGGGCCTGGGCCTGCGAGGTAAGCACCAGCCGCTGGGGCGGTGCACTCTGCCCGGCCACCAGCGAGGGGGCCTGGGGCGGGGGCAGGGGTGGGCCTGGGGTGGAGGCCTGGACAGCGGTCTGAGCCCGCAGTTTCGAAGGATGGGCTGGGCCTGCTGCTGTGCTGGAGGTCGAGGTGGGTTGGTGTCGAGGCGCACCGACGGAAGCCTGAGAGTTCTGAAACGGGGCTGCTGCTGCTGTAATCAATAAGGTTGTTTTGTGCAAAGCTGTTAGAGGTTCTTTATAACAAGCAGTATTTTACAACCGAATGTTAAATTACATAAACATTATTTCACAGTCTCTCAAATAAGAAGCCCACTCTTAGGACACAAACATGGAGGGGCTCGTACAGTACTTAGGTTGAGAGAAACTTAAGGCTCTGCCTGTTGCCAATCAGTGAGGCTCCCTGTGAGTTCACAGAACACACAAGGCACACATCCTGGACTGTCAAATGCTACCAGCTGTTAGAAAGCACTCTGTAAGCACACAAAAGCTCCTGCTCTCAGCAGTACAGAAACCTCGAACTGCTGTTTTCAGATGAGGCTACAAGACCACTTCTAGGTCTTCCCCTGCCTCTTTACCATAAGTGAAGCTAAAACAATAGCACCAAATGCAGCAGGAAGGCTCAGAATTTTCCTAAACAATCTTGACATACTTTAAGAAAAATACTTTGCAGAGGTTCAATCACCTGCTCAGTCAAGGAGAACTTTCTTTTTTACAGGGAAAAAACCCAGTATAGGAAACAAACTCTACATCCAGGCACAGTATTACATGCCTGTAAATCTCAGCACTCAGGGGACTGGAAGCAGGAAGACTGAGTTCTAGAGCATCCTGGGCTACATAGTGAGATCCTATCTCAAGAAAAAAGAAAAAAAAGAAAGGGGCGGGGGAAGAAAAAAGTATCTTCAACTCATCGAGATCTGCAACTGGCTCCTTTGCAGGCCAGTCCGAGGTGTCCACATCCCCAGCAGTGGATAACACTCAGTATAACACTCAGTAGGCCAGGAACAGAGTGACAGGAACTTTCCCACAGTCTTCCACCAAAGAGAGATACCTTTTGTATCTGGGTTGGCAGAGAAAGTAGCAATCGGTGGCCGTCCTCGAACCTGGCCCTGTGGAGTAGCAGTGGATGCATTGGTGTTTGCCATCCGAGGTGGGTGTGTACTGGGGAATGCCACGGTGCGACCCTCAGGCTTCTGGCCATACTGCACGGGCTGAAATAACCTAGATGACCATTGGTCCAAGCAGAAGACACACAGCATCACCACAATGCAGACAATATGGGTTCTAGAGGACTGCCCCTCGGACAACAGCTAGGAAGGCAGACTAAGTGGTATCGAGCAGGAGCAAGGTGGCTACAAATACAGCTGGCAAGAAGCTGTGGGAGAGGCTGAAAAATTCTGTATTCCAAAGTCATATATCTCAACTGGTAACACAATTACAGTAAAATTTTAAGTATAGGTGATAGTATTTAAGGAAAAAAAAAACCTTGGCATGTAACATCCATGTTTTAACTACAGTTTTGAGTAAAAACAAAAAAAAAAGCAAATTCTCTACCTAGTACATGTGACAAGAATGCGTATGAAATGGACAAAAATGGCAGCAGCTGGGAAGATGCACGAAGTTCTCAGCTAGGCACTAGTGTGATCACAGAGGTACGAGCTCTGTGACCTAGAAAATGTAAGGACAAATAAGGAACTAGCCACAGAAACCTTTTAACAAAGCCCAAGGAAGACAAGTGGACAGCCTTGCCTGTGTTCACACAGCTACAGGCTTCCTGTATGGTTCTGCCAGGCTTGAGCTGAGCTGCAAAGGAGGCAAGCAGGCCACAGTCCCACAGAAGCCAAGTTTGGAAAAAGCTTCATCTGTACAAATGGCCTCTATAATTCTAAAAAGATAACTACTATTTTCCTCCTTCACCTCAGCCCAGGATTTTGCTTCTTTCTCATCACTGGGTTTTGTCTGTTCAGAAGCAACTATACCCTGACTTTATTCTCTATTTCTCCTTCCTCACAATTTGCCCCACTCCAAATCATCATCTATATCATTCTATTGTTACTTGTTTTGTTCTGTGTTTCTTTGAGACAGGGTTTCTCCAAGTAGACCTGGCTATCCTGGAACTCGTTCTATAGACCAGGCTGGCCTCTAACTCAGAGAGCCTCCTGCCTCTGCCTACCGAGTGCTGGGATTAAAGGTGTGCTCCACCGCTGCCCAGCTGTACTGTCACCTGTAAGAACTTCACTGTTGTTGAGTGGACCCCATATCTGCCTATGCTCCTGCCCATGAGCATACTCTGAATTCTTCCAAATACGATGTCTGAATTGGCCATGCAAAGTTACTGCCACACCAGACAGCACGCTGTTCTCAGCCCTGACACCTCCCCAAGCCCTAAAGCCTACTTTATTAATGATAACCAAGAAAAGGGACTCTCGCTCGGGATTTGCTGCCTCTATTCGAGTGTCTGATTAATGTAGTTGTGCTCACTGAAAACAAGGACATTCAGAACATTCTCAAGAACACAGCTTTTCTCACTTCAATGGACTGCCTAGAGGAAGGGACTGCCCTTGGCCCAGGCATCTGACTCCCAACCAGCAGATAATCCTTTGAGCAGTGGATGAGCCAGACGAGCCACATGCTGCTTCTAACCCATGCACACACACACCTGCTGGCCTTGAGCTTCACTGCTGCTGGCCGGGCTGATGGAGGAGGTGAAGCGAAGACTTCTTCCATGAGTTTCCGAGTCACTTTTTTCTTATACAGTAATTCAGCCTCATGGCGAGTGATTTTATTTTCTAACCCAATGAGATCAAATATAGAAAGATCGGTTTCCTAAGAAGAAATCATTCTGTAATAAGTGGCAGAGGAAAACACTTGACCAAGAGTCAAAACCTGCTACAAGGCAGGAATCAACTGAGGAAGCTGTTTTATATGGTGTGGCAAGCCTTCTGATGCTCAGGCCAGATCTCCTTTCACAGGGTGACAACAGCTATTTGGGCCCTCCTCAGCATCATGTGACAACCTGGAGTGGCAGAGGAGCAGATGCAACCAACCAATCATCATTTGCACAGTGCAGGGATAAACAGCAGTCTTCCCCAGGAAAAAGGAAGGCAGGTGTGGGCGCTATGTGCTAATCGCTGTGTGGTGGTGATCCCTATAACACTCATTATGGAGTCTGCTCAACGCTAAGGGGAAGCAGTCAGATTCATGACCATGACCATGGCAAAAGCAAGTGCCTTGCTTTCCACAGCACCACTAATGTTTATTTCTCAGAACTTGAAAAAAAGAAAGCAGCATCACACTGAAAAGGATGAAAGACAGGAAGTGGGTCATGGAAGCCCTTGTGCTAGGGCAAGTCAGGTGGTTCAGTGGCAGTGGGATAGTTGGCAGCTCCTTAAAGAAGTAGACAGAGTGGCTACATTAGGCAGCAACTTCACCTGAAGTGCACTCAAAAAAAAAAAAACACCCAGGAAAAACCAAACTGTAGGAGTGTTCTCATCAGCTATACTAACAATAGTCACAAGTGGAAACCACCTAGGTATGCATCAACTGACCAAAGGATAAACAAAACATGGCCTTTCACAGCAGAATGTTACCTAGCCCTTAAAAGGAATGACATTCTGACATACAACAATGAGAATAAACCTTGAAAATATTCTAAGTGTAAGAATCCAAATACAGTTCTGTGAGCTGCCCAAAGAAGGGAGGTCCACAGACAGCAGCAGCAAGACAGAAGGAGCTAGAGCAGCAGTTCTCAACCTGTGCATTGCAACCCCTCTTGGGGGAGTGGGGGGGCGAATGATCCTTTCACAGGGTTGCCTAAGACTACTGGGAAACAGACATTTACATAATGACTCGTAATAGCACCAAAATTACAGTTATGAAGTAGCAACAAAAATAATTTTATAGTTGGGATCACCAGAGCATAAGGAAGTATACTAAAGACCTGTAGCGTTAGGAAGGTTGAGAACCACTGAGAAGAGGGGTTGGGAAATGATTCATACAACTATGTGTATTATATCTAAACAGCACTAGAAATTCTGCACTATCTTTCTAAATCTTCTACTTACCTTCCAGAACTCTCTCTCCAGAACTTTGAGGATTAGAGAGGCTGACCTATACTGCAGAGAGCCTGCGGCATAGGAGGAGCCTGGTACCCGTGGCTCTACTAGTCCAGGATGGTTGCAGATTCGCTGTAGCCGTGTCAGGACACTCAAGACACTGACAAAGTGCCCACTCTTCAGAGCTTCCTGAGTTCTGCTCATGGAGAAGAGGCAGAAAGTTCAGTGTGTGTTTGTGATCCAGCCTCACCATCAGTGACTTTCCTGATCTCAGAAAACACCAGAACTAGCCAACATTTCCCAAGACTGGGTTAATAAATTTGTTATATTGCACATTCAAGTCTACATTCCTGAACAGGTTTTACTGAGTCACTCCAGAGAGCCAGATTTGGATATAACCCAAAACTCAGGTGCTATACCTTCTCAAGGGACAGGGTTGTTCCTTTATAAAAGGACCATGTTGGGACTGGAGAGATGGCTCAGCGCTTAAGAGCACTGACTGCTCATCCAAAGGTCCTGAGTTCAAATTCCAGCAACCAAATGGTGACTCACAACCATCTGTAACAACATCTAACTCCCTCTTCTGGAGTGTCTGAAGACAGCTACAGTGTATTTACATATAATAAATAAATGAATAAATAAATAAATCTTTTAAAAAAGATAAATAAAAGGACATGTTTCAGTAACATCAGGATAAAGTGCCCTGAGTAAAAGGAACCATTAAGCCAGAAGGGGGGACGAGAGCACCCCAGAAAGCACATCCCCTGATCCTGTAAGGAGAGTGCACAGTGGTAGATGAGATGCCAAGTAGGCCACAGCCAGACCCTGCTGTAATATCAGACAGACAGAGACCCACAAGGCACACCAGGCTCATGAAGCTGCAGTATGGAGTAGAGCTCTTGGGTGAGAAAGCAGACCACAGCACGTCCTGTACCCTAAGGCAGGTAGTGAAGATTGACATCGGGAGCATTTGAGAGGGGGAATATAGAACCATGGTAAAATGTCTATAGGTTCCAAACCCAAACAACTCATCTAGAGGCTACCTAGAGAGAACCAGGCTCAGGAAGCCTGAGGTCCTTGTGGGAAGTGCTTAGTTACACCAGGGGCAGCTCAGGTATGTAACAGAGAAAGGTGGGAATACCGAGAAGTACTGCCAGGAGGGGATGCCACAGTAAACCTAGCTTGGATAACAGGAAAGCCACACACAGCCAGCTCTGAGCCCTGTGATAAGAGTAAGAAGCTATCCATCTAGCTTAGGAGATAGACATGGAACAGAACTTGGACAATGGATATTTTTAAAATTACCATGTTTGGCTTTAGTGGGCTAAAACTAAGATTTACTTCCCTGAGTCCAAGAATAATAGACATTTCCAGAGAAAGGATGGAGGTGAAGGGGGTGCAAGCAGAAACAGGTGGGAGCAGAAAGTAACCTTCCCCTGGGAGCCATAAACTGTGTTCCTATGTATCTGGATGTAGAAATGCATTGTAGAAATGAGGGCCTACCTCAGGTTTATAAATGGTGTCCAGAAACCTGGTTCCCAAGTGCAAAAATGGGGCCAAGGTACACAAAGTCTTAACACATTTACCTTTGAATTGTGGCTCAGAGAAAAGGAAGAAAACATGAAAAAGTCTCACTGCCATTTTACTCAGAGCAGGAATCACAGAACCACAAAAGATCATTAAGACAAGATGTGCTGGATCCAAAGTCATGGCATCCACAACAGATGACATCACTCCCAAACACAAGTACCTCACTACCCTGTGGCACTGGAATAGTCAACAAGTTACATTCCCTGAACAATGACTTGTCAGAGCTCCTGCTTGAAGGACAATTGTGGTGGTTTGAATAGGTTCTGGACACCACAGATTCCTGTGTTTCAATGTCTGGCCATAGAGAGTGGTGCTATTAGGAGGTGTGGCTTTGTTGGAGTAGATGTGGCCTTGTTGGAGGAAGTGCCTCACTGTGTAGGCTTTGAGGTCTCCTATGGTCAAGCTCCACCCAACACAGAATTAGCATCTCCTCCTGGCTGCCTTCGGATTAAGATGTACAACTCTTGGCCTGCGTGCACATTACCATGTTTCCCGCCATGATGATAATAAACTAAACTGAAACTCTAAGCCCCAGTTAAATGTTTGCTTTTATATGAGTTACCTAGATCACAGTGTCTCTTCACAGCAACAAAATCCCAACTAAGACAATACAGTAAGGAATCTAAGGGTAACTGAACTGTTTGTTTTTTTCCCTTGTCTTCCCTACATAGAAGTTCCAAGTCCTTCCCACAAAATTAGAATTAATTAACTAGAACTAGCACATCACTAAGGTCAACAAAAGAAAATGTCAACATTTGCTGAAATACTTGACAGAAACCAGTACTAGAGCAACATGGCCAAATGTTTTCTACTCATGTATATGGAGGTTGAACACAGTAAACGCTGTGAGGGCACAGTCACTGCTCCTACTCTAGACTAACTGACAGGCTGCATGTCTCGTCACCAATGCAGCTTGGCAAGGACTGCCTGGGAAATAGCCTATGAGTGAGCAGCATCCATTCCTACACT
This sequence comes from Tokudaia tokunoshimensis, assembly GCA_036184795.1. Classification (NCBI taxonomy): domain Eukaryota; kingdom Metazoa; phylum Chordata; class Mammalia; order Rodentia; family Muridae; genus Tokudaia; species Tokudaia tokunoshimensis. The sequence goes on from BTHU01000006.1 coordinate 723,908, forward strand.
CAGTCACAAAGTTCCCAATAAGCTCTTTAAACATGCTGCAGCAATGCCAAATCATTCCTTGAAGGCATCTAGGGAGCCATAAGCTACTCTGAAAACTTTAGACATACATTACACTTTCTTAGGTACTCACTTATACCCTGTGCTCTATAAACAAAAAGCAGCAGAGACTGCCAGCAAGGCCATAAAACACCCATTATGATTCTTCGCAGTCAAGAGAGTGGGGTCTAAGTACTGAAAATTACCAGTTTTTAACTTTAAATTAAAATCTGTTTAAACTTTAATTCCATGTTTCTTCCATTTGTTTTAAACATAAGACACCACAGAGAACACACACACACACACCCACAAAAAAGAGTCAAAGCAGCCATGGAGAGGATTCAGAGGGTCTAAGTTGAATAGCTCACTGAATTGACATATTGGAGATACCAAGCAAGAGTTGGGGGGGTGAACTGTTTAGGCCATGGGATGCTATAACATGGCATGGATATTATGTCTCACGGGTTTCCTTCCAGAAAGATCAAGTTGACCAGGTGGAGTAGTGGCTACTTTCAAAGAGTAAGCTGGTCAATCATCTGCATTCACATTAACTACCCAGGTGTGGTACTGGGTAGTTATCATATCAAATATGCTTGGCCCCTGGGAATTGGCAGTATTAGGAGGTGTGGCCTTGTTGGAGGAAGTGTGTCACCATATAGGCAGGCCTTGCAGGGTTCCTATGTTAAAGCTCCACCCAGTGCAGAAAAGAGACCCTCCTGTCTGCAGATGACAGTCTTCTCCTGGCTGCCTTCTGATCAAGATGTAGGGCTCCTCCAGCACCACTATCTGCCTGCATGCCGCCATGCTTCCTGCCATGATGATAATGGACTGAACCGCTGGAACTATAAGCCAGCTACAATTAAATGTCGATCTTTTATAAGAGTTGCCTTCGTCATGGTGTCTCTTCACAGGAATGGAACCCTAACTAAGACAACAGGCTAACACAAGCAGCAGCACCAGGCAGTGGAATAGATATCAAGCTACACAAATGGCAGATGTGTAGATTAAGTATATATAATGGCCAAGTAAGAAAAAGGGAAGAGAGGATGTTCTGGAGCCTGCAGAGTTCCTGGGTGCCTCACTGATAGGCACACTTACTGAGGCAACGACAGGGTGCATCTGCTTTTCGTTGGGCAGGTGTGAAACCCAGCACTTACCTAGGCTGTAGGATGACATCCTCATATAAGGCCTTCTGACGACTGGAAAGGCGGCACTTCAGAACATGCTCATACTTCCTGGTTAGCTGTTTCTCCACATCTCTCTTGGTTCTCCTCAAAATAAATGGCTGTGTGACCTGGAGAAAATAATAACCATTTTTCTCCCTTCTATGCCATGGTGTATTTAGCAGAGGGTAGACATGCTTTAAATGAGTCAGTTGGAGTCACAGAAGCAAACATACCCTGTGTAATCTTATGACCATTTTGTGATAGTAATCCTGGTTTTCCTCATTGGGGGCTTTCAGGGGAAAGCTCAGGTAAGGCCTGGAGATCCCAGGAATGAGAAAGTGTACCATGGTCCAGAGCTCCAAAAAAGTGTTGTGCAGAGGTACATCAATCAGGAGCAGGCGCTGCTGGCTATGAACAGAATGGGGCAATGTTGGAACTTTGAAAAACATAAGTAGGCTACATATCTTCTCTATAGCAATGTATGAGAAAAGTGGAAGACAGAAGCTCTGCATACACCTACAGGGAATGGACAGGCACAGTGGCATGCACAGTTCTTGGGGAAGGGGACAGGTCAGAGGCAGACAGACCTCTAAATTCAAGGCCAGCCTGGTCTACATAGACAGCTCCAAGATAATCAAGACTACATAGTGAGACCTTGTCTCAAAGAAAAGGACTGAACACAGGGACTCTCTGTCTCTTAAGTCCAACAATGCTGTGACAAAGGAAAAGGAAATTTCTTTTCACTAATCTAATATATATATGTGCAATGATTTAAATTCCATTAAGATGAATCTTTAGATAAGAACACTTGGAGATATGAAGACAGAACATTTGGGTATGATCAGACCTCTGCAGTTTGAAGATGGCTTCCCAGTGCCGCTCAGTCATGCCCTTCACCCTCTGCATTTCATCAACAACAAGGCATTTCCAGTGCACCCTTGAGAAGGCAGTGTAGCCCCTGAAGAACTGCTTATAGGACGTGATGCAGATATGGAAGTTATTGGGCTCGGTCCACTCCTGCAATACAGAAAGAAGCTCCATCTCCCCTGCAACCGTCTGTAGACCATTGCTAGGAAATCACCCTCAGTCAAGCAGTAAATATCACCAGCAATACAGCCCATTTTACAGGACAACTATACAAGAAAATTCCAAAGTATTATTCTTTGTTCTTCTCGAGCCTAATGGATTTTTGTTGACCATTTAGGCTGCTGTGTCTAGTGTCTAAACACTAGACACTAGACAAACAGGCTGTCTAGTGACAATAAGGCTCTAGAAATTATCATTGGGAAAATAGATTACCAGAGAAGATACTGGTTTTTATACTGTATAATCCAAACAAGGAAGGCAAAAACAACAAACAACAACAAAAAAACCCAATGTCTACACTGCAACTAACTGCAATGAGATTTTTAAAGCAAAATGAAGAATGGGCTAAGGTCTAAGACATCCCCTCCTAAACTTCAGGTAATTGGATCCCCAATGTGGCAGCATTAAGATTGGGACCTTCTCAGTTCCCAAGAATAGGATGGTGCTTTATGAAAGGATGGCAGAGTTCCAAGTAAAACCCTTCTGCATTTCTGCTCTCACCTATGTAAGCACACAAGAAATGTCATCTTAGAAACTGAAAGGAGGCCCTCACCAGATGTCAAACCTATCAGGAACTTGGTCTTAGATTTCTAACTACATTCCTGTTCTTTATTAATTATCTTCTCTATGTTTTTTTGCTCTATAATTTTACAGCAGGAGAAAAAGACTATAAGATAGATGTTAAAAGATCTCTTAGTAAATTTTCCTTGATATAGTGTCTAACAGTGAGCCAAAACTTCAAATGATAAAAACTAATCTATACACATTCACTACTTGGGAGCTGGCACTATTAAGTACTGGGGCCAAAGGTAACTTGTATCTGTCACAAATATTCCTGTGTAATCCAGAGAAATCATACAGAACTCAGGAGGTCTATTAGCAAAGTCTTGAGGTAGGAAGTATTGCATTCTTTCTCCAGACAAATGCTCCATTCTGAACTATTTTCCTTACAGTATTGGAAACTAAACTCAGGGACCATACAGGTCAAGAAAGCACTCTACTGCTGGGCAGTGGTGACGCATGCCTTTAATCCCAGCACTTGGGAGGCAGAGGCAGGCAGAACTCTCAGTTTGAGGCCAGCCTGGTCTACAGAGCGAGTTCCAGGACAGCCAGGGCTACACAGAGAAACCCTGTCTCGAACCACCGCCCCCCCCCAAAAAAAAAAGAAAAGAAAAGAAAAGAAAAGAAAGCTCTCTATTACATCTGTAGCCCAAGCTACGGGACCTTAAGCCTAAGCAGCTTTTGCCCAGAGAACTGGGAGTCCAGCTTATGTCCTGTCTGCTTCAAGGGGCTCAAATTCTAGAACCAAATAGAGGTTTAGTAACTTACAAATAATGTCAATGATATGCATTAAGCAGCATGTAATTGTACTCAATGTGGCTGAAACAGGAGGATCAAATGTTTGAAGCCAGCCTGGAATACATAAGATTTTAGGTTAAGAAAAATTAAGGTGTTTAGCTTTATTTCATGCTTAATTATTATTAAGGGACATGTGAGTTATGTCTGTGATGATGTGTATGTGCCACAACATGCCTACAGGGATCAGGGGGCAACTCTGTGAAGTTGGTTCTTTCCTTTGTACCTTCACATGGCTTAGGGATCAAAATTAGGTTGTCAGGCTTATGTAGCAAGTGCTCTTTAATCTGTTGGGTCATGTCTGCAGCTGCTGTATAGCATGTTTAAAAGATATTAAGCTAAAGGCATAATTCCCTGGCACACGTCTTGTCTCAGAAACATGAAACCTGGATACATCTCTAGCACTGCAAAACAAAGAAAGAGAGGGCAGTGGCAATGGGGTGGCACTACCTGTCTCTTTGCTTTGAGTTCTCTGTGGCTGCCAACATAAGAAAGAGTTTTGAGGCCAGGACACCAGCGTTTCAACTCGAGTTCCCACTTGAGTATGTTACAACTCCTCATGACAACAAGATGAGGGCCCCAGTTACCTATAAAAGAAGAAAAAAATCTGTGAGATCCAGGTACCTAGAGTTGAGTTTGATCGGAAGTTTATTAAATACATGGTCCACAAAGAATGCAGAATCCAAGTAAACAAAAACTATCCTCCAGGAAAATTATACTTCTCAGAATACTACCCAGGAACTGCTGCACTATAACAGGGGTCAGGCTCTCCAGAAACACACAAATAAAACCAGGACCCACTGATAATCATATGAACTTCTATCATTTGAGCCTGAGAAAGAATGCTTTTCTAGGTTAGGTGTGGTGGTGCATGCCTTTTATCCCAATATTCAGGAGGCAATGGCAGGAAGAGCTTTATCAATTCAAGGTCAGCCAAAGCTGCATAGTGAGACCTTATCTCAAAAAAGAAACTAACTACCAAGAAAACCCTTTGTCTATGGCAAGCAACTACCCCAAACAAGAAAGCTACTGACTTGGGACCTCAGACCCTGATTAATCCTTCCCAGTAGCAAGCACCCTGTAGCTCAGACAGACAGGCACTTCCTTAGAGCATACTCAATTTACCCAGTGATTAAACTTGCCTGAAAACTGCATTTTAAGTGCAATCCTGAGAGTTGAATGAACATAAGGATCAAAGACAAGAAATGGCTGGTTTTAAGATTAAGCTGCACTTCATATATTTGTGGCCATAGCTGAAGCACTGCTCAAGAGAAAAATGAACCACTGTTTCGGGAGAAGTTTCAGAGAAAAAAAACTTAGCAGAAGTCAATAATACTTTTTTTTCCTTACTGGTGGTGATACTAGGGACCAAGCCAGGACCTCTCTAAACACAAGGCTGAAGAAATGGCTCTTTCAGAGGACTCAAGTTTGACTCTCAGCACATACTTCAGGTGGCTCACAACTGCCTATATCTTCAGCTTCAGGAGTATCTAACACCTCCAGCCTCAATAGGCACTAACACATATACACACATGTATCTACACACAGACACATACACGTACACATAATTTAAAAGGTAAAAAGACAATGTTGAAATCTAAACATGAAACCTTAGAAGTAAAGAAACATGACCAAACTTAGCTTTTAAGGAAACCTAAAGAGATATTCTCTCCAGAAAGGGAAAAACCTAAACTGGGGCTAGAATGATGGCTTAGCAGTTAAGACCACTACTTCTCTTGCAGAGGACTCAGGTTTGGTTCCCAGCACTCACAGGGCAGCTCACAGCTGGCTATAATAACACCAGTTCCAGGTTATTTAATGCTTCTTCTGGCTTCTATGGTCTCCACAAATCCACATGGTACAAAGACATTCATATAGGTAAAATACTCATATATATAAGATAAAAAAAAATAGGTAGAGTAGAGCATGTGAGTAAAGGCTTTGTCTAGCATATACAAGGCCCTGAATTCAATCTCCAGAAGGGAGGGAGGAAGGAAAATAAATGAGGTTGGAATGATGGCTTGGTGGCTAGGAGTGCATGCTGCTCTTGCAGAGAACAGAAGTTCAGTTCCCAGTACCTATGACAGATGCCTCACAACCACCTGTAACTCTAGCTCTGGGGGGATGCAACACTCCTCCTGGTCTTCAGACAGACCGACATAAAAATAAGTCTATAGGCCAGGCAGTGGTGGCACACACTTCTAATCCCACCACTTGGGAGCAGAGGCAGGGGGATTGCTAGGAGTTCAAGGCCAGCCTGGTCTACAGAGGGAGTTCTAGGATAGCCGAGGGTACACAGAGTAACTCTGTCTCAAAAAACTTTAAAAAAAAAAGTAAATACCCTTATACAATAATGCCCTTATCCAACAGTACATGTACAGTGAACATACACAATGAAAATCCTTTTTCTTTTTTTTTGAACAGAGTCTATGTTGTCTTGGCTGCCTAAAACTTGCTATAGATAGATCAGAGATGGATCTCTGTCCCAAGGGCGAGGATTAAATGCATGTGCACCATCACACCAAGAACAATGAACATTTCTTTTTTTTTTTTTAACAAAAACCTAATATGTAACATAAGATTCCATTTTTGGAAAGGGCAATGTGGTTGTGATCATGTATGTAAAGGTGAGATGAAGGCTAGATAAAACACGCCAGACTATCCCACAATCACTACCAGGGAAAGGAAATAAGTAGACAGGGAGACCACGTTCTTCCTCCTTGTTTTTTAAATTGCATTATGTATTTGGGTATTTATGTGGAAGGGGGTGTTGCAGGAATGGGGGTGTGCCACAGCAAGTATAAAGAGTTGAGAGGACCCTAAAGGAGTCAGTTCTTTCCATTATGTGGGTCTGGGTGATTGATTCAGATCTTCAGATGTCAAGGCAAGTGTACCTACTCTCTGAGCCATCTCCAACTATATTTTCTTCTTTAAAAAACAAAATAAAAGGGCACAGCCCACCATACCCAAGTGGTGCAGGGAGGCAGCTTAACCACCCAGGACTGCCAAGAGACTGGCCTGCACAGGCAGAACCACCCCTGCTGCTCAGAGGATCACACCCGGAGCCCTCTGGCAGAAGCCCTCCAGTTTCTGTCTCCAGTTTGGGACCACCCTCTGCCACTGCGCACCACATCCAAGTGGCAAAAGGAGGTAGCTAACACTCAGGAGTGCAGAGAGGCCAAACAGCACAGGTAGGACCACCACCGCTGCTCAGAGAAAACAACCGGAAACGCTGAGGACACAAGAGCCTAGGAGCAGCCTGGGACAGGAGTCTTCTGATTTCCACCTGCACTCAGAGTTGATCGGGGCCACAGAGCTACATACCCAAATACAACCACAAGAGAGCAGATCTCACAGGAGTACCTACATACAGTGTACACAGACAGAACGGGTCTCCGAGGAGCACACATACAGAGGCTTGCAGGACAGATAAGACACAGTCAGAGACGGCAACACCAGCTAACACCAGAGATAACCAGATGGCAAAAGGCAAACACAAGAACATAACCAACTAGAAACCAAGGCAACCTGGCACCATATGAATCAAGTTCTCCCACAACAGCAAGTCCTGGACACTCCAACACACCAGAAAAGCAAGATCTGGATTTAAAAATCACATCTCATAATGCTGATAGAGAATTTCAAGAAGGACATAAATAACTCCCTTAAAGAAGTACAGGAGAACATGAGTCAACAGGTAGAAGCCCTGAAAAAAGAAACACAAAAATCACTTGAAATACAGGAGAACATGGGTCAACAGACAAAAGCCCTTAAAGAGGAAACACAAAAATCCCTTAAAGAATTACAGGAAAACACAAACAAACAAGTGAAGGAACTGAACAAAACCATCCAGGATCAAAAAATGGAAGTAGAAACAACTAAGAAATCACAAAGGGAGACAATGCTGGAGATAGAAAACATTGGAAAGAAATCGTAGATGAAAACATCAACAAGAGAATATAAGAGATAGAAGAAAGAATCTCAGGTGCTGAAGATACCATAGAGAGCATTGACTCAACAGTCAAAGAAAATGCAAAATGTAACCCAAAACACCCAGGAAATCCAGGACACAATGAGAAGACCAAACTTAAGGATTATAAGTATATATAATACTTATATATATAAGATTATATATATATAATATCTATATATAGAGAGAGAGTGAAGATTTACAACTTAAAGGGCCAGTAAATATCTTCAACAAAAGTATAGAAGAAAACTTCCCTAACCTAAAGGGAGAGATGCCCATGAACATACAAGAAGCCTACAGATCTCCAGACAGGACCAGAACAGAATCACCTCCCATCACATAATAATCAAAACGCCAAATGTACTAAGCAAAGAAAGAATATTAAAAGCAGTAAGAGAAAAAGGCCAACTAACATATAAAGGAAGACCTATCAGAATTACACCAGACTTCTAACCAGAGACCATGAAAGCAAGAAGATCCTGTGCAGATCTCATACAGACTCTGAGAGAACACAAATGCCAGCACAGGCTACTATACCCAGCAAAACTCTCAATCACCACAGAGGGAGAAAACAAGATATTCAATGATAAAACCAAATTTACACAGTATCTTTCCACAAATCCAGCCATACAAAGGATAAATAGATGGAAACTGCCAATATAAGGAGGGCAACTACACTCTAGAAAAAGCAAGATAGTAATCCTCTTTCAACAAACCCAAGAGAAGATAACCACTCAAACATAAAAATAACATCAAAAATAACAGGAAGAAACAATCACTATTCCTTAATATCTCTTAACATCAATGGACTCAATTCCCCAATAAAAAGACACAGATTAACAGACTGGATACGTAAACAGGACCCAGCATTTTGCTGCATACAGGAAACGCACCTCAGTGTCAAAGACAAACCTACCTCAGAGTAAAAGGCTGGAAAACAATTTTTCCAAGCAAATGGTCCCAGGCAACAAGCTATAGTAGCCATTCTAATATCGAATAAAATTGACTTTCAACCAAAAGTCATCAAAAAAGACATGGAAGGACACTTCATACTCATCAAAGGAAAAATCTACCAAGAACTCTCAATTCTGAACATCTATGCTCCAAATGCAAGGGCACCCTCAATCATAAAAGAAACTTTACTAAAGCTCAAAGCACACATCGTACCTCACACAATAATTGTGGGTGACTTCAACACCCCACTCTCCTCAATGGACCAATCAGGGAAACACAAACTAAACAGAGACACAGTGAAACTAACTGAAGTTTTGAACCAAAAGGATTTAATAGATATATACAGAATATTTCATCCAAAATCAAAAGAATATACCTTCTTCTCAGCACCTCATGGTATCTTCTCCAAAATCGACCATACAATTGGCCACAAAACAGACCTCAACAGATATAAGAAGATTGAACTAATCCCATGCCTCCTATCAGATCACTATGGAGTAAGGGTGGTCTTCAATAGCAGCAAAAACAACAGAAAGCCCACATACACATGGAAGCTGAACAATGCCCTACTCAATGATACCTTGGTCAAGGAAGAAATAAGGAAGGAAATCAAAGACTTTAGAATTCAATGAAAATGAAGGCACAACATACCCAAATTTACACAATGAAAGCAGTGCTAAGAGGAAAACTCATAGCTCTGAGTGCCTCCAAAAAGAAACTGGAGAGCGCCTACACTAGCAGCTTAACAGAACACCTGAAAGCTTTGGAACAGAAAGAAGCTAATACACCCAAGAAGAGTAGAAGGCAGGAAATTATCAAATTCAGGGCTGAAATCAACCAAGTAGAAACAAAAAGAACCTTACAAAGAATCAACAAAACCAAGAGCTGGTTCTTTGAGAAAAATCAACAAGATAGATAAGCCCTTAGCCAGACTAGCCAGAGGGCACAGAGACAATATCCAAATTAACAAAATCAGAAATGAAAACGGAGATACAACAACAGAAACTGAGGAAATTCAAAAAATCATCAGATCCTACTGCAAAAGCCTATACTCAACACAACTGAAAAATCTGGATGAAAAAGACAATTTCCTAGACAGATATCAAATACCAAAGTTAAATCAGGATCAAATAGACCATCTAAACGGTCCCATAACCCCTAAAAAAAAAAAAAAAATAGAAGAGGTCACTGAAAGTCTCCCAACCAAAAAAGCAAAGGACCAGATGGTTTTAGTGCAGAATTTTATCAGTCCTTCAAAGAAGACACCAATACTCTTCAAACTATTCCACAAAATAGAAACAGAAGGAACACTACCCAACTCGTTCTATGAAGCCACACTTAAGCTGATACCAAAACCACAAAAGATCCAATACAGAAAGAGAACTTCAGACCAATTTCCCTAATGAATATCGATGCAAAAATACTCAATAAAATTCTTGCCAACTGAATCCAAGAACACATCAAAATGATCACTCACCAGGATCAAGTAGGCTTCATCCCAGGGATGCAGGGATGGCTCAATATACGGAAATCCATCAATGCAATCCACTACATAAACAAACTCAAAGAAAAAAAAACCACATGGTCATTTCATTAGATGCTGAAAAAGCATTTGACAAAATTCAGCATCCTTTCATGTTAAAAGTCCTGGAAAGATCAGGAATTCAAGGCCCATACCTAAGCATAATAAAAGCAGTATACAGCAAACCAGTAGCCAACATCAAACTAAATGGAGAGAAACTTGAAGCAATCCCACTAAAATCGGGAACCAGAAAAGGCTGCCCACTCTCTCCCTATCTATTCAATATAGTACTTGAAGTTCTAGCTAGAGCAATAAGACAACAAAAGGAGGTCAAAGGGATACAAATTGGAAAGGAAGAAGTCAAATTATCACTATTTGCAGATGATATGATAGTATACTTAAGCAACCCAAAAAACTCCACCAGAGAACTCCTACAGAGGATAAACAACTTCAGCAAAGTGGCCGAATATAAATCAACTCAAGCAAATCAGTAGCCTTCCTATACTCAAAGGATAAGCAGGCTGAGAAAGAAATAAGAGAAATGATACCCTTCACAATAGTCACAAACAATATAAAGTATCTTGGTGTGACTCTAACCAAACACGTGAAAGATCTGTATGACAAGAACTTCAAGTCTCTGAAGAAAGAAATCGAAGAAGACCTCAGAAGATGAAAAGATCTCCCATGCTTGTGGATTGGCAGGATTAATATAATAAAAATGGTCATCTTGCCAAAAGCAATCTACAAATTCAATGCAATCCCCATCAAAATTCCAACTCAATTCTTCATAGAGTTAGAAAGAGCAATTCTCAAATTCATCTGGAATAACAAAAAACCCAGGATAGCTAAAACTATTCTCAAGAGTAAAAGAACTTCTGGGGGAATCAATATCCCGGACCTCAAGCTGTACTACAGAGCAATAGTGTTAAAAACTGCATGGTATTGGTACAGTGACAGGCAGGTAGATCAATGGAATAGAATTGAAGACCCAGAAATGAACCCACACACCTATGGTCACTTGATCTTTAACAAAGGAGCTAAAACCATCCAGTGGAAAAAAGACAGCCTTTTCAACAAATGGTGCTGGCTCAACTACTGGCTATCATGCAAAAGAACGCAAATTGATCCATTCTTATCTCCTTGTACTAAGTTCAAGTCCAAGTGGATCAAGGACCTCCACATAAAACCAGACACACTGAAACTAATGGAAAAGAAAGTGGGGAAGAGCCTTGAACACATGGGCACAGGGGAAAATTTCCTGAATGGAACACCAACAGCCTATGCTCTAAGATCAAGAATTGACAAATGGGACCTCATAAAATTACAAAGTTTCTGTAAGGCAAAGGACACTGTCAATAGGACAAAACGCCAACCAACTAACTGGGAAATGATCTTTACCAACCCTACATCCAACAGAGATCCACTTGTTTCTGCCTCCCAAGTGCTAGTCCTGCTGGTGTCGCCATTCCTTAAATGTATTTTAAAGTAGATTCACATACATAGCTAATTGAAGATATAAAAAACACTCTTCCTTTTTATTTTATTATTTAAGGAAAAGGGTTGTTAAACATTTTACTATATTTACAAGTTTATCCTGTCTTCAAGAGACTAGGACACTAGGGCCCCATTATGTGCTGAAATTCTGGACTATACTATGTTTCATCATGAGTTCAGAACTTTTACTGAAAATAAGCATATGATGGCCACTCTTTGACACACCCAGAGCACCAGCTTCACTACCCTTCCTCTTTAGAACTTCTACTAAACAAAGTGTCATTTGAACAAGCCCTGCCATACCATGACCATGAACCTGATAACTAGTGACTTGGGTATTCCAAGCTTCTGGGCTAATATCCACTTATCAATGAGTGTATACCATGTGTGTTCTTTTGTGATTGGGTTACCTCACTTAGGATGATACTTTGCAGTTCCATCCATTTGTCTAAGAATTTTATGAATTCATTGTTTTTAATAGCTGCGTAGTATTCCATTGAGTAAATATACCACATTTTCTATATCCATTCCTCCGTTGAGGGACATCTGGGTTCTTTCCAGCTTCTGGCTATTATAAATAGGGCTGCTATGAACATAGTGGAGCATGTGTCCTTATTATATGTTGGAGCATCTTCTGGGTATATGCCCAGGAGTGGAATACCTGGGTCCTCAGGTAGTGCTATGTCTAGTTTTCTGAGGAACCGCCAAACTGATTTCCAGAGTGGTTGTACCAGCTTGCAATCCCACCAGGAATGGAGGAGTGTTCCTCTTTCTCCACATCCTCACCAGCACCTGCTGTCTCCTGAGTTTTTGATCTTAGCCATTCTTATTGGTATGAGGTGAAATCTCAGGGTTGTTTTGCTTTGCATTTCCCTGATGACTAAGAATACTGAACATTTCTTTAGGTGCTTCTCAGCCATTCGATATTCCTCAGGTGAAAATTCTTTCTTTACCTCTGTACCCCATTTTTTAATAGGGTTATTTGGTTCTCTGGAGTCTAACTTCTTGAGTTCTTTGTATATATTGGATATAGGGTCCAATCTGGCATGCCACCTGGAGAAACCTGCCAAGTATGATGACATTAAGAAGGTGGTGAAGCAGTCATCCGAGAGCCCCACTAAAGGGCATTCTGGACTACACTGAGGACCAGGTTGTCTCCTGTGACTTAGATCTTGAAAGTGTCATGAGGAGGTTTTCTGGTAGCTGCAGATGCTGTTCAAAAAAGATTAAAGTCTATAGCATGAGACATCATTACAAATCTTGTAAGAAGTATCAGGATGAATATGGTGTTTCTTCTGTCATTCCAAACTTTAATAAGATTTAATAAGATTTCTAAAGATTCAGTAAAGAGCAGTTATAGGAGTTATAGGAGTGAAATATCTGCACATAGGAGTTATAGGAGTGAAATATCTGCACAAAAACTTATCAAGAGGATACAAATTCTTCTGGGCATCCCATCTTTAAGTGTCCCTTATGTCAAGAGTCAAATTTCATCAGACATTTATTGGATCACTGTAATAGTAACCACCTATTTCAGATAGTTCCTGTGATCCTAGCCAGATTACTAGAAATTCGTTAGTCATCTAAATCAAAGACATCAGTTTGATTATGGAGAATTTGTGAATCTTCAGCTAAATGAGGAAACCCAATATCAAACTGCTGTGGAAGTAAACATGTGATGTGTATAGACATCTCTGCCTCCTTGCAGCCTACAAGTGCCATCGTTAAGGAGAAGACATGAAGTCATCGTTTTCAGTAATCTGCTGTGCATATTAATAAATAATTCAGTCTAAAAAAAAACTAATTCAGAAACAAAAAGGGGGACACAACAGACACCAGGGAAACCCAAAGAATCATTAAGTAATACTTTAAATATCTATACTCCACAAAATTGAAAAAAAAATTAAAAGAAATAGACAATTTTCTCAATAGGAAAAAGCTAACAAAGTTAAGTCAAAATCAGATAAACAAGTTAAATAGACCCATAACCCCTAAGGAAATACAAGCAGTCATTAAAAGTTTCCCAAGCAAAAAAGGTCCAGGGCCAGATGATTTTAGTACAGAATTCTACCAAGACTTTTAAAAAGCTAACATCAATACTCCTTAAATTATTCCACAAAATAGAAACAGAAGGAATATTCCTAAATCCATCTATGAAGCCAGAGTCACCCTGAGGCCCAAACCAGAGATTCAACAAAGAAAATTACAGACCAATTTCCCTCATGAACACTGATGCAAAAATACTTAAAACACTCACAAACTGAACCCAAGAGCGCATCAAAAAGACCATTCACCATGAACAAGTAGGCTTCATCCCAGAGATGCAGTGGTTCAACATACAAAAACCAGTCAATACAGTCCACCATATAAACAAACTTAAAAAAAACCCACATGATCATCTCATTAGATGCTGGAAAAGCCTTTGACAAAGTCCAGCACCCCTACATGATAAATGGCTTGGAGAGCTTAGAGATGAAAGGGGCATAAGGGCATACCTAAACATAATAAAGGTGATTTACAGTATGCAAATAACAATCATCAAATTAACTTGAGAGAAAATCGAAGCAATTCCACTAAAACCTGGAACAAGGCAAGGATGTCCACTCTTCCCATATCTATTCAATATAGTAATTAAAGTTCTAGCTAGGGTAATAAGACAACTAAAGACTACAAAGTAGAAAGGAAGAAGTCAAAGTATCATTATTTACAGATGATATGATAATATACATAAGCAACCCCAAAAATCCTACCAGGGAACTCTTACAGCTAATAAACACCTTTGGTGAAGTGGCTGAATTCAAGATTAGCACCTCCCCCTGACCCACCCTGACCCAAAGCAAATGACAAATGGGCTGAGAAAGAAACTGAGCAGACAATCCTCTTCACAATATTCATAAATAATATGAAACATCTTGGGGTAACTCATAACCAAGCAAATGAAAGATTTGTAGAAAAAAAATCTTCAATTCTTTGAAGAAAGAAATTGAAGATTATCATCAGAAGAGGGAGAGATCTCCCATGCTCATGGATCAGTAGGATTAACATAGTTAAAACAGCCATCCTACCAAAAGGAATCTATAGATTCAATGCAAACTCTAACAATTCTTTACAGAACTTGAAAGCACAATATTCAACTTCATAGAGAAAAACAAAAAAACCTAGGCTAGCTAAAAATATATCTGGAGGTATTACCAGCCATAATTTTAAGCTGTACTACAGAGCTATATTAACAAAATTTGCATGGTATTAAAATAAAAACAGAAAGTTCAATGGAATTGAATCGAAGATCCAGAAGTAAATCCACACACGATTTTTAGGAAAATGGATGAAACTAGAAGAAAATCATCCTGAGTGAGGTAACCCAGAAAGATAAACACAGTATATAGTCATTTATAAGTAAACATCAGCTACTAAATAAAGGACAACCATCTATAATCCACAAATCCAACTAAGTTACAAGGAGAGGTCAATGGGGACATATAGCTCTCCCTGGGAAGGGGAAACGGAATAGATTTTATGAGTGGACTGGGGATGAATGGGGATAGGAACAGGAGGGTTCAGTTGGCGGGGAATAATGCAGGGAGAAAGTACTTGGAGACATGACTGGAACCGAAGCATTTGGGAAGTGATGCAGAAACCTAGTGCAGTGGTAAACTCTTGGAATCTATGAATGACCTTATCAAAAGCTTTCCAGTAATGGGGGCTATGGAGCCTGAATTGACCATCTTCTATAACCAGACAAGGCTCCTAGCAGGACAAGGACATCAACCCAGCCACAAACCTTTGACCTACAATATGTCCTGCCTGCAAGATGTGCTGGGGTAATGGAAGTATAGAACTTGTGGGAGTGGTCAACCAATGGCTGGTCCAATTTGAGGCCCAGGAGCCCACACCTCATAATGTTTAAATGGCTCAGAACTAGAGGTTTGTCAGCCCAGAGACCCAGGATAGAACCAAACTTGACTGGCCAAAAAAAAAAAAAAAAAAAAAGTTGATAGAATGTTTCCCAACAATATTCTGCTATACTCACAGATCAGTGCCTAGCCCAACTGTCATCGGAGAGATGTCATCTGGCACATAATAGGAGCAGTTACAGAGATGCACAGTCAAACACTGGGTGAAGCTAGGGATATCCCACAGAAGAGGAGAGGGAGGATTGTAGGAACCAGAGTAGTAGAGGAGGCCACAACAACACAAGAACAGGGTCCACAAAGTCAACTAAACAGGGCTCACAGGGGCTCACAGACACTGAAGGAGCACGGACCCTGTGTGGGTCTGAGCCAGCTCCTCTGCATATACATTATGACTGTGGGATCCCCAACAGCGAGGGGGAGTGGTGGTGTCTCTGACTCTTTTGCTTATATGCTTGACACCTTTTTACTTCTATAAGGTTGCCTTGTCCAGCCTTGATATGAGGGTTTGTGCCTAGTCTCATTGTAACTTGTTATGCCATGAATGGTATATATATCCCTGGGATGCCTGGGGGTTTGTTTTGTTTTGTTTTTGTTTTTTGTTTGTTTTTTAATGGTAATGGAAGAGTGGCTCCTAGGGAGAGGACAATGGGGGAAGAAATTGGGAAGGGTGGTGTGGTCGAGATATAATGTATGAAAAGAGTAAAATAAATAAAAATTTAAAACAAGAGAGTAATTTCTTGGCTCAAGAAAGAGAGAAGAGCAGAAGAGGCTGACAACGTCTTTTCCCTCAGGTCTGACACATGCTCTTAGAGGAAACGCAGAGAATCTTACCTTCATTACAGGCAAGGTGAGCAAAAAAAGCAATGATCTGTACAGTTTTCCCAAGCCCTGCTTCATCAGCTAATATGCCATTGAGATTCTTCCGGTATAGCTTGGCCAACCAGTCAAGGCCTATCTTCTGATAGTCTCGGAGAGCACCATACAACAAAGATGGAGCGCTAAACTTCACCTATAGTAACAGACAGAGCAGCCAAAGAATGAGTAATTGATTGGCACACATTCTCAGAGCCTAAATCTAGAGACTATCCCAAATGATTTACAGAGCATAAGGACACAAGAACTGCCTTTTCTAGCAATTCCTGTGGAGCGTGTTGGCAGGTTGGAACAGCTTTCCTCACCGCAGTTGTGACTCGAGCACTGCCCTTAGGGAGGATGGCTTCAGCCACAGCAGTAACTTCTGTGATGTCCTTGGTGTTGGATTTTCCAATGCTCATTCTCTCTGCAGCTTTGAACTGATCCATGATGAAGAGCGAGTCAATGAGAACTGAGTCCCTCCGGCTCTCCCTGTCACTAGGGCAGTCTTCTACATCTACAACAATAAAACAGACACAACTAGGTCTGCTGTGAGTTTCATGAGCATAAACACAGAAGGGGCGGGAGAAGGAAGAACAGAGAATTGATGCATATTTTTCATTGCAATCCATTTTTTATACATCCACAATGCTGTAAATGAATGGCTCTTAGGAAACATCAGAATAAACTACATCTGAGACTCAAAGCATAATCTGCCCCAGCCTGGTATCCAGGAAGTGGCTCTGGTGATTGAAAGCCAATAATGTGGACAGGAATACAAGCACCTCAGGTTTAATGATCTCCCTTCTGGTGCCATCAAAAAAGGGGGAGTGGGGGCAAAAACATGGCCCAAGTGTGAAAACAAGGAGGAAGCCTTTGTCTCTGACCCTAGGTCTTGCTGTAGAGGGGATTGTGACAATCCCTGAATTGCATAGGCGGCCCTCTAACAATGGTCTTACACCTTCTTGTATCCTCTCTTCCCTCTCACATGCTCTTATTATTTAATAAACAGAAGAATAAGAATGAGAAAGGACAACCTGCAGGTCTGTGTATCTGTATATAATGCCTAGAAAGTAAAATTAACCACGAAAACCCTTCAAGTTAATAAGCAAACATAACATAGTCTAGGCAAAAAAGGAGCAAGCCAAACAAGGAGATACTTAGGTTCAGAAACCACAACACAGATCTAGAAAAAAAACATTTTCTCATCCTTCATAGTTCACCCAGTGCTCTGATAAACATACCAAGGTAAGTAAGATCCACAGAACTTGCTGGGGTGGGGTGGGACAGGCCTTTAATCCCAGAACCTGGGAGGTAGAAGCACGCAAGTGTGGTCTACAGAGATCTCTAGGTCAGCACAAACAAAACACCACAGTACTCAACGCTTTCTCAGTAAGAAAGCTGCATATAAAATACAGGCTGAAATTTTTTATTCTTTGTTTACAGTCACACACAAGCTTTATCCTATTCAAAGCAGAAAGTCCCTGCCACAACCGACATGGACTGCAGAACCTGTCCTTGGTCCAATACTTTCAGTTTCTTACATCTTATAAGTCTTATTTTGGCTTTCACTTTAAACCTGAATTCTTTACAATACTGAAAACATACCTTCTTCCCCGCTTGATTCTTCATGATCAGGTTCAGGCTGTGGCCACTGAAAATTTGGCAGAAAGGCACCTTCATACAACTTCATCAAATCAATTAAGGGCAACTCAGCTGGAAAGAATGCCAGGAAGAAACAAGTTATTTTATAACTGTAATTAGCTGCAAAGAAAAAAAATCACTCAGAAAAGCACAGCAGAAAACTGAATGGGTAGCTTGTCACATACATTCCTCTACCTAAAACAGAAGATGCAGGCTGACATTGTTTATCCAAAAAGACTAGGACTTGAAGTATTCACAGCTCTTGATTTTCTGTATTGGAGATTACCTATCTACATACAGTCAACTGAGCACATCTGAAAATCCACTATCCAAAATGCTCTGAAATCTGAAACTTCAGAACACTATTTTTTCTCAAAAAAGTTTTGAATTTTAAAGCATTTTAAATTCTGGATTTTTAGATTAAAAATTATAGCTTGTAAAATCTAAACATACATTTTTCCCCCAAAAACTAGAATGATGCCCATAATTAATACAAAGTCTAAATATTTTCTTTTTTAGTTAAATTTATTAGTATTGACATTTTTAGTATTGACATTTTTAGGTTTAATTATTTTATTTTATATGTGTGTTTTGCATGTGTATATGTCTGCACCATGTGCAGGTCTAGTACCCACAGAGTCCAGAAGAGGGCATTGGATCCCTCAGAGCTGGAATTACAGATGCTGCCATGTAGGTGGGTGCTAGGAATCAAATCTTTGTCCTCTGGACGAGCAGTCAGTGCTGTTAACTGCTGAGTCATGTTTCCAAGTCCTAATATTAATTTTCAGACAGGATTTTACCATGTAACCCAGGTTGGAACGGACCAGGCAAAGACATTAACATTAAACAAACAAACAAACAAACAAAAAGATATACCAGGTAGGTAGGTGTACATCTTTAATCTTAGAACTCAAAAGGCAAAGGAAGGGAAGGACTCACCTCTGTGAGGTCAAGACCAGCCTAGTCTACATAATGAGTCCAGCCATGGTTACACAATGAGACTTTGTCCCAAAAACATAAATAAATAGAGGCTAGAGAGAGATGATGGCTCAGTGGTTAAGAGGACTTATTGCTTTTGCAGAGGATTCAAGTTTGATTCCCAGCCTCCTCATAATGGTAAACAAACATCCAGAACCCCAGTTCCAGAGAACTTCTACCAGAAGACTGATCACAGCAGCCACCAAGCACACATGTGGTACACATACATAAACACAGGCAAAACACTCAAAAAATAAAATGAATTAATCTAATTTAAAAGTTAAAAAAATTACTTAAAGCTAACTTTAAGTTAACTAATTTTATAGTCTTCCAACTGAGACTATAAAATGAGTGGAGAACAAAGTGTTCCCCAGCTAATGGCAGCTCTAAAAGTCTTCGTATGGAAACATGTTGAGTCATACATGAAAAGGCTGATGAACCTGATAAAGTTTCTGGAAACATATGGAAAGCTAAGAGGTTTTAGATTTAACAGTTTATTATACTCACTTTAGAAAATTCCAAAGAACAAGCAATTTGTTTGGCTAAGTGTCAAACTGTGACATAAAAAACACTTTGCAAGTATAGATACAAATACTCTTAGAAAGAAACCAGCATTACAACCTCTGTCTCTTCAAAACTAGTAAAATCTCTTTGAACTCGCTCATGATTTTAAAACCCAACTCAGTAAATTAACAGTCAAATGTGAGGAAGAGCCATTTGAGATCAAACATTAACCACAGGCATAGGTGTGGAGTGTTTATAATGCACTTCTCCCAACTTTTCTGAATGTCTGAAAAGTCTGCCTATACACAGGGACAAAACAGAAGAGTGTTGCCAGGCAGTGGTGGCGCACACCTTTAATCTTAGCACTTGGGAGGCAGAGGCAGGCGAATTTCTGAGTTCGAGGCCAGTCTAGTCTACAGAGTGAGTTCCAGGATAGCCAGGGCTACGCAGAGAAACCGTCTCGAAAAGCCAAAAACCAAACCAAAATGAAACATAAAAGTGTTAATATGATGATTCGAAAAAATGTTTTAGAAAAAGTTAACTAATGCCCTGAAAGCAACATCATCCACATTGGTAAAACAGAAGATGTATATAACATATCCTTTTTTGAACAAAACATAAGCTGTTCAAATTAACCTTCAAATTAATTTTTGCCCCAAGACCAGGAAGAAAATTCCAACAGGTTCCTGAGGACCATGGTGTTGAATCTAACCCATGAAACTAGTTCAAAAATTAGACTCAACCCCATCTAGACAAGGGAAGGCCCAGCAACCCTGCTTCCCTCCTAATAGTATACCCTCTACACTTACGGGGGCTGGCTTGGTCTGTCCTAATACATACTCTAGAAACCAGTCCAGGCTTAGAAAACCCTCATCAACTAGTGAGAACCTGTCTAAGAAGTACATTCCTCCCATCTGCTCACATCAAGCTTCTTGAAGGCTTGGTACACTTTGTACCAAGAAAGTGTAGCCATAGTTACTAGGAGGGCTGCCCAACTCCTGAGCCACAGACGGGTGACGTAAGTGCTAACTCTACAAGTACTCTAGCAAACCAAGCACACAAAGTGTCATGAGCCAGCCACCACAAAGGGGAAATGAGGATATCAAGCACGATGTTCATGCCTATAATCCCTGCAGAGGAAGGTAGGAAGGGCCAGACAAGGATACTGTGTGTCCTTTTAAGAGATATAATTTAAAGAATACAGACTAGGGGGGGGTCTGAGAAGATGGCTCAGTGGGTAAAGGGATTGCTGTACAAGCAGAAGGTCTGGAGTTCAGATCTCTAGCACCCATGCTACGTGAGTGCAGCAGTCCCCTATAAACTCAGGCAGACATGGAAGTAAGCCAGCCAATTGGAAAGCTATAGGTTTAGGTTTAAGTGAGAGTCCTTGCTTCAGTATATTAAAAATACTGATAGCCGGGCGGTGGTGGCGCACGCCTTTAGTCCCAGCACTTGGGAGGCAGAGGCAGGCGGATTTCTGAGTTCGAGGCTAGCCTGGTCTACAGAGTGAGTTCCAGGATAGCCAGGGCTACACAGAGAAACCCTGCCTCGGGAAAAAAAAAATACAATAGAGACATCCAACATCAATCTCTGTCCTAGACAGACAGTCACAGATTCATTCTCTCTCTTTCTCTTCTCTCTCTCTCTCTCTCTCTCTCTCACACACACACACACCTGAAAATGCATGTGCCTACATATACACATGCATGCATGCATATATACCACAAACACGAACATAACAAAGGATGCAGATTAGACAGCAACTAGATCCCTCTCTGAATAAACTTCTCATCCTAGTAGGCCTGAAAAATCTGCCCGATCAAGTTCCATTGAGTTGTAAGACTCATAAAGTATGCTAGCAAACAGAATACCACGAACAGAACCTGAGGCTCATAAGAATCATCAGAATCATGTCACACACAAAATTACCACAGAGCTGGGGTTGTAGCTAGTTACCTGGCAACTACATAGCTCTAGGTTTGATCCCCACCCCAGAGGAGGAAGGGGGAGACTAAGTTAAGTTAATCTTAGAGTGGAAAAGACTCAGAAGACAATGTACAGAACAGAAAACAGATCCAGGGATTTAATAACATAGGCTCAAAATACAGAAACTGAATGTTAGGTTGTCAAAAATAGGAAAAGAAATAAGTACCTATTCTTGTGCTACAAAAGTTTTAA
Source organism: Tokudaia tokunoshimensis (assembly GCA_036184795.1). Taxonomy (NCBI): domain Eukaryota; kingdom Metazoa; phylum Chordata; class Mammalia; order Rodentia; family Muridae; genus Tokudaia; species Tokudaia tokunoshimensis. The sequence goes on from BTHU01000006.1 coordinate 745,562, forward strand.
GACATTTGTCAGTAGCTGATGGCATCAAGATGTCAGCCATTAACAGTAACTATTCTACAGACTACATAATGTGACTCCAAGGGCTTCCTTGGAGGACATGTGGATAACACTGCACTCACCATCCAGTGCTAATCCATGACACTTTAAAACATAAACCAGAGCTGGGGATGTACATATCTCAAGTGGGTAGAGTGCTTGACTAATAGTCTCAAAGTTCTAGGTTCACTCTCCAGAATAAATAAAATAAAATAAAATAAAGCAAAGCAAAAGAAACAGAATACAAACTGGTTCATTCAAAAGCCACCTTGACAAAATACAGGTAAGAAACATCTATAAAAGTCTCTTCATATTCCTACACTTTCTGGATGATGTTAGGGTAACTTTATGTTGAAACCTCTATGGATAGTATGAGAAATGTAAATTCCAAACAAGTATCACTTTTAAAACAAGCAATCAATCAAGCAAGCAAGCAAGCAAGCAAGCAAACAAACAAACAAACAAACAGGGTTTCTCTGTCCTATTAATTGCTCTGTAGACCGGGCTACCCTCAAACTCGGAGATTCACCTGCCTCTGCCTCTCAAGTGCTGAAACTAAAGACGTGCACCACCACCTCCTGGCTAAGTCTCACATCTAGACAGATACAAAATCCTAGAAAAATAACATTAAGTACACCAAATAGAGCACCCAGCAAAAAGAGTATCACACTGGTAAGCACAGTTCACATTAAATGGGTCAATGTAAACATGCCATGAATCAAAGCCTGCAAGAAAGAGCATATACTGAAAATAAATGAATGAATGAATGCAAGAATCACTTATAACACAAATGCCTATTTAAGTGGATATAAATTTCATTCAGCTGATAAAGTACCAAAAAATCCTATAGCGTATACCCAATGGTGAAGTAGTTAAACCACTCCCACCCCAGTTATCCTCACAGAGGCAGCAGATGAACTCTGAACACATCAAGGTAAGAGGTCCTTGCTTCAGGACCTCTTTATAGAGCAACATCCCAGCACTTGGGAGGTACAAGCAGGAGGGGCAGGAGCTCAAGGTCGTGCTGGCTATACAGCAAGTTCAAGATGAGCCTTGTGGCTACCTATGGCCCTGTCTCAAAAATCATGAGAGAGAGAAGAGAGATTAATTTAACAAAAGGCACTTCATTTTATATATGCAATGAAAACTACTTCAAAAGGCCTAAATAAATGGAAAAGTACATTTTGATGGTACAATGGGAAAATCAACTTCATAGAGAAAGTCATTCTCATAACTTAATATAGGTGAAATCAATTCAACATTTCCAACAGTTTATTTATTGAAACATGACTCAAACCTATACCTGAAAGAAGAAACCATAAAAAGAACTTAACAGAGTCAGACATGGATTGTTCTAAAGCAAGAGGAATCAGGGTGGTGTGATTTCATATGGAAATTGGTACAAACCTGTCAACAAGCCACAGAAGGAAGCACTGTGTAGAAGAAGACAGTTTATATCATTGGAGTAGACTATAAAGATGAGGGAGGGCACTGGAAATATATTTTAGCAGTAGAATGTTTGCCTGGCCTAAGGCCCCAAATTCAATTCCTAGCATCAAAAAAAAAAAAAAGGTACAAACAAGATAGCTCAGAGAGTAAAGGGAATGAACCACCAGGCTTTATGACTTGGATACAACCCCTAGAACCACATGGTAGCAAAACTGACCACTCCTCCAAGTAATCCTCTGATTTTCACATGTATACCATGACAGATGAAAATAAATAAATGCATTTTAAAGTATTTTTCCAGATAATTTAGATTCTTAGTGTTAAGAAGCGTCATTGAAGTGCAAAATAGAAAGAACAATCTGAATGAGGCAAAACATGCTTTTCTGTTAAGACATATAAACAACCATAGACTTCTGTGATGTGTCTATGTGAACTATGTGACTCTAAAGTGAACTTGCTCCTAACTGCCTCACCAGGGAGGAGCAAGACAGAAACTTCAAGAACAACCATGTTATGGAGGAACAGAATTATAAGACTCTGTCTGGTTTACTTAGTCATAAGGTCTCATAAGTCTCCATACACAGCTTGGTTCATGGACTGTGTTCTGACATAAGTCACCTAGAAAAAAATTCACCAATGTCTGAGCATTTGACAATGGATTTGTAATGTTTTAGTTCAACTTTTTTTTCTCTTTTCTTTTTCTTTTTTGGTTTTTCGAGACAGGGTTTCTCTCTATAGCCTTGGCTGTCCTGGAACTCACTCTGTAGACCAGGCTGGCCTCGAACTCAGAAATCCACCTGCCTCTGCCTCCCAAGTGCTGGGATTAAAGGCGTGCGCCACCACTGCCTGGCAACTTTTTTTTTTTTGCCTTCTTGGTCCCGCCATGCTCACCCCAGGCCAAAGATAGATAGATAGATTCATTCATTCATTCATTCATTATATGTAAGTACACTGTTGCTGTTTTCAGACATCCAGAAGAGGGTGTCAGATCTTATTACAGATGGTTGTGAGCCACCATGTGATTGCTGGGATTTAGGCCAAAGATAGATAGATAGATAGATAGATAGATAGATAGATAGATAGATAGATAGATAGATAGATAGATAGACAGACAGACAGACAGACAGATAGATTATATGTAAGTACACTGTCACTGTCTTCAGACACTCCAGAAGAGGGTGCTAGATCTCATTACAGATGGTTGTGAGCCACCATGTGGTTGCTGGGATTTGAACTCAGGACCTCTGGAAGAGCAGTCAATGCTCTTAACCACTGAGCCTTCTCTTCAGCCCTCTGGACATAAATTCTTGTCTCATTTTTTATTATTATTTTTAATTGTGTGTTTGCATATGGGCATGTGCATGAGTGCTAGTGACTACAGAGGCATTGAATCCTATGGAGTTGAAATCACAGATTGTTAGCTTTCTGACATGGATGCTAGGAACTAAGCTTTGGTTCTCTATAAGAGCAGCAAGAGCTCTTAACTGTTGACTCTTCACCCCAGGGGACACAAATTCTTTATACTTTGATCATAAGGATGGCTTCCTATAGTGTTTGATTAAAAAGAAAAACTTTTTGTTTTTGAAAAAACTCTCATTCATTTTATTCCATAAAAATTATAAACATTTCTCAGAACTGAGTACAATGTTATTTTCTCACAACCTCTTCTGTAACTCTTAACAAAAGTAGAAGCAATACAGGGTTCAAATGAAAATCAAGAGACAATATACACAATTTTCTTAGTGAATATTTTAAAAATATTTACTAAGAATATCCTGGTGTGTCTGAAGACAGTGTATGGTGTGCTCATATACATAAAAAAATAAATAAATAAACCTTTAAAGAAAAAAAAGTATTTATGTCCAGAATACTTGAGGAACTCAGGTAGAAAACCTCACAGCCAAATGAGCTAACAGACAGACAGACATTGAGAAAAACTGCATCTCACTGTCAAAGAACTGCTCCTTAAAGCCACTAGGGGGCCCTATCATCACCACTGGCTCAAGTTTGAGCCAACTCTATAAGCTACATGATTCTACAGACCAACCATGTGCCACCACTGACATATGTAGAGCCATTTGTGTACAAACACCACAGAACACGGGAATACCGACAGCAGCACTGTTGGAATAAAGAAGTAACTGATGGCATGTTTATGTGTGAAACAGTGTATACAGTTAAGGTGTAAACAACAATACCCAACAATCTGGATCAAACTACTGGGCAGAACCACTGGACAGGAAGAACAAGACACAACTTACAACTCCATTGTCAAGGAGTTCTGTTTCAGAGGTGAGAAAGGAGAATTCAGGAAGTGATCCCATAGCTAGGTCAGCTATGATCAACAGGACAGAAGTAACTTAATACCAGAGATCTGTTCCCTTGAACTTGGCAGCACAATGTCCCATGTACTGCTGTCATTTGTAACCAACATTACTTTCAAATGTTCCTGTGCGACTGTTTAATGTTTAATGCAAGTATTTTTAGTAAGATAGTGACAACCTACCTTCTTTGGCCAGATTAGTAAGTTCTGTGTGGTGGTCTACAAGCCCCTCATGTGCTTCCTCCTCTTCGATGGTCTCTTCTTCATCTTCCACTAAAATAGTTATCAGAGGTCAGACTCATACAAAACTTTACTTGAGCTCAACACTGCTAATACTGTTAGACTTCAAAACTGTTCTAGAGCTATTAATGAACCTAAATATAAATACTTTTAATTTTTCAGGTTGATTCTGGAAACTACTGTCAAACAAGCAACAAATGGGAAATGTTTTCTCTTTCCTGTCAGCCTGCCATCCACACTCTGGTTCTTTCAATACGCAATGGACCTCACTAGCTCAGAATGCTGGTTAACTTCTTACCCACTACAGAACCACTGCAGGGAGACTACTCACTTTCCACGATGCATGCTTTCTAGGAACTCGTCACTGCTTACCACAGACAAGGGACATAACCCAGACCAACTCACACTCTCAGTCCTAACCCTGGAACCCGCCCCTTTCCTACCACAGGAGTCAGAACTCTTGCAAAGAACTCTTCAGCATCCTCCAAACACAACTCTTCAGCACTAGGCAATCTCAGAGGTGAGAGGGCTGGAAAAGCCACACCCTCCCTCCTCGCAGCATTCTTCAGCTGACTTCTTGTCCATACTATTCGATGAACTTTCCCTTCTCACACACCCATGAGTGTGCGTGCTCTGCTCTGCTCTCCTCTCCTCCCCTCCATCTCTCTCTCTCTCTCTCTCTCTCTCTCTCTCTCTCTCTCTCTCTCTCTCTCTCTCTCTCTCTCTCCAACATACCCAAATTCCTCAATTCCTCAGTTCTTCACTACAAATCCTCTAGTACCCATCAAAGTTTCAAGGCACTAGATTCCACATCCCTGGGCCGTGGACACATGCAGTTCTAAACACAAACATACTGGTGCAACCTAAGACAAGCCAGACCTGTCCTGGAATTTCTTTTTGCCATTTTTTCTGCATGTAACTGAGTAGAAGGCTTAGGAGAAAGAATAAGTGTGATGGCTATGCTGATGTCCCAACTGGAGGACAGCCTGGGGCTATGTAAGGGAACAACATACCACACGCCTATCAGGCAAAGCACTTCCTACTACTTTTTTCCTACTTACCCTAAATTAACCCACTACCTAACAAGGGAATGCCCACAAATCAGCCAGCCACATCTATATTCTACAAAGTCATCTAAAGTCACTATACAAGGTGAAATGCTCCCCAATCCTTTTTCAGTCATCCCATCCACTGCTAGCTGCACTGATAAACATATCCTAGCCTTCCAACATCAACAGGTAGCCAGGGAAAGAAAGGCAGAAACACAGCCCAGATACTTCCAAAACCACATCGGCTTGGCTGGAGGTATCAGAATTGTGCCAGTCTTCTACGTTCTGCCAGCTACAGTGCCAGCAGTCAGAGCTGTGAGCTAAAGACAGAGAATAGCTAAGAGAGGAGACAAAAGGTAAGGCAGGAGCACACAGGGCAAACCAGGGCCTTTTGAAGAACACCAAGTTGCTATGTCAACACAGGGCTATAGAACCCAAAGTTCTAGCTCCAGTAGGCCACTGTTACTTGTTGATTGATCTTTGGGAATGAAACTTAATCCTGACAGTTACTACACTAATCATATGGCCAAACTCTCCCAAACAATAGTCAACCCATAGTAAAACCTCAAATTTTCAAAGTCTGGAAGTTTACATATTCCCAGTCAAGCCAGTAAAGTTACAGTGCTGCTGCGACCTCCCCGCCCCCCAGGGACTCACTCATATAGCACGTATTATATCACACACTGTCATGTGTTTCCTCTAACTCTATTCTTGCTTCCTTCCTCTCTTCCTACAACCAGGAGTCAGTACACATTTGCTTGCAAATAGGTCAGAAACCATGAACACAGTCTGATCTCAAGCCATTCACACTGGTGTTACATCTGTGTTCTACTCTGAACCCAGTGCCAACATTTAAACAGGACCGGGCTCCTCCTCCCAAAGAGCCCAGCATAGAAACTGTAGTGGGCACATCTACCCTAATGTACTAAGGGGTCTTTAGGACAGGATCAGACCTGGCCCTGAATCATTTCTGTGCACCCCTAAGGCTTTCCTGGGTTTACAGAGTCACAAAATAAGATACAACCAAATTGCTATAGAAACAATCCAAGTTCTCTGAAGATACCAAAAGTTACTCTTTTTGCACAAATATTCCTGGATAAATACAAAGATTAAACTTTCTAACCAATTGAATATAACAGTCCATGGCCAAAGGCAACCTAGCCATGTACTACGAAAACCCAAACTGCACATTTTGCTTGTGATCTCAAGCATCAAGGGAGTAAGGAACAGACCTTCATCATCAGTCAAAGATGTGCTAGCTTTTCTTTTCCTTCCAGATATTCCTAGATCCTGAAAGAGAATAAAAGTCATGTGAGATGTAGCAACACAGAATGAATGTCAAGGCACAGGTGTCTATTACTAGACGCCCAATGGAAAGCATCAGGTACCTGCTGAGCCATCATAGCACCATGGAGCAGAATGAGGATGCAGACCTCAACCACTGTATTCAAACGCATTCTCTCAACTCACAAATTCAACCCAAGTACAGCTGTTAAGTGGCACTGTATCAACATCCTCTCCTTCTTCTTCCTGCATCCCCTTCCTCCCCTCCCCCTCTTCCTCTTCTTCTTGTTTGTGTTCTTCTGGTTTGTCTGTAAGACAGGGTTTCTCTGTGTAGCCCTGGCTGTCCTGGAACTAAGTAGACCAGGCTGCCCTCAAAGTCACAGAGACCCACCTGCCTCTACCTCCAGCATATTGGGATTTAAGGTATGTACCACCACCAAGTAGCGCCACACCATTTTCAAAGCACATTGATTTCATAGATTAGTAACTTCTCCAGGTAATACAACAAGACCACTCTGTGTCAGAGCGCAACAAGAACCTGTACTCACCAGAGAGTGTTCTGGTGGTGTATCAAATCCCTTTAATCTGGACTCTTTCCCTGGAAAGACATGAAGTACAATATTTCACCAAAGCTGTAGCAAGATAATGTTTTTTAACTCAGCAAGTGCTCTCTACTTATGCAAGCGGAGTCCTAGGGTTGTTGACACTCGAGAAGGACAAGAAGTGCAGGCCCCACCTCCTCCCGTGTAGAATAAGCCCGGCCTTGTTCCTCTCAGTAACCCAGGACAGCTGTTTTCATCTTATGGCTCTTTTTTGAAACGCTCGTTGTTGGGGGTTTTTGTTTGTTTATTTACTTATTGGAGTCAGAGTCTCACTGACTGAATTCAGGATGGCTTCAAATTACAAACCCCTGCTTCGAACTGCCAAGTGCTGGGATTCAGACTTGTGCCTCACTGTGAAGCTCTCTTTACAGTACCTAGCTCTCATTTTACAGTTCTACAACTTTAGCCTCTCAGATGCTCCCTCACCAATAATATGAAAAGTATGAGTCCAAAGACTAGAGAAGACAGTGAATGCCACTTGTGTTGGTATAAGTATTCCATAAGTGGGGGAGCAACTACTGCAGAAATATCTCAGTGGAGCAAAGGCACTTCACCAGCCCAATTCCCAAAGAGCCCTCTACCCGACAGATGAGTCAACTGGCTTGTTTCTGACCAGAAACATGACCTAAACTCTGAAAGCATTCAGAGCTGACCAATTTTGGGGATAGTAGCACATACCATCACATGACAAAAGAATTGAGATTTAAAAAAAAAAAAAAAGACTGTTGCTGGACCTGGTAGTGCACACCTTTTAATCCCAGCACTCAGGTGCTGAAGGACAATCTTACCTACTACATACTGAGTTTTGGGCCAACAAGAGTAACAGAGTGAGATCTTATCCTCCCCCTTCATATGTGTGTGTGTGTGTGTGTGTGTGTGTGTGTGTAACCACAAAATAAAACAATCAAGCAGAACAAACACATGCACATGCTCTCCCTGACCAATGAGCTCTCTAGCCAAAACCAGGAAGCTGCACAAAACATAATCTGAAAAATTCAAGGCCTGTGTGTATGTGTCCTGGAAGATAAACACAAGGCCTCACAAATGCTTAGAAGTACTCTTATTCCTGAGATTAAGTGTGTTTTTTAAAGCCTCGCAAAATGGCTCAAAAATGCACCTGCCATCAACCAGAACCCATATAACAGAAGAACCAAATTGTATTTAGAACTCCACAGGCACATGGTAGCACACATTCACCCATACACCTCATACAATACACAATAAATAAACCTGGAAAAACATTTTTTAAAAAATCATAGCTGGACCAGTAAGAAGATCAGAAGGTTGAAGACCCTTACCACCCAGCCTGACAGTCTGAGTTTGATCCTTAGAACCCACATGATGGAAGGGGAGGACTATCTCCACAACGTTGTCTTCTGACCTTTACACATGCCAAGGTAAACACATTTGTCTTCCCCCATTCCCACACCAAATAAGTAAATGTAATACAAAAACAGTTTTAACATCATACCTCTTCTGGAAACTTTCTGTAAATTTAAGGCTTTTTTCCTTTTCTCTTCTAATTCTACTTGTAGTTTTATTTCCACAACCTAAATACCAAAAAAAAAAAAAAAGAATGATTGAATAAATAAATAAATAAATAAGCAGGCAAGCAAGCAAGTCATTAAGGATGCAAACTGTACAATTCTGCACATAAAACATTAAACAGCTAGCTAACCTCACTCACAATACTGAAGGAGAAAACTCAGTTTGGTACTCTCCTCTTTATTTTGTATCTAAGTCTAACCTGCTCAAATCCTACTAGATAGTAAAAATTTGAAAGTTCTTAAAAGAGAGAAAGAATATGTAGATGGGAGCAGATATTCTGAAAAAGGCTTTACTTTTGATGGCCACAGTATACCAAGAACTACCGGACAGGCCTTCACTACATTATCACCTCAAAGCTGTGGCTTCTGAGGGTACAAAGGTAAGCAAAGCAGTCAGAATGAAATCATCCTAAGCCTTGCACAAGGCTAAGTAAGCACCAGGCCTCCTGCTGCACACGCATGAATGCTGGAGCTGCTGAGGCTCTGTACCCTAGCACACAGTCTCACAGCTTGGATACATTAAATTATTTTTTTAGATCCCTTTGAATTCTAGCATTTACCTGTTCAATATTTGACCAAAAATATTCTATTTCTCTGGCAGTGGTGGCAGCAATGCGCCTCAGTCTGCTCTGCTCTTCCTTCTTCCCTCTTTCCTCACGAAGTCTCTTTTCCTCATGATGCCGGGCTACAGTTCTGACAAGCTGGGAAAGGAAAGTTCAACAATTTGTTGTACTTGGGCCGGCAAGACGAATCAGCAAGTAAAGTACTTGGTACCAAGTTTGATGGCTTGAGTTTGAGTCCCTAGGAACCATATGGATTGGAAGGAGAGAACCGACAACTCCCAAAAGTTGTTCCCTGACCTCCATATACAAGTGCACACACACAGAGAAAAAATTAACAACTAAAAAAAGAATTGTTGTACTCTATAGCATGCCAGGAAAAAAAAAAGGAGATAGAAAAAGTTAAGATTTCTCCAGTTTAGCTGGACAGTAGTGGCCCACAACTTTAATTCCAACTCTCAGACAGGAGTATGAGGCCACCTGGTCTAGAGTGTGTTCCAGGACAGCCAGAGCTACACAGTGAAACCCTGCCTGGAGTTGAAAAAAAAGATTTCTCAGCTTAGAGTTACATGAGGCAGGAGGCTGGGGCAAGAGGATCACAAGTTCAAGGCCAGTGTGGTTCACACAGAAAAACCACAACTCAATAAATAAAGTCACACATAATCCAGTCAGGTATGTCCTCCTAGGTTCTCACGTGTGTGCGAGATGAAAACAGCTTCAGGCAAATACATTGTTGTTTGTTTGTTTGTTTATTTTTATTGCCTCCACCTCCCATGTGTTATAATAGATTGCACATGTCAATCACTACACCGGTTGTATGGTGCTAGAAATCAAATCCAGAACTTCCGGTCTGCTAGGTAAACAAACACTCTGCCAAGTAAACTACATCTCAGATGGAAGATCTTACTTTTATTTATTTTTAAGAGACAAGGTATTCCTATATAGCTCTGGTTGACCTGAAACTCACATTGTAGACCAGCCTGGGTTTTAACTTACAGAGTTCTACCTGTGCCTCTGCCTCCCCAAAACAGGGATCAAAGTCACAATCCACTATCCCTGGCTTAAGATTTTAATTTTCAAAATTGTATTTGCATGTTTTGCCTGAATGTAGGTATGTGTACCATGTGTGTACCCGAAGAGCCAGATGAGAAAGTCAGATCACCTGGAACTTGAGTTATAGATGGTTATGAGTTCCCATGTGAACGCTCATAACCAATGAACCATCATCTCTCTAGACCAGGATTTTACTTCTAAGCTATCAGTCTGCGGGAATACTCTAAATACCTGGCAGTCATAGAACAACTGAAGGTACAAACTGACTCAGTACAGAGCACATACCCAAAGTCACAGTCTACCTCATCTGATATAGAAAAGCCATAATGATAATACCATGCACTAGTCTCGCATGGCTTAGCTCTCCTTGGAGATGGCATCTGTCTCTCCTTGTCCCAGTGAGAAGGAAGGGTAGCTGTAGGTTTACTGAGCAGAGCTGGCCCACCACTAAGGACTATGGATTCTGTGCTGCACTTCAGTCTACCTTATCCCACCAGTCAGTTCTTGCCTGCCCAGCCTGGAGTCCACATGTCCAGTCTCCAACCTCTCCACATCAGTCCATGTGTCCACCCCACTGCTCACATGTTCACTTCATTAGCTATATATCCATCCTATCTAGGTTTGTGTTCACATGTCCAGGACCATAATCCTTTGTAACAAACATTTAAAAGGCTTTAGGCTTTTTTTTTTTCCCAATGGATCTAATCTGAGACCCTTTGTCTCAGGTTTTCCCTTCTTAAATCAGATAAAGAAAGAGAAAAGTTGAAAGAAGTGCACAGGCCAGAGGACAAAGGATCTATCATAACCTTGAGTACAAGGAAAGTAAAGAGAGAAGCCTGGGTATGAAAACAATGGTCCATGATGTGTGATAGCAGGCATAGTTGCTTATATAATAAAGGGAAAGCTGAGTCCCACCCAGAGGCCAGAATTTTCCAGAAACCTGTCTTATTTTCACTTTTGTAGACTGAATAGTACCACCTCTCAAGTCTCTGAAGGACTTGCCTGCTGTGGGAACAAGAAAACAGAAAAAAACTCCACCAAAACCAGAGACAGTTCAGCCACACAGCAGAAGCAGAAGTGAAGGGAGGGGATGAACATATGACCTCTATCATCCTAGGCCTGGCTCCAACTCCCAGCCTTCGCAATCACCTGACCAGCTCTGGGTGCCCCCTGAAAGAATCCTATTCCTACTTGGCAAGCAAACTGGAAGAAAAAGGAACCCAACCTCTACACTAATACTGCAACAGGAGGCTGTGTCTGCTCTGGCACTAAGGACACTGTCTCAGTCAGTTAACACCTTTCTCCACACTCATTAGAATTCAAAAGTTTTCAGGGAATGGGGTGAGAGTCTGATTCACTGCTACTTACAATTTAAATCCCAACTATTGCAACAGACACAAAGCATGAATGACTACCCATGTTTCAAACTTACCTTCTTAGCAGCAGCCAACTTCCACCTCCGCTCTTGGGCAAAGTCTGTGGCCATCCACTGCATCTCTTCCAGCAGATAGTCCCAGTGAGATTTCGGGCGTGGGGCCTCTTGAAGCTTTGGCAGCCGCCTTAGGGACCACAAGCCTTCCTTCCTTAAATCTGCTATTCGTTGATGGATCTGGTTTTCCTGTAAGGAGCATGGATGTGGGTGGTAAGGGTCAGCATGTAATTAAATGTACTCTGCCAATCCTTACTGTGTGAAAGGCTCAGGAACTGAGAGACTCTAGGAGGCCATGGTTTGACATAAGTGTGCACACAGTCAGGAGGCTCTACTATGTGCACACAGTCAAGTGGCTCTACAACAACACAACAGAAAGTGAGACTCTCCCAGATCCCTTCAAGGAAACCAAGTAGTGGTGATCCTGCTGTCTCTAAAGAGCAAGACAAAATAACCCTGGTCTAACTTGGTGGTAAAGCAACCATCTAGCATCCCAAGCATCAGTAAAAAAGAAAAGAAAAAGTAAGAATGAAACTAAAAGAACCAATCTTGCCAGGCAGTGGTGGTGCACACCTTTAATCCCAGCACATGGGACGCAGAAGCAGGGGGATTTCTGAGTTCGAGGCTAGCCTGGTCTACAGAGTGAGTTCCAGGATAGCCAGGGCTATACAGAGAAACCCTGTTTTGAAAAAACAAAAAAACAAACAAAAAAAAAAACCCACACCAAACCAAACAACAAAAAAGAAAAGAATCAATCTTTATACCAAAGAAAGTGTGTACAAGAGAAAGCAACCATGCTAGAATTCAAAACAACCAAGAAATAGAAGAATCAATGAAGACTGACTACAGAGTTCAAACCAAACCAGATAATAAACACTGAGTTTATACCAATCTAATGCAATGTATGCTTCTTTTAAATCCTTTGAGGAAGCTGAACAAAACAGCCAACAAATCCTAAGTACAAGCTAATGGGCAGCAACTGCCTCTTGAGGATGGGTGCTCCAGTCTGACACTCCTGCCTGAGTCCTACCATGATCAGGTAGGCTGATTAACCACAAGAGAAAGACGTCCATGAGTCTACTTCTAGCAGAAAAGGCTGCATTGTTTGATCCCAGTCATCATTTCTAATGATAATAAACCAAGTGTATAGTTTTAAAATATCACAAACTTAAATGAATGAAATGTATGTTACAAACCAGAATACTGCTGAGTCCTAACTGTGTTATACAGTGACATACCTCCTTGTTTTTTTCAGCTACTCTCTTGGCCAGGGTGGGAGCAAGATCTTCCAAACCCAGGAACTAGAGGATAGCCTGGGAAATAAGGAGATCCCCAAACCAAACAAATATGTTCCATACTTGCCTATGTACACTTACCAGTGTTATTTGTTCTGCCAGCTTATCCTGAGAACCATCCTGGGATGAGGCTGCATTCTGAGCAGGACTCTGTGGCTTAGGGGGAGCTGATACTGCCACCCCTGGAGACCGAGAAGTGATAGGAGACAGAGCCTTGTTGGTAGCAGAAGAGGGTCTGTTCACTGGTGAAGAACGAGCAGGCGAGGGTCCAGGACCTGAGCCACTCACAGGTACAAGGGATGAGGAAGAGGAGGAAGTGGGCAGAGACCGCTGGCAGGGCTGGGCAGAGTCCAAGGGGGGCCTGGTTGATGCCACTGTCTAGTGGGCAGAAGACAAGTGAATCAGGGTCAAGACAAGGCTTCTACAGGTTCAGAGTGCCCAAATTCCAGAGAGCTCAGTCAGCACAGGCCAGCACAGTCAGTGCCTTCCTCTCCATGGCAACAGGTGCACACAAACTTAATCCCAACACAAACCCCAACTCAGAACAACAAGGAATATGGTGTTCAAAGATTAAATTGCTGTTCTGCACAGAACCTAGCAAAAGTTTCATTATAAACTGCACTTTTGTGGTACATTATCTCAAAGCTCATGAAAGTTTTTCCTTTTCTTCAGCTTTTTTTCTTCCTTCAAAAAGTAATTTGTTTTCTTTTCCCCTTAAAGCAAACCAAACAAAATAAAAAACAACAACAACAAAAAAAATCCAAAAATCTCTTGATTATTCAGCCTAAGTGGGCCTTTATCTTCCTGGGTCAGCCTTCTGAGAGCTGGAATTATATTATGTGCAGTTTTTTTTCCTTGCATTTTTTGGAAGATGTTTTCTTGTAATGCTTTTTGAGTCTAAATTGGCAAGTTTAACTTTTAAGTTAAGTTTAATTTGTTTAATACATTTAAAGGCATATAAGTAAGGAAAGACAGTTGCTTTGACCATGAAGTCACAAGAAAAGAAAGCTGTAAGAAGCTATATGACTGAGCACCACCAGCCTTTCATTCATCTCCCTCTGCTCATTGATTGCACATACAATGTGACCAGACAACACACACCCCCGTTGCCATGACTTCCCCATCATAATGGGCTGTACCCTCAAACCATGAGCCAGAGTTCCTTCATCCTTTAATTTAGAGGAAAACAAAATCCGCATAGGACTGTTTTTGTTTTAGCCGTAGAAAAAAATGAATAATGAACTGCTAAACTAGACTTTATTTTTTATTATATTTTTATGTACTAACATCATCCAAGTGACAGCTGAGCTTATTGTTTTTATGTATCTTTTTTAGAGATAAGAGTTCAATATTGTAGCCCAGGCTGGCCTTGAACTCTCCATTCTCTGCCTCGGTCTCTTGAGTGCCAGGAATACAGGCGAGAGCCACCATGTCCCAGCTTGGCATCTTGCATCTTTTTAACATCCACATATGTCTCTTGTGACAGGAAGGCTGAAGAGGCTAAAAACTTTTCTTACTGTCCAGAAACCACATTCACAAAAGGGGCCTCAACTCCAGCAAGTCTGTGTGAAATTCTCCCAGGAGTCCAGAAAGGAGGCCACTTAGAGACAGGTAAAAGCCAGGAAGAGACTGGCAGGAAGGCCAGTCAGGACTACCAGGATAAGGAAGACTCAGAAGACAAAGTCTCAAGATTTAACAATGACCTCAACGGGTGAATGTCTACCTCATAGAGCCTAGAAAGCGCATGCATGTACATACATACATACATACATATATATATATAAAAAATATGGAAATAAAGTTTTGTGGGGATATAGCCACCTCTATTCACTCACAAATTGTTTGTGATGTTTTCAGGAACAAAGCTGAGGGACTCAAAGAAACAGAGGGCCTGCAAAGCCAAAAATTTTCTTCCTTTACAGGAAAGACGGGTGAGTCCCAGTCCAACTCAAGAAACAAGGGTCTCTCCCACCCTCCCACCATACTGGCGATTGACCCTAGGACCTCCTACACTCTAGGCAAACAGTCTACTCAACTTCCTTTTTACTTTTTGCAACGAGGTCTGTAAGTTTGCCAACATAGCCTTAAGCTTGCAATTCTCCTGCTTCAACCTCCCAAACAGCTGTTATTACATAATAGCTGTTATGAGGTCTAACAAAGTCATGGGTTTCTATAGATTTATGATTTCATTTTTTTATTTCTTAAAAGATTTTATTTATATATGTGTCTCTGTGTAGGTATGTATATGCAGATGAATATAGGTGCCCTAGGAAGTCAGAAGATGTTAGAACCCATAGAACTGGTCTTTCACATTGTGAACCATCCAATGTAGATGATGTAAGCTGACTTCTGGCCCGTCTGCAAGAGTAGTATGTGCTCTTAACCACTGAATCACCTCTTCATCCGTGTACAGTTTCTTAAAAGCTATGAATCCCAGCCTGGTCTACAAAGTGAGTTCCAGGACAGCCAGGGCTACACAGAGAAACCCTGTCTCGAAAAACCAAAAAAAAAAAAAAAAAAAGCTATGAATCATAGCTGATCCTTTTAACAACAAAGGCAGAAAATAAAGGTAAGAAAACCCAGTGATGCTCTAAGTCAGGACTGTGACTTCAAGAGAAAAAAGATCTCTCTCATGAAAGTCACAGGGAGCCAGGTGTAGTGGTGCATACCTTTACTCCCAGCACTTAGGAGGCAGAGGCAGAGGCAAGTGAATCTCTGTGAGTTCCAGGACAGCCAGATATACACAGAAAATCCTGTTTAGGGAGGAAGGTGAGAGAAAAAGGGAAAGAAGAGAAAAAAAAAAAAGAAAGTCTGCCAGCCATGAGGACAGAATTCAGTGGCCCTAGGGGACCCACCAACCTCCCCTAACCAAGTGTGCAGGAAGCCACCATACTTCCTTGCCTCAAAACTCTAGAATAACCCAAGAGCTACACAGAGCCCTACCACTTAGCTGATGGCATGGCAAGATTGCAACCTTGTGGCCTGAACTTCTCAGAAAATGGGACTAGCAATTCCACATCACAGAACTGCTAAGCAGAAAAACTAATGCCGGGGCTGGAGAGATGGCTCAGTGGTTAAGAGCACTGACTGCTCTTCCGAAGGTCCTGAGTTCAAATCCCAGCAACCACATGGTGGCTCACAACCATCTGTAATGAGATCTGATGCCCTCTTCTGGTGTGTCTGAAGACAGCTACAGTGTACTTAGATATAACAGTAAATAAATCTTTAAAATAAAAAAAAAAAGAAAAACTAATGCCAATGAACTCATTACCATAGCTCATGGCTGTCAATACAGATTGCTGTTCTTCCCATTCTGTTCCCATCTGTTTTAAGTCCTTAGTGTATATCCTAACTGGAACTTAAAGCTCTTCTGAGTAGCTCCCTTATTAATATGGGGAGGTGAGAGCAAAGGGGACCAGCACTGACTCCCATCTATGCTCTACAACTGTTGTGCCCACACTGTGCAATCTCATTGGACTCCAGGAACTAGGGTAAGTATTCACAAACCCACATAGGTGTAAAATCAGTGAGGAGGAGCAGCATGCTCAACATTATTACAACAGGCACAGTGCTGTCCACACTGGTGGAATTCATAGTATTGGAAAAGAAGAAAAGGCAGCAGTAGGAGGAAGCCTAGTTGATGGCGAAAACCCGGGTTCACCCTTGAACAAAGCTAGAGTCAACAATGAATTGTCACTTCATCAATTTGGGTCAGTCCCACAACTTTCAAGACTGGTAAAATTGGTCACCATTCAAGAGTTCCGAAAAGACCAAATGGGGTGACGAATACAACGCCCTCTAAATGGCACGTAACTCAACAGGTTGAGGCTTTCTCTACTAAGAGCAACAATAATAATGGTTTTCTATTACTTTAATGATTATTATTACAAAACCAAATAAAATTAATTTGCAACTGCTACAATAACCAGTTGTGCTAAGAGGGCAGGTAAAGCTGCTTCCAGGAATGCGCAGGTTCAGCGCAGACCACCCTACCAAATACCTAGACAGCAAGCCAAGCCACCTTTGCAGATTGTTTCCTCTTTTCTTCTGTACCTCACTAGTAAAACAGCCAATGTCCACAGAGTACCTGGGTCTGGGAGGAAAGCTGAGAGGTCTGCATCTGCGCCTTCCCGGGCATCGGAACATGTAGGGCCGGCTGGGCGGGCTGTGAAGAAGGAGCAGGGAGCTGGCTGGGCAGGGGGGCAGGGATAGGGGCATTTAGCTGTTGAGTCTTCACTGGGATTTGGAGCTGAGTTGGAGCCTCCACCATCTGTGACTGCTGGGAAAACTGTAAGGTGGAAGGGAGGGCTGTGGCTGGAACACTGGCCGGAGGCAGCCTCGCAGGGAGCTGTGGTGGTGGGGTATGCAAGCTGGCGGCATTCTGCACAGGAGGCCCTGTAGAAGGGTCATACTGCTGCTGATTCTGCTTCTGTCCAGTGAGTTGTGTGGCCTGAGGAGTTGGAGGCATCCCTCCTGCAAAATAAGAAAGAGCCCAAAACACTGACCTTAGTGCATAGCAGCTTCTACCAAATGAGTCACAAGGACACACAGTGGACATTCTGCCTCTCACATGAGAACTGTTACAGTCAAAATGGGAGTGTCCTAGAGCAGACCTAAGGTCAGAATGAGCACACAGAGAAGGAAAGAATGCGCCCAACTATTGCAAGTTAGTACTAAGCAAAACAAGCATTAAATAACCACAGGGTATCTGACAGCAGTAGCAATTAGGAACACAGAAATAAAATCACCAGAAAGCACAATGCAGCGATGTATGTCTTCCACTAGAATGTCAAGATCCTGCCTCTGGGGGCTTTCTCAATACTGAATTGACTGGGGTGTAGAGACATGTTCCCATGTAGGAAATTCCACATTCATTAGACTCCCTTGACTGCATGGCTTCAATGTGAGCTGGGCTCCAGGTTTTGGGCATTCTTTCATGACAAGCTAAGAACGCTGCTCTACGGCTGGGTCTTACCTTGGACTGTTGGCATTAACTGCTGCAGAGGGACTCCTGCATTCACCCCTGGATGCTGGAAAACTACCCCTGGATGACCCACTTCAAGACGAGGTCTCTTAGACTGCTCTAGAATAATTTTCAAGAAAGGTGTCGTTTCATGTAAAAATAAAATCATAGAAGTAGTAGAAAAAAAAATACATAAATGTTTTTATAATCTTTGAAAAGGGAAGCCCTTCTATGCTATAAGGGATAGGTTGATATAGTTTCATTAAAATTTTGCAAGTACAAATAAAGGCATCATACAAAGGCCAAAGGACAAGAACTGAGAGACATTGCAACATGTGCCTGGCAGAGGCTCACTTAACCATTCTCAAAGCACTCACAAATAACATGAGAAGTTTCAATGCCCAGGACAGTGGACAGAGAACATCAATAGCGAGCCAAGAACAGAGTCACAAATAGTTAATGAGCAATAAAAGCTCCTGGGTAACCTTACTCAGAATCAGACATCCACATCAGAACAGGAGGTATGACTCTACCCTTAGGAAAACCACCAAAGACAATGACTCATGTAAGGAAATTTTGAGCATAAACAGTAATATCTGTGAGAATCACAAAATATTGATGGTGGTCCCTGCTGTGGTTGCAGAAGCAGACATGAAAGCAAAGGCAGCTATATGTCATCTTCTTGAGTCTCTCACATTAAAAAGGAGGAGGAAAAAAAGGTATCATCACATTATGGATCCAGGGGAAAGTCAGCTTAAAAAGAAACTTCCACCAGGCAGTGGTGGCACATGCCTTAATCCCAGCACTTGGGAGGCAGAGGCAAGCAGATCTAAGATTTAAGGCCAGTTGGGTCTACAGAGTAAGTTCCAGGATACCCAAGGTTACCCAAAGTAACCCCGTCTCAAAAACCAACTAATTAATTAATTAATTAATGCTTCCAAAGGTGACTAGACAATGCTATGAGCCATACCATAATGGTTGTTCATGGGAAGTTAGATGGAATGTACAGAATCAACTGATACATTTTTAACTTCAATACAGATAAAAACTTATGTAAATATTTTAGTTGAAAATAACCCAAACAAAAATTAACTCTGAAAGTAGAAATTAAGTTCTTTAGAAACATATGGCAACTAAACTGCCACTGCACTGTTGGTCATGCTGGGCATACCTGTGGGTGGCATCACCTGTTGCCTCTTAAAGGGGTCGGCTTCTGTGGCACTGCCAGGACCCACCACTAGGCTCCCGGTCAGGGCTTGGTGCTGGAAAAAAAATAAAAAACAATGAGATTCATATTGTTATAGATATTCTTACTGTTATAACCATCAGAAGAGTAACACATACCACACCTACCATGCCTATCCCAAACACTGATCTTACTCCTTTTAGTAAGGAGGTTGCTACCTACCTATCTACCCAATGTCTTTAAACACACATATGTGTAATGTACATTGATGTATCAGAATGTAAAATTCTAACTTACCTCTGAAGAGAAAAAAAGGACTTGTAAAGACCCATTAATTCTGAATTAAATGGAATTTCAAATCATCACAGATCTACAACCTTCAAAACTAGCTCTAGTTACTGAATGACAACAAGAGGGCTAAACTGGGAAATCTTCCTTTCAGTTCTGGGGCTACAGCTTTGGCTGACCTAAAATTATATACTACCTGGCCCAATTTCACAACAAAAGCTCAGTAACATAAGGAAAAGTACAGGTGCCTTCCTACTGGGGAACACATAAAAACCTTAACTAATAACAATCTATCCTGAATCTTCAAATGATGTTTTTTGGTTATATATACATATACATAATATATGTATGTACATATGTACATGCATAAGCATGTATATGTTTGTATATGAGTATAGATGCAAATGAAATGTGTATGTTATTTAAGTAAGACTTAAATAAAGTAGAAGAACTCAATCTGTACAAGCTACATGGTTTCAGCTACCTGCATCTGATATTCTGTAAAAGGCAAAGCTACAAGGACAGAAAAAGTTCAGTGGTTACAGGAAGTGGGGAGGGATGGGAAGAATGCAGCATGTCTTATCTTATCATCATGGCAGCCTAAACCTACAAAAAACATAGAAACAAGAGGGTGTCCCAACATGTACTATAAACTTTGGATGACAAGAATGTCCATGCAGGATCAATTAAACAAGTGAACCCCTGTGGGTGGTGTCAACAGGAGTAAGGCTACACATGTGACATGTGAAAGACAAGGAAACGGTTGACTTGGTCAATTTTTACCTTATTTCTGTTCTGCTATAAACCAAAAACTGCCCTAAAATAAATAGTCAGGCTTGGTGGTACATGCCGTTAATCCCAGCACTCAGGGGGCAGAGGTGGGTGGATATCTCTGAGTTGAAGCTACCCTGGTCTACATACTGAGTTCTAGGCCAGGCAGGACTATAAAGTAAGGCCCTGAAAAAATTTTAAGAGACCTTAAAGCTGGGTAGAACATGCTTGTAATCCCAGTACTCTGGAAACAGAAGCAGAAAGACCAGGGCATGCATAGTGAGACCCTCTCAAAAAAAAAAACAAAAACAAAAACCAATCAAAAATTATGAAAGGCCAGGCAGTGATGGTGCACGCCTTTAATCCCAGCACTTTGGAGGCAGAGGCAGGCGGATTTCTGAGTTCAAGTTTAGCCTGGTCTATAAAGTGAGTTACAGGACAGTCAGGGCTATACAGAGAAACCCTGTCTCCAAAACAAAAAACAAAAAACAAAACAAAACAATCATGAAAGCAAAGAGTCAAAAAGACAGATCTCCATCTGAAAACTCTTCTTGCCATCTCAGCAGGTTTCAAGTAGCAGTGCTCCCCAGTAGCTATGGATACTATCTCTAAAGTACTTGGGTCTTCCAATCTCCTCAGTGGGGCACCTTAAACACCAGTTGCTGGTACTAATCAAAAGACTATGCCATGTGGATGGTACTGAACTACCTCTAGGCCTTGAGGCCCAGAGAGAGGCAGGGTTTGGTCCCTGCAACCCAGAGTGATCACAGAGGTGGTTCATATTTAACAAATATAGGAGGAAGAAAGGAGAGAGCAGGAGACAGTTTGCTGACTAGCCTTCTGTCAACCTGATATAAGCTAGAGTTATCTGATAGGAGAGAACCTTAACTGATAAAATGCTTTCATAATATCTAGCTATAGAGACTTTTCTTAGCTAGTAATTGATGTGGAAGGGCCCAGGCCATGGTGGGTGGTACCACCCCTGGGTTCTATAAATAAACAGGCTGAGCAAGCCATGTGGAGCAAGCCAGTAAGCAGCACTCTCTAGGGGCTCCACATTAGCTTCTGCTTCCAGGTTCCTGCCCTATTTGAATTCCTATCTTGGCTTACTTCACTGTTACACTACAATATAAAAGAGTAAGTCAAACAAACTCCTTCCTCCCCAACTTGCTTTTGGTCATGGTGTTTGGTCCCAGAAGTCCTGAGACAAGAGGCAGACAAAAAGGGAGGAAAGAAAGAAATGATTTTAAAAAATCAAAACATGTTAACAGTGGCTTCTCTGTAAACAGGATTATAAATTACTTTTAATTCATGCACGTGTACTTTTCTCAGTTTTCCAAATACTCTGAAACAAATGTGTATCACTTATATAACCAAGACAGTTACTCTTTAGTGAAAAGTGGCTTGCATGCAGGAGTAACCAAGTAGTCTGTATTGGAGGAAGCATACTACAAATAATCATAAGCTCTAGGGGAAACATCCAAACAACAAAGAGATAGCAGGTGATATAGAAAGTTCTGCAAAGGCACCTAGCAAGTTTCCTAAAGTTGGCATGTGGCATGAGGGCAGTCCCTAAACTACACTCTGTAGAAGAATGACAGGAAGAGTAGAGGCTGCTGGACAGAGGAAGCCCGATCTCCTTGCCTAGATCTGACTGGCAGGCATTAGAAGTATGGCTGACCATTAACCACACAGGCAAACACCCAGAGGCCAAGATAAGAATCTAAGAGGTTAAGTACCACCTGCTTTAAAGGAGAACAAATTTGCAGCTAGAACACAGTAGCCAAATACAGTAGGCCACAATAGTAATCCTAATATTCAGGGGACTGAAACTATAAGATCAGCCTGGACTTCATGAAGGAACTCGTCTTTAAAAAAGTTAGCTAGGGAGCAGTAAGATAGCTCGGTAAGTAAAGATGTTTGCCACCAAACCTGATAACCTGAGTTACACACATGAGAGATCCCTGATACACACATTAAGAAAACAATCAAGTTCCCTAGGTTGTTCTTTGAACTACATACATATGCCATGCACTATGCTCCTACAGCAAGTTGTGATTGCACACACATAAATACATACATACATACATACATACATACATATATACATAGTTATGTGTTATTCAGAACCTAGACAACACAACATGAGAAAGAACAGTGGAAGTAAAGAAAGACATGTAGCCTGCAGAAGATCCAACTCAAATGATTGCTGCCTACAAAACAATGCACTTGCCTCCTCCTGGAGGAAGACTTACATCACCAGGAAACTGCTGGCTAAATATCTGGACCATGGCTTCTGTAAGCCTGGTGCCGTCACCAAAAGTAGAATAGTATCAAGGAAGAAGAGACCTTTAAAGACACCTGCAAGTAAAAGAGACTCGGTAACCTGTTGTCTCTTAATTCAAAGTTTTCCGACATCGGGATTTGGTACAGAAAACCCAAATACAAAACCCATCTGAGCCTTCTTTTCAAAAGCATGTCCAATAGAGCTGGAGAGAGAACTCAGTAATTAAGAGCATTTTCTGATCTTGTAGAGGACCAGAATTTGATTCCCAATACCCACATCATAACTAACAAACTTCTGTAACTCCAGTACCATAGTATCCAATGCTCTCTTCTGGTTGCCACAGGCAACAGAACAAATGTGGTACACATACATGAAT
The DNA here is from genome assembly GCA_036184795.1 of Tokudaia tokunoshimensis. Lineage (NCBI taxonomy): Eukaryota > Metazoa > Chordata > Mammalia > Rodentia > Muridae > Tokudaia > Tokudaia tokunoshimensis. The sequence continues at coordinate 768,300 of BTHU01000006.1, forward strand.
GTCAACAGAACACTTAAGTACATAAAATAAAAATCTAAAAAAAGAAAAAAAAAAAGCTGGACTTGGTGGCACACATCTTTAAAGATCCCAGGGACACAAGAGTCTATGAATTTGAGGCCAGTCAGGTTAACATAGTGAGATCATGTCTCAAAATAAATAAATTAAAATAAAAAATAAAATAAAATTCATTTTTTAAAACACATGTACGGTAAAACAGATTAAGCTCCCATGTCATGCCTATAAACTTTCCAATATACACATAAAAACATGAACGCATTCACAAGATAATACAGAGAACTCTGGATCTGTATTCATATTAGCACAAACAGCTGCATAAACCAAAATCCATCCTGAAATTCTTTTTAGAATGCTTAGTGTAGCTGTCAGGACAACATATGTGAGAACATGAAGGCTGAGAATGTGAATATATATATTCATATAGATCCATCAATATTCTTTGCTCAATATGATGTAACATATGTCAAGGCCCATACCCTAACTCTCTTCTGACTCACAAACGCTACACCCTTAAGAGTACTTCCCTATAGAGACCAAAAGCCTAAACGTGAACACCCAAACTGATGGAATACATAAAGAAGTAAGCCATGTGGTAGTACACACGTAATGCTAGCATTTTGGAAGCAGAGGCAGGACTGGACTGCTACAGTTTGAAGTCAGTTGTCCTCTGACCCCACACATGTGCATGTGACTTTAATTAATCATATCACTCAAACGGCTATGAAATATTAAATGACCCATTCCAAGTTTCTATATCTGAAATTTTGCATAATACTCTGTGAGAAGGAAAATGGAGAAAGTCACTGCATACCATTGAAAGACCAATAATAGGGCAGATGGCTCAACTGCTAAAACATGTGGTGTGCAAGTCTAAATGGTCTAAGCTTGATCACCATAATCCACATAAAACCAGATGCAGTGTGTTCATCTGTAATCCTAGTACTTCTATGGTGAGATGGGAGTTAGACAAAGCACATCTTCAATCCCAGTATGTGGGAGGCAGAGGCAGGCAAGGCTTTGTGAGGTTCAGGCCAGCCTGGTCTACATAACAAGTTCCAAGATAGTCAAGGATACACAATGAAACTCTAAAAAAGAAAAATGACTCTTAAAAGTTGTCCTCTCACCAGGCAGTGGTGGCGCACACCTTTAATCCTAGCACTTGGGAGGCAGAGGCAGGCGGATTTCTGAGTTCGAGGCCAGCCTGGTCTACAGAGAGAGTTCCAGGACAGCCAGGGCTACTATACAGAGAAACCTGTCTTGGGGGGGTTGGGAGGGGAGTTGTCCTCTTGGACTGGAGAGAGGTTAAGAGCGCTGACTGCTCTTCCAGAGTCAAATCCCAGCTGGCAACCATCTGTAATGAGATCTGATGCCCGCTTCTGGTGTGTCTGAAGACAGCTACAGTTTACTTACATATAATAAGTAAATCTTTAAAAAAAAAATTGTCCTCTTATCTATACACACACATTGTTGAATGCACAGAGACAGACATACACACACACACACACACAGAGAGAGAGAGAGAGAGAGAGAGAGAGAGAGAGACAGAGACAGAGACAGAGACACACACAGAGACAGAGAGACAGAGAGAGAGACACACACAGAGACAGAGAGAGACACACACACACAGAGACAGACAGAGACAGAGAGACAGAGAGAGAGACAGAGACAGACAGAGAGAATAAACAAATAAATAGTTTTTGAAGGACCAGGCTGCCATGGTGTGTGGCTTATGCCCTTAATCCCAGCATTTGCAAAGCACAGGCAGTTTGAAGGCAGCCCAGTCTACTCAGAAAATTCTAGGCTAGTCAGGCATACATAGTGATAGACTACCTCAAAACAAAATAAAATAACCAATAATCAAGAACAGTTAGATTGTGACCAATGACCACACACTTAAGAAAACTCCCAATGTCTCCTTCACTTTTGGAGCTGTGTCACCAATGACAGACTTCTCTAGTGTTATCTGCTGAGTTCTGCTTTCTGATGAGTCTTGATTTTGTGGCACAGACCTCATTCACCCAAAGAACACTCTGGTTGATACTCCACGGCCTCAATATACACAGCCATTGGCCAATTGCTGCTGCCAAGGATCTTTGGCTCTTTCCAGTTGGGGTACGTACAGACAATGCTGCTTGAGAACATCACTACACCTATGCTCTGGTACACACAAAATTCAAAAAACTTCTTATGTGCATTGCTGAGTCAGGGACGTGCTCATCACTCATCTTTTTCAGGTGAAACAAAATGTCTCCTCTTGCCTAGATCAGACACACTCCACCAGAAGAGGGTGGAAATCACCACATACTCACAAAAACACATATGCCTTGCCTAGAACTTATTTCTGATCACTGAGTATGTTTAAGTATAAATGTGAATGGCTTAGTCTACACTGAACACACTGGGCATCTTTTCATAGACTTGTAGGTGCTCTTTACTTTCCACAGTCCCACTGTTCTTACACAAACAGGCCCCTGTATGACATTTAAATGAACTAATACATTACATTTCTCCAAATACTGACAGGGATTCCACACATAAACTTTCTTTTTGTTTTGTTGTTTGCTTGTTTGTTTCGAAACAGGGTTTCACTATGTAACTCTGGCTGTTCTGAAATTCAGTAAGTAGACCAGGTTGGTCTCGAACTCACAGAGATCTGCCTGCGTCTACCTCCCAGTGCTGGGATTAAAGGCAAGTGCCACTACAGCCAACCTGAAACTTTCTAATTTAAGATTCATCTTCAGTGGCTGGAGAGATGGCTCAGCATGAAGAGCACTAGCTGCTCTGCTACAGGTTCAAAGTTTGGTTCCCAGCACCCACATCAGGTGACTCACAATCACCTGTAACTCCACTTCCAGAGGATCCAACAGCCTCTGCATAAATGTAACACACACGGCACACACACATACATAAATAAAAGCAATAAAAATAAAAACTTTTTAAAAAATACCTATCTCTAAGATCATTATAATGAAATCATAAATAATAGAAACAGGTAACTGCTCCCCACAAAAATGAACCATGCTCTTTGGCTGACCTCAAGGCTCCATCCATCCATCCATCCATCTAATTTGATGCAGGGTCTTACTAGCTCTGCCTGGCCTAGAATTCACTGTGTAGACTAAGCTAGCCTCAAATTTGCAACAATTTTCTCGATTCTTGATTCCTAAGTCCTGAATTACAGAAATGAACCAACACACACAGCCCAGAAGACAAATCTTTAACATTTTGTACCATCAAGTGGTAAGGACATGTCAAAAGTACACTAGAGTCAGCTGGATGAGGCCTCAGTCAGTTACAAGTATCCTGAGCATCAAAATAAATACCAGCTGTGGAAAGGGTCTGGGTAGTTGCTTGGCTAGGAAAATGAAACCTCCTGGTGAAAAAAAGTACAGAGGACTGGAGAGATGGCTCAGCAGTTAAGAGCACTGAATGCTCTTCCAGAGGTCCTGAGTTCAATTCTCAGCAACCACATGGTGGCTCACAACCATCTGTAATGGGATCTGATGCCCTCTTCTGGTGTGTCTGAAGACAGCGAGAGTGTACTCACATACATGAGATAAATAAATAAATCTATAAAAAAAAAAAAAGATTCTCTATGCTCCAAAAACAAACAATGAGTTTAGCAAGGATGCAGAATATAGGTTAAAATAGTCAGCTGTATTTTTATGTTTGAAACTAAGAGCTAAGAACCGTTTTTTTATTTGTTAGCTTGTTTGAAGAGTTACGTATTTTACACATATGTGGGTACATTGTCACTATCTTCAGATGCACCAGAAGAGGGCATTGGATCCCATTACAGATGGTTGTGAGCCACCATGTGGTTGCTAGAATTGAACTCAGGACCTCTGGAAGAGCATTCAGTGCTCTTAACCACTGAGCCATCTCTCCAGGCCCCTAGGAACTGTTTTTAAACACTATTTATAACAGCAAAATAATTAATAATAATAATAATACACTTAAATATAAATCTAACAAGTTAGCATACAACATTAGCATGCTGAAAATTACAAAGCACCAATGACCAAAACCGAAAAGTCACATTCAAGAACTGAAATACAGTTCTCCCCAAACTGGTTTTAACAGAAACAATGCAACCCCCATCTTACCCTAGCAGAATATCTAAGTCTATTCTGAAAACTACAAGAAAAGGTAAAGGAATACAAGGACAAAAACAAAACAACAATGGAAACAGAACCAAGGTGAGAATTTATGGTGCCTGGGCCACTGAGATGGCTCAGTGGGTAAAGGTGCCTGTGGCCAAGTCTGATGACCACAACTGATCATGCTGGAAGGAAAGAACAGACTCTTGGAAGCAATACTATGACATCCCCACATTCCTGAACACAAACATACACAACACACAAAGAGAGGGAGAGGGAGACAGAGACACACACCAGGCACTAGCACATTAAAACACCCATTTGCACAAACAACACCCACAAACATGTCACTCCACATAAAACTTCACTAAAATGGATAATAGGTCTAAATGTCAAGTTACTGAATTTCCAGGCAGAAACACAGGAGATCTCTATAACCTTGGATTAAGCAGAATTCTTAGGAATGGCATCAGAAGGGCAGTACATCACTTCTAGGCCTTTTAGCTTAGACCAAGTACAAACATAACCCATTTTTTAAAATGTTGTTATACTTCATCAAAATTTTAAATAACTGCTCTACAAACGATAGTCAAGAAAAAAAATTGCAACTAGCACACTACTGTTGTACCAAACATTTGGTACCTGTATCATGCAACAAACTGTGTGCTGAAGTAGAGAGTGAAGAACATGACTCTCAAGGAAAAAAAAGCTTAGCCCTATAAAGTTGAGCATATTCTCCACATATGACCCAATAATCAGACTCTTGACTCCCAGGCATTCATGCGAATGAAATGAACACCCATGTACACACAAAATGCTCTCTTTAAACAATTACAGTAGTTTTGTTTGTGAACCCCTAAAACAAACACTCAACTATCCATCAAAAGATGAAAGGGTAAAACCGCTTCCTGAGAAACATCACCAGGAGAACAACAGTCTAACTTGTAAAATCATATTGGACAGACTTCTTAGTGTCATAATGGTTTTGCAGAGAACACGAGTTTGATTGCCAGTACACAAATAAGTGGCTCACAACTATCTAACTCAAGTTCCAGAAGATCTGATGACCTCTTCTGGTTTCCACAGGCACCAGGCACACACATAGCACTCATACATGCATTCAGACAAATCACTCATACACATAAGTCTTAAAAAAAAAATTAAAACATACCAAATTCTCAGAATGGAGGATGCCTGCTAAGAAGGGAAAGAGGAAAGGCAACCTGGGTAGGCAGCCTTCCTCCTTGGAAAGAACAGGTTAAACCCTCCCAACCTACAAACTCTGTGGCCTTTGTTTCAATAGCTTATAAAGACTGCCACAGCCATGATAGAGAAAAATTAGGTTCTTTCCCAGTTTGGCCAAACTGTAAGCAAATGTGCTTCCCTTAACCAACTTCTGCTTCCTAACATCTTCTGGAATATGAGAACCTGTGATGACACATTATGGACCCAAGTATCAGGAAGCAGTAACAGAATTCTGCAATCAGAAAAAAAAAAAAACACAGGCCGGGCGGTGGTGGCGCACACCTTTAATCCCAGCATTTAGGAGGCAGAGGCAGGTGGATTTCTGAGTTCAAGGCCAGCCTGGTCTACAGAGTGAGTTCTAGGACAGCCAGGGCTACACAGAGAAATCCTGTCTTGAAAAACCAAAAAAAAAAAAAAAAAACAAAAAACAAAACAGGCTGACCAGAAAGATGATGATCCATGATTCCAGTACACCCCACCTTGGAAAAGTCACAAACTTAAAACGCTGGAGAGTACTCACCAGAGGACAGGAAAGGCCAGACCATACAAAGAGTGCATGGGGACTTTTTTTTTAAAGATGTATTTATTTATTATATGTGAGTGCACTGGAGCTGTCTTCACACACACCAGAAGAGGGCGTCAGATCTCACTACATATGGTTGTGAACCACCATGTGGTTGCTGGGAATTGAACTCAGGACCTTTGGAAGAGCAGTCAGTGCTCCTAACCATTGAGCCATCTCTCCAGCCCCTTTTTTGTTTTTTTCAGCTGTGCTGGGAAGTAGACAACTCTGGTTTAGCAACATTCATTTAACTATAGACTGAAGGCGAATGCTACTGAATGTTAACCAAACAAAACCAAACAAGTACTGAAAGTGCCATGTAACTGACTGGTTAAAATTTCATCTTTTGATGGTTAGTTTAAGCGTTTCTGTTTTAGGGATTCACAAATAAAACTGCTGTAACTGTTTACAGAGTGCATTCCATGTGTACATGGGCGTTCATTTCATTTGTATGAATACCTGAGAGCCAAGAGTCTGTCCGATGGGTCATATATGGAGAGTATGCTCAACTGTATAGAGAGGGCTAAATGAAGGAATGTAACAACAACAGTGGTTAGCCAGTAAATACAGAAGGAATATGGGAAACAGAAACCCTACTTTGGAGCTGGGGGGTTGGAGGAGAGCAGAGGAGCGCAAGATCTTCTTAGTCTACACAGTAAGTTTAAGAACAGTCCAGGTTACTTAAGACCCTGCCTTTAAATTAAAGAAAAAAAAAAAGGAAGTCTTAGTGATTCACAACTATAATCTCACTAGCACTTGGGAGAATGGTAGAAGAACTAACTATTCTAAGTTTGAGATCTACCTGAGCTACAGAATAAGTTCCAAGTCAGCCTGGGATAGAGAAGAAAGATAAGGGAATAGAGGAAGGAGAGAGACAGGGAAGGAATCCACTTTAGGTCTTTATAGTAGTAACTGACTCCAAACGACTCAGCAATAGATGCTTGAAATAGTGGGTAAAAGATTATTACATTTGAGGACAATAATGTAATTTATATCCTCATTTACTGAAGGAAAATGAATGTACACTGAACAAGCCAGGTGGACACCACCTCAGATGCTTCAAATTAACATCACCAGGATGTTAACGTCAGGAGACTAGGCAATACTATGGCCTGGTGACACGATATACTGAGATAGACACACTGTCATTTCTATGACAAGACTAAATTACTTGAACATGATACTAGGGTATGTCAGACAGTCCCATACAACAGACCATTCTACAATATAACTGGTGCGTATGCTTCAGAAACAACCATCACTAAAGACCAAAAACGCTCAGCTTAGATTAAAGAAAGCCAGAGAGGACAAGGAAAGAATATGGGTATCCTGAACCAGGTTCACAACTAGTGGGAAAACTGCAAAGGATTTGGTCCTGCAGGATCTAAATCTCAACTGTCAGTCACATAGCAGTACCAGGTTACTGTGGCATTTCCAGATGTGCCCTAATCTATTAGTGGAAGCCATTTAGAGATAGGGGTCATGATACCATATGGCACTGCATAATCATGAGAATGAAATGCCAATGAGCAAAAGCTAATGGCAGTCAGTCAGAAAAGTCACAGAGGCTTCATGTATGACTATTTCAGCTTTCATGTTTGAAATTATATTAAAATTAAAAGCAAAAACAAAAATATTACAAAGGACAAAACTGCCTTCAAAAGCCAGCACACTCCAAAGCTAGCATGTGTATGAACCCCAGCTTCAGGAATGCATTCTGGTCTCCACTAAGAAATATCAGTTCTAAGGATCTATAGGTGATTCACATCAATATTTCTTCCAGCTAAGGAATAAAATCCTACTATGTCTGTCTTTTCACTTGTTCTGTTTTGCACTGTTTTCAAAATACAGGTAAGACACGAGAAATAACAAACATTAAACACAGCACACAAGGAACCCTAAGCATACAGTAACAAGACTTTGAATATTAGAGGACATGCACACTACAAGCTACCACTACATTGCAGGTCACAGAAAACAATGCAGTAAGGTCTGTGTTGTCATTCACTCATGCAACTGAATTTCAGAACTATATATGCAGAAAGACTTTTATTGTTCAAAATAAGGAATGGGCTCTGGAAAAAAAAAATGCCGAAGAGCAAATAGTAAATTGAAAGTTAAAATATCTGGATGAAAGAAACGTTTGGGATGAGACTACAATTTAGAACCATCAGAAAGTACCTGAAACGGTTGCTGCTGGGATGAAAAAGCAGCAGAAACATTTGGCGGAAGCTGGGTTGCTATAGCAACGGGAGTCCCAGTCTGCCCATCCTTGCCTGTCACAACCTTTACCTGAGAGAAATATTTTGAGAAAAAAAGGTAACAATTTTTAAGACTGCTCAAAATTATTAGAATTTCATTGCTGACAGCTCACTAATTTAGGTGCTTAAAAATGGAATGTTTTTTGCTTCAAATCCTATAAAGGGACACTGAGCTGACAGGTTCATACTATAACAATCTAACAGCTGCCAATCTTCAGCACTCCAGTCTAGATCATAGACAACATTTTAGATTCTTCATCTTCCAAATGTAAAATGGAGTGGCACTCAGGTATCAGTGTCCCACAGGTGGCTTCTTGAAAGATCTGCACCTCTGCACTGCTATAACATTCTATAGTCTACCACATGGGTCGCACAGCAAAGTTGACTTTAGTAGAAGCTGTGAGAAGTTGTGTTTTTTCTTTACAAGTGCAGATAAGGAGGCTCAGTTTACAGACAACATTGGTAAAAGACACAAAGAGTACTCAGTTCCACTATTCCATAGTACTAGTAGAGGTCCTCAAAATCACTGAGACCTTCTGAATAACAAAAAACAGTCCAGCCTAGGTCCAGTGTTGAAGAAGACACAGATGGCTCAGCCACACAGATACACCCACAGATGCTGGTGAGGACTCTGGAGCAAAGGCAAACGTTTGCTCAACAAAAGCAGGCTTCATTGCCAAAGAGCTGACAGCAGTTTATTTTAGCTCTATCATAAAACAAAATAAGCTACACCGACATAATAAAACACTACACAAGACAAGGCACAAAAGACAGTGCATCACAGTACAGCATGCCTCAGAGAACTTCACAACTGCTGTGCTGTTAGGGGGACTTACTGTACAGTACTCTAGGAACCCAAAAACTATCTACAAAAGCTTCTATTTCAAGTATCACTCCATAGGTACCTGGCAAAGTGTGAGCTTAAAATATGACTTCACATTTAAGACTATATCTAAAACCTAAAAAAAAAAAAAGTATAGTCCATACTAATTGTGAACTAATTGTGAACATTCCACACAAGATATACCCAGTGACTTAAATCCCTGGTTTAAGACAGACCTACATAAACATACAGTGAAACCAGGAAGCCAGGGGAGAAGAGCTAAGCTTCACTGCACTTGGAGAACCTTTCCTGTAGGTTGCCAGAGGACTGGCAACACTATCTTGTTGGCCAAGGACCACATACACAGAAGGGAAGAAGCCTAGACAGTACTGGCTGAGCTCTCTGCCCAGGATTAGATTTGGTTGTCAGTGACAACACCTGGTTCTAAAAAGGCATCAGTCACAACATAGTCCTTTATCTCCCTCCCCAGACAGCTACACTGAACAATCCTTCCTCTACATGAAGGAAGAAGGGAAACACACATTTTACTCCTCTTTAGATCCTGTGACACCCAAACCCTACATTACCCCAAGCTCACACATTTTCAGTCTGCTGTTGCACACCATCTATTTGCTTTAGTAGTCCTTCTAGACTACTGAGCTGCTGTTTCTTACCTCATCATTGATAACTTCAGATTTTTCTTCCTCCTCTTCCTCTTCCTCCTCCTCCTCTTCAATGTCCAAATCATTCTGCCTAAGATATGCTTGTAAAGGGGCGTAGTGCTTCTTTTTAAAAGCCAAGAAATCCATCATGTTCCCCTGTAGATGTTGCAAGAAGAACAGTTCAATCAGGTACTCCTTGAAAACTTCCTTGAGTGCCTCCATTTCCTTGTAGTGGTAGTCCAGGCACTGCTTCCTCATCTGTGCCATCTCTTGGGAGGCTGGGGGGATTTCCTCCAACTTCTTGGGAACTTTCTTCATTCCTGAGCTTCCCATAGATGTAAGAGGCACACTGGAAAGGCCTGGAGGCATGGTGGTTCTGGAAGGGCTGGTGGGTGGCGGTGGGGATGTCATCCCGAATGCTGAAGGCCCTCCCACACTAGGGAGCAGCACACCAGGTGTCCTCTCAAATCCCAGAGATCGGTTCATTGGCTGTCCCTGAAGCACCTGCTGCTGTTGCTGTATCAACTGTCCCTGAATAATGCTGCTGATCTGGGGTGGCAGGCTGGCCGTGGTAATGTGGTTTGAACTGGCCAGAGGTTGCAGTCCAGTGCCTCCTGCAGCTGCAGGGCTCTGAGGCCCTAGATGGTGGATGGTGCCTCCCGACTGTGCATGAGGTTGGGAGAGTCTCCGTTCTCGGACAGTGATGGGAGCTCCTGAATGCTGGAGTTGAACCTGGGCTCCCTGGGCCATCTGAGTCAGGCCTGGTGCCTCCTGAAATACAAAGTGACCACCACTTGATGGACTCAAGCTGATCTGCCTCACAAGCACACTGGCATCCACAAAGCCTCCAGTGGGGCTGCTGCTGCAGATACCCAGCCCAGGGCCTGGGGCACCTGCACGCACATTCTGCAGGGTTTGCCCTGGCCCAGGGCTAGGCTGTGTGGGGCTTTGAGTCTGGACCTGCTGCGACAGCGGAGAAGTAACTTGAATGTATGATGGAGAGCCATGCTCAAAGCGCCTCTGCTGTGCACCAAACTGAAAACCTGGAGAAGTGGGGTTGGGCAGTGGCAGAGGGGCCAGTGTGATCTGCTGGTTTCCTCCCACGACTGGGCCAACATTCTGCAGTGTGATGTTCACATTCTGACCGGCCACAGGACTTCTGCTCATCAGCTGCTGTATCTGGTACCCAGGGGATTGGGGTGCAGATGGGCTGGCTGATGGAGCGAAAGGCGCTGCAGGAGACGGGGGTAAGTTGGGATGGGCTGGCTGTTCCTCTTCACTCCCAGTGAAGGACCTAGACCTCTGTAGCTGATGCTGGACATTCTGAGGACCACTGCCATGGTGCATTATCACCTCCCTTTTCTATCCAATGTACTGTTCCCCTAAAAAAATCAAAATTAAAATCAAGACATCGGAAAGCAAATACAATCATTTGATTACCACACTTAATACAATTACCACTTAGTAGTCCTGAAAACATACTTGAACATACATTCACACTGGCATCTGATTTGAGCAAGAATATCAAATTTTATATCAAAGAAAAGGTGATTACTTACATGTAACCCCTAACTTCCTTCCATCTCCTTTCCTCCACCCGGGATTCCAAAGGAAAGAAGACCAAGGGAAGAAGGTGCCCTATACCCTACCATCATAAATAGAAGTACAAGAATTTGGTGAATCCCGTTAAGAAAAAACTATGGTCCTACACAGCACATCCATCCCAAAGGGGCAGTGGCTACTTTGTCAATGACCCTGTGACATCTACCACAGTGCCAAAGAACCCCACTCTGATACCTCTTGGGATTCACTAGTTTAGCCAGGTCTTACATTCCAAACAACTACATCTGCCTCCCAAGAACAGTCCAGAATAGTGACACTGTTGACCCAAAGAAAATAGTTGCTGACAAAGAGTGTGTTCCCACTAAGAGACCACCAGTCCCTTCAAGCACAGGTCAACACTGTCATCACCTTGGTAAGGAGAGCTCAAGTGGTGATGACTATGTACAACATGGCTCCCAATGAATGGCAGTCTTCCTATCAACATAAATAGCAACAAAGGGATCCTCCCTATGACATAACCAAAAGGAAGGCCAAGCTGAGATGATTACAGACAGTGATGAAAGAACAGAAAGGACTAGGGGAGGAAAGGCTTCAGGAGGAAAGAGAAGACAAAGCAGGGAAGTGCAATGTGGTGTCAGACCGCCAGTGCTGCCCCTCAATCTGCCTATTTTCTACCATAGTTGACCAAAAACACAGAACATCTTCTTCCTCAGAAGAAACAATGGTGCAAATTCATAGCACCTGACATTTAGTCAACACAAGACAGACAGTGTCCCAAGTCATGGCACTGGGGTAAAGACATACCTGCTATCAAAGCCTCAGGATCTGAGTTCAATCCCTAAGTCCCATGTGGTAGAAGAAGAGAGTCAAATCCCCAAGGTGTCCTCTTACCTCTTACACATACATCACAGCACATCATACAAACTGTGTGTGCATGTACACACAAATATTTCATTTAAAGGCACATTTTTGCCACCAAGACAAGCAGCAGCCTCATCTCAAGGATACCGTTACTTATCTCTACCAGAAAAGAGACAGGATATAAAGCCATGAATTTGAAAAACTTGAAAAATATTCAAGACTTTCAAATAAAATACCTATCATCAAGCCAGGAGTAGTGGCACATACCAGCAACCCCAGCCCTCCAAAAGCTGAAGCAGGAGTGTTGCTACAAGTTCAAGGCCACACAGTGACTATATAGCAAGACCCTATCTCAAAAAAGAAGTAAGGAGAGGGGGATGAATGAGAATATGAATTACTTATGTATATACAGGGAGCTTTGGGTCACATACTATTCTTAGAACAAGCTATGATTCCTGCACTGGTCTATGAAAAGCTCACCAGTAAGCGTTTACGGCACAATGGGAGGTAGTGAAAAGCTGAGGATGGGGATAGATGGAGTAAGGAGGTCACTGAGAGTATGGTTTGAGGGTAGGTCTTCTTGGCTTGTTTTTGTTGGTTTTGTTTTTGATTTTCAAGACAGGGTTTTCCTGTGTAGCCCTGGCTGTCCTGGAACTCACCTGCAGACCAGGTTGTTCTCAAACTCAAGAGCTCTGCCTGCCTTTGTCTTCTGAATGCTGGGATTAAATGTACTAGGGTATGTCTTATTCTCAGTCCCTTCCCGCCTTACTCACCTGCTCCTAATGGCCAATGAAGTGAGCAGCTTTGCTCCTCCACACCCTCCCTGCTGCTTTGCCTCCCACCACCACCACCACCACCCAGAGACAGGAGCCTCATGCAACCATAGACTGAACCTCTGAAACATGAGCCAAAAATCAATCTAACCACTTTCATGATAATTTTTTAAGAGTAACAAAAATCTAATTAATAGAAGTTTCTAATCTTTTAATTAAGTATTATGGGGGAATTGGCACAAAAACAAAAAGCATATACATACAATGATCTAATTACAAAAATCCCAGAATGTCAAGTCAACAAAATGAAGAAGCAAAAAGAAGCTCCTCCACATACAAGAATTCATAATCGGGAATGTGATGGCCATATCCATGACCCCAACTATAGGAGGTCAGGGCAAAAGGGCTGCAAAGGCAGGGCAGCTCCTAAGAGTGCCCCAGCTCCAGAAACAAAGTCAAGTAGAACAAGTCACAAAACCAGGTCAAATAGATGGTGATAAAAAGTTATGATATACTGAGAAAATTCAACATGAACGCATCAAAAAGCACATTATTAAGTAAGTAAGCATTTTTATTAGCTAACACTCAAGAGTTATACTAAATGTAAAAGACATAAAATAAAAATCCAGAAATGTAGTATTTCCTGAAAAGAATTCAATTTTGTAGCACCCAAAATAATAAAGTTGTAGCTAAAGCAATAGCAGGATTTGAAAGGCTTTCATGCTACAGAAATAGCTTAGTAGATAAAGCACTTGCTGCATAAACAAGAGAGTTCAAGTTTCAATTCTCAGGACCCACGTAAAAGCAGGACACGATGATCTGTAAGCCCCGGGCTCCTACTGGAAACCAAGATAGGAGAACACACCCAGGTCACAGGTCACCTAGCCTGGTATATATAGGTTTGAAGAGCCCCTACCTCAAACAAAGTGGAAGGGAAGAGCAAACACTAGAGATTGCCCTCTGACCTCCACACCAGCATTTGCACTCATATACACATGCATACAACACATACTTATAAGAGAGCACTCACATTATATATACACACACAAAAAAACATATACAGTTTTAAGATATTAAATACCAGGGGTAGAGATACTTCTTTAATTCTAGCACTAAGAAGACAAAGGTAAGTGGATCTCTCTGAGTTCATGGCCAGCTGGCCTACAGAGCAAGTTTCAAGCCATCTAGATATACATGAGACCCTGGCTCAAAAATGAGTATGTAAGAATAAAAATGTGCCAGGCTGTAGTGGTGCACACCTTTAGTCCCAGCACTCATGAGGCAGAGACAGAAGGAACTCTGTGAGTTGAAGGCCAGCTTGGTCTACAGAGAGAGTTCCAGGATAGCAAGGGCTATACAAAGAGAAAAACAAACAAAACAAAACAAAAGAATAAAATGTTAAAAATTCAAAAGGGGTTGGAGAGATAGCTCAGAGATTAAGAACACTGGCTGCTTTTCCAGAGGACCAGGGTTCAATTCCCAGCACCCACATGGCAGCTCACAACTGTCTGTAACTGAGGTTCCAGGGTATCCAATACCCTCACACAGACATCAATTCAAAACATCAATGCACATAAAATAAAAATCATTAAGCAAAACATTCAAAAACAGGGGCTAGAGGAGCACTCCTATACCACACCCTGGGAGCAGAGCATTTCTGAAAGGACATCTGAGTACAGTAGGACAAACAGCTACCACCAGCACCACAGAATACACTTGTCAAAGACACTGAGATACTAACCAAAAGAAAACCAAACAACTGTCTAACAGCTTGAGGAGAATGCCCAACTTCACCACTTATATACCCAAGATAAACAAGCCTGCAGTAAGTCCTAAACCACACAAGTGGCAGACCACTAGACACACTGCTGCAGGGGGTCTGGGAAGTAAGGTGAGGTGACAGATTTCAAATGGTCCTCAACCCATGAAACACTGAATGAGAATGAACTCAGAGGGCAGTATGAAAGTGGAAAGGGCTTGGATACCTCATAACCCTACAGAATCTGTTCAAAGAAAATTGACCTATCAATTTAAATATTTTTGCTTAAAATTTGACCTGGGGGGAGGGAGAGGACCAGGAAAGGGGGCAACATTCGAAATGTAAATAAGGAATATATCTAATAAAGAAAAAATTTGACCTACAGGGCAGAGACATGGCTCAGTGGTTAAAAGAAGTATCTGCTGGGCTGGAGAGATGGCTCAGTGGTTAAGAGCACTGACTGCTCTTCCAGATGTCCTGAGTTCAATTCCCAGCAACCACATGGTGGTTCACAACCATCTGTAACCATATGACAGTGTATCCATATACATTAAATAAATAAACTTAAAAAAAAAAAAAAAAGAAGTGGCTGGTGCTCCAGAGGACCAAGGTTTAATTCCCAGCATCTACATGGTGGCTCAGAGCCATCTGTAATTCCAGTTCCGAGAAATCTGGTGTCCTCTTCTGACATCCTCCAGCAATATTCATGTATATGGTATACAGACATATATATGTAAATGAACAGTCTATACATATGAAAATAAATCTTTAAAAAAAAATAGCCCACAAGATGATTTAATGAGCAAACCACTCACACACACACACTTTCTCTCTCATACACATTTTCACTCTCTCACACACATTTATTTTTTTAAATGAAATTTAAAAATACTTATCACGTAATACAAAAAGGTAAAACATATAACCAAAAACAATGCTCAAGTTCTAGATAAAGAATGTGTAAATAAAATGGGAAAGTATGCCTCAAAGACTAATTTAGGATCCCCAGAAACCACATAAAAGTCAAGCAAGTGGAACTGGAGAAACGGAGCAGTGGTTTGGAGAATTTGTTGCTTTTGCAGAGGACCTGGGTTCAATTCCTAGCACCTATCATTGCAGCTTACAAAAGTCTCTAATTTTTATGCAATCTGTATATATGTATGTACACACACACACACACATATTTTTCAAGACAGGATTTCTCTATGTAGCCTTGTCTGTCCTAGACCTCACTCTGTGGACCAGGCTGGGGTAAAACTCACAGAGATACACCTGCTTCTCACTCCCATGAGCTGGGATTAAAGGCATGTGCCCCACCCACCACCTGGCAGTCTCTAATTTTAATTCCAGAGAATCTGACTCCCTGTCTTTCTTCTGCAGGCACTGCATGCACATAGTACATAGACATACATGCACAGAAGGCACTCATATACATTAAAAAAAAGTCAGGTAGGTATGGCAGCCTCCTATAATCCCAGCACTTGAAATGATCAAAACAAAAAATCCGTGAACAAGATGGCTAGCTGCACTAGGCTATATAGTGAGATGTGTCCCCAATCCCAAATATAAATATAAATATATATACATATACATATGTGTATATATACATATACATACACACATATATTTATATATACACATA
The DNA here is from genome assembly GCA_036184795.1 of Tokudaia tokunoshimensis. Lineage (NCBI taxonomy): Eukaryota > Metazoa > Chordata > Mammalia > Rodentia > Muridae > Tokudaia > Tokudaia tokunoshimensis. Next base: position 784,569 of record BTHU01000006.1, read on the forward strand.
TTTTATAAATACACATATATTTATACACAACACATATATACACATTTTTATTTATATATATTTATATAAAAATAACAAATACCATCAACTATAAGGTAAAGAAGCCACTCATCTAAAACTGCTTCCCAAGGGGCTGGAGGTGGCTCCATGGTTAAGAGCACCAGCTGCTATTCAACAGGAAAGAGGTTTCATTCCTAGCACATGTAACATGGCAGCTCACAACTGTCTCTCACTCCAGTCTAAAGAAATCTAACAATCTCTTCAGGCCTCCTCAGATACTACATAGAGAAAGGTACACAGACATACATGCAGGCAAAACACCCCCACACATTATAATTTCTTTAATGAAAAGTAAAGTGGTTTCCCATAATTAGATGCAAATACCCCAATGCTCAGCACAGGACCACCAACAGCAAAATGTAAAAAAAAAATAAATTTGTTGTTTTTTAGAACAGGTTTCTCTGTGTAGCTCTGGTTGTCCCTGGAACTAGCTCTGTAGACCAGGCTAGCCTCAAACTCAGCAATTTACCTGCCTGTGGCTCCAAGACCTGGAATTAAAGGTTGCACCACCACTGCCAAGTTGTGTTTCTAATTTTACCTCAGCTTTTTGTAGTTTTTGTGAGAGACAGTGTAACCATGTAGCCCAGACTGACCTAAAACCTACTATGTATATCTCAGGCTAGCCTCAAACTCACAATCCTTTCTGAGTGTTGTTATTAGATGACAACCTGGCCTGCTTTTGGTTTTTTTGTTTTTTTTTTTTTTTTTGGTTTTTCGAGACAGGGTTTCTCTGTGTAGCCCTGGCTGTCCTGGAACTCGCTCTGTAGACCAGGCTGGCCTCGAACTCAGAAATCCACCTGCCTCTGCCTCCCAAGTGCTAGGATTAAAGGCGTGCGCCACCACCGCGCCTGCTTTTGTTCTTGTTCATCTGTCTGTGGAAGTGAGGAGGGAGGAAGGACAAGAGATCAGTTTTCCTGTAGAGCCCAAGCCGGCCTGGAACTTGGGAAGTGATCCTCCTAGCACAGCTTCCTAAATGCTGTATTACAGACACATCAGGTTTTTAAAACTGACATATCCTTTGTGCATGTCCACGGGTGCAATGGGGTGGTGATATCTTCACAAAACGTGCAGTGCTGACATCATAGTCATCATATCACCTCTGTGCTGAGAATCCTCTGAAATGCATGACAGACTGTTGCACCAGCTCATTCAACCTATCTGTACCTTGATATGCATCACTCAACTAATCTATTCTCAACTTCTGACCTCTACTTTATTCCATGTACAAATAAGATCACATGGTATGTGGCTTTTTGTATATGGTCTAAATGTGAACTGTTCCCCACACACTCAAGTTTGAATACTCAAGTCTCCTGCTCAAAGCATTTTTGGGGAAGGTCGTAAAAACCATCAGAAGTGTGGTCTGGTTAGCAGAAGGAAGCTGGTGTGGTGGGCCTTGAAGTTCACATTTTCACTTCTGATTCCAGCCCAAGCTCCCTATTTTCTGATGTACCAAAATGTAAACAAGTCACAATGCAACCTCTCTGTTAACCCGAGATGCTTATCAAGCATTGTATTGCAACAATAAGAAGAGTAACTAACAGAGAAAAGTGACACCAAGTGTTGTGGATAGCCCTGGGCTTGTATTTTGATGCTAATTCCACTCCTGGGAGGGGCTGCAGACGACTTAATCAGGTAGACAGATGCCTTGTGATCCTTCTCCCCACCTTAACTTTTCAAAAAAAGGCTTAGACCCAGTCCTATAACTGCTATTATAAACTGTTTTTAGATGATTAAGCAATACAAGTTAAGGGCCAGATAGCAAACTGGTGGTTGTGAGTTAATTGAAAGGATGTTCCTGAGTTATTTTGATTAGAAATGTCAAAGCTTAACAGTTCAAAGATGCTTTAGGTAGATAAATATCTTCCAAAGCGTCAGAATTGCACAGAATATGACATTTCTTTATTAAGGATCATTTGACTGAGCCAGGCGGTGGTGGCGCATGCCTTTAATCCCAGCACTCGGGAGGCAGAGGCAGGAGGATTTCTGAGTTCGAGGCCAGCCTGGTCTACAGAGTGAGTTCCAGGACAGCCAGGACTATACAGAGAAACCCTGTCTCGAAAAAACAAACAAACAAAAATTGATGGACTGGGTGTTAGGTCTATCCTGTACGTTATAAATTACAAAATGGTAATAATTGTGCTCAATTGACGTCTGAGATAAAAGAGTCTTTTAATTGGACAGAAAGGGGGAAGTGTTGTGGAAAGCCCTGGGCTGGTATTTTGATGCTAATTCTACTCCTGGAAGGGGCTGCAGAGGAGTTAATCATGTATACAGGTGCCTTATGAACCTTCTCCCCACCTTAACTTTTCAAATAAAGACTAGAGCCAGTGATTGAGCAGGAGGAGGAGGAAGAGCTGAGGGTTTGGGGGAGGAGCTACAGAGGATCGACAGAGAGGATGGAGAGAAGCTCCTGGTCTGGAGAAACCGAAAGTTATATGGGATAACATAGATGGGAATAGAGTAGTGTAGTGGGAGATCCGTCCAATCTAGGCGTATATAGCTTGTATTGATATTGAGTTGAGATTTTTTTTTTACTGGGTAAATGGGTTGGAAAAATACCGCAACAACCAAGAAGTCCTTACAGTTATTATCTGACCAAGTGACTCACAGTCTTTGGAACAGAGTAGAGGAAAGGGAAAAGTATGGAGAGGTGAGCTTAAGAAGCCCTGCACTGTTGTGTTAACAACTCTTAATGGGACAATCCTATGGGCATGTGGAAGAACAAAATGCAACAGAAATGTAGACAGTAAAGACTACACTCATGAGGTTTTAGGTGAGAACTAAAGGACATTCCTGTTACATTCTGGCAAAGAATCTATCTTCTGCCTGTGTTCTGAAAATTTGAGGCTAACCTCAAAAGTAAAATACTAATCAATCTGGCAGGAAAAATTTCAAAACACTGTAACATTCAAGGCATAGCAAGGCTACTGCTGGCTGCCATTAGGTTTACAGTGGGAATTCAGAGCAAATACACACTAAGGTGAGGGAAGAATGAGCACATTTACAGTTACAGACAAGAAAGCAAAGCTGTAATTGTTTAAGAGATTAGTGCCAGTGAGAGAAAGGTCACACTGAAACAAGAGGAAAGGTGCCCTAAAGGCAAGACTTTATGAACGTGGGCTGGAGAGATGGCTCAGCTCTCACTGAGGACCAAGTTTGATTCCCATACCCACAACTCCAGTACCTCTAGTTCCAGGTAAATGTGATGCCTCATCTCCATAGGCACCTGCATACACACACAACTTTAAAATAATAAATACTTCATTAATGCTTCCATAATATAAAAAATATAAATTCATTTGAAAACCTCTTTTTTTTTCCAAGACACGGTTTTGCAGTGGGAATTTTGGTTTCTTTAAAAAACCCAGTTATGTTACATAAATACGTTTTTGTTTTAATCCCAGGTGTCGGATGAGAGGCTATTTCACAGCAGATGATTATGATTTACTAGTTCACTAGCAGGGGTGTGATTTATTTTTGCCTGCTGGGGTTCACAGTTATGAGTCTGCCTTAATTCTGGGGTAGGTACTCTGGAGAGGGTATAAATGGGAGAGCCACCAGAGGGCCTGTATTGCTGTTTGGAGATATCCTGTTAACAAAGACTGGACTTGCCCCTAGGAACCCAAAGTCCCTATCATCAGGAAGTAGCCTAAAGAGATCTATGCCACCTTTCCCCTCTAACCATCTTTCTCTCCTACCTAATGTTGGGGGGTTGGAAGGGATAAGGGTGAAATAAGGGTTGGAAGGGAGGTAGAGATATAAGAACCCAATAAAGTACCGAACAGTTACACCAAACAGGGTTTCTCTATGTAGCTCTCTCTGGCTGTCCTGAAAGTCCATCTATAGAACAGGCTGGCCTCAAACTTAAGAGATCCTCCTGCTTCTGCCTCCCGAGTGCTGGGATTAAAGGCCTACACCACCAAGAATGTTAAATACAGAAATGGTGGCACATACATGTAATCTAAGTACTTGGGGCAAAAGCAGTAGTGCCACAAATGGGAGGTTAGCCTGATCCATAGAGCAAGTTCCAGATCAGTTAGGCTTTGCTAGCAAGACTATTTCTAAATAAACAGAGAGTCTCTGAAGAACCTAATCAGGGCATGTAAACACAGGCATACAATGGATATACCTCATACAGCTTGGCATTACCCATGCACTACTGGTTTTGCAGGCATGCAGAACTATGGTAAGAGTTAAGGGTCACAGAGGCTTGATCCAAGGTTCCAGAAAATAAGCAAACAAAAGAAGCAATGTGTAGCATGCAAAATCAGATTTATGTTAAGAACCTTAGATCTGTTCATGAAGCTGTGAAAGGTAAACCTGAGTTGCAAATGCAATTCTAGGATGTTGAAGATACCCAAGCTGCAGACATCACCAAATGGAGCTGGCCCAAGAAAGAGTCCACATGTGCTACATGTAAGACTGACCAAGCCTGTTGAAACCCACATGGTACAAGTCCAGATGCTAAATATGAAACTACAGGTTTGGTATTTGCTCTTCTGGGCTTCAGTCTTGCTTTAGTCTGGTATTTCTTAGCTATCTTTCTATTCTTCCATTTTAGAAAGCAACGTTCTGCTGGGTGTTGGTGACGCACGCCTTTAATCCCAGCACTTGGGAGGCAGAGGCAGGAGGATTTCTGAGTTTGAGGCCAGCCTGGTCTACAAAGTGAGTTCCAGGACAGCCAGGGCTACACAGAGAAACCCTGTCTCGAAAACCAAAAAAAAAAAAAAAAAGAAAGCAACGTTTTTACTCTGTGTATATTGGAAGTACTTAACATTTTTATTTTTTTTATTTTCAACAAGAGTTCACAGCTATGAGTTTGCCTTAAGTCTCAAAATACTCTTTGAACTTTTAAACAGTACTGGGATGGTTAAGACCATGGGGATTTGTACAGCTGGAGTGAATATATCCTGCATTACAAAATGTCCTAAGTCTATGGGACCAAAGAGAGAATGTTATAAATATTAAAATGCCTTCCACACCCATGTGTTTAATGAACATCTGGTCTCCAACTGATGGCACTGTTTTAGGAGATTTTGGTATTTTCAGGAGATATTACCTAGCTAGCAGAAGTAGATTGCTGGAGTGGGCCTTGAAGATGGTACCTCCACTTCTTAGTACATCCCAGGCTCTGTGTTCTCTTAAGTTATTTCTGATTATTTCCTCACAGCACTGTGTAATGGCTTATTTCACTTTACAAATTGTCTCTAACTCCTCATTCTCCTTATAACTGAATCCTCCACGAGTGTGTATGCATAAAGACATTCTTTCCACGAGTGTGTATGCATAAAGACATTCTTTCCCACTCAGTCCCTGATGGGCACCTGAGTTGCCTCTGTATCTTGGATAATGTGATCAGTGCTGAAAGAGACAAGGTTGTGTGGGTGTCTCTTCTGACTACATCTCCCTTGGATATATACCTAGGTATGGGATTGCTTGGTCATAAGTACTTTCATTTTTTAGTTTTTTGGGTTTCTCCCATCCTGGGTCCATTTTAGCAGTATTAATTTACATTCCTTCCAACTATACATCACAGCTCCCCTTTCCACTTTTTTAGTTAGGCTCACTAACTAAAATATTACTGTCTTTTTGTTAACTGTCAGTTTAACTGGGATGAGATCACATCAATTATGTTAATTTACATGCCCCAATAATCCATTTAACTGAGTTTAAATTCTAACTTTATTTTTATATATTTCCTTCAAGACATGACTTCACTATGTAGCACCTGGCTAGCCTCAAACTCATAGAGATGCACCTGTTTCTGCTTCCCAAGCATGGGCCAGTGTCCTGATAAATTCTAATTTTAGTTCAACCTCTACAAGACACACACACACACACCCTGAAAGCCAGGACAGGTGGTATTGGCACTTGGGAGAAATGGCCACAGAAAATCACGAAGGGAAAGGCTCACTTGACCCAATGAACTGTTTTATTACAATTCCCACTGGCCCACACCGAGCACATTTTGGGGGTTAGCAGTTGGTATGGCCAATATTGGCTAACTGGTCTCCATTTTATATAAAGGCAACTCAATGAGAGCCAGAACCCAACTGGGGATCAAGCTCCAAAGCAGAACAGTGGCAGCTATATTAAAAGGCCTTCTACCACCCAATCACTGAGGTCTAGCTACACAAAACTGCTTCTCTTCTCCCCGACAAAGTACCCTCACATTTCAAAATTCTCCCACAAATGTAGTCTGCCTTCAACTTGAGAACCATGTTCAAGAACACTTTCCATACCCAAATAAGTTGACACCAAAAACTAACACCCTTTACTAAGGGTGTTAAAACATTAAATGTTCAAGAATAAGGGTTAGGGATAACTCAAAGGTTAAGTGCTTGCTTTGCATGTAGAGGAACTTGAATTTGATCCCCAGTACGACACACATTCACAAAGATTAAACATATTAAAAATGAAGCTTTCAGCCAAGTAGGGTAGCACATGCCTGTTTGTAATGAAAGCACTCAGAAGGCAGAGGCAGGAGGATCACATGTTCAAGTTGTGACAGGACTACATAGTTCAAGGCCACCTATGGCTCACCAACCAAATAAATAAATACAAATAAAAAAAGACAATGCTTCCACTTGTTGCTTTTTAACAACCTCAAGAAACTCACGGACAGTGGCTAAAAAGATGGCTCAGCAGTTAAGAACACTGCCTGCTCTTCCAGAAGACATGGGTTTAATTCCCACCACCAACATGGTGACTTACAATCCTCTGTAACTCCAGTTCCAGGGTATCTGATTCCCTCTTCTGGCCTCTGTGGGCATCAGGCACCCAAGTGGTACAGAGATATACATGTAGGCAAAACACTTATATAACATAAAATAAAAAAGACAGGGTTGAAGAAATAGCCCCGAGTCAAGAGCATATGCTGCTCTTTAAGAGGATCTGAGTTTGAATCCCAACACCCATGCTGGGTAGCTCATAACCACCAGAAGATCAGACACCCTCCTGCACACAAGGCAGACACAGACACACACAGAGAGAGAATAAATATATTTATTTATAAATATAATAATAATAATAATAAAATAAATATAATAAATATAATAAATAAAATAAATAAATATATAAATAAATATATAATAAAATATATAAATATATTTTAATATATATAATAAATATATATAATAAATATATAATAAAATATATAAATAAATATATAAATATATATTTATTTATATATAAATATATTTTATATATTTATATATAAATATATTTATTTATATATAAAAATATATTTATATATAAATATATATAAATATATTTATAAAAAATATATAAATAAATAAATAATAAATAAATATATAAATAAATAAAATAAAATAAATATAATAAATATAATAATATAATAAATATAATAAATATAATAAATATATTTATTCTCTCTCTGTGTGTGTGATATTTATTTATTCTCTGTGTATGTGTGTGTGTGTGTGTGTCTGTGTCTGTGTGTGTTTTAAATTTTATGGGCAGCCAGAACAAAGCCTTCAGCAACAGTGGAGCCTAATCTCTGGAGAGGAGGTGACCAAAAGGCTAATAAGTAAACACGATACAGAAAAAGAAGGAAATGGTGACTGAGAGCACACAAAAAAATTCTATCCCACCCAGGAATACAAGGCAGCTAAGAGCAGAAAGGGTCAACTAGAGAGGAGCATTAGCCCAAGGAAAGGGTACTATGTAGTTGTAAATAAGATGGCCATAAGACAACTGACAACCATTCTGAAGAATGTTATGTTATGGCCTTGAGTGGACCACAAAGAGCAACCCAACACAGAAGTCAAAGCACCAGCAAATGCCTCACAGGGACAACAGTATCAGCAACATTATGAGACAGTTATTGTACAGTTGGATGATCAGGGTACCTACACAACAGTTTCATTACATAATCCCAAACACTTTTTTAAAGTTAGAAGAATAGAATAAAAGGAAATATCGACACTTTCGTCATTAGACTATCCTGAGATTTAAAACATTTGGTGGGGAGGAAGGTGTGGAGTACACCCTCCATCCTCCACCCTCTGTACTCAGGTGACAGAGGCAGGTAGATCTCTTTTGAGTTCGCGGTCAGCCTGTTTCAGGCCAGCCAGAACTACTCAGTGAGACCAAGATTTTTAATAAATAAATAAATAATAAATAAATGAATAAATAAATAAATAAATAAGGGGTTGAGGGGCGCCTGGGCACCGCAGCAGGCACCAGCACTCCCAGCTACTCAAGAGACTGAGGTAGGAAGATAACCTGAGTCCAGGGTCCGAGGCCAGCCTGCGACACCAAGTAAGATTCATCTCAGAAACAACTAAAACAGTCAGGCATGATGGCTCACACCTGCAAGCATCTGGATTGCTTAAGAATTACAGACCAGCTTAGGCTACTCAATGAGTTCCGTCCAGGCTGATTCTGAGACTTTTGTCTCAGAAAATCTAAATACGTAAAAAGAAGGTTTAAAGTTAACCCATTCAAAGTGTACAATCAATTCTCATTCTCATTCTCTCTCTCTCTCTCTCTCTCTCTCTCTCTCTCTCTCTCTCTCTCACACACACACACACACACACACACACACACACACACACACACACAAGAACCGCGGATCTTCGTGAGCTCAAGCCCAGCCCCGGTTTAAATGGCGACTTAAAAAGGCCAGCCAGGGCTCCACGGTGAAACCCTGTCTTATAATGGAAAAACAAAACAAGAACCGTTTTTTGTCACACGTACAATCGAGAGCACAAGTGCCAGGGATGAGCGCAACCCCCAATTCCAAGTCGCGATGCTCCCGGACACCGGACCTAGGGACAGACCTGCGAAGACTGCAGCTCGGCGGCTGACGGTGCCCCTCAGAGCCCCGGCCCGGGGAGCTCTCCCAGGTCCCCGGCGTCCTTCCCGCTCAAGGCTCTACGTCGCGAAAGGAAGCCGCGCGCCGCCGACCAACGGAGCCGCGGGCGTTAGGAGCCCCGCCTTCCCGAGCGCTCCGAAACGGCCGCGCGCCTGCCCAGAACCCAGCACGCGAGAGTGCGGACCAGAGAAGGGCCTTCCCCAGGCCGGACCACGCGCCGAGCCACGGGTCCCTTCTCAGCGCCGCCCGGCCCCTCGGCCCCGCCCGCCCACGACAAAGCGCCGCCGCGGCCTGGGCCCGACGCGACGCGAGCGGCAGGCACCGCTGAAGACGACCACCCGGCAGGCCACGGCCGCCTGCCACCCACCATCCCGCCTCTTACCCCGCTGACGCCGTCCCGTTCACTTGCACCGCGAGCCGCGCTCCGTCGCGTCAGGACAGCCGGGAGGCTCGAGCGCGCCACAGCCGCTCGGCGCATCCGGGTCCGCGGGCACAGGAAGTAGCAGCGCCGGAGCTACGGCGAGCGGCGAGGGACTAACGGTACCTGTCCTGTAGCGCCGGTCACAACCGCGCGAGGTCGCCTGAAGCTGAGGCGTTGATGATGGCGGAGGCAGGACCGAAGCGGCTTCTGGCCCAGCCGGTTAGGGGCGGGGCTATATGTAGGAGGCGCGCTGGGCGGGGTTTGAAGAGCGGAGAGCTACCTCGGAGCCGCCTCCGAAAGGCCTTGTCGGTGCGAGGCGGGACCGCTTCGGTCAGTACGACGCAAGTCGGAGCACTCCCAGAGTGGGGCTGGGAACTGCGACGGTGTCCGCGGGCTGGGGCGTGGCCTCATCCGTACGAGGCGGAGCCTCAGGGTTCGGGGAAGTTCGGATAGACTCGGGGAGGGGCGTGGCCTCGTCTGTACGAGGTGGAGCCTCAGAGCTCGGGGAAGTTCGGATAGACTCGGGGAGGGGCGTGGCCTCGTCGGTTGGAGGCGGTCTCCAAGTTTCGCTCAGTTAAGCTACCGGACGACTGGCTCCGGCCGGTGGGGGCGGACCTGATTGAGTCCTCTGGGTTCTCTCTGTCTCGGTGGGAAATAGGGGACTAGCCCTATGAAAAAAAAAGGAGCCTGAGTCGCAGTAAGCAGAAATCTGAAAATACATCCAGCATCATTAGGCATCAGAGAAATGCACGAGAAACCACAACCAAGAGGAGGTAAGATTGCTGTACAAGTTTGAAAAAGATGATAATTTTAAAAATACTATAAAAAAGGAAGAACTTAACTGAGCTTGGTGCCACAAGACTGTAATCCAGTGGTTCTCAACCTATGGGTCACATATAAGATATCCGGCATATCAGATATTTATTTCCACCACAACTTATAGCAGTAGCAAAATTAGTTATGAAGTACCAATGAAATATGGTTGGGGGGGGGTCACCATAACATGGGGAGCTGTATTGAAGAGTCACAGCATCAAGATGTTTGAGAACCACTGCTGTAATACCAGAACTTGAGGCTGAAGCAGAAAGATCTGGGGTTCAAAGCTGGCTTCACCCATATATCATGTTTGAGGCTTTCCTGGAATACATGAGACCCCCCCCCCATCTCAAAATAAAGAACAGGAGGGAAGTGTGTTAAGAAGGAGCCAGAGAATGTTGTAGGAAATAAGGGGAAAAGAAGGTGGATATGACTAAAACATACATGCATGAAACCATCAGATCATAATAAACAATCTTTTTTAAAGCTCAGGATAGGGATTGGAGAGACAGCTCAGCAATTAAGAGCACTGACTGCTCTTCCAGAGGTCTTGAGTTCAATTCCCAGCAACCACATGGTGGCTCACAACCATCTGTAATGGGATCCGACGCCCTCTTCTGGTGTGTCTGAAACAGCTACAGTGTACTCATATACATAAATAAATCTTTGGAAAATAAAAAGTTCAGGACAGCTGGAAAGATGGCTTAGCCATGAGAGGACCTGAATTAGCTCCAGATCTGACACCCACAGGCTTTCACATATACATGACATAGATGCACACAAACACATACACATGACATAGATACACATACACATTCACATACACATGACAGATACACACACACATTCACATACACATGACATAGATACACACACACACATACACACAAACACATACACATGACATAGATACACATACACATTCACATACACATGACAGATACACACACACATTCACATACACATGACATAGATACACACACACATACACACACACACAAACACATACACATGACATACACACATTCACATACACATGACATAGATACACACATACACACACACACAAATAATAATTTTTAGAAACTTACAGGGTTTCTGGGCACTACTGCTCTTGCAGAGAACCAGAATGAAGTTCCTAGCACCCACATCGGGGAGCTTATAGGTACACACATACACATACTTTTTTTAAAGACTTTTTTTTTAATTAGGTGTGTTCAGTGTGTCTTTAAGTTCGAGTATGTGTGCATGAATGAGTGCCCTCAGAGACCAGAAGAGAGGGCTAAATCCTCTAGAGCTGGAATTATAGGTGGATATAAGCTGCTCAGCATGGGTCCTGGAAACCGAACCTGGGTCCTTTAAGACCAGCAGGCACCTCTAACTGCTAAGCCATCCCACTAATTGTCTATAAATGTTTTGCCTGCCTGAATTGCAGCCTTTTGGGTCATCTGGCACTGGAGTTACAGATAGTTGTGAGCTACCATATTGGTGCTGGAAAGAAAACCCAAGTCCTCTGCAAAAAAAAAAAAAAAAAAGCTACCCATTTTGGGGACCCAACCCCTCCCTGCTTTACAGAGCTGTTACTCCTCTAAAGCTGCTTGCTTGCCATTCCGAACAAACCAAAACTGCATGCAGGTCATGGGATGAAGCCATCTGTGCAGGTCTAAAGGCCCCATGACACTGACTGTGCTAGAAATTTGAGAATGTCCCACCCATAAGTCAAGAGAGGTCTGGGAGGAGTTCACTGGGCTGAAGGGGCATTCCAAGTCTAGTGCTGAGGTAGTGGCCGTGGGTGTCCAGTGAGGATGGGTACGTGGGAGGCACCAACTGCTGAGGGACATGAACAGTCATGCAAGGTTAAGAAAGGAGACCCAAAAGGAGGTGAAGAATACAAGGGCACGAAAGTGGGGGCTGCTGAAGCATGGTCTCCCCAAGAACAGGCGGCATGAAATCACCAGTGTAGCCACTTGAGAGAAACCTGGAATGGTCTCAGAGGATAGGTCTGGATGGAAAAATGAGAGTATCAGCAGCAGCTGGGAGCAGACCGCTAGCACTAGTGGCTACATCTATTGCCTTCCCAGTCAGCCACACCCTGTGCTGACCCCATGCCAGCCCCTCAGCTATCCCCAACACAGCAGTGTACCACTCGTCTCACGGCCAGAAAAGGAAAACAGGAAAAGACTAATTCACTAAGCAAAACATATTTAATAAGAAAAAAAATCACTTCTTCTTTTAAAAAGTGTCCTTTCATGCTAAGGTGTATACACACAATGCATGGGCTAAAATAGGCAGCTGATTCCTGGGATGAGAATTTAATATCCTGAGGTTATGAAGCCAGGTTGCATCCACAAGCTGGCCCCCGGATTCTTGGCTTCCCCTGGGTGACAGGCAGGTGCAGAGATTCCAGCCTCAGCACTCACAGCAGTGGCAGGATCTATGGTTTCAGTCAGTGTCTCCATCCCCTTCACTGCCCTCCAGGGAACTGGGGACCTGTAAGAAAGGGGCAAACAGGAAAAGGACCGTGAGACCCAACTTGTAAGTACTCCCATGTGTGGGCACAGGGAAAAACCACGGAATCCTGGGTATGGTGCCAAGGGCTTGTGCTGAGGGAAGGAAGGCCACAGGAACAGACTGAAGCTGAACAAGCAGCCTACGCCCTTAGAGGTAACCAGACACACTGCTCAGCTGCCGCAGCCCAATGCCAGCCAGGCCTAGGGGTCAACAACTACTTCAGCAGGCAGCCAAGACCACGGTGGGGCTGGAGGAGGTGGCCCACTCACTCCTCCAGGGGCTGTGCGACTTTGGGGATTCTCTGAGACTCAGCTTGTTATCTACCACGCAGCCTACCCAGCTAATGCGTGCACACCGTACCCACTCTAGACCCAGCTCCTACCTTGGCGCCTGTGTCGGCCGCTCCAAGTGCAGTGCCGCTGAAGTTGTGGATCGGCAACGTGTTAAGCCACCGGGCCATGGACCGCTCGTTCCGCTCAGTGCTGACAATGGTAGGGTAGATATATTGCTCCTTGAAAGCAGTCACCTTCCCTTCCTCCTGCGTCCAGTCCAGGGGCTCATGCAGTCCGTCACTGCCAAAGCGTTGATTGTACTTCTCAAAGTGAACCCTCTCCAGGACTAAGCCAAGCCCTGGTGCCTTGGGCACATCCACCTTCTCCTCGCCCCAACTGAGCTCGAGGACACTCTCAGGGGCGTAACCCTTCACAATGGCTACCACCAGGCCAACCATCTTCCGGATCTGGTGCATCATGAAGCTCTGGCCCTTCACTTTGATCACAGCAAACTCCAGGCCCTCACGTACAAAGGGCTCCTCGCAGTACATCTCCAGAATGTAGCGGCGCGCACTGGGCTCTCTTGGCCCCTTCTGTGAGGTGAAGTTATGGAAGTTATGGGTGCCTTTGTAGCAGGCCAGAAGCCGGTTGACCTGCTGCAGAGTCTCTGCACTCAGGCGATAGCTCTCATCCTGTACATCCCGGTCCTTGTGAGCAAAGGCAAAGGTAGGTAGCATGTAGCAATAGGTCCTGGCGTCACACTTGTTCTTGGAGTTGAACCCGCCTGTGACCCTCTTCAATCCTAGGGGACAGGATGTAAGAAACCCAGGTGAGCAGAAAGACTTCCAAGGTGTACCATGGTTCTGGTACCACTTGCCCAGGATAGGCACCCAGTCCTGATTCCGAACTCAGAATCCACACAGTGCTGAAGCTCAGAATGAAGCAAACTGAAAAGACAAAGAAACCTAAGGGTCTACTGAGAGTGGACTCGGCAAACATACCACGCCCAAGTTAAAAATCTGCAGTGCAGGTCTGGAGAGATGGTTCAACACTTAAGAACACTGGGTGCTCTTCCAGAGGACCCTGATTATGTTCCGAGCACCCACATGGTAACTCAACTATATGTAACTCCAGTTGCAGAGGACCTGACACCTTCTCACAGACATTCATGTAGGCAAAACACCAATACACATAAAATAAATGTTTTTTAAAGAAATCTGTAGTGCAGCTTTTGGCCAGGCCTTCAGTTACGAGCCATCGAAGTTGCAGTAGCTAGGACCTGGAATACCAGAAGTCTTTCTTCAGACACAGAAGCAGATTCCAACAACAAGAAAAATGCTAACTGAACAAAACTGGAGGTTCTCACCCCTAGCAGAGGAGCTGTTGGCATGGCAACTGATGGCTGCTGGGCAGAGAGAGTCAATTTTCTGTTAGGCATTTAGAGACTACCCATGCTCCAGCCGATGCTCCTATACATACAAGTGGCACTAAGTCAGGGGAAAAGTGCTATAGAAGAAGCAAGGAGAGATTAGGGACATTCTGATCAAACCCTTCACATACATGCATGAAATTCTCAAACAATTAAAAAAAAAATAATTGGGCTGAGTACAGTGGCAAATGCCTTTAATCCTAGCACTCAGCAATCCGAGGCCAGCCTGGTCTACATAGTGAGTTCCAAGATAGCCAAGGCTACATACTGGGACTCCGTTTCAAACAAAACAAAAGCCAACACCAAGCTAGAGGTTCTTCCCAGGTAATTTATTAAATATTCTTCCTGGACATGAAGAGCAAGACACATCAAAGGCGACCAAAGGTGACCTTTATAGAGTTTACTCTGGAAGACTCCAGGGTGAAACTGTCCTCAGGTCAGAAAAAACAGCACCAAACCAAATAAAACTGTACCCCACTAGCCAAGCACACCGGTGCACATTTGACCCAGCATCCAGGCTGAGGCACGAAGACCACAAACTCAAGAACAGCATGGAGGTGACAGACAGCAAGGCCCTCAGCAGGCCTCGCTTGCTCATTTATTTACGTGCTACTTATTTAGATTTTATTCTTGAGAGAGTTTCACTCTGTGGCCAGGATGGATAAGAACTCCCTGCTCTCTTCAGTCTTAACACAGCTGGCTCTCTTTTTTCTTTTTTTTCCTTCCCTCTTCAATGCCTGACAAGAAGTTTCTTTTTTTTTTTAAAGATTTATTTATTATTTTATATTAGTACACTGTAGCTGTCTTCAGACACCAGAAGAGGGCATCAGATCTCTTTACAGATGGTTGTGGGCCACCATGTGGTTGCTGGGATTTGAACTCAGGACCTTCGGAAGAGCAGTTGGTGCTCTTAACCGCTGAGCCATCTCTCCAGCCCTTAAAGATTTTTTTTTTTTTTTTTTTTTTGGTTTTTCGAGACAGGTTTCTCTGTATAGCCCTGGCTGTCCTGGAACTCGCTCTGTAGACCAGGCTGGCCTCGAACTCAGAAATCCACCTGCCTCTGCCTCCCAAGTGCTAGGATTAAAGGCGTGCGCCACCACCGCCCAGCCTGTTTTTCTTTTCTAATAAAGAAACTTCTTAGCCGGGCGGTGGTGGCGCACACCTTTAATCCCAGCACTTGGGAGGCAGAGGCAGGCGGTTTTCTGAGTTCGAGGCCAGCCTGGTCTACAGAGCGAGTTCCAGGACAGCCCGGGCTACACAGAGAAACCCTGTCTCGAAAAAAAAAAAAAGAAAGAAAAACAGAGTGACAAAACTTATACTTAAGGAACCTTATGTTTCTTTTTATAAATAGAGAACCTGGAACTCATTCGTGTAACCAGGTTAGCCTGGACCTTCTGGCAATCCTCATTCCTAAGACTCTCAAATACTGGGATTACAAACATGAACCGTCAATAGCCCTGGTTAGATTTTTTCTTTTTATTTTAAATTATTGACAGAAGGAGTTTTAGGGAAGACAAGCATAGGGCTAGATTTAGGCTTTTGAAAAAAGTCCAACATTTTACAAGATTATCAGGATTAATTTCTTCAAGTTTTAAATACAATAGATTCCCACCCCCAGCTGAGGAATACTCTTTTGTCAACACACACACAAATATACACAAAACATGAACACACACACACAAACAAAACGAATACACACACACACATAAACACACAATCAAAACATGAATACACAAATACACAGAAACATAAACAAACACAAACATACACAAACACATCCCCTCCCCACAAATACTTGAATGGAATAACAGGACTCAGGAATGACAGAATTTAGTGGGCTACAAATCAGAAGTTTTAAAGTACAGTGACAGTGTACGCATATACATTAAATAAATAAATCTGATTATGCAGAATGGTACTTTTGGAGCGACATACTGATAGGTAAATTATCATACTGATGGGTAAATTATCATGGTATCTGTGATTTACTGAATGGAAGAGCTGGCTTTTTTTTAAAAAAAGAAGTGGGCTACGGAGTATAGCTCAGAGACAGAAAACTTGGCTATTACTAAATGTTTTAATCCCGGCACTCAGGAGGCAGATCTCTGTGGGTTCCGGACCAGCCTTGTCTATACAGCAGAGTTCCAGACCAGCCAGGACTACACACTGAGAGCCTACCTAGAGATGGGGGGTAGGGGAGAAGAAGAGGGAAAGACTTGACCAGTGTGTACAAGACCCTGGACTTAAGCCCTAGTATTGCCAACAAAATAAATAAATACAAAGTTGGTTTTGTTTGTTTGGTTTTGTTTTTTTTAAAGCCAGGTGTGGTAGTGCACTCCTTTAATCCCAGAACTCAGGGGCAGAAATAATCAGATCTCTGTAAATCCAAGGCCAACCTTGTCTACCTAGGGAGTTCCAGGACAGCTAGGGTTATGCAAAAAGACCTTGTCTCAAAAAAAAAAAAAAAGTTAAAGGGGCTAGAAATAGCACTTGGAACAAACATAAAGGCTCCAGGTTCTAAAAGTTACAAGAGAGCACCGCTGGCCCTATTTTAACTCTCTGCTACTCATAACCATTGTTTATGAGAAAAGTACCCACAGATTATCAGAGCAGTACAGTCAAAGGCCGTGCAACTGTGCTCTCAGCTAGCCAATCCTGAGGAGCAACACTGAACCTTCACAGCACCCAGCTGAGTACCTGCTTGGCCAGAGGCGGCAGGACAAGCACAGCCTCCGTCCAAATGGTGGATCACACAGGGAAGCTTACCCAGAATCCGAATGTGGGATGGAAGGTGGCTGTTGATCTTGTCCAGAATGTCATCAATTAGCCACACCTTTAGGGATACCACCTGCCCAGCTGCAGACACACCCTGAAACAAAGAAAACAGAGCAGAGGTGGGTGAAGAGCCTCGTCCTCCAACACAACCCTCACATCCTGGTCCAGAGGCGGAAGGCGGGTGCTTTTGGGAATGAGTCTTCCATATGTGACCCTAGCTGGCCTGGAACTCACTTACATATACCAAGCCAACCTCCAACTTGTATTAGTCTTGCCACAATCCCTCCTCACCTGCTGGGACGGCAAATGTGCATAAGAAGGCCCAGAGTTCTAATTGTTATTTGTTGTAAGACAAGAGTCTGGCTATATATCTATCAAAGGCTGGCCTTGAACTCTGTAGCCTAGGGTATCTTCAAACTAGGAGTTCTCCCACTTGCCCCACCATTCCTAGCTGTGCCATAGAATATCTGTTATCACCCTGATCTATACACAGCAGGCTCCTTCAGAGGTCATAAACACCTACCAACTAGGGGCCAGCCGTATGGCTCTATGTCCCAGGCCCAGGAATGTGATGTAGCCTCTAAAGATGTGACCCCCCCAAGTACCACCATCAACTAGAAATTGAGTCCAGGATGAATACCCACATCAGTTAGAGACAGTGGGACTTGTTCTTGTGATTTGAAGTACAAAAGCTAGGCCATCAGTCATAGGCAACATGCCTATCACGTAGGTACACAGCATTGTCAAAGACCTCTCACCTGGGCAGGAGAGATGGCTGAGTAAGTGTTAATACTGCCATGCAAGCCTGCACATCCCTGAAACCCATGGAGGACTGACATCCTCTTGTACACACCTATACTCTCACACAATAATAATGATGATAATGCAATATTAAAATTATAATTTAAAAAGTCCTGGTGCCCACATAGCGTGAAGACAGTTCCCACTGGGAGGCGCTCATACTGACTGATTGTTGCAACGAACACATCTTGGCTGTGCAGATACATGATATACAGACTGTTAGGATTAGCCTTACCTAGTGGAAGAGGAAGCCAATGTACAGGCAAAAGCAGACAGAGGTTCCCAAAGGCTACGGGGACAGATAGAAGAAATGCCAGAGGCTGGGGACACCAGTACAAACCGCCGCACTGTAGGCTACTGTTCATAATCTGTTTCTCTTGAAGCTAGAACTTCCATCACTGTGAGACCTGCCTTGTTTAGAACCAAAACAGCCCCCGGTGGTCTCTGCTGGAACCTGTGGAATTCCAGACTAGTGTGTAGCCCCGGTTGTCGTGGAACTCACTGTCTATACCAGGCTGGACTCAAACTCCTCAATCCACCTCCCTCTGCCTCCCGAGTGCTGGGATTAAAGGCATGCGCCACCACTACCCAGCTAGTCATCCCCTTTTTTTTTTAAACTATTGCATATTCTCTATATGCATAATTATGTGCACAAGGTACCCGAAAATGCCAGAGGTATTGGATCCCCTGTAGTTGGAGTTATGGGAGGTGTGAGCCGCAGGATGTGGGTGTTAAGAACCAAACTCTAATCCTCTGAAGAGCAGTAATTGTTCTTAACTGTCGAATCCTCTCTCCAATCAAATAAATCATCTCTCTCTCTCTCTCTCTCTCTCTCTCTCTCTCTCTCTTTCAGAACTATCCAAGGAAAGCAAAGGCCAGCGAAGACAGGGTCTTGTGCAGCCCACCTGGAATGCAGCAACAGCTCGGTAATCTGTACTCCTGGCCCCTCCGTTCAACAAAACAACGCGTTCTTTCCCTCAAATACTGGCATGACAGACAAGTGCCACCAACTCAGCCAACCTAAGCTAATTTTTTTTTCTAACCAAAACAGAGCACAAAACATGTCACTACTATCAGAACTGCTATCATGACTCAACAGGCATGACCCCTGGCTAGGATCCCTTCTGACAGGTGAACCCTGAGACCGTGGGACTAGCGGCAGGCAAATAGGACACATACCTTGTCTGTGCGAGCACACCGCTGGAAAGACATCTTCCTCATATCTGTGCCATGGTTTTCAGGGATACAACCTGCCTGGACTAAGGCAGATACCAAGTCGTCTTCAATGGTCCTGAACTGGGAGGACCCCAGATTCCTCTAAAGAGAAAAGTGGATAGCCTGTTTTCATGAGCTCATGGGAAGGAGGCACGCCAGAAAGCTGACCATCACTTCTGGAACCAACTCTAAGTCTTAACGCTGTGCCTCTCAGCCTTCCCTAACCATAGGTTGACGGTGTTCATGACCCCATGAGGTCAGACACCTCGGCATCCCACCAATCCTCAGAATAGAGACTAGATCCAAGACCCCCAAGGGAAGCAAGGCATGAGAACACTTCAGCCGTGCTCCCTGGCTGGCTGAGACCGTCTTTTCAAAGCCTGCTCTGCCCTTCATTTCCCATTGCCACAGATGAAGTCAGGAACACTTCCCAAGTGACATAAAAAGACTGTAACAAAAAGTGACCACAACCCTCACTCAGTTCTGTGAGACAGGCATCTCTGTCATATCTCAAGTGGGGAAACAGGTAAACAGGATATTACTGAGAAAGACAGCCTTAAAAAAAAAGCCTTACGAGGTCAGAATTACTACTCCCCAAAAGCAGACCAGTCGCCCCAGAAAAGCAGTGCAATGTGCACGTCCTCAGGAATGTCACAGCCTAGGCCACATGACAAGCACCGCCTAGCCTGAAGACACCACTCTTTACCCACTCTCAGGGCACCATGAGTTTCACTGCTGAAGCCTATGTGTTTCTTACTGGAGAGGGACAAAGCCCAACTGTCCTTGAACTTGGCAATCCTCCTGCATCAACTTCCCGAATGCCAGGATGACAGGCTATGTGCCACCATCCCAGTCGGCCTACGGTTTCTTAAAAGCAAAATAGAACATGACTTATGTCCACCGCCGTCATTCATTCTCAAAGTCACCATCATGCCACGACAAACGGCGTTCTAGAGCCACTGTTTTGGTTGGACACATCACAGCAATGAACTCCATCCTGTGGCTCAAGATTAAGGTTAAAAAGTGGGGAAAGTGACCAAGAGAGGCGGCTCAGTGTTTAGAGCACTGTCTGCTCTTCTAGAGAACTGGGTTTGATTCTCAGCACCCAGATGGCAGCTCACAAGTGCCTGTCACTCCAGCCCCAGGGGATAGTGCACCCTCTGCTGGCCTCTGAGAGCAGTACATGCACACAGTACACAGACATGCAGGCAGGCAAAACCACCCATGTACACAGAAAAAAATAAAGCTTAAAATTTGTCTCAAAGAAAAAATTAGAAATTGAAACAATGTCAACAGCTGAGGTGACAAGAATGAACAAGATTCTACCCACACTGGTCCCTTCACATGAGTCTGGTCGGTGGGTTAAGAGACAGAGCCTAGCTTGCCCCAGGCCCTCTAGTGCTCTTCAGCTGCCCCTCAGGATAGCACCTGGCAGCAATCGGGTCCCCACTCTCAGTAAACCTGCTCATGTCCCACAGTTCCCCAGGTACAGTGCAGGCACCACCCTAACAATGAAGACCCACTGCTCCCAAGGTCACATGTCATTCAGCCACAGAGCTGTCCTAACCACAGTGGAAGAAAACCACCCAAGACTCTCATGGAGGACTCTGCATTTCTGCCATTTACTGGGATGGGCCTTGCTCTGAGTAGCATCAGGGAACCAAGGGCTGACTCAGGTAGGGGCTGTCTGGACGCAGCTCTCCTCACCTGCATGCCGTGGTAGCCCTTGCCCGAGTAGGCCATGAGCAGCACAATTTTGCGCTTTGGCAGCTTGCGTGGAGGCTCTTCATCCTCACCGCCCTTGACCCTCTTGGCAGGATGCTCCGTCTCCTCCCAGACCCAGCCACCTCGGCCCTTCCTGTCCGGTTGGTGTGAGGCCAGCGCTGGTGGCACCTTGTTTCCAGCCATAGGCGGCAGGCTGAGAAAAACAGGCATGAGTGACCAAGGTGGTAAAAGGGTACAAAACCAGAGACTAACGAGAGAACCCAGCTCTGCCTGCCTCGGCGGTCTCTGAGGACCTTGCCTAAAGACAAACCAGCCTGGTTCATCAATGACAGAGTGGCTGGGGTGGCGCAACAGCGGTAACTCGGGTGGAGTTTAAGGCAGAGCTGGACACGGGCAGGCAGGACAGAACAAGGCAGCAATGGAAACAAGACACAGGTAAGCAATTAAAGACAAGACAGCTCGGGGCAGTAGTGGGGACTCAGTACAGAGAGAGCCGGTCGCGGGGTCTTTACCCGGGCACGCGCGGACCTGGGCGCGCCGTCCACCGTCCCCAGGCTCTCAGCAGTGCGGCCCACAGGCGGGGGGAGCCCATGCGCTGCGGGGTGGCGGGCGCCGACCCGGGACCTCAGCGATCCCTGCCGAACTCTGCAGCCCCGAAATCCCTGCCCTGTCTTCCAGATTTCCTGGCTCCGACTCTGCGGCGCCCCTGATCCTAGGCTGACCTGTGACCCCCGCAGCCCCTGCCCACCCCACCCCCTAGAGATCGCTCAGCCGGCGCGCTCGAAGAGGGAGGAAAGTCCCGCCGGACCCACTCACGGCACCGCGGAACCCCGAAGCTGACCACGTGCACCAAGGCGGAAGCGGGCAAGCGTTGGAAGGCGGCCGAAGGCGGACAAAAGTCTTTCTGGGACGCGCCTAGTGGGGTGGACCCAGTGGGTGGGGCTTCCCACCAGGATCCAAGCCAGTCTAAATGCAGTTCTCCAGAGAAGGGAAAGGCTCGTGCTTGGCGCGGCTGGAAAAGTGAAACCACCTTCTTAAAATGTGCAGGTTAGGAAAGCACCAGGGAGCCATGCAGCAGGTAATAACTGCTGACGCCCAGATAGCCCCAGCACCGACTCAGTGCTACTGAGCAGGCCCTTACCTGGTCCATGGCACCAGCCCTGGCGTTGGGAGGTCATAGATGCTCTCGCAGTTCCACCACTGGCTTTGTGGTGTGTGGGCCATCAAGTTTCCCAGCATATGTTGTTCCCAGAAGCTGCTCCAATTGCCAGACGCTGATATGTTTAATGACGTAAAACTGGCGCACTATGTAGCCCTGACCCACCTAGATCTCTCTCTCATATATATCCTCACAGAGGCTGGGATTAAAGGTGTGTACCACCATACCCAACTCTTGTCCTCCAATTTTTTGGCAACCCTCCTGACTCAGCCTCCCAAGTGCTGGAATTGCAAGTGTGGGTCACCACATCTGACTTCACACGTTACTCTTATTTTTCAAATTTTGCCAAAGTTATACACAGCCAGCATGAAGCCTGGACCCGCAGCCACCAATGCATAAGCTTCTGTTCCTTCTCTGCAACTTCATTCCCCCATTTTCAGGCTGTCTGATTCACCCTGACCATTCTCCCCTTTGAGAATGTATAACTTTTGTCATTCTTCCAGAGATGAGTTTCGACAATCTCTGCCTCCGTCCTTCCTACACCCATCAGGCTGACCCAGGATACTTCCCTGCTCAGACTCTTGGCTTCATTGGGTTTATAAAGCCACACACGGAGACTTGGGGGACTGGGCTGGACACCTCTGAGGACCATGACTCAAGGTGGCTATAGCTTGAAATGGGACAGGGAGTCACGTGTGTATGCATGGGGAAAAACATAATTCAAGGTGACCAGGGACCAGTTCAAAGGCCCCGAGACAGCGGAGTGCCACAGTGTAGCCAACCCAGCTCAGAACTTGTTCCTTCCTATAGGTAGATTAATAGGGATCCCTCAATGTAGTCATGCCCTATCTGTATTTAGCTTGCTTTGTTCCTCAGGGAGGTTTATGCATGCTTTGTTGTACATGTGGATTTGAGTTAATTACCAACAGAATTATTTTCACCAAACTGTGCTGTGCTTAAACATGCCTAAAAGAAACCACGTGGTGCCAAACTCCAGAAGTTTGAACCAACACTGGCTACTGAGTTCTGTGAACTGAACCTTTTTGCCTCAGTCACTCTGATTGCTGTTCAAGTGGCAGAGAACCTTGTACCACAACTCAGCCAGGTCCACTCCAGGGCTCCACTACACTAGTATCCACTCAGGCACAGCCATCTACAAGTCCAGCCATATGAACATAGAAGTTCACCGTTTGTGAAGAAACCCCAGTGTGGAAGAGAGTCTCAATAGCAGGTCCTAGTATGCTGTGACATAACCCAGCACAGAACCCTGGATGAAGGCTGGAGGTTCAGATCCCAAAGCCTCCTGTCAGGAGCTTGGAGAGCACACATACATTCACTCACCCTGACAGGTCAAGGTGGCCAATTGGCATCTCGGTCACATAACCCAAGTCCCTGCCATCAAATTGTATAACTGACTCTATCTGCTCACTTCTTCACAGGCCATCAAGGTGACCTTAGATGACTATAGGGTTCAAGAGAAGGTAGATGGGGAATTGCAAGACGGTGCTCAGTTCTGTACCGTAGTGACAGTGGCATATCCCTGTTCAGGTATCCTGTTAGTCTGGGTGTGGCGGTGCAGGTGTCGTGTTAGTACTGGGGTGTCTGTGGCAGAACAATCAAAAGCTCAAAGCCAGCATGGACAATTTCCCCAGATCCTGTCTCAAACAAAGGACTGGAGAAATGCCCCATGGTTGAGAGTACTCGATCACAAGGACCAGAGTTCAGACCTCAGCACACATATCAGGTCATAAAAATATCTCTTAACCTCAGCACAGAGGGATGCAACAGCCTCTCCTGCCTTTTTCGAGTACACAGACACACATATACACAAAGTAAGTTAAGGATCTAGGGATATAGCACAATAGTGGAACACTCACAGCATGTGAGGCTCTCAGCCTACTGCAGCACCAAACCCAAGGAAGCTAACAAGAGGTTATCAGCTGCAAGTAGAAGGAAAAATGGGAGCTCCCCATGTCTCTCTGTAAACCTAAAACTGCTCCAGGCATAGTAACACCATTCCTGCATTTCCAGCACTGGGCAGGCGGTGGCAGGATTGGGAGTTCAAAGTCATCCACAGTAAGAAACTATCTGGCATCTGAAACAATGTCTCAAAAGGGCATAAAAAATAAAACACGAACTCCATGAACATGTGATGTCTCAGTATTGGTTATTCATGTGAGTGGACTCCCTACCCATTCCTATGTAGGGGTCTTCTCAAGTCTCTCTTGCTCAAACTGTCAACATCTCCACTTCCTCTGGAACTCTGTCTCCTTGATGAGCTTTCATGTTTAGTACTGTGGTTTACTATAATGCATAGGTATTACTACACCTAATAATTCACTTTTATCCTGTGAAGATAATACAGATATAAGATGCAAGCCTTACAACCAGATGTTTTATTTTGCAATAAAAAGGCAACCCAATGCCAGAGCAGGCAAAGGGAACCACAGGCAGATCAGGGAACAGTTTTCTGAGAAAACAAAAAAACCCAGTCAGGTGTGTGTGTAGCACAGGGAAAGTAGAATCAGGCACAGTGATATACATCTGTGATTGCAACGCCTAAAAGCAGGATTGGTGATTCAGTTGTTTAGATACATAGCACGTGCAGCCTGCCGAGACTATAGAGAGCCTGACTTAAGAGGATGGAGGGCACAAAGGATCTGAACATCCCTCCAAATAAAGCAGAGTGGCCAACAGGTTATATAAGGTGGTTAGTGTTGGGAAACTGCACCTCAGAGCATACTTGCTGAAGTTTAGAATCAAATGATAAGTGAAGCCAGCTGCAATGGGGTACCTGACAATCCCAGCTGCGAAGTCTGAGGCAGAGAATGTAAGATCACTTGAGCCTAGGAATTGAAGACCCTGTCTCTCAAAATGGGGGAGGTTTGTGTCAATGATGCCCCACTCCAGATGGCCTGGAGAATTGCCCCACCCTCTCTGGATCCTCACCTAACCCAGTAGGAACTGCTTTTTTCTCAGATATACAATGAACCCACCCAGCTATCCATGGATCAAACTGAGGCTTGCTTCCAAAGCTGAGCAAACCACACTGGCACTGTGAAGTCTGATGGGACTCCTCAATTTGGCTGGAGGACACAATTTGAGGATGGACCCGAAGACATACCCAGCTTCTGGAGGGACAGTGGCTGGCCAGGATGAAATTGACACCATATAAATAATTCCAAATTTTATTTTTTCTTAAACTGATATGACACAGTGAAACACAAAAGGGGGAGACTCACAAAATTCATCTTAAAATTGACAGGCCTGAACACTGCTTCAGTGAGCAGGTTTGGCTCCTACCACACACAGCCAGCCACACACATACACAGCCACCCAAGAGCCTTTAAGAACCAGGTGGTGGGTGAGGAGCCCCTACACTAGCCTCCCTGGTGGTTCTGGGTTCCAGTTGGCCACAAAGCAATAAATACATGTTACATGCAAGGGAGGTCATGGGGTGACTAAGGAAGAGACTGGTTTTGATAGAGATCTGCTTTCTTGTACAACTCTTGTACAACCAAGCACAGTGGCAATATTTCAAGTATTGCAAAGAAAAATGTGTGTGTGTGTGTGTGTGTGTGGCCTATAACTCTGAATGTTGTTGTGGGACAGAAACCCCACATCTTCTTGTGGACACTCAGATTCTTTCAAGTATGCATGGACAGCGCAGTGACAAAGGACTGGCGGACCAGGGAGGCTGGGAAGGTATCAGCTTGTGTCCACCCTGGAGCCTGGAAGACAAGCTTCAGCACAGACCCTGGAGGCCACCAAGCACAGGAGCCGGACTGACAGGAGAGCTCCACAGGGGACATGTTTGCATATGTTATTCTTCACCCACACCTCCACTGCATGGGGAGGACGGCGGCTGGGCACTGCCCTTTCTGCCGTCCTTGCAGAGACAGCACACTCACTCCCTCCCTCAGGCACACACCACAGCCTCAGTCACACAGCAGGCACCATCCAGTGTGATGCCTGGCCTGCCCCGCCTCCACCCTTCCAGTCCTTAAACATCTGAAGTTTACTTTTATGAAGAGTTTCCTTTTTATGAAGAGTTGGGAGGGTGGGGACACATCTTAGGAGTAAAGTGTGGAAGTTGAGGAGTTTAAAAAGCATGGTGCTTCACACAATAAATTGTCTGTTCCTCAGGAGGCAAGCCTGTTGCTTTCCTCTAAAGATCAGACACAGGAGGAGGTGAACACTGGGCTTTTTATACATGAAGACATGGTCTGCATCTATACAGCGTCTGGGAGGACGAAAGCCAGGAACAGGAGGCAGGTTCCCAGCAGTCTGCGCTGCTGGCTAGGTTCTCCAGTCTCTGTATGCATAAAGTGCTCCGGTGACTTACAAAGCTGGGTAAGTAGTCTCAGAGGGAGAAGTTCCTAGAGAGATCAGGAGGCCAGAAGACCATACCCTTTTTTCTTGGACGAGCAATGGGGCAAGTGAACTGTGAGAGAAAGCTTGCTTTGGCTTGGAATCGCAACAGTCTCAGGGCCTTGCCTGTCTACGGGGCTGCCTTGGGCTCTGCAGGTGGCAGGTGTCCACACACATCAGCCTACCACCTCTCGGCACAATACCTGCTTGCCAGGGGAGCCAGCTGGGAAGAATATGTTCAGAAACTCCTGTCCCAGTGGGCAAGGGAGCTGTCCCTGGCACTCTGATGTCTACCTGCCAGCAGAGACTGGCAGCCCAGGAAGCAGGAGTTGCACCAGTCTGCACAGGCCCACCGTGCAGCATCACCGCTGGAGTCAGCTGGCAGCAGTCTCGGCACCATCAGATCAGTGTTGAGGACAGTGCCAGGTCTCAGACCCTACCCTGCAGGTTGGCAGCAGGTAGTCAGGCATAGACGCCACTCAGCAGGGCTGAGAGTCTCCTCTCAATGCACAGCTTGCCTGTGGAGGAGAAAGTATGAGGCAGGGAGGCCAGACCGACCACCCCACTCAGGCTGCAGAGAAAGGCACTTACATTTGGCAATGTTCTCAATGTCTGCCTGGTCCGTGAGAGTGTGCTGCAGCCCCTCCAACAGTAGCAGGGCTTTGTGATATCGCGGTACACAGCCCTCTCGGTGCTGGAACATCTCGTCGAGGGCGGCTGATTGGACCTATAGGCAGCAGCAAAGCTGAGCAGGGCTGGGGCATGAGAAGGGGGCCTGACTGTTCAGCACACTGCGGATTTGCCCAACTTCATTTGTAGTCATGTTGTGAGCACAGAAGAAGGGCTAAGGAATTAGCTACAGATGCTCATCCACGTGGCTGGACTGCATGGTGGGCACTGTGTTGTCTGCTTGGTCTGTACACAACCCCTCCCCCTGGGCGAGCAAAGGGGCACTGCTTGCAGTGTGCAAAGCATCCACTGTGGCTGTCAATGGAAGTGATCAGTAAATGGGTCACAGCCAACTCAGAAAGGAAGAGATCAAGGAGGTCAACTTGAACTTCTGCTAGCAGACATGTGTGAGGAACATTTGAATTATGTTATGTCAAAGCAGAAGCACTGCCTCAGACCCACAGACAAGGTATACTCCTCACACAGAGGCTTTCCGTGTTAGCTGAGGAAACTGAACCTCAGGGAGAGGGCCAGGTTGCTCCCTGAGCGGATAAGCTGCACTGTGGCTCACTCTATGTCAGGTCCCAGGAAGCCGCTGCTGCTTGCTGGGGGAGCATCAGACTTAACTTCTAGTCCTGGCCCTGGGACCTAGGAACAGTATCCTGAGCCCTGCCGGACACAGATGACCACATACCATCTGCACAGCATGGCTGAGGATAAGCCGCTCCGCAGTGACACCATGGATCCCATCCAGCAGCCGTTGTTTGTCCAGAAAGAAGCGCTGAAGCCGCAAGCTGAGGCCCTGGCAGGATACCACGCTGGCCTTATACAGCTCATTTAGTCTGCGTACCACTAGGGTGGAAGTGCCAGTCACCTCAGGTCCATGGGAACACAGGACCCCACAGACCCTCGTAGGAAAGCATGCAGGTGGAAGAACATGTTCCACCTGCATGCACAGGAGCATTATATAACCCCCACCAGCCACAGCAGATGAATATCCATCCCAAGTAGCTCTGTCCTGGGTAGGTCCATATACTGACTCTGTGCTCTGAGCATGAGATCAGCCCTGTGTACCCACTCTACTGACTGCTTCCTGACCTGACCTGGCCTGGGCCCACCCATGTGGCCTTCCCACCTCAGTCTTGCTCCCGCTTACCCCAGCAGCACCTCCCTGAGCCCACCTCCTCACCCTGCTTCACAGTAGATGAAAGGCAGAGCTTGCCAGCTCGAATCTGGTCAATGGCAGTCTGTAGGCCTGAAGACAGCAGCTCAGCCACCTTCAAGTACAGAACCAGTTGCTCTGCAAAGCTAGAGAGAAACAAACAGGTCAGAGCCACGTCAGAGGCAGAAATGCCCAACAGCCCTCTTCTCCATCCCCAGGTAATGCCTACCCCCACTCTCGGCTCAACTGACTGATCTGGTCAGCCACCACACTCTCCTGGAGCTGGTACTCAGGGCCCCCGGCGGCCTCACTGGCACTCCCCTTCAGGTCTGCAATCTCCAGAACTTGCTGTGCAAACGCTAGTGTGAAGCGCAGACTGTGCAGGGTTTCCGTGTGCTCTTGCTGAGGAAGCAATAGAGGTCAGAGCCTGGGACGCACACGTGTATATAGCAGGGCTCAAAAGTTGACGCGCCGAAAGGGCACCGCTCCCCCAAGTATTAAGAAGGCAAGGTGGAAGGGATCCCCATGCTTGTCACCTCCCCACAAGCCTCACCTCCATTAGGGTCTCTTCTGGGAGGTCAGGAGCCTCAAAGGTCACAGCCCCCTCCAAGTTGGCAGCAAGGGGGTCAGCAAGGCTACAGCAGTGGCCTGGGGCAGAAAGCTCCAGGGTCTCTCCACAGGCCCCAGGCACTAAGTGGCGGGCAGAGGAGGAGCCGGTGGAGCCCAGGGAGCTGGAAGAGCCCACTGTAGAGAGACGGCTGGTGAGGGCAGGCAGCCTGCCTGCTTCTCACCCTGCCTGCCTCTCACCCTGCCTGCCTGCTTCTCACCCTGCCTGCCTGCTTCTCACCCTGCCTGCCTGCTTCTCACCCTGCCTGCCTGCTTCTCACCCTGCCTGCCGCCTCTCACCCTGCCTGCCTCTCACCCTGCCTGCTTCTCACCCTGCCTGCCTCTCACCCTGCCTGCTTCTCACCCTGCAACCCTTGGCACTCTGAACTCCATCTCTAGAGTTCTGATGTAGCTCAGTCTACACACCTCCTTATCCTGATGCTTTAATAAGGAACACTGTCAAAGCTACTAGCACCCCCAGGGCTCCATCAGGACAATACTTTAGCTCCCCATCTGCCTCCCTAGAGATGGTAGTAAAGACGAGTATGAAAGGAGGCGGCTAGGAAGAAAAGGCCACCACTGCCATCTGTTAAGTGGTAGGACCCTCATGGATCTGTGCAGGAGCCCAGGACTCCCAGCCAACATAGGCTGGCCTTTCAGTGTGGCTGGACATGGAGACTAGCATCCTGGCTACCATCACTGTTCCTTGTACATGGTGGAAACGCTGTATACTTTATGGTCTATGCTTTAGGATTATGTTACACAACAGGAGTTTGCCTTAAAAAATCCCGGCACTGTGTGCTGCTTTTCCTTGGCACAGACCTTACCTGAGAACATTCTGGTGCGGGTACTCTGGGGTGGGGTGGTACCACTGGGTGGGGAGCCCACAGTAAATACCACAGGTGCTGGGCTGCTGGCCCCTCCAGCACGAGCTCCTGGATGCAGCATCCCTCCAAAGCCAGCAGAGGGCGCTGAAGAACAAGACAGGCTCAAGGATAGGTTGGGACAGGACTGTCCACAAGTAACCCCACAGACAGACCACTCACATACCAATCTCCATGGGTTTCTCCTGCAGGCTGTCTGTGCTGCCGGAGTCAGAGGCCTGAGGCCCAAATGCAGCCTTAAGCAGCAGGTCCGTAAGGCGGCTGGTGCTGAAGGACCTGAGGGGACAGGGGGGAGAAACGTGGGGGATGGCCTCTGGGCCCTATTTCTGCACACACCATTCCTCAGGACAGAGCTTCAGTCCTTTAACTGACTTCTCAAATCTCTCAAACAAGGAAACAGGCTGGAGCACAAGTGCCCACCACAAATCTCCAATGCCTGCCACACGGGGCAGCCAGCAGCACGAGATGACTGGGGTCAGAAATGGTAGGGAGGACAGCTCCTGAGCGGTCTTCCCACTCCACTTACCGACCAAAGGGGCCCCTGGTGTCTTCAGCAGGCCGCAGGCCAGAGCCCAGCTGCTGGCCCTGGAAAGGACCCGCCTCGGAGAGGTCAGGCAGTGTACGGTTCCGAGGTGGTGTCATTACTACACCCTGCCTAGCCAACAGGGTCAGCAAATTCTGAGAGCTGGGGGTTTTGGGGAAGTCAAACGAGGGCCCAGCCTAGGAAGGAAGGACAACACTGAGAAAGTCCAATGGACTGAGAGAACTCAGAAACCAAAGCACAAGATGGGCCCACTGAGGAAATCCTTCCCTCCAGACCAAATCTAAGGACATATGTACAGGCTCTTACATCATGAGGTGCTGCTGCTGCTGGGGGCCCCTTTTTCCAAAAAGGGAAACTAAGACAAACAGAACTATACAATTTCTCTGAGGTGACAAGTCGAGTGACAAACTCAACTTGTCACTTTTTGAAATAGAGTCCATGCTAGTCTCAACATTCAGATTCTTCCAAAAGTTGGACTTATATGTATGTGCCAACATGCTTAGTCTGAGGCATCTTTCCTGTACCCAAACCAGCCCACAGATATTACTAACCACCTAACACCTAGTGGTACCATGCTACCACAGGGTATCAGCCACAGTTTAGCAAAGAGACACGGGGCCCAAGGATGAGCTGCAGGGCCAGGGGGGAAGCCAGCAATCCCAATTCTGTGAGGCCTCACAAAGTAAGGGTGAGAAGCTACTAGGGCTACAGGCATCCCACCAGGAACCAGCTCTTCTAATTTCCCTTCCCTAACCACACTAGGCATTTCCAGAGAAGCAGCCTGAGGATGAAGCCCAACAGGCAGCCAGAACACAGAAAGACCAGATCCTTTCCCACCCCATATGCCCTACCAGAGCTCAGTCCCTCCTAGAAGCTATTACCTTGGTGGGAGAGCCTAGGATGGGGGGTAGGGGACTCCGCTGTAGGAAGTCAGGCAGCTTAGGTGAGCCACGCAGTGGCCGGCAAGACTGTAGCCCTGGGCATGGCTGGGGTGCGCTGGTCTGGGGTGGGATGAAGGTGGCTCCCAGTGGGTCTGTTGGGGGCTTAGGCAGCTTGGGACGCACAACATGGAAGTCAGACAGGTTGGGGGCACTGTGCAGGCGGCAGCCCAGCCCGGTGGTTCTTGGAGAGTGCTCAGGCACAGAGGAGCCTGGGTACAAAAAGAGGCTGCGTGACTACCCTCAGGTCCCTCATGCAGGCACACTAGAATATGTACTAAATAAGCCATTGTGCCACTCACAGCCTCTGTTACAAGCATTCTGTGGATCCCTCACTCTGTGAACTACCTTAGAGAGCCTCTATATAAAAGGCACAGAAAGGCTTAGTAATCTGTCCAAAACCACATAGCTGTGGAATACAAGGAACTGAGTGGCAAGAGGCTTCCAAAGGTCGATGCTAGACTGTGGCAGTCCTTCCCACTGTCTCCCTAACAGGAAGGAGGCCCCACACAAGTACATCAGCTATCGCCCCATGCCTGTTCTACAGACACTCAGGTCAGGGACTGTGCCACACCTACCTGGTCGTGGTGACCTGCCAGCCCTCATATCAGCTCCTTGTGGGGAGGGCACTCTGCTCCAGCTGGGTCGCTCTGGGATGGTTCCCACTGGTAGGAAAAGGGTGGCTAGATCAGACCATAGCAAACAAGAGGGGGTTATCACATCTGCCCACCCACAGACGGGAAGGGAATGCCTACCAGTTCCCATCCTAAGACCTACTGACCTTGGGGAGAGGGTGTGTAGGGACGGCCACCTCCTAGTGACAGCTTCCTGGCCATCATGGCTCCATCAGTGTGGGAGGGGGGTGATGGGCTGGCCCGACCAAAGCCCAGGGGGCTAGTGCTGCCTGACCTTCGGATGGCAGAGGACCTGCAAACAGTGCCAGGGCAGGTAAAGTCTCATCCACATCACTGAAGGCCTCATGCAGCTGTTCCTGGAGTATGCTGTCTCACCATCACTACCAACACTAACAGAAGTTGCCTTCTATAGTTAACATGAAACACTCCCCAACCCTACCATTGACTTCAGTCTATCAAACATAGCTTGCCAATAAGATGTGTTTAATGAGCTCAGGAGCCCTGGGAAGTTACAGGAACCCGACAACCTGTCCACAATGGCTGTCAACAATAGTGGCAGGACTCTCACTAAGGTCAGGGACACTCACCGGGCTGTCTGCTGCTGAGTGGGCGATTGCAGGTTCTGCTCGATGCGCTGGTAGTTGTGCACCTGAGTGGGGACAGGAATGGGGACCGAGGCACCGTACCTGTTGCTGGAGAAGGGGCCAGGCCGGCTGTGGAGACAGGATAACCATTATAGACAGCACGGGGAAGAAGCTCAGCCAGCCCCAGACATTTTGGTAGAATGTCTCAACTTTGGCCAGGTCTGAAGACAGCTGGCTTTCACAACACTGTAACCATGCAAAACTCTATCTGTGACCTCTACATATTTGTTGCATATAATTTAACCTAGCAAAGGTCCTGAAAGCAGTATTCTCAGTTGGTCCTCTCATCAACCCATCCACACTTCAACAGGCCTTCAGGAGACATCCACACTGCCATTGCCAGATCTGACCAAACACAGGACCTTTAAGATACAAAAGATCATGCCAAGAAGGGTGGCCATGATCATGAGTGTAACTGATGCCTATTTATGCTTACCCAGAGGGGCTGGGAGAGCTGCTGCAAGTTGGAGAGGGGGATGGGGTGCGGCCGTGGCTCTCTAGGCCAGCAGAGGCCACCAGTGAGCTCCTGGTGGCGGAAGAGACAGGTAGACAAATTATTTGACACATGCCCTGAGATCCTAAACTCCCTCAACAGGCTTCCCCCCAGTAGCCTCAGTCCTTCCCAAATGCCCTTATTCCCAGCCAGGGCCAGGCAGGATAGCGCCAGCTCCCCTAAAGGCCCAACTTATCCCTGGGCAGAGGTCAAGAGGGACTCACTCACCCACTACACAGCAGGCTATCAGGT
The DNA here is from genome assembly GCA_036184795.1 of Tokudaia tokunoshimensis. NCBI lineage: Eukaryota > Metazoa > Chordata > Mammalia > Rodentia > Muridae > Tokudaia > Tokudaia tokunoshimensis. Next base: position 817,793 of record BTHU01000006.1, read on the forward strand.
GGAGGCTTGGCACTGGCTGCCTCAGCGACTAGATCACCTGTGGAAGAAGATGGTATCTGGCCAAGGTGGCCTTTGCTCTCCTTGACTCCCGACCCCCTCTCTGGCTCTCCACGCTATGTCCAATGTCCCTCTTCTCACTATAGCTTGCAGTTGGGGCAGTATAGTTACACGCTAATAAAGTGGCTTCGTGGGTCCCAGTGCGAACAGTCACTCCAGGACAGAAGTGAATGGCAGCCCTTCTCAGCCACCTTTATGTTGTATATATACCACCTGGACCATCCCATGTCCCTTTTCTTATATTCTTGAACCTGAACACAAAGGATCTCCAGACACACCTGTGAGAGTCAGATTAGGCCAGCAACCTCAAAAGCTCTAGAAACCCATTCCAATTGCCCATAGGGAAGGAGGTCTGAACCCCATGCTCACCAATACAAAGGACTCTATGACCATGCTCATATCATGTGCATGAACACAGAGTTGTCTGACAAATCCCCTATGCTCCACCCATCCACCCCATGCCCAACAAATACTGTGAGTGGACCTGACCTGGAAACTGGGCTGGGACCATGACAAAGTCATCTGTGTCACAGGAGTCTTTGCTGCTGCCACCAGAGTCCCGAGAGCCCTGCAGAAAGCCAGCAGCATCGGCTGGGGAGGTAAGGGTCTTCTGCAGCTGTGGCATCTCCCCCAGGGACTGTAGAATGGAACAGGGCTGGTAAAATGAGTCCACAGGCAATCAATCTCCCCTCCCCAGTAATGGGGCAGACCTCAGTGGGGCTCAAGCCCATGGTGCTAAGCAGAGAACTGGGCTTGGACTTTCTCTGCAGCACAGCAGAGCTTTCTTTCAAACGTTAAAGAGAAGCTCCTCTTTAGGGTTAGTGTTGGGAGTTCATACACACACTGCTTGGGAGCCTTTAGGTCCCAGCCATTCATGAAGAGTCCATGTCTTAGGCAGTGTTTACCACCTCTGTTTCCTACCTCTCCATTTCTATACAGTAACAAATCAGGACAGAGGTAGAATCCCTGTGAGGAAGGTACCACTGCAAACCAGCACCAACCAGATACCATATAGAAACACTTCCAGGCCTGCTTGGCACAGCGGTGGGCCATATTTCTCACAGAATGAGCACCAACATACTGAGCCCCTAGTACCAGACACAGACCATAGAATCTGCTCCCAGTTAAGGGAGAGCCTAGAGGACTGGACCAAACCCAGACATTGGCTTATTACCGCCAACCAAACACTACTGAACAGCTAGACATTCACTGTGCTCAAGTCCCACACAAGCTCACTGAGCATCAATGAGAGGTGATGGGTTCATCACTATGCAGTCCATGGCAGAACCCAACAGAAACCCAAAAAGCCAACTCACCGGTGGAGAGGCCAGGTGGGAGGCAGAGCTGCTGCTCGAGCTGCTGCCAGACCCTGAGCTTGGGTACGAGGGCACAGGCACAGGGGGGGCTGCAAGAGGGACGTGGGTCAGTGGGCACTGCAGCTCGAGACATGGCTGCCTTTGACTGACACCAGTACTACAGTTCCCACCCAGTGACGAGCGGCCAGCATCAGGTTACACCACCCTGCACTGGTACCTCCAGTGCCCCTAAGCCCATGACAGCAGAGCCATCCAGGTACACGTGGCCTCAAAGAGGCAGATTGAGGCACTCCACCTTTCCAGACTATCTCCCAAGATAGCAATGTGGCACCTACAGACACAAGCCCTGTCTGTGACCAACACTGCCAGAGACTCACACTTCTTGATGGGGGTGCTGGCATCTAGGAAGGGGTGGTGGAAAAATTCATCTGTGGATAAAATGAGCGAATTATAGTGATGCCCCTGACCCAGACAGACTCACCCTCAGAGCCCTGGGTGTTAAGGCCAGGCCCCCAGCTACCTAGAGAGGGTCGGGGCCCCAGAAAATGGCTTCGGAGAACCCCTGGCCCCCATTTCAGCAGGATTCAGTCTGCTGGCCTTGCTGAGCGTGGGAGGAGCACAACACGCTGTGGCCCTGTAGGCTGACAGCATCTGGTAGACTATAGGTGCCTGGGTACTCACTAAGGCCAGCTAACATAATGGTAGCTAAAGGTAATACCCAAGGCCAAGCAGGGTGGCTAAGTGGGCAGGGTGCCAGGTAGCCTGTGCTCACCAAAGTCCATGCGGTCCTTGTGGTTACGCTGCAACAGAGCCAGGAGCAGCTGCCGCAGGGGAGCTGATGTCTCCCGTGGGATGCTGGGAGAAAGAGCAGATGTGTTTAAAGAAGGTTGTGGGTGCCAGGGTGGACCCACCTTGGGGAGAAAGTACGGATGCTTACGCAGGAACTAGTGTCTTGTTCTTCTCATAAAACAGGCGCAAATCCTGAGGGCTGCTGGCCTGGTGAGATAGCAATGAAAAAGTTCAGACTTGTGAAGTACTTACCTGTTCCCGCAGGGCCCTGCCACCCACCACTGCCTAGCCCCTCAAGTACTTTCATCCCCAGCCATTCCAGGGAGAGAACTACTGGGCAGCTCAGGGGCTATGTCCACACAAGGACAATGGGAATTCAGTGAGACAGGAGTCATTAAACCCTCCAACTGAAGAGGGGTGACCATGGCTGGGTATATATCCCAGAACTGAGAATAGAATCCCTCACTAAGTAACTGTTGGGGGCACATCTGGGAGGCTCATGGTTGAGATCCTAGTGACAGAGAGTGAGTGGGGTTAGCTCCTGATCTGAAGTCAGTCAATGTTGGCTAGAAGGAGCTATGCCAGGCCTATCAGTTTGGGGGTCACTACAGGCATCAATACCATTTCTTGACAAGAACAACACAGCCCTCGTTTCTCAAATTCTCCTTGATGCAGACTTTGCTTCCAGGCAAGATAGACTTATGTTTTAGAAGCACGGGTGGGTGGAAGGTCAGGGGACTTAACCCAGTGTATCCATAAACAAACATGACTCTGACCTCTGATGGAGGTCATAGCAGAGGACCTTTAACTTACCAAATATCAAAATTGGCCTAAGCCCTAGGTAATAGGTTATTCTGTTAGGCAGGATGTACTTGTGCAGTAGGAATCAGAATTGACTGGGCATGGCCTAGGGCTACCTATTAATAAGGAAATGATGATCCATGGAACAGGCTATAATAAGAGCTTTCACAGAGAGAATAAGGGATAGCCACCAAGCCTGGTACCTATAATTGCAAACTAAGTCCCCATCTGGTAACCTGTACTCTTCTATGCTGAGGACCCCATCCTGAATGCCACCTAAACTGACCCTTAACCTCTAGGGCTTTGGGGATTCACTAGGACCTTAGTGCCTGCCATGGGGCTCATTCACCTGAAAAGGGGCCTTCCCGGTCAGACACTGGTAGACAATGGTGCCAATGCTCCACAGGTCAGCCTTCCCATCGTAGTGCTGGGACATGATGACCTCAGGGGCCTACAGGGTGACAACACAAATCAGCACTACTGTACAGCAGCATGCAATAACCAGTAACAGGTGCCTCAGCAGATTGGAGAAGGAAGCTGCTAGGCACAGGGACTGTTGGGGCACATCTGGGAGGCTCAGGGGTAGAGATCCTAGTGACAGGGATCTCACACACCACACAAGTACCCATCAGCCAGTCCTGATGTGACAAAATGGTGCACAACTGTTTACAACCCAAAACAAGGTCACAGCTGATCCTTAGAGAGTCTGACATTCCTACAAAGGGTCTCAGGTTGGAGGCTGACCCCAGCTCTGCCTGCAACATCACATCAGGATGCTTGGTGTTGGTTTTAAGTGGTCCTGGACCATGAGTGGGTACATACCATGTACATGGGAGAACCACAGAGAGTGGCCGCCATCATGTTGCTCTGGAGGTACCGGGCAAATCCAAAGTCAGCTGCAGGAGAAGCACCCAGATGGCTTGGTCTGGATTATCTATGGGCAGGGTCCCCTGATGCAGTCTCTCAGGGAGCCACCACCCAAACACATCTCACCAATCTTGACTCGAATGTTGCTGGGGTTGGCACGGCGACCCCCGGGATTGGACAGCAGAATGTTCTGGGGCTTCAGATCACGGTGAATGATGCCCTTGCTGTGTAACAGCTGCATGGCACCAGCAATCTGTTGTAGGAACAGCCTGACAGTGTCTTCACTCAGTGTACGCATAGCTGTTAAGAAAAGGTAGGCTCAGGAGACCTGGGACACCATGGTCCGTCTCTCTGGAGACACAGGAGTGTACATGGCTGTGTGGAAAGGCAAGTTCAGGGGCTAAGTACCCACACCGCTCTACAGAAGCCCTCCAGCACACAGGGCCGCCCCACTAGGCACGAAGGCCAGCTGGTGTTGCAGCTTCCAGAAGCTGGTCCACCTCCCCTCTTCCCACACAACTCTACACTGCTAGCTCCTGGCTGATAGACACAGGGGCAAAGAGATGCTCAGCAGTTAAGAGCATTCCCCAGTCTCGAAGGGAACCTAGGTTTGCTTCTCATCACCATCTGTAACTCCAGTACCAGGGTTTCTAACACCCTCTGGAAGGTACCACATATGCATGTGGTCTTCATGACAGACAAACAAAACACTCATACACATAAAATTAAAAGGTTTTTATTCTCATTCTCTCTCTCTCCCCCTCCCTCTCCCACCTCCTCCCGTTTCTCTCTGTATCTCTCTCCCCCCTGTATCTCTCTCTGTATCTCTCTCTCCCTCTTTCCCTTCCTCCCCCTCCCCCCTCTCTGTTTTGGTTTTTCCACACAGGGTTTTACTGTGTAGCCCTAGCTGTCCTGGAATTCACTCTGTAGACCAGGCTAGCCTTGGCCTTGAACTCAGAGACCTGTCTGCCTCTGCCTCCAGATTGCTGGGATTAAAGACCTGAGCCTCAAATGCCTGGAAGAAGTATTTCTTTAAAAAAACCAAGTTGTAAACAATGGGTATGTGAACTTGAGGCAGAGCCCTGAGTTCTATATATTCAGGCTCAACTGGGCATAGGTTTCTCCAAAATAACTCAGCAGACCATGTCAGGATGACACCAAAACATGTACACCTTAGACACACGTTTGGTACATACCAACTGAGAATAAACATTCACTCCAGTCTGGGCTGCCCAACCACTTTTGTTGGGACACCGGCTCACCACAGCCCCATCACTTGACAGGTGGCCAGCTTAGGGAGCCTTCACTGGAGCTCAAACACACACACGCATAGGAGATCTTGTGAGCACCCCGAGACACTCAAAGTTACAGGTCAGCCCTGTACTGGCCTGCTCACCCGTTCCTCCCCCACAGACACCTGTGGAGCCTGGAGCCTTGCCAGGAACCACTCAACTACTGAAGGTCATGGTGCAGCATGCTGTGTGGCTGCCCCAGGGACAGGAACAAATACTGAGTAGGCAAAGCCAAGCATGGCTTAGCCATGTGAACTTGAGCACGCAGTGAGCTGACAGGCCAGGAGCCTAAAGACAGCACTTCTGCCCCTACTACAACTGACCCAATCCCAGCAGACTACACAGGGCCCAACTAGAAGACAGTGTCACAGTCTGGGGAGGTGTTCAGAGGCTGCAGTAGAGGGAAGACCCAAACAACAGGAGACTGTTCCCAATGCTTGTGTCCCTCTGGAGAAAGGTGCTCAGGGGGAGTCCCTACCCTTAAAAGGAGGCTAAGGGGCTATCACTTCTGTCACAGCCAGAGCCAGAAGGCATCATCTGGGAGGGACTGTCTTGTTTCATGTTTGCCAAGGTAAAGCATTCTGATGACAGTCGTGGACAGCCACTGCATCCTTCCAGGCCTTGGGGCAAGGTCCCTACATTGGCTCCACATGCCTTTCTTTCCCTAACCCTCAGAGCACCCCATGGAAGAGATATTCATGTTCCTCCTCTCTGCTCATCACAACCCAGCCATTTGCTGTCTGTCAGAGTCCTGAGCTCTGCTGCTGCCTGAAGCTTTCCTGTTCTGCTGGGAGCACCTCTCAGTCTGAACCACCAGATTCTCCCATAGAGCTCTCTTGGCTCAACTCCACAGACAAGACTGTAAAGCTGCTGCTCCCTTGCCCGACCATGAAAACTGCAAGCCATTTCTGGGTGTGTGCCTGCCAGTGCTTGCTCGGACCCACCTACCCTGGCCCGTGTCCTTATCCCGGCCAAAAGAGCAGAGCCTGACTATTCTGCTTAAGCTGCCCACTCAGCACAGGGATACACTTCACAAACAGCTGAGGGTGGTCAGGCTGATGGACCTGAAAGAGCCATGTAGCCCCGAGGCAGGAAGATCGGACATCACAATCAAGCAGGAAGCAATGCCGCCTTTTAGGCTAGAAACAGCCCAGTGGGGTGTGGCTACTCACTGTGCAGGTAGTCAGCCAGGTCTCCACCATTACAATACTGCAAAAGACAAAGGATGCACCGTGAGAACACAGCCCACGAGGCTCAAGCCTGACTCAGCTTCTTTATTGCCCATACCAGTTTCTTGGACCTCCAGTGCAGATATTCCCAAAATCCCAGTTAGGAATGTCCAGAGTGTGTACTTACACCCACCTATGCCTCTCCTGCTGGGCCCTGTGCTTGCTTGCCCTGGCCCCATGGGAACTCACCTCCATAACCAGGTAGACAGAATTGGCCATTTCCTGTAAGACAGAACAAGCCATTTAAGATGGGAGAATACCTTGCATAGCCTCTCATTGGACAGGGACTGGAGAGATGGCTCAGCGGTTAAGAGCACCGACTGCTCTGCCAGAGGTCCTGAGTTCAAATCCCAGCAACCACATGGTAGCTCACAACCATCTGTAATGAGATCTGATGCCCTCATCTGGTGTGTCTGAAGAGAGCAATGGTAGTGTACTCATATGCATAAAATATATAAAAAAAAACAGCAACAACAGCCTCTCATTGGACATTACTTGGAAGAGGCCTTGGTATATGGGACCACAGGCACTCTCAACATGTTATCTACCTACAGGGCTTGAGGCAGAGTGAACACTGCCAGGTCTAGGTGTCCTTTGTGGCCAAGACTCAGTCTAGGAAACAGGACATCTGTGGCAAGAGGCTTGGGGTGTGCATACTTGTTTCATGATCATACCGAACATGGCTTCAGTGTCTCAGACCCCAGATCTGAGGAAAGGCCAATGTGCACATGGACCATCACCTATAAAGGGGACTCACGTTCACAGTGAACTGGCCTTGACTCTTAGGCCCACGACTTGCTCTGCTCCTAGCTCTGGAGCTTGCTGTGAATGGAGACCACCCATCAGGCAGGCCAAGGCCCAAACTGTGGTGCCTCCCCTAGCAAACCACTCCTCGTAGCCACAACCACCACCCTCCCTTTTCACTGACAAAAAACTTAGGACCTGGGTGTGTGTGTGTGTGTGTGTGTGTGTGTGTGTGTGTGTGTGTAAAATCAAGCCAGTCAGGCTGGGTCTAAACAACCTACAGTTCTTTCTTCAGGTAGCGTGATCCCTGAAATGTAGCTGCCTAGAGCAGGCCTTGGGAACCACAGGAAAAAGGACCTCTCCCTACTATATAGCCCACAGCATTCAAGGAGGAGGATACACTCCCTGCTCCTCAGGAACTCAGCTGCAGATGGAGAGATGAGAGGCATCTCAAATCTCTCCTCTAGGGCCTGGACCAAGAGAGGACTGCAAAAAGAGTTCTTTTCATAGCCTATGGAGGCTAAACAGGGGACAGACACCCTCTTCCCCAAATGACCCCGGCACAGCAGCCAATGTTAACCTATTCCACTAGTCAGCTGCCCCAAATATGTATTCAGACACCGATGACCTCCCCTCAACTCCTGCCCAACTTCTCAGTCCCCAAGGCTAGGGCCTACACATGAACATCCCATGAGTGACAAACACAAAGTATCTCAACACTCAGGATGCAAACGTGGGAAGAGCCCACTCATGTGCACCAGAGCTGCACCAGAGAGGTAAAGGAGCTAAAAAGAGTTCAGGCAGCCTGGCTGTCTCACAGCTGTGTGCTCCCAAGAGTGACTACTAGGTATAGCCTAGGTGGGAGGGAGGCTATTACAAAAATGAGCCTAGACTGCTTCATGAAGGCCTGTATACAAAGACCCCAAGTCCCTGCCTGAACTCTTCTGCCCTGCCCTGGATGAGGAGCCTTGGCTTGGCCCCATTTGGCTCCACTCCTGCCTCTGCATTCCAAGTCAGCTGCAGGGGACGATACTCTGGGGCAGGTGATGCTCTGTAAAGTCCATAGTCTGGAACCACAAAGGCAGGCTCAGGGGAAAATAATTGGAAGGAGGTTAGGGGCTGAGGATGGAAAGGCAGAGTCCAGGTAGGATGGGGACAGAAATGAACAGCAATGTGACCCCTACAGCTTGACTGCTGTGAGAGCTGGCTAAGGCTAGAGCACAGCAAAGGTGACAAAGATAAGGACCCATAAATAGCCACTACTGCACACACCCTGCTCCCTTCTGTATCAAAGAGGGCCTGTCTCAGCAGCTTCAGCTTACAGCCCAAGAAGCAAGGGAGGCTTCTGGGGCCACCTGATGCGGGACACAGACAGACAGACACACAGACACACAGACAGACACACACACACACACCAGAGGGAGGAAGGTGGAGACCCAGGCCTGTTGTATCATTAGAACATGATCTATCCCAGAGCCCCAAACTCACCCACCCAGTCAGGACAAGCAGGGACAGTGACAAGGACAGACAAAAGATCTGGGGAGACCAAGACGGTATACCTCTCTTAGATCTTTGAAGCCAGGATTCCTAACCAACGGCTACTGGTAGCAGCCAGCACCCCTAAACCTATCCTGACACACTAGAGCTGCTGGTGAACCATAGGCCTTCAGCATCTATACAAAAAAGTTCTCAGGACAGAGTGAGGGCCACAATTCACAACAGTCAGCCTGTTGCTCCACTCAGACCGACTGTGCAAAGAAAGGCCTGAGCAGTGGCCTTAGTCCTCCCCTGGCAGCAGCAACTTGGCAAGCCTCTCAGGCCTGTACACTCTCCTGCTTCTGTGCTCGATTTCCATGAGCCCCACAGAGGACCAGTCACAGGATGTTTTCCAGTCAGTTTCACAGATGAACAAGCCAAGGCCCAAGAAACATGCCCAGCTCTGTGCGGGAGCCGGGCTCGCCCAGGCAGGCTGCCTCCATGATGCCATCTCCCTGCCTAAGCCAACACCCGACCAGTCCCAACCAACTTGGAACCTTACTGCCTGTCTTCCAGAGCTGGGCCAGGCTGTCTACAGTCTAGAGGGAACAAGGAATTTAGGGAACAAAGCAAGAAGGGCCTCCAAGCAAGAGCTTTTCCAGGGAAATGGCCCCCCAGGACCTGTACCTCCATTATGAACTAACTGCAAGTAGCAGACAGAGGCCAGAACATAACTACAGTGGTCAGAGCTACCCTGTCCCAACCCACCCTGAGCTCACCCAGCACCACTTCTCCAGCCTCTGCTCTGTTCAATTGGTTTTTACAAATTCTAAGGGCCCCAGTCAGACTCTCAGGAAGTTCAAGGGCTAAGCCTGCGTCCCTAGCACACACTTCAGGACTCTGAGCAGACAGCAGCCCTTCCTTCTCCAGGGCAGCTTTCCCATCATCACAGGGTAGCAGACAGTCTTCACCATGATGGGGAATGCCCTGGGCTCCTAATATTGCCACTCTTGGCAGCCAGGTCCCATTGTCCAGTCCTTGAAGGGAAGAAGGTGACACAGGGTGGCCAGTGGGATAGTCACAGCTGGTGGCAAAGCAAAGCAGGTCTTGGAAGCACACATCCTTTTGCTGAGCTATCCTTGTGCAAGGGAAAAAGAAAATTAAGACAGCATAGAGTTGCCGGGCGATTGTGGCGCACGCCTTTAATCCCAGCACTTGGGAGGCAGAGGCAGGAGGATTTCTGAGTTCGAGGCCAGCCTGGTCTACAGAGTGAGTTCCAGGCCAGCCAGGGCTACACAGAGAAACCCTGTCTCGAAAAACCAAAAAAAAAAAAAAAAAAAAAAAAAAAAAAAAACCCACAAAAAAGACAGCATAGAGTCAGAACTCCTGTAGGAGCTAGGCTTACTATCCACAGGCAGACACTGCTGGCCCAAGAATCTAGCATCCTGGGAAGTTGCACGGGCATCGGGGCACGTAGGAGGCTGCCCCGCCCCAGACACTGAGATATTTTGCTTAATAGGATCCCAGCTCTCCACCCTCTGCCTGCCCCACTCTGGTCTGGTGATCTCAGGCTGGCTTTGGCAGGCGGGTGTTAGGCACTGACCCACTTAACTCCTGAGGAGCCAGGCTTCTGGACTACAGAAGGTGGCAAGGCTCTAATCACAGCAAATCTGGGCTCTTCTGGACAGATGACAGAAAGAATGCCAGCTCGTAGCTCTAGGGTGGGGCTGGGGGGCAGGCAGTGAGTGCATATGTGTAAGGAAGGTCCCCTCCATTCCTTGGGCTTCAGCAACTACCCTTTGTTGCAGTTCTCTTCTCAGGCTAGCCTCTTGGAGGAGGCATCCATTAATCCAGCCAGGTAGGTCTCCAAGCTTACTGTCACGCATCAGCTTCTGCATTGTGATTAGTCAGACCCCAGATAGCCAGCCACAGATAGATCAGGGGAACACGGAATGGACCCTTAGGATTATAATTTTATAGAGTTCCTCTCTAGGACTATACTCCTGAAATCTATCTCCTGCAATTCTGACCACCACAGACAGACACCTTACCTACCACAAACAGTACAGTCAGAAAATGACTCTTACTCCCCACTAAGGACTGAACTAGCTCTCTTCAACAGAAAGTCAGTCCACTTGCAGGAAGTATACAAGCTAGCCAGGCAGGAGACCACAGCCACAGAGGGCAAGCAGTGGAAGGCAGGAAGCCTCTAAAACACAGCGATCTATCCCACACAGCCACAGGCTTTGCACCCTCTGTACTTTCATTATCTACAATTCAAACCCTGAATCTGTCAGCAGCCCTAGCCTGAGTTTGATCCCTGGGACTCTGATCAGTATCCTGGTTCAACATCGATCCACCATTTCAGAGTGGAGAAGGGGTTAATGAGCTGGTGAGGACAGCTCACTACTTACAAGCATTTGCTTTACAGAGGACCTGGGTTTGATTCACTATACCCACTCGTTGGCTCAGAACCAGCTGCAATTCCAACTCCGGGGGATCCAACACCCTCTTAAAGCTTTGATAGGCACCTCCTACATGTGGGACACTAACATATATGTAGGGAAACACACATACACAAACACACCTTTAAAAGTTTAAAAATAAAGATGGCCCTGTGGGTAAAGTTACCTACCTACCAACCTGGATTTAGAGTCCCCAGAATCCCATATGATTAAAGGAAAGAATCAACTCCACTAAGCTGTCCTCTGACCACCACACAAGCACTGTGATATGTATATGCTCCACCCTGTAACATACACAAACATACGTACGTACGTACATACATACATAAATAAGATGGGGCCTGGGTAGGGGTGGTGCATGTCTTTAACCCCAGCAGATTAACTCTGGAGTCGAGGCAGGTAGATCTGAGTTCAAGGCCAGTCTGGTGTACAAAGCCAGTTTGAGAACAGCCAGGGCTGTTACACAGAGAAACCCCATTCTAAAAAGACATAAATAGATGGAGAGGTGGCACAGCGTTTAAGAGAATTGGATGTTCTTCCAGATTCCAGAGGACCAGGGTTTGATTCTCATCAACTACGTGGCAAACCACCTGCAATTCCGGTTCAGGGTATCCGACACCATCTCTTCTGGCCTTCACAAACACCAGGAGTGCAAGTGGTGTAGACATAAATTCAAGCAGAGCGTCCATATGAAAATAAAGTCATTAAAAAAAAGCTAAGGCCGGGCAGTGTTGGCACACGCCTTTAATCCCAGCACTTGAGAAGCGGAGGCAGGCGGATTTCTGAGTTTAAGACCAACCTGGTCTATGGAGTGAGTTCCAGGACAGCCGGGGCTACACAGAGAAACCATGTCTTGAAAAAAAAACAAAACAAAACAACAACAACAAAAAAAACCCAAGTAGGCACAGTGCTGCACAGCTGTAATCCCAGCATCTGGTAAGATGACGCAGGGGAATCACAAACTCAAAGCCAGCTAAATCTATGTATCAAAACCAGAAGCCGGGCGGTGGTAGCAGCGACGCACGCCTTTAATCCTAGCACTTGGGAGGCAGAGGCGGGCCGATTTCTGAGTTCGAGGCCAGTCTGGTCTACAGAGCGAGTTCCAGGACAGCCAGGGCTACACAGAGAAACCCTGTCTCGAAAAACAAACAAACAAAAAAAAAAAAACCAGAAAGCTGGATGGGTTGGTTGGTGTGGCCTTTAATCCCAAAGCAAAGAAAGGACATCAGAAAGTCAAGGAGTTTAAGGCTACCCTTGGGCTACAGGAGACCCTGATTCAAAGGACAAAGGAAGAGCTGGGTGTGATAGCTGGTGGGTGTGGTAGTAATGCCTGTGATCCCAGCACCGGGAAGGTAGAGGCAACCAGAACTCTATGAATTCTGGGCCTGGTTTACAGTGAGATCCAGGCCAGTGTCAGGGATACTGTAGTCTTCCCTCCCCATCCCACCCCCCCAAAAAAGGAAAATGAGAAATAAATGCACATTCAATTTTGCAGATGTGCAGACTTCAGACGTCTCTGAATCCTGGCCTCTTCATCTCTGACTGGGTCCAGATGATAAGCACTATCTCCACATGAGTGAGAAGGCTGCACCCAAACCCCCAGCACAGGCTGTCTTCTAACCAGACAGAACTCAGAGCTGGTCTGTCTGCAAGGTCCAGGTGAGTCACCTCTGGGCAACCTGGCAAGGCGTAGGGCTTCAGAGAACCGGCCAGACAGCGTACTAGCCTCCAGGGAGTCGGCAGCCGCAGTTAAAAGCTGGCAAGCCGGCAAGAACTGAGGGAACCCACATCTACAGCCTGATACTGATTCTGGTAATGCCCAGATCTTATAGAGAAAGAACAAGTCCAGACACTGAATGCCAGATGCGGAGAGTCCAGTCCCTCCTTGATGAAGGCCGGATGTTCCAGTTGCCCTACCAAACCTCTGGTGGACTCAAGAGTGCAGGGAGTTGGAGGTTTAATTCAGGAGTGAGTTAAGCCACACTACAGGCCCCAGGTTCAACTACCAGCACTATCAAGAATAAAAGAGAAGAGGAGCTGGTGGTGTGTGTTTTTTTGTTTTGTTTTGGAGACAGAGTCTTACTGTGCAGCCTGGAACTCATTGATTTGCCTACTTCTCCCTCCCAGATTCTGGGATAAGAGTGAACACTACACCTGGTCAGGGTTATGGTTTGAATGTGAAGCGCGTGCACAGGTTCATGCTTGAATACTTGGCCCTAGCTTATGGCAATGTGGAACCGTCATAAGTAGAAGAATGGCTGGAGGTTATACTCGAGGAACTTGCAGTCTGAGCACTCTGCATCCCCGGTCAGGCAACATGAAAATAATCATGTTCCCACTGCCGTGAACTCCACTCCACCTTTGTTATGGTGAACTAGAACCTGTAGCCAAAATAAACTTCTCCTCCCTTAACCTCCTTCTGCCAGGTGTTTGAGAGCAGACCGGATATACAATGAGTACCAGACTACCCTGGTACTAGAGTGAGTCCTTGTCTCAAACAAACAAGGGAGAGGAGAGACCTATGTGAAACCTAAAACAAAAAGCCATCAGAAAAATCTGCATAAATAGACAGGACCAAGTGGTCACAGCTGTGAGAACTTTAACTCAAGTTGTCATCACAGACCTGGTCATTTCCAGGTAAAAACACAGGCATGGAGAAGCAGCTTGCCATCAGTCTCACTGGAGACCCTCCAGAGTCACTGGGCCCTGCTTCCAACATGGGAGACAAAGTAAATTTGTTTACCACTACTCCAGATGAGGGCCATGAGATCTCAGGAGTTAAGAATACTGGCTGTTGAAGCAAACCTGTAAGCTGCATCTCTCCCTCCATGGCCTCTACATCAGGCTCCTGCCTCCAGGTTCCTGCCCTGACTTACCGGCATCATGGGTTTTAAACTGTAAGGTGAAACAATCCCTTTTTCCCTCAGGTTGCTTTGGGTTGTGGTGCTTTATTGCAGCAACAGAAACCCTGACTAAATCAGGGTACCAGAGAGCTCTCTTACTGTCTCCCTATGTGTGAGATTACAGTGAAAGACAGAGGTCTGTCTCAGGAGCCCTCATCAGGAGTGGCTGAGCCAACCCCTCCGCCCTCCAGAGCGAGCGATCCATCGTTTAGAGCCCCGCTCCCCCAGTCCATGGTGATTGGATGCAGCCGCCCCCATTCTCCCTGCTCCCTGACAGCCCTTATGGATTACCCTGTCCCCCACTTTTGAAGTTCTGAGACTAATGACTAAAAACGTTGAACTACTTTTTAAACGTTTTATTTATCTGTGCTCGGGTGCATCTGTGTTTTGGGGAGGGAGGGCTTGCATGACATTGCTTGCATGTGGAGGTCAGGACAACTTGCAGTTCCCTCCATTATCAAAGACCCAAAAGATAAAAAAAAAAAAAAAGAAAAGAAAAGAATACTGGCTGCTGTGCCAGGTGTGGTGGCTCACACCTTTAATCCCAGCATGCAGGAGGCAGAGGCAGGTGGGACCCTGTAAGTTCAGGGCCAGTCTGGTCTACAAAGTGAGTACCAGGACAACCAGGGCTGTTACACAGAGAAACACTGTATTAAAAACAAAAGAACAGGCTGCTCTTCCAGAGGACCTGGGTTCAATTCCCAGCAACCAATGACACCTCACACCTGTCTGTTCAAGTTCTAGGGCTTCTGTCATTCTCACACAGACATATGTGCAGGCAAAACACCAATGAAAAACACCCAGTACCGCCCCCCCCAAACAACTCACAGCGGCCTATAACTCCAGTTACAAGACATGTAACATCCTCTCCTGGCCTATGCAGGCACAGCACATACATGCCACATACACATATGACAAAATAGCCCCCTACACATTCCTAGCAGATGTGCAGGGTCCCTAACAATTGGAAGGCTCGCTGGCTGACTTGATGCCTGCCACTGGACCCCCTTCCCCTAACTGCCTGGTTCGGCCTCACTGGGAGAGGATGCATTTAAACCCACAGAGACTGAACAGGGTTGGGTGGCTTCTCCTCTCACAAGGGGAGTAGGGGGAAGGAATTTGTAAGGGTGGGACTGGGAGAAGGGGTGTGACTGGGATGTAAAGTAAATAAATTCAAAAGAAATGCTAGCTAGTTGCCCACGGGTGGAGCACACCTTTAATCCTAGCAGAAGCAGGTGAATCACTCACTGAGTTTGAGGCAAGGTCTAAAGAATTAGTTCTAGGACAGATAGGGCCACAACAAAACCACCCCGCCTCAACAACAAACAAACAAAACTACTAATAGGATGTCATTGAAAGGACAAGTTCTGAGCCAATACTACTTTAAGAAATGGACAATTGCCAGATAACCATTGGCATTTCCTCTCTGGGGGCAATCTGACAACAATCCCTCAGGCTACAGTATGCACACCTCTTACCCTGGGCTCAGATTTCTAGGAATCCATCTACATATCAATCCTAGCCAAAGAGCCCTAGGACAGTCATGACCACATTTCTGACTTGCCAGAATCCCTGAATAGCTGGTGTCCCTCAGGAGGGTTAAGTTAGTAAACTGAACCACTGTCAAGCCTTAGGCACATGACCTTAAATAACCACCAACAGCAACAACAGAGACTCGACAAATACCACCTGTGCTCCCACTTCCCTAACCGGTGGTGACAAGGAAGTGATGGCACTGTGTGGTCCAGCCTAGGTGAGTACTTCACTGCAGTCCGCTCTAAACACTAAGTCTGTGAGCTACATCATTCCAATACGGAACCAAGTGGGCTTCTTCAGAGCAGTTGAGACATCAGCGTGTGACAAGAAACTGAAGCTTCTTGCCTTCTCTAAGAGACCATGGAAGACAGTGGAGTTGCTATGGCAAGAAAGAAACACATTTCCAGGGTGTAACCCAAAACCTGTGGGGATGCCTAAGAGGAGACAGGGACAGCAGGCCTCCACCAGCTCAGGAACTGGACCATGCTTTTTTTTTTTAAATTTATTTTTTTTATTTATATGAGTACACTGCAGCTGTCTTCAGACACAGACTAGGAAGAGTACCTCGGATCCCATTACAGATGGTTGTGAGCCACCATGTGGTTGCTGGGACTTGAACACAGGACCTCTGGAAGAGCAGTCTGTGCTCTTAACCACTGAGACATTTCTCCAGCCCAACAATGTTTTTGTTTTGTTTTGTTTTTCGAGACAGGGTTTCTCTGTGTAGCCCTGGCTGTCCTGGAACTCACTCTGTAGACCAGGCTGGCCTCGAACTCAGAAATCCGCCTGCCTCTGCCTCCCAAGTGCTGGGATTAAAGGCGTGCGCCACCACTGCCTGGCCCAACAATGTTTTTATTTTACATTTTTATCGGTCTTCTGCAGTGTTGGAGAGAGATTTCTTGGCCAAATCATCTTTTTCTCTGCCCAAAGTGTGTATCAAGGACACAGAGCAACAGCCCCCATGCCATGAGGTGAAGGACCCTGAATCCTCAGGAGAGGGCAAGGACCTCACTGTTAACTGTTCAGTTCCAGTGAGACCTTTATGGAAATGCCCAGGCAGGGGACTGTGGGAACCTGGTCAGTGCAATGAGGCTCAGTCTGTCCCTATGAGGTCATGACTCCTAACTCAGCCCTGGGTCCTCTAAGAAACACATCTGTGTGTGTTGTTGTGGCCCTTCCTACAGCACTGGGGACAGGAAGTAGCATGGGGAAGGTAGGAAAGGCAGGCTACAGGGGGGGCAACCTCCTCAACCCAGAACGCTGGCCATGTTTCCAGCTGTTGCCAGGGACACACAGGACTTTGGCCCTGCCCACATGTCACCTCATGACATGTCACAGCCCTCAAGGTAAAGTTGGAAGAGGAGCAGAGGAGGAAGGGAGGGAGGGAAGGAAGGAAGGGGAGGAGGCCACCAAAACACAGCTAGCTGCCCGCTGGGAACTTCCCTCGGCCAGGGCTGGTCCCGTGGCCCCAGTAAACAGGTTTCAAAATCATTAGTCAGCACTTTGCTGGGGACCGGCACCTAGGGTTCCTGGTCCCCACACAGGAGCACCCAGGGCCTCCAGCCCCTGCCACCACTGGGCTGGGGGACCTGCTGGAGGGCAGCGCAGAAGCTGACTGGTCAGCTGACTTGCTTGTTCAGGCTGCCAGTACTGAGGCGGCGGCGGCGGCGGCACCCTCCGGCCCGGTCGAGTGGGCCCAGCCCCAACTGCCGGCAAGAAGGAATCTCCAGCAACCCCTCCCCCTTCCAGCCTCTGACGCAGGAGTGGGCTGGCCAATGCCAGGCCGCTGAAGCAATGTCAACAAACAAACCCGCCAGCCCAGACAGGTGGGCCTGCCAGGGACAGCAGTCTCAGTGAGGGCCACTGGGTCAGACACCATAGTAAGGGAAGGGCCCTCGGCACCACGGTACACTAAACCCAAACCACAACGATGTAAACTAGGCTATCGCCAAAGATTCAACACTAGCATTGATGGACTCCTTCCTATGCGGGCAACAACAGATAACCTAAGGAGTTCCCCAGAACCTAGGAAAAGCCAGGAAAAACTTGGACCAGAGATTGGGTCTCCCGTCCCTGAGTAGCCTCACAGTTGGACAAGCCAAGAGATGTGGCAATCAGAACCCAGCGTTTTTTCACCGAAACCAAATACTAATCAAGAGCCATCAACTGCCCTCAGGGGGGCTTCAGCCCCAGGCAACCTAGGGAGGGCCTGAGGCTGTGGTTGGGACGGAGGCAGGAAAAGATTTACCCCTCCCCCAAGCCCAACGGCAGCAGCCTCCCGGCCTTACCTGGAAGTCATACAACGCCACAATGTTTTCGTGCTTTAGTTCCTAGGACACAAATCCAAGTTTCTCATAAGCAAGACAAGAGCTAACCCACCCTCTCCCCCCCTCCCTCGAGGCCCTGGCTCACCTTCAGGATTTTGATTTCCTTTCCCAGCAGTGTCTGGGACTTGGCAAGGTTCTTCTTGTTAATGCATTTGACGGCCACCTCCAGGTCGTGCTTCTGAAAAGCCAAACGTGGACCTTCAGGATTGAAAACATCCCCCCCTTCCGCTCCCCACCAAGCTGGGATCAGAGATGGCTTAGGGTGGCTGTCCCAAGGGTCTTGGAATGGGAGGATGCCAGAGGCAGACAGGTAGTGTCTGTCAGCCCGGCCTGGAATCCGGTGGAGTGGATCCATCCAAGTGGATGGAGTCCCAGGCTAGGTTCTCAGAACTGGTCTGACTTCGGGGCTAGCTAGGGAATCCTGGGCTGGCGTCTCCTGGTTTCTGGAGCTAGAGTAGCAGGTGGGTTTCCGGGGCTGGGGTCCTTAACTGGGTCCCACTACGGATTTCGGGAGGTAAGGTGTTGGGCTGGGAGTCCCGGATTGCGGAGCCTCACCCACCTCGCGGTGTCGACCCTTGAAGACCACAGCGAAGGCGCCGTGTCCAATCAGGTCCTTGCGAGAGAACTCGAACTTGCCCACGGTCTCGACGCCGCCACGGCCCGGCTCCATAGCGCGCGCGGGCCGGGGGCGCGGGCCCGGGGGCGGCGCTACGGGGTGCGCTGGGCTCAGGCGGAGGCCGGCGGGCCGTGTACACGGGGACGGAGGCGCAGGCTCATCGCCAGGGCCCTGCGCCCCATCGGGCAGGCCTGGGCCAGGTCCCAGTCCCACAGGCCGGCGGACAGAGGGGCGCGCTCCCTCGGCGTCCTCCTCGGTACCCTCCCGGCGCTGACAGTCGGAACCCAGTCCGACTCGGGACTCAGCTCTGACACACTCCAGCTCCAACTCGGCCCTAACAGACGATACGGCTCCGAGCCCCGCAGGGAAACAAAAGATCCGCGGCACCGGGCCCTCGCAGCCCGAGACGCCGGCGCAGCCGCACTGCGTGGAGGCGGGACAAGAGGCGGGGCCTGCGGAGCCCGGACCTCTCAGGCGGTGGAGCTGGCAATGGGCGGGGCCGAAATGAAGGACACACCGTGGGTGGTAAGGCGGGGCGGGGCCTAGTGTGGGTGGTACCTCGAAGGGCCAGGCCCTATACTGGGCGGGGCTTGAGAAAGGAGGTACGATATGGGCGTGACCGGAGCGGACCGGGAGTGCCAATGTCAGAACTTATCTCTGGCTGTGGCTCCTTGTTCTACCCTAGGCATTTTTTTTCTTTACTTACTTATTTTATTTATGTGTATATGTGTGTGCCTAAATGAATTTATATGCACCATGTATGTGCATATAAACATGTATAAACATGCATATAAACATGTATATGCCGGAGTCAGACCCTGGAATTGGTGTTTCAGGCAGTAATGAGCTGCCATGTGGAAACTGGGACCCAAACCAGGAGAACAGTACGTGCACTTAATAGCTGAGCCCTCTCTCTAGCTCTGCTCTACGTACTTCCTACCAGCTGTTTTGTTTTATTTTGTTTTGTTTTGTTTGTGTCTTCTTTGGGAGAAGTCGAGACAGGATTTCTTTGTGTATCCCTGCCTATCCTAGAACTCACTCTGTAATAGAATCTGCTGGCTTCAAACTCAGAGATCTGCCTGCTTCTGCCTCCTGAGAACTGGGATTAAAAGTTTTTAAAATGAGTCTTCTCACATTGTAGCCCTGCCTGGTCTCGAACTCACTGTGTAGATGGTGCTGACCTCAAACTCACAGATATCCCCCAGCCTCTTCTTCCTGAGTATTGGAATTAAAGGTGGGTGCCACCACATCCATTTTCTCTCTTTTATTACATTCGTTTATTCTGTATGTGGGTATGGAGACTTGAGAACATGATCATGTGAAGGTCAGGGGGAAAATGTGCAAGATAGTTTTGTCCAGATTCAACTTGTCAAATTTGACAACAAGGGCCTTTATCCATGGAGTCATCCCACCAAAAGCATCAGTTTTCTTTCATTTATTATTTTACTTAATTTTTGTTGTTAGAGGGGAGGTTTGAGGCAGGGTCTCATGTAGTCCAGGCTATCCCAGAGCTCATCATGTAGCTAAAGATAACCACAAGCTTCTGATTCTCCCGGGATTATATATATATATATATATATATATATATATATCATGGGAATTTGGTTTGCCTCAGGTGTTTTTCTTGCCTGTCTGGTCACATGGGGACTGCATGGGCATGTTGGAGCACTTGATGTTTACAACCACTGTCATTGGGGGGGATGTATTGGCATGTTGACCCACATGCCAAATCAAAGGCTGTGTGTGTGTGTGTGTGTGTGTTGGTGCACATGCCATTTCCAAGCACAATCATATTAGGAGGTGTATAGGTATGTTAGCCCACATGCCTATTCTGAGTCTCATTATATGAAGGACTGCATGGGCATGTTTGAGCTCATGATATGTATGACCACAGTCATTTAAGGAGGTATGTGATATGGGAAATTTTGTTCACATGCCATTTTTGAGCCCAATAGCACAGGGAAATGTGTGAGCATGTGTGCACACATGTCCTTTTCCTGCCTAGTCTTAGATTGTTCACTCTCAAGCCATTTCCTAGCCCATTTCACATAGCATGGGGGTGGGGAATGGCCATTGTTATGTTTTATAGAAAAGAAAAAAGAAAAAGGAAGCCAGGGATATGTTTAGTAGAAGTATGGTATGGGGTGGTGGAAGGGTGCTTCTACATGCCCATGCTGAGGCATCCCTTCCCCCTGAGGGACCAGTCACAGGATGGTATAGCATAGAATAGAGTTTATTCAGGACGTGGGGAGAGGAGTTGAAGGGGTAGTAGAGAGAGAGAGAGAGAGAGAGAGAGAGAGAGAGAGAGCAGCCATGAACATGTGGAGAGAGAGGAGGGAGAAGAATGGGGAGAGAAGGGACAGAGAGGGAAGAGGGTAATAGAGAGTAAGATCAAGAGAGGAGGGGGGCAAGCAGCCCCTTTTATAGAGTCAGACATACCTGGCTGTTGCCAGGTAACTGTGGAAAGAGCCTAGAAGAGATGCTAACAGCCACAATAGCCCACGTGCCTATATTGAGGCTGGCAATATGGTAGTGTGGGGGACTGCATGGGGGTGTTGGAGCGCTTGATATTCACAAGCCGCATCATTTGCAGGGTGGATGAGCATGCTGACCCACATGCTATTTCAGAAGACGATCATATGGTAGGTGAATAGGCAGGGTGGCCCACCCATCACTTCTGAGTCCATTCATATTCCTGGATGAATGGGCCTGTTGGCTGACATGCCATTTACAAGTTCTGTCACATGGGATAGATATACGTTATGTTTGCCCACACACCATTTCCAAACTGGATCACATGGTGGGTATATGTATATGTTAGCTTGAATGCCATTCCTGAGTATGGCAGATGGTATATGTACATACTGGCTACATGCCATTTCCAAATCTGGTCACATGTGGCACATCTGGGAGTGCTGTCCCATGTGTGTCAGTGTTATGAGTTATGTGGGATGACCAGAGGAAGAGACACTGCAGGATGAACTCAGGCTTCTTAGCAGCAGGGCAGATCAGCCTCCCATGGACTGAAGCATATGTATCGACTGTTACACAAAAGCTGTTTTTTTTGGGTAAAACAAGTTCCTCATACCAAAGCCCCTAATCTAATCTATATGTTTCCTAAAGGAAAACATCACAGCCCTCCAGCTTTCGTCCTCATTGTGAACTGTTTGCAGTACTCAATAATACAAGGCATTCCAGGTGTGCCAGGATCAAAGTTATGCAAAGGCTGTAAAACACCTGCAGAAAAACAAACTCTATAGATAACAGAAAACAATTACTGTTTTCTATAGCGATTTCTTCAAGGTCAAAGAACTTCTAGAAAAATGACGATTCCTTCGGATGCCTACCCTATTTCATTCTAATGTTTACCCTAGATATAATGATTCTACTAGAATTCTACTACACACATATCTACTTTGGGGGACACTATGGACACATTGGAATACCTGTCATTAACCACACAACTTGCATGGAGGAGAGGATAGGCATGTGGGCCTAGATTCCAATTCTGAGTCCATTTCATAAGGGTGTGTTTGCCTACACACCGTTTCTGAGAATGACTGTATGGGAGTATAAGTGCACGTTGCTCCACATTTAGTCTAAGAAAGGAGATGTATGGGAATGTTTGTCCCCAAGACATTTTGGAGCCCAGTTACAAGGAAAATGTTTACCATAAACAAGCCTGATCATATGGTGAGGGGTAGTTGTAGACATGTTCCCTCACAAGCCATTTCCTAACCTATTAACACAGAATAGTAGAAGGCCACCTTGGCCCATGTGTCTATTTTGAAGCTGGTCACATTGAAACACATGTTATTTATAACTCTGTTTCGGGGGTTTATGTGAATATCAGACTACATACCAGTTCTGAGCCCAGTCATATTGAATGGTGTATGGTTATATGTTCGTCAACATGCTATTTCTGATCCTGGTAACATGGTGAGGTGTATTTGCATGTTGACTCAGATGCATATTTTAAGCCTGGTCATATTAGAGGCAGTATGGGCATGTTGGCCCACGGGGCATTTCCCAGTTAGGTCATTTGGGGTGGGGGTGTATGGACATGTTTGCCCACATGAGATTTAAGAGGCTGGTCAAATTGTAGGTGTAAGAGCATGTTGGTGTATTTGCCATTTCTGAGCATCATTAAAAGGGGATGTTGTGTGGGCATATTTGCCCACATGCCTGGGTTGAGCCTAGACACATGGAAAATTGTACCAGCATATTTATGACCCTAGTCATTTGTGTGTGTGTGGGGGGGGTGGTAAGGTGTTGGGCTACATGCCAATTCTGAGCCCTGTAATATAGAGGGGCATATGGACATATTAGCCCAAATGCTTTTGTTTGGTTGGTTGGTTGGTATTTGTCTTCCTAGAACTCACTCTGTAGACCAGGTTGGCCTTGAACTCAGAACTCCACCACCTGCTTCCAAATGCTATTTCTGAGCCTATTCTTTTTTTTTTTTTTAAGATTTATTTATTGCCGGGCAGTGGTGGCACAGGCCTTTAATCCCAGCAGCAGTTGGGAGGCAGAGGCAGGCGGATTTCTGAGTTCAAGACCAGCCTGGTCTACAGAGTGATTTCCAGGACAGCCAGGGCTACACAGAGAAACCCTGTCTCGAAAAACCAAAAAACAAACAAACAAACAAAAACAACAAAAAAGGTTTATTTATAATAATAAATATGTGAGTACACTGTAGCTGTCTTCAGACACACCAGAAGAGGGCATCAGATCTCATTACAGATGGTTATGAGCCACCATGTGGTTGCTGGGATTTGAACTCAGGACCTTTGGAAGAGCAGTCAGTGCTCTTATCCCCTGAGCCATCTCTCCAACCCTATAACACCACACTGTGTGGTTTCTGGGAATCGAACTCAGGACTTCTAGAAGAGCAGTCTGTGCTCTTAGCCGCTGAGCCATCACTCCAGAAACAGAGCCTATTCTTATAGGAGGTTGTCTGGGAATGTTGACTCGCATGGCCTTTCCAAATCTGGTCAGATTGGAGAGGGGAGAAGGACAGATTCACCCACATGCTGTTTTGGAGTCTAATCATAAGAGGGAGAGTGTGGATATATGTGCCACCATGTCATAGCTGAGGCGGGTCATGAGTAGGGGGCTATGGACATGTTCACCCTCAAGTCACTTCCTAGCCTGTTCACATTGGCAGTGGTGGGGGAGAGGTAGGGTAGCCATTTTGATCTACATGACTATTTTGAAACTGATAACAAGGAGACTTGTATGGGCATGTTGAAACACTTGATATTTATGACCCCTGTTATTTAGCAGATGTATGGGCATGTTTGCCCTCAAGCTATTTCTTAGCCTGGTCACACAGCTTGGTACCCACATTGTGGGTATGTAGGCATGCTGTCCAATGTACCTCTTTTGAACTAGTCATCTGGGAGTCTGTATGGACAGACATGTTGAAGCATGTACCACTTTTGAACCTGTTTACATGAAAGGAAGTACAGACATGTGGGCTCACATATGCAGGACACATGCAGTTATAGGGCTATGAAGATAACACGCCATTTTGAAAGCCAGTCATATTGGGAATGTATCTGCATGTTTGCCTGCACATCATTTATGAGGCCAGTAGTAAAGGTTGAGTATTCCCATTGTGGTGGTTTGTATGTGCTTGGCCCAAGGAGTGGCACTATTAGGAGATATGGCCTTGTTGGAGTAGATGTGTCACTGTGGACTTGGACTTTAAGTCCCTTGTCCTAGTTTCCTGGAAGCCAGTCTTTGAACAGCCTCCAAATGAAGATGTAGAACTCTCAGCTCCTTCTGCACCATCTTGCTCCCATCTTGATGACAATGGACTGAGCTGCTAAACCTTTTTTTTTTTTTTTTTTTTGGTTTTTCGAGACAGGGTTTCTCTGTGTAGCCTTGGCTGTCCTGGAACTCACTTTGTAGACCAGGCTGGCCTCGAACTCAGAAATCCTCCTGCCTCTGCCTCCCAAGTGCAGGGATTAAAGGCGTGCGCCACCACCGCCCGGCTTGCTGCTAAACCTTTAAGTTAGCTGCACTTAAATGTTGTCCTTACTAAAAGTTGCACTGGTCATGCTGTCTGTTCACAGCAGTAAAACCCTAACTAAGACAGAAGTTGGTACCAGGAGTGGGGTATTGCTGTGATAGGCCTGACCATGCTTTTGTTTGGAATAATGTGGATTTGGGGACTTTGGATTTGGAATGCAGTGAAAGGTTTTAAGTGGGACTTAATGGGTTATCCTAGTAGGAATATAGAAGACTTTGTCACTGTGATTCAAATTGTACAGACCTAGCCCAAGAGGATTCAGTGAAGAAGAATTTCAGTATGTGGCCTAGAAACTGTTTTTTGTCGTATTTTGGCAGCTTTTTGCCATTGTCTGAAGAATCTGCCTGAGGCTAAGGTGAAGAGATTTATATTAATTGCATTGACAAAAAAGTCTCAAAAAAAAAAACCAACAGAGACTTTGTTCTCTTGTTAAGTCTCATGAAGAGCATTTTGAACAAGAGTAACAAGCTTAGAAAAAAAATATAAAATATATGGTTCAAATAATAATAAAGGGGCGGGCTGGAGAGATGACTCAGAACACTGACTGCTCTTCTGAAGGTCCTGAGTTCAAATCCCAACAACCACATGGTGGCTCAGAACCATCTATAATGAGATCTGACACCCTCTTCTGGTGTGTCTAAAGACAGCTATGGTGTACTTACATATAATAAATAAATAAATCTTTAAAAATAAAAATTAATAATAAAGGGGCAACAGGAAATGAAATGGAACTGAATCCTGAGTTCAAGGATGTTAAATTGAATTAAGGGAATGGTAACGTTAGTACAATATTCCACCCTGCTAAATTAATATTCAAGATATGTTAGTTCAAGCAAAGGAAAGCAGATATCTGAGTTCTAGGCTACCCTGGGACAAGTTCTAGGTGATGAAATGCTTAAATCCAGGCATTGTAGTACACACCTTTAATCCCAGCATTCAGAAGACAGAGCCAAGGAGATCTCTGAGTTCAAGATTAATCTACAGAGCCAGTTCCAGGGCAGGGAGTTTGGGGCAATGAGGGAGTTGGGAAACAAAGTTTATACTAGATTAAGAAGGGGCCATGTTCCAGCCCCAACAAGCAGCAGAAATCGGCAGTTTCAGCCATTCAGCTCTAGCTTTAGAATCAAGAATAGAAGGGACTGCTGGGACAATTGATGTTGGTTAGCTGGAGCTAAGAAATTAGCAGTGATTAAGAAGAGACCAGCATCAGTGAGGTGAAATCTTCTGGAAAGTGTTTTCTGAGAGCACACAGAAGCTCTATTCCAGAGACAGCCAAGGTTGTACCTCATGCTGCAGCTGTACTTGGTAATGCATAAGAGTCACCCAGGTGGTACTGGTTTTGAAGGTATGATGGGGTCATGGAGAGCAGCTGAGGCTTAGCATTGTAAGAGGCCAGGAAAGGCCATTGATGAAGGTACAGCCTCAGTTGTAGTTGATGGCTCAGGACTAAAGGGGTCTTGCAAAGATGTTGAGGCTTGGTACCATGAAGGGAGACTGTGAGAGGCTATTGGTGAAGCCTAGTTGCAACAGAAGACCCCATCGTATTGGAGATGCCAGTACCATGGAATGATCAACAAGAACAACAATAACAGTGGGGTGGATCAACCTGAGGTTGGAGTACTACAGAGGGCAGAGCTGGAGAAGTGATGCCAGCCCTTTGGAGGAGCCCAGAAGATCATGCGTGGATCCCAGACATTGGAATAAGAAACTGTAAAGTTGAAGCTGCCTTGGAGACCCTAAGATACACCAGATGCTAGAGCTGTGAACTATCTGCTGAGGAAAGCTGCTAAGAGGGAGTGGAACCAGCCCAGGAGAAAGAAGTTTGTTACAGTCAATAAAGATGAAAAAAGCCAGGCAGTGGTGGCGCACGCCTTTAATCCCAGCACTCGGGAGGCAGAGGCAGGCAGATTTCTGAGTTCAAGGCCAGCCTGATCTACAGAGTGAGTTCCTCCCTGGACAGCCAGGGTTCTACAGAGAATCCCTGTCTCAAAAAAAAAAGATGAAAAAAGAGTTGGAGATCTAAAGACCACTTTGACATCAGACATGGAAATACCCAGCTGTTTTCCTGTCTTGCTTTGGGGATTACAGTTAAATGACTGGATGAATCTCTGAAGAGATTCTTCACTTTGAACTTTGGACTTTTAACATTGTTGAGACTGCTATAGACTACAGGAACTTTGAAAGTTGGACTAAATGTATTTTTTTTATTATGCTATGACTAGGTATAGCCCCCATAGACTCATGTGTTTGAACAAGCCTGGGGAGGGGGTGTCCAGGGAGTGGAATGTGATGGTCTGTATACGCTTGGCCCAGGGAATGGCACTATTAGGAAGTATGGCCTTGTTGACATAGCTGTGTCACTGGCCTTGGTTTTATTTTGTTTAAGATTTATTTATTTATTTTATGTATATGAACATACCATTTCTCTCTTCAGACACACCAGAAAACACATGGGACATATATGGGAACAGGACACATATGGGAACGTTCACCCACATGCTGTTTCTGAGCTCTGTCATATGTCTTAGTTAGGGTTTCACAAGGGCAGTAGTAGCCCTGTCTAAGGCATCGATGGTGATGATGTTGCAGATAACGGTGATGGTGATTGATGGTGGTCGTGGTGATGAGGGATGCTATGGCGGTGTTGCTGAGGTGATGGTGGTGATGAGGGGTGATCGATGGCAGTCATGGTGAAGGAAGTGGAGATGATGGTGATGATGAGCAGTCTCATATATTGTACATGGGCCAAATACTCATACTGTCAAGTATGTGAATAGGCTCAAAATAGGGATGCTGTCTAAAGACTAGAGTCATGAAGTCCCCCATGTGACTAGCCTCAAAATAAGCAGTGTTGGCCTATAAGGGCATGCCCCTCTGCATGTAAGTGGTCTATGGAATGGATTTATGGCAAACATGCCCCTACATCCCTTCCTATAACCAGAATTGGAAATGGCATGTCAGCCAACTAGCCCTTACTCTTCTCCCCATATGACTTGGCTCACATATGGCATATAGGGTCACATACCCCACCTCCCATGTGATTGGGCTAGGAAATGACTTCTGACCTAGGCCATTTGACATATGAAATGCATACCCATATACTCACCAAATGATCAGATTCAGGAAAGGGATGTAGGCCATCATCACCAGGTGAGTGGGCATAGAAATAGAATGTGAACAAACATGCCCATATATCCCTACATATGATATGGTGTTTAGTTTTGTTTGTTTGTTTGTTTTTTAAGTAATTTTCTTTTCTTTCTTTATTTTTTTAAAGATTTATTTCATGTATGTGAGGACACTGTAGCTGCCTTCAGACACACCAGAAGAGGATGTCAGATCCCATTAGAGATGGTTGTGAGCCACCAGGTAGATGCTGGGAATTGAACTCAGGACCTCTGGA
Organism: Tokudaia tokunoshimensis; assembly: GCA_036184795.1. NCBI lineage: Eukaryota > Metazoa > Chordata > Mammalia > Rodentia > Muridae > Tokudaia > Tokudaia tokunoshimensis. The sequence continues at coordinate 845,651 of BTHU01000006.1, forward strand.
AGAGCAATCCATCTCTCCTCTCAACTGCCAGCTCTTTATTTCCTAAAAAGCCACATTCCAGTCTGAACCAGTCATCTATAGGACAACACCTGGTCTATAACACAGAGAAACATTTTTTGAACACCCCCCCCCAAAGAAAAGAAAGAAAAGAGAAGGAAATACAGGGACACACCTAGACGCTATTTGATACACTGTGGGGTGTGGGGAAGGGACATCCCAACATACGTTTAGTTTCATTTGGTTTTTTTTTTTCAAGACAGGGTTTCATTATGTAGCCCTTTGGTCGTCCAGGACTCACAGAGATCTGCCTGCCTCATCCTCTCCAATAGTGCTAGAACATTTTATGTTCAGGGTTGGGGCAAGGGTTAGGGTTATTCCTAAGTACTAAGGTGTCTTAGGGTTTTATGCTGTGAACAGACACCATGACCAAGGCAACTCTTATAAGGACAACATTTAACTGGGGCTGGCTTACAGGTTCAGAGGTTCAGTCCATTATCATCAAGGCGGGAGCAGGGCAGAGTCCAGGCAGGCATGGTGCAGGAGGAGCTGAGAGTTCTACATCTTTATCTGAAGGCTGCTAGTAGAAGACTGAATTCCAGGTTGCCAGGACCAGGGTCTTAAAGCCCACACCCACAGTGAAACACCTACTCCAATAAGACCATAATTCCTAATAGTGCCACTCCCTGGGCCGAGCATATACAAACCATCAGAGAAAGTTAGCCCTACATTTTACATTAAGTTTTGCATTAGTTTCAGTATTCGATTTAGGCTACAGTCACTGTTATTATTAGGTCTTGGCCATTGTTAGGGTAGTGTCAGGATCATAGCTAGTTCTAGGGTTAAGATGAGTGTTAGGTCCAGGTTTAGGGTTAGGGATAAGGTTATCTCAAGAGTTGAGACTAGGCCTAGGGTTAGATCTTGGGTAGATTAGGATAGGATTAGAATTATGGCAAGGATAGGTTTAGAGTTATGTATAGGGTTAGGACTAAGGTTAAACTTAACATTACAGTAAGGATACAGTTCGATTTTGATCTTCAGCAAGGGCTAGGTGAAATGGAAACTTCTAGTTTCTTTGGAAAGTTAGTTACGTCAAATGATGTTTTGCTGGGGCATACAGGAAAAAGGATGTCTTGCTAGAGCAAACAGGTGAAAGGCTGTTTTCCTGAAGCAGACACAGGTGAAAGGACACTTGATGAAGGAATGTAAATATGATCCCACAGACAGCAGGTGATGAGCACTGAGCCTTGGTTTAGTTTGCTCCACCTCTCCATTCTCACCTAATGACACGCATGTATTGGTTCAACTTACATTGCATTGTTGAGCTCAACTTGTGGTAACACCGCCATTGAGAGAAACTCACCCAAGAACTGCTCTAGAGATTCCTGAGGCACCCTGCCACTTCTGCTGCCTCACCTCAGGCCAGTTGGAGAGCCTGGTGTTTTCTTCAGGATTGCTGGTTCATGCCTGATGTCTGCTTGCTAAAAGGACTGGACTTTAGTCGCCATTTTGGGCCTGGTGTCTGCCTGCCTAGAGGACTGGTCTGCAGCTGCTGAATTGTGTTTGGTTCAGGACTGAACTGCTACCAAAGAAGATTAAGATTGCCCACAAAGAACTATTGCCAAAGAACAGGTCCACTTCCCCCACATCCTAATAACTTTTCTCTTCCACTACCTCTGATCGGTGGTGACCTTGAGAAAAGGTTGAACTCTTATTAAAAGTAGGTTGCAAAAAATGCATGCCTATAGCTAGGATTAGCTATTACTACTGTTATTGCTACGGTTAGCCTAATTATTAGCGTTTGTGTAGGGTTAGGATTGGCCCTAGGCTTATGTTTATCACTAAGATTATTTGTTAGTGCTGTATGGTTAAGTTAGGATAATATATTTTTTTCAATACAGGGTTTCTCTGTGTAGCTCTGGCTGTCCTGGAACTAGCTCTGTAGACCAGGCTGGCCTAGAACTCAGAGATCTGCTTGCCTCCTGAGTGCCGGGATTAAAGGTGTTGACCACCACTTCCTAGCAGGTTAGGACAATTGTTAATGTTAGGTTTAAGATTAGGGTAGGCTTAGGTTAGAAGGCTGAGACAAGGCTTAGTGTCTTAGTTAGGGTTTTATTGCTTTGAAGAGACACCATGACTATGGCAACTCTTATAAAACAAAACATTTAGTTGGGGCTGGCTTACAGTTTCAGAGGTTTAGTTTATTATCATCCTGTCAAGAAGCATGGCAGTATGCAGGGAGACGTGGTACTTGAGAAGTTAAGAGTTCTACATCTTTTTTTTTAAAAGATTTATTTATTTTATTTATTTTTTATGTATGTGAGTACACTGTAGCTGTCCTTGGTTGTGAACCGTCATATGGATGTTGGGGATTTGAATTCAGGACCTCTGCTCGCTCCAGTTGGCCCCGCCTGCTCTGGCTCGGGCCGGTTTCAGGATCTATTAATTTTTTTTTTTAATCTAAGTACACTGTAGCTGTCTTCAGACACTCCAGAAGAGGGCGTCACATTTCATTATGGATGGTTGTGAGCCACCATGTGGTTGCTGGGATTTGAACTTAGGATGCAGTCAGTGCTCTTAACCGCTGAGTCATCTCTCCAGTCCAAGAGTTCTACATCTTGATCCCCAGAGAGCAAAAGGAAACTGTGTGCCACACTAGGTGTAGCTTGAGCATAGGGGATCTCAAAGCCCACCTCCACAGTGACACACGTCCTCCAACAAGGTCATACCTAATCCAACGAGGCCACACCTCCTAATAGTGCTACTTCCTATGGGCCAAGCATCAAAACACAGGAGTCTATGAAGGCCAAACCTATTCAAAACACCACAGTTAATGTTAGATTAAGGTTAGTGCTTGGTTAATGGTTAGGGTTGGGACAATATTTAGTGGTTTGATTAGGATTAGAGTTAGAATTAGGTTTAGGTCTAGGATTAGTTTTAGAATTAGAACTACACTTGTGATTCTAGATATGGTTAGTATTAGGTTTATTGCTAGATATGGCAGTGCTAGGGCTCCGATAGTTACATCACAGACTTACATTTTAGGTTAATGATAGGATTAGGAATAGCCTTTGTGTTATGGCTAAGGGAATGGTTATAACTGGAGCAAGGGTTATAATTAGGGTTAGTATTTATATTAGGTCTAGTGTTTGTGCTAGGATTAGAGTTAGAATTATGTTGGTTAGATTTATGGTTATTCTATGATTTAGGTTAGGTCAATGTTGAGGGTTAGCATTAGGGCTAGGGATTAGTTCAAGTCTACACTTAGAACTAGTTTTAGGTTCAGGACTAGGTTTACTTTCTGGTCTTGGGATAGGGTTATGGTTAGAGCTAGGATCAGAGTTTATCTTAGGTTTTTCATTGCTGTGAAGAGACACTATGACCAAGGTAACTTTTATAAAGGAAAACATTTAATTAGGGCTGGCTTAGAGTTTCAGAGGTTCAGTCCATTATCATCATGGCAGGAAGCCTCCATGGGAGCATCTAGGCAGACATGGTGCTGGACAACAGACTGAGAGTTCTACATCTTGATCCCAAGACAGGCAAAAGGAGACTGTCTTCTGCAGAGGATGTCATTCCACATTGGATGGAGCCTGAGCATAGAAGGAGACCTCTAAAGCTCACTCCCACAGTGATACACTTCCTCCAACAAGGTTACACCTCCAATAAGGCCACACCTCCTAAGAGTAGCACTTCCCGTGGGTCAGACATATTCAAACCACCACAGAGTTTACGGTTAAGGTTAGGTTTTATATTATGGTTAGAGAAGGTTGGGATTAGACTTATGACTAGAGGTACAGACCATTTCAGGTGTGTGGTTAGTGCTAGGGGTAGCAAAATGTTTAGGAGTTAGGTTAGAGATGGGATTTTGGCTAGGGCTAGTGATATGGCTGTGATTGTGGTAAGGTTAGGGCTAGACAAATGTTAGGACATTTGTCCTAGTACAAGTGTTATAACTAGACTCAGGGATAGCTTTAATTTATAGCTGGGTTTTGGTTTGTTCTAAATTATCATTAGAGCTGCGTTTAATACTAGAATTGAAGCTTAGGTCAGAGTTATGACTGACTTAGGAATATACACAGTGTTAGGGCTAGGGGTAGACTTAGGTCTAGGTCATGCTTTATGGTTATGATTAAGGTTAATGGTATGGTTAGGGTCACACTGAGGATAGGTTTAGGGATTGGGCCTTGTTCTGGACCAGTTAAGGTTAGGATGGTCCTAGCTTTAGAGTTAGGCCCACTTTTAGAGTTAGAGTTTTGTTCCTATTAGTTTTAGGTTTGGGGAGATGGTGCAGAGATGGGACGTTTTAATTTCCATCTAGGGACAGGCTTAGGATCTGTGCTGGGGGGTCAGAACTAGGTTTTTGGATATTGTTAAGTCTAGAGATAGATAAGGGTTATGGTTATACATTTAATTATTTTAGACTAAGTACTAGAGCTAGACTGGGGGGCTAGAGATAGGAAGGCTATAGGAATCAAGTGAAATGGTTTCCACAGAGAAGCCAGCCATCATGTTTCCTTATGGTCTCTCTCTGTCTCTCTTTCTCTGTCTCTCTTTCTCTGTCTCTCTCTGTCTCTCTCTCTCTGTCTCTCTCTCTCTCTGTCTCTCTCTCTCTGTCTCTCTCTCTCTTTAACGATTTATTTATTTTTTATATGAGTACACCATTGCTCTCTTCAGACACACCAGTAGAGGGCACCAGATTCCATTGCAGATGGTTATGAGCCATCATGTGGTTGCTGGGACTTGAACGCAGGACCTCTGGAGGAACAGCCAGTGCTCTTAACCACTGAGCCATCTCTCTAGCCGCTCTTATGGCTTCTTGAGAGACATGTAAGGTGTTTTCTGAACACATCTCTAACCATGACTGTGGTTTGAGTAGTGTGTCCTGCCATATCACCATGAATTGTTCACTACTGGTCTATCTGATTACCTCATAAAGCAACAGCCCCCATAAGCCTTAGACTGAATTCTGAATTCATTAGTTGCTACCTGATAAATAATGCTGGTGGGTGGTGGTGGTGGTGGTACAGGTACCACCTTTATTCCCAGCACTCAGGAGACAGAGGGAGGCAGATCTCTGTGAGTTGGAAACTGTCCTGGTTTACATAGAGAGTTCTAAGACAGCCAGGGCTGCACAGAGAAACCCAGTCTTGAAAGACAAAACAAAAAAGATAAATAATGTAGAGAAAGTTCTATCAGCTTGTCTAAATAGTTTCTGATAGGAAACTCTTTTTTTTTTAAGATTTATTTATTTATTTTATGTATGTGAGTACACTGTTGCTGTCTTCAGACACATCAGAAGAGGGCATCAGTTCCCATTACAGATGGTTGTGAGCCACCATGTGGTTGCTGGGAATTGAATTCAGGATCTTTGGAAGAGCAGTCAGTGCTCTTAACTACTGAGCCACCTCTCCAGCCCCGATAGGAAACTCTTAAAAGGTTCTGTAGGGACAGGTCATTATGAAATAAAACGGAAGAATAGTCTTTCCTTTGAAAATGTACCCAGCTAGGCAGTGATGGTGTATGCCTTTAATCCCAGGACTTGGGAGGCAGAGACAGGCAGATTTCTGAGTTGGAGGCCAGCCGGGTCTACAGAGTGAATTCCAGGATAGTCAGGGCTGTCTTGAAACCCCCCCCAAAAAAATAGGGGGGCTGGAGAGATGGCTCAGTGGTTAAGAGCACTGACTGCTCTTCCGCAGGTCCTGAGTTCAAATCCCAGCAACCACATGATGGCTCACAACCATCCATAATGAGATCTGACGCCCTCTTCTGGAGTGTCTGAAGACAGCTACAGTGTACTTAGATGTAATAAATAAATAAATCTTTCAAAAAAAGAAAAGAAAATAGGGGCAAAGCACTTGGATGCAGCAGTTTCTGAGAAATTTAACTCTTTTTTTTTGTTATTTATTTTATTTATTCATATAAGTACACTGTAGCTGTCTTCAGACACACCAGAAGAGGGCATCGGATCCCATTACAGATGGTTGTGAGCCACCATGTGGTTGCTGGGAATTGAACTCAGGACCTCTGGAAGAGCAGTCAGTGCTCTTAACCACTGAGCCATCTCTCCAGCCCCTGAAATTTAACTCTTAAAAAATGATTTATTTATGTAAATTCATGTTTTGCCTGCATGTGTGTCTGTGTGAGTGCACCAATTCTTTGCAATCAGAGTTAGAGACAGCTGTGAGCTGCCGTGTGGTTGCTGGGAATTGAACTCAGGCCTTCTAGAAGAGCAGCCAGTGCTTTTAGCTGCTGAGCTATCTCTCCAGCCTGTTTGTTTTGGTTTTGGATTTTTTGTGCAGGGCTTCTCTGTGTAGTCCTGGCTAACCTGGTACTCACTTGGTAGACCAGGCTGGCCTTGAACTCAGAGAAATCTGCCTACCTCTGCCGCTGAAGTGCTGGGAATAAAGGTGTGCACCCCCATGCTTGCAGAGAAATTTGGCTTATTAGCAGGTATCTTAGGAACAGGTTACTGTAAAAGCAAAAGAGAATATTCTTTCTTTTAAAATAAAAAAAAACTTAGAAAGCAAATGGTCCTCTTTACTTATGTGATTTCTTTATAGTATTATGTCTCGGGAATCTCTTGGAGGTATCTGCCTCCCAAGTGCTGGGATTAAAGGCATGCGCCACCACTGCCCGGCACAAGTGATTTTGTTATAAGCAGTGAAATATCACCACACAACTGTGAAAGTAAAGACTTATTCAACCAGTTTATTAAAACCTCAAGAACCCAGACAGTGATTGAATTATTGGCAGTCTCAAAGAGAAATTAAGTTATGAAAACTCCTAACAATTTGCAGAGATAGTGTCTGGGAAATAACATTTCCTAACCAGTGGTGTGGGAGCGGGTTTTTGTGGAGACAAAAGGAAACATGTTGGGGGCTGGAGAGATGGCTCCATGGTTAAGAGCACTGACTGCTCTTCCAAAGGTCCTGAGTTCAAATCCCAGCAACCACATGGTAGCTCACAACCATCCATAATGAGATCTGACACCCTTTTCTGGAGTGTCTGAAGACAGTTACAGTGTATTTACATATAATAAATAAATAAATCTTAAAAGAAAAAAAGGAAGCGTATTTATTATTTTGACAATGTAGGGATCAGGATGCAAGAGATCATAACTCCTTAGATGTCCTCTTTAGCAAAGACCATCTCTGAGGCTTCATGCTTTAAGGCGGACTGTTTTGTAAGCAATCAGACCTACTCTTTCAGGTTGAATTGTTCAATACGGATAAAGATTCCTTTGTTTAACCTGATTAAGGATACTCCAAGAAGCCTGAGAGAAACTGTGATCCTGTAACCCTGAGAAACAAGGTGAAGAAGGCTGTAACCATTAGCATAAATAGACATTACATGTGCACGCGTGCGCGCACACACACACACACACACACGCATGCATACACATGCACACACATGTATGCACACGCACATATACATGCATGCACACACATGTGCACACACCTCCCCTTGAGATAGGGTTTCTCTGTGTAGCTCTGGCTGTCCTGGAACTTGCTCTGCAGACCAGACTGTCCTCCAACTCACAGAGATCCACCCGCCTCTGCCTCCTGAGTGGGAGATTAAAGGCATGTGCTACCACCACTTTCTTAACATGACTTGTAAGAGCTATGAAAACAGACAGACATTGTGTCCTTTGAACGTTAAAGAGATAAGCCAGAGATCCCACTTCCTAGTAAGTGTTTGAGGGAGAGGACATCAAATTACCTATTTTGTGGATTTGTTTCTTTTAGGTTTTCAATGTCAGCTGTGCTCCCAGAATCCTGTAGCATGGTAAGATGGCTGCTGGGATTAGTGCATTTGCTCCACTCAAAAGTCCTTAGATCATTGTTGCCCGACCTGCCTGGTAAGGCCAGACACTCCAGGATAGGCGTTCTGGTCTGACTGGAGCTGAGTTTTGATTGATGTAGTTCCCCAACTTAGGTTTTATGTTTTGTTGAGATAGAGTCTCATGTAGGCCAAGTTGGCCTAGAACTGACTATGCAGCTATGAATGGTCTTAAATTTCTTTTTCTTCTTCTTTTTTAATATTATATTATTTATTTATTTTCCAGACAAGGTTTCTCTGTGTAGCCCCGACTGTCCCGAACTCACTCTGAGACCAGGTTGGCCTCAAACTCAGAAATCCGCCTGCCTCTGCCTCCCAAGTGCTGGGATTAAAGGCGTGCGCCACCACTGCCCGGCTTAATTTATTTATTTAATATATATATATATATATATATATATATATATATATATATATATATGGCGCACGCCTTTAATCCCAGCACTTGGGAGGCAGAGGCAGGCGGATTTCTAAGTTCGAGGCCAGCCTGGTCTACAAAGTGAGTTCCAGGACAGCCAGGGCTATACAGAGAAACCCTGTCTCGAAAAAACCAAAAAAAAAAAAATATATATATATGAGTACACTGTAGCTGTCTTCAGACACACCAGAAGAGGGCATCAGATCCCATTTCAGATGTTTGTGAGCCACCATGTGGTTGCTGGGATTTGAACTCAGGACTTCTGGAAGAGCAGTCTTAACTGCTGACCAATCTCTCTAGCCTGGTCTTAAACTTCTGATCTTCCTGCTTCCACATCCTAGGTGCTTGGGTGATGTGTACCTCATCATGCCTGGTTTTCCAATCTAGAAGATTTAACTTCTCACATGGTAATTACCATGTCTAAGTCCTCATGAACATGCTGAACTGTCTTTGCTATTGCATTAGAGCCTGGGTTTCTTGACTCCAGGGCAGAGCCAACCTAAAGATCTCTCTTAATTTTATCCTTATTTTTTTTTTTGTTTCAAAAAGTGTTCTTGCAGTGTAAGGAACCTTTGTGTTTTCATCAGGAGAGGTATGATGGTTCATAATGCCTGCTGCACAGAAATGGGTGACAACTGTCTTCCTCACTTTGAAACATGGTCCCCCATTGGACCTGGAGCTTGCTAACCAGCAAGGTGTAGGGACAACTGTTTACCTGCCCAGCACTGAAATGACCTTTTTTTAAAAAAAAAAATAATTGTGAATTTTGAGTATGTGCTTCTGTGGTTCTTTCTAGACTAACTACTAACCTGATGCAGCCTGGAGTCTATAAAGGAGAAACCTCACTGAGGAATTTGCCTAAATCAGGGTGATCTGTAGGTATGTCTGAACAGTTGCCTTGTTTATGAATGATGTATGAGTGTTTAACTCACTGTGGGCTACACCACCATTCCTTTGGAAGGTGGTCCTGAGCTACATAAGAAAGCTAGTTAATTGGGGTTGGAGAGATGGGCCAGTGTCTAAGGGTACTGGCTGCTCTTCCAGAGGACCTGAGTTTAGATCCCAGCATCAATATCCTCTCACAACCACCTGTAACCATCACCTCTAGGGGATTGGTCACCCTCTTCTGGCCTCAATGGCACATATAGGGCACCCTAACCCCATTCCCATAAATGCAAAATAAAGTTATCTAGGCATGAGCCTGTGATCAAGCTAATGATTGAAGGATCACAAGAGAAGCATGGTACTATGAGTCAGGATCAGAGTCCCTGAGGGGGGCCCAGGTGATGTCAGTGAAGGTATAACACATTTGCAGTAGCAACTCTAGGATCTTGGAGATTCCAGAACCCTGGGATGGCCAGCAGCAGCAGCAGCAGTGGAATGGTGACAGCTTGAGCCTTTGTATGGTCAGAGTAATAGAGGTCGGGAAAGTAAATGGAGTTTCCAGAGAACTGCAGTTTCTCATTCTTGGAAGGTATTGTGACCTGGAAGCCATGGAGGAGGAGGTGGGTATCTAACCAGGACCAATAAGAAAAAGGGGAAGAACCTGGGACTCTGTGGACTGACCTCCAGCCTTAGGGCCTTTCTCATCATGAAGGAATAAAGTGATAACTTTTCCTTTTCTTGTTGCTTGGTCTTCTATTTTCCATGATGTTTGATTATTTGTTCACGCAAGGAACAAATCTGAAATCCCCTAGACGAGTGTGCTGTGTGCTTTGGGTGGGCAGAGACAGAGAGGGAGCTGCCCACGTCTTTTGAGCACAGCAGATCTCAGACACTGAGCTAACAGGGTTTGATTTACACTAGTAGATATTAGGTTTGTTTTGATTTGATTGAAACTATGCCCTGGTTCTACCTTTTAGAATAAAGAGTGTGGAACATGTGTGATTTTTGTAGGAGTCTATAGTTGACTTAGGACTTTTAAAAATACAAACCAAACATGATAAAAAGATTTTGAATATCTATCTATCTATCTATCTATCTATCTATCTATCGATCGATCTATCTATCTATCTATCTATTATCTATCTATCTATCTATTATCTATCTATCTATCTATCTATCTATCTATCTATCTATCTATCTATTTTTTTGAGACAGGGTTTCTTTGAGTAGCCTTGGTTGTCTTGGAACTCACTATGTAGACCAGGTTGGCCTTGAACTAACAGAGAATTGCCTGCCTCTGCCTCTGGAGTCCTGGGACTGAAGGTGTGCGCCATCATGCCTGGTGACTCTGGGACTTTTCGAGTTATACTACATTTTATATTGTGGTTTTAACATGAGGACTTGGTGGTTTAACAGTGATGTGTCTGTGTGTTATGTTGACAAGGGGTCAGCTCTGCTGGTCAGTTTTTCTGTCAAGGGCACAAACTGGGAAAAGGGAACTTCTTTTTTAAAAAAAATTTTTTTTAAAGATTTATTTATTTATTATATGCCAGTACACTGTAGCTGTCTTCAGACACACCAGAAGAGGGCATCAGATCTCATTACAGATGGTTGTGAGCCACCATGTGGTTGCTGGGAATTGAACTCAGGACCTCCGGAAGAGCCGTAAGTGCTCTTAACTGCTGAGCCATCTCTCCAGCCCCAACTTCAGTTGAGGAATTGCTCCTATTAGATTGGTCGGCAGGCAAACCTGTGTCTGTGGGGACGTTCTCTTTCTTAATGATTGGAAGGGCCTAGCCCTCTGTGGACCGTGACACCTCTAGGCAAGAGAGCCTGGGCTGTGTAAGAAAGTAGGCTCTTCTTCAGCTCAAGTCAGGGTTCCTGCTCAGACTTTCTGCAGTGACAGTCTGCCATGTGGAAGGTCAGACAAAACAAACCCTTTCATTCCCAAATTGCTTTTAGTTATGGTGTCTATCGTGGTGATAGAAAACAAACTAGACGGGGAGGGAGGAAACGGAAAAGGGGAAATTATTTTGAATGTAAATAAAAAAAAACAACTTAGAAAATAAAAAAAAGAAAAAGAAAACAAACTAGGACACTCATTGATTTCAGAAACTAGGTTTCAGAAACAATATCTTTTTAATTTGTGCCCCAAATCGGGAATGAACAGCCTCTCCAGCTAATGGAACAGGTAAAGTGAGAATGTCTTTCATGCCCCTCCAGAGTTGTCAGTGTTTATCTGATTTCTTTTTGTGGTTAGACTGGTTTGGTGTCGATCATTGTTCCAAAGTAGGAATGAGAATTGTCTTCTCAAGTATTTTAACCCCCTTTCATCTCTGCGGCTGCAGTGGCACTCCACATAATCAGCACATTTGTGTGCATTGTAATTACTTGCTTAAAGGGCTCCTGGTGTGTTCAGACAAGTAGCTGACTCTTTTTTTGTAAACTGTGGGGCAGGTAGAGACAGAACTGATATACCCAAATATCTTCAGGCCAAGCAGCTGCTGCGACAATCAATAAATCCTCTTAACTGAGTAAACCAGCATCCAGAACCTCAAAATTCACATTTTTAGACAGGGTCAAGCTGTTGCATTTGAGTTGGTTTGTTTTGGGAGAATTGGTTCAGGCATGATTCGTGTGCATCTGTTCATGTGATATATGTGCTAGTATATAACTGTGCATACATATGTGGAGACCAGCGTGATATCAGGTGCAGTCTTCTAGAGTTTTCCACCTTATTGCCTTGAAACAGAAAGGCCCTGTTGTGACTGGTCTCCTAAGCCAAGGAAGCACCATCTTGGGGACTTGGGGAATTAAGCTATGACCCCTTGCCCACATGGGCTGACTGATGTCTCTCTCTCTCTCATTCTCTCTCTCTCTCTCTCTCTCTCTCTCTCTCTCTCTCTCACACACACACACACACACACACACACACACCACATGCACACATACAAGCTCTCTAGCCTGAGTATCCACCTGTTTCCTACAATCTGACAATGTTGCAGGTGACCTGGGGAGGGGCTAGAGTGTGTATGTATGTATGTATGTATGTATGTGTAGTCTATATGCATGCCAGGGAAGACTAGAGAGCTCCTTCTATGCATCTGCAGGCAGAAGTCTTCATCCCTGTTGGGTATAGGCATGAGTGCCCACAACCCCCGAGAACCCCAATAAAGGGCTTGGTTCCCCAGAGTGAACTTGGGCAGGACCATGCTTTGATTTTTTGTTGAGACCGTAGAAGGCGAGGTGAGGTGGGCATTGCTTTACATCTTTTCCTGGGACGGAATTGTAGTAACACTTGGCTTAGTCAGCAGGATACAACAAAACCCAAGAGTTCGGGCAGAGCGGTGGTCGTCTTCCTGACAGGAGGAATGAGACAAACAGCAGAAGGTTCAGCAGTTACATGAGGGCCAAGGAGTGAGGCTGTAATATGGTGAGGCCTCCTGGGTAGGGGATATATGTGGGGCAATTCCCAGGATAGCAGTCTTCTACCAGGTGGTACGAAATGACAGGCCTGCTTGACAGGTGGTGTCTAACCTAGGAAGGGGAGATGTTGGGAGGACTGTTACAGGTTTGGAACAGACATTATGACCTCTCAGAGGAGCACAAGAGTGGATGGAGGTATCAGCGAGCTCCAGTCCTAGCATATCCTTTCCCAGGAGAGAAAGGTATCTTGCTTAGTCAGAAAAGATAGCTGCCCATCCCTGGGACAGGCTTGATCTGCAAGAGTATTGCTTTATCATGGATATCTTCTGTGGAGTGATCCTCAGGCTTTAATTTCCAGAGTTCATCAGCACAGAACTTAGCTTTTGATCATTTTTTTTTCCCTTTAGAAATCCAGGCTGGATATAAATCTTGCCGCACTTGCTTTCAAGGAACCCAGACAGACCTCTTCTTCTGTTTTGCCTTTCCCTTATCTCTCAGCTGCTTTCTCACTTTTAGACACTCCATGTTGGTCTAATTCACTCAGATCCTCCAAAGCTCTTCCTATGTCATACAGAGCCTGTCCCACCAAAGGGCTCAACACAGTTAATAAAGATCCATGCCAGTCTTGAGGTCTCTATGGGCCAGGTTGTTCCTGAAGTGTCTGGTGAACACTGACCTATCAGGCAATGTGAACTGGGCATCAGACACTGCTTTCCTCATACATAGTTCCCTCAGTGTGCCTGTCCCTCTTCTCCCAAGTCCTCCAGACTAATATCCATGAGACCTCCGTTGGTGATGACCCAGTGTGTCTAATGGCTCATAAAAGCCTGATTCTCCTTGGACTGCCTCAGGCTAGGCAGCTTGAACCTCACAGGTATATGTAGGGTTGTATTGCTTGGGTTTCTTTCTCTGCTTCTGTAACACTCAGACTGATCCCACCTGCTCCCATATCCCACAGCCTCCCAGGTCAGGATGCTTATTTAAAGCCTTTCCCTAATTCCAGAGACTGCAGTATTGAATATTCTCTGGTTACCATGGTCTCTCAAACCAGACCACTATTAAGGCTGCCAAGTCAGGTGTGGTGATGCATGTCTTTAATCCCAGAACCGAGGAGGCAAATCTCTGTGAGTTTGAGGTCACACTGGTCTATGTAGAGAGTTCCAGGTGAGGCAGAGCTATAGAGAGAGACCCTGTCTCAAAACAAAAACCAAAATAAAAACAAAAAACCCCTGTGCCCATGCAGGCTCGTGGATAATTGGATTTTCCCTTCTTTTGTATCTTTTGTTACTTCCAGGTCACTATTCCTCATTGTCAACCAAATTTTCTTTTCTGTATGTATTAAAAATGTGAAGCTACTTAGACATTTATTGAAGGCCTGGGGAAGAGGGGGAGGGCAGACAGTAGCAACTCATAAATTCCTGGAATTAGGCACGGGAAGATTTAGGCTTCAAAGGATTCCTTAGGAAGGTGTTCTATTGTGTTCCTTACTGCCCTGGAGCCTGGACCTGACTTTTAAAATTAAGATGGGATTCTCTGCATAAAAGTTCTGATGCCATTTCTTGAAATTGTATGATTAGAATGTTCTGTTTGAAATTGTAATCTTGCCGGGCAGTGGTGGCACACGCCTTTAATCCCAGCACTTGGGAGGCAGAGGCAGGGGGATTTCTGAGTTGGAGGCCGGCCTGGTCTACAGAGTGAGTTCCAGGACAGCCAGGGCTATATAAACCCTGCCTCAAAAATAAAGTAAACATAAAAAAATTTAAAAAAAAAAGAAAGAAAAAAAAGAAAAAAGAAATTGTAATTTTTTCTGTACCAGAGACAGAAAAACTCACCCTTCTCCTCTCCTCCATGTCTGGAAGTGAATCAAGAGCTTAGACTAAGTTCCCAAAGATCCAGGAAGCAATGGAGATGCTCTGAGCATCTGACAAGTCAGATGTCTGGTGTGAAACCCAAGTAACCAGCAAGAAGCAAACCAGACTTTCTCCAGGATAACTCCTTGGACTTGGTTAGAACTTCCACGATTCTGGAAGGTTACCCGCCCAGAGCCTGGACTTTCTTTAGTTCCCTAACACTCATTCCTCACCCACCAGTGTCAGACTTAATGACTAGCGCAGAAAAACCTTTTGGAATGTATTAACAAAACTGTGGTTTCAACCTGCCAAAGGGCTAAGAGGGCCATCAGACAGCACCTGAGGCCTTTCTCTGCTTTGCTGTAACTCCTTATTAATGTTTCTGAGACCAATGTGGAAAAAGAGCTTTGATTTATGACTTTGTCCCTTTACCATAAAAACTTCATGAAGCTGCTACCATTTTGGAACATGGAATCCGGATCTGTGTTCCTAGGTCGTGCTCATTCATATCTGGCTCCAGAATTAACTCCCTCTAACCCCTTTTGAGGTGAGTTATATTTCTGAGGTAACGACCAGGCAGCATAAAACATGGTACAGTTACAAGATTCATTCTTGTTTTTATTTTTTTTCCTTTTATATCCCCATCTTTTTTTTTTTAAATTTGTGGTGGGATAGCATTATCTAGAGGGAGAATCCTAGGTGGCTTGGCTTGTTCCCAAACAGAATTCCCAAGTCTGCAGAAACGAAGTGGGTTAGACATCTTCCTGAAGACCAGGCCACCAGAAAGAAGCTGTGATTGTTGGTCAGAGGGGAAACCCACTGCTAGCCCTGGCCTACTTTCTGTTTCATACTCTCCTCTCCAGCCACCTGCTGGTGCTATAATGGCAGAGTTCTGCAGTTACAATAGAGCTCCTGTAGCCTGTTAAGCCAAACCAAAGTTCGTCATGGGGAACCGATGAGTTTATTAGTTACTTAGAGATTGTGGGTGACCCTAAAGCAATACATTAGGAAGGTCAGCACCCAGAATGGACAATGACTCCCTCATGACCGTGCATTGTAAATATTATTTGGGGGTATTTTACCCTACTTAGACCATACAGTTCCCAAATGAAAGACACACAGATCTTTCAAGGCATTAGAGCTGGACAGACACCAAGCCTCCATGTTTGTTTGTTCCTGATATCACTTGCCATGTTACACCTGGACTGTTCTCACGGCCATGTGCTCACAATCCACCAACCCCCACGGCAACTCCTCCCCAAGCCCCGGACCTGAGGCCCCACCTATCTCTCTTCTGCCTAGCTTCAGGCATCTTTATTAATGAATTTTGGATAACTTGGGGGTCAAGGTCTACACTACAAAAACAGATATACATGAGGATCTGCTCATCTTGGAGCAACCAGATCTTGGGGTACAGAGTTTAGCATCTGAACACAAGCAGCACCAGACCAACGTCTACCGCTGTGTAGATGGACCCCTCTTCCTTTCCTTCAGCTCTCCCCACCTACACACTCTAGCCTCTCCAGAGACCTGGAGGCCACATGCAGTTAGGGCAGAACTGCATGTCATTGGCTGAGAGGAACAGCTGGATACTAAGGAGTGTCAACAGTTAATAGAAGTTGAGCTATGGTGACCTTTTGCAAACTTAAGATTTATTATATGTAAGTACACTGTAGCTGTCTTCAGACACTCCAGAAGAGGGAGTCAGATCTTGTTATGGATGGTTGTAAGCCACCATGTGGTTGTTGGAATTTGAACTCAGGACCTTCGGAAGAGCAGTCAGTGCTCTTAACCACTGAGCCAGCTATTCAGCCCACAGCTGAACTCTTGAAGACAGACGGGACAGCAGATCAGGTGGGCCTCCACTCAACCCTCTCATCCACTAGCCTAGGTTAGGTGCTTACTGTATCACTTATCTGATGAATAACTGAGCACACAAGTTCTGACAGGCACTGCACATCTTGCCAGCTATTAGTATCTGGGCCATCACTGAACTGAAATCCCACAAATGGTTAAAGTCTATCTATTCTCTTTGCCTCTTTCTCCTCTCTTTCTGTGGTAAAGGGGTTCAAATCCACGGGCTTCCATATTCTAGGCAAGTATAGGATCCCTGAGCTATGCCACACCCCCCATATCTATTTCCAATTAGCAGAAGCCAGAAAAGAAATACAAAGTTTTTTTTTTTTTTAAGATTTATTTATTATATTTAAGTACACTGTAGCTGTCTTCAGACACTCCAGAAGAGGGCATCAGATCTCATTTATGGATGGTTGTGAGCCACCATGTGGTTGCTGGGATTTGAACTTAGGACCTTCAGAAGAGCAGTTAGTGCTCCTAACTGCTGAGTCATCTCTCCAGCCCCAAAGTTTATTTTTTAGAACTTTAAGTTGGCAACTAGAGAGCAGTCTTGCTTAGCTTGATCTTTTCTTCTATGTTTGAAAAGTATCTCATCTTTGTTAGGAGTTCCTTGGCTTTTTCAAAGTCACCTGAAATACACAAGAGATAATGAGATCAGGAAACTGGCATCTATGGTAGCCAGATCAAAGGGCCCAAAGGCTGGTGGCTTCACTTGAAGGTGAGTGTGCCTACAGTGACATTTGCCAAAGTATAGATATATTCTTGGCTGCCATAACCAGGGAAGTAGAAGCGAGACCTACTGGGTGAACGCCAGGGACACTGTGAAAGATCTTAGCCTCCCCCAGAAAAAACATTATTTCACTAATGTCAGTCAGGTTGAGAAACTCCAACCTAGACAAACATTGCACAGTTTTAAAGCTAAAGTCAAGGTCTTTTGAGGCCAACCCTGAGAATATTAAATATTAAAAATGATGAATAAATAAGAGGGCTGTGATAGCTTGGTGTAATGTGCTCACCACTCCAGCATGAGCGTGCTTGCTGCACACTAAAGCACCCTTAGGAAGCAGAGGCAGGTGGAGCTCTGAGTTCAAGGCCCGTCTGGTCTACAGAGTGAGTTCCAAGACAACCAGAGCTCCACAGTGAATCAATCTCAATCTCAATCTCAATCTCTCTCTCTCTCTCTCTCTCTCTCTCGTTTTTTTGAGACAGGGTTTTTCTGTATAGCCCTGGCTGTCTTGGAACTCACTCTGTAGACCAGGCTGGCCTCAAACTCAGAAATCCTCCTGCCTCTGTCTCCCAAGTGCTTGGATTAAAGGCGTGCAGCACCACTGCCCGGCGAAACCCTGACTTTAAAAACCAGCCAGACAAACAAAAAAAGATAAAGTATATAGAAAATTTAGAGAACCTACCAATAAGTTTGCTTAGGTAGTAGAGAATATAAGTTTTACAGAAGCAAACTTTAGCTGGTCTCCCATACCAGACCACTGTCAAGGCCTCATCTAGGCAAGTGTTGTGGCTCACATCTTTTAAGTCTGGCACTCAGGAGACAGAGGCAAGCAAATCTCTGTGAGTTGAGACCAGCCTGGTATACACAGAAAGTATATTCAGCCAGGGCTATAGACAGAAACCTGTCTGAAAAAACAATAAACATCACCACCACCAACAAAACAACCCACAAACCCAAACCAAGACCCCATATGCTCTTGGTTTCCCCCTTTTCTGTATCCTTTGTTGCTTTCTGGTCACTCTTCCCCAGCGCTGCCTAAGGTTTCTTTTCGTAAAAGGTAATTTATTAGAAATGTGAAGTTCTTTAACATTTTCTGAACAAAAGGTGTTTCTATAAACTTTCTACCCCCCCATCCCCCAGGGAAAGTCTTGGTGATGATTGAAAACTTGTAACTCCAGTTCCAACCAATCCAGGGCACCAGGTACACATGCAGTACACATACATACATGTGGGCAAAACACTTATATACATAAATAAAAGTAATTAAATGAAGAAAAAGATAAAATTAATAAGTCAAGTCTATTGCCCAGTGGATGAGGCTCGCACTTGCTGCTGAGTCTGACAACCCGGGGGGGCCTCATGGTGGAAGAGAGCTGACTGTTGAACGATGTCCTCTGATCTCCTCATGATGCCCACACACCCACACACATACACACTAAATAAATGGAATTTTCAAAAGAGATGGCATACCTTGTTCAAAAGCTCCATTTACATTGTCGATAAATTCTTTCTGTTTAGCTAAAAGAGAAAAATAATTATTTTAGTTTTTCTATCTAAATAAACCTACAACACCTATAATCATAATAGACAGATTTGTTCTATGACCATGCTGCTCTATACATAGGAAGGACTTGGGTTCCTTTTTGTAATGCTGTGGACTGCACCAAGGCCCTAGGCATACTCTGCAGTCTCTGCTACGGAGCTGCACTCTCAGCCCGTGCATCACTTTGACACAGGGCTTCACTGTGTTGTCCAGGCTGGTCTTGAACTCACTATTCTCCTGCCTCTCTCTACTGGTGGTATTGTAGGCAGGTGCCATCATGCCTGTCTAGCAGCTATTGTTAAATGTAATACTTACAGGCCCTATGTACATTTTCACCCATGGAAGGTCTGCGGGGAAGAGGATGAAGGGAGATAGCCATAGGTTGGATATAAATCTCCCTCAAAGATCCTGATGTTGAAAGCTTGGCTGGTGACCTGTGTTGCCAAAAGTTGAGGCAGAGTCTAGTGGGAGGAGCTTAGGACATTAGAGGCGGGTCCTGGAGGGGAATCCTGGGACCCAGGCTCTGTTGTTTCCCTCCTGTCACATCCCCAGGAGTAACCAGGACTGAACCCCTAAAATCGTGAGCCAAGAAAAAGCTTTTCTCTTGATTTCCAGTACTTTCTTGCCTCGAGGGAAAGAGAATCAACACAGTCGCCAAGCGTGAACTTTGCCTTTCTCTCCTGAGCAGTCTTCCACACATTATCATTCTACAATCATGACATTTATTACCATTCATTATCAAGTGTTTAGGAAAACACTTGCAACTTATATAGCCAAAAAGGGGAACGAAAACATTTCCATTACATCATAGGATAGGAAAGAAAGCGCCAAGAGCAATACAGGTACGGCCACTTCACTTCCCTACAGTTGCTCATTACAAAATGAGTGCTTCACAAATACACAAAGGTGATGGTTACAAAGACATAACTATCACTGCTGATTTTTCTCTTCGAACATTTATAGTCAGGGTAAAGATCACACTTGTGCTGGCTAGTTTAACTTGATGCAAGTTAGAGTCATCTGACAGGAGGAATCTCCACTGGGCTATAGGTAAACCTGTAGGGCATTTTTTTTAAAGAGTGCTTTATATTTATTTACGTGTATTAGTGCCTTACCTGCATGTATGTGTATGTCTGTTTGAGGGTGTCGGATCCCTGGAGCTAGAGTTACAGACGGTTGTGAACTGCCATGTGGGTGCTGGGAATTGAACCAAGTGTTCTAAAAGAGCAGCAAGTGCTCTTAAGCGTTAAGCCATCTCTTCAGCGCCAGAGTATTTTCTTAAGTAGTGATTGATGGGGAGGACACAGCCCATTGTGGGTGGCATCCCTAGGCAGGTGGGTCTAGGGAGAGATCTCCAAGCTGAGCAAGCCAGGAAGCAGCATTTCCACGCGGCTCCTGCCCTGACATCCCTCGGTGACGGACTGTTACTGGGTAACCTGAGTGTAAATATTTATTTCAATCAACCGTCTCCTCTCCAAGTTGCTTTTGATCATGGTGTTTTATCACAGCAATAGAAACCGTGAGTATGATAACCCTCAGCACTGTGAGAGGGTCTCATTCAATTAAGTAAGAGCATTATGTGCAAAGACGGGGGAATCTAAGGAAAGGACTTCTGCTTGAAGACAACAGGACAGAGTGGTACACCTATAACTGCAGCACTGAGGGAGGCAGGGGAATCAGTTTAAAGTCATCCTTAGTTCCAAAACTGAGTTGAAGTACAATCTAGGATACACCAGACTATCCAGGACAAACACAAACAACAAACCAATAAAACAGAGGGTGGGTATGCTCAGTGATTGAGCACTTACCCAACAGGTCTAAATCCTTGGTTTAGATCCCTAACACAAGAAAAATATTCAAGACTGTGACATAAAAATCCAACCTGGCTGGGTAGTGATGCTTCATACCTTTAATCCCAACACCCGGGAGGCAGAGGCAGGTGGATATTTGAGTTTGAAGCTAGCCAAGTCTACAGAGCGAGTTCCACGACAGCCAGGGTTACAGAGAGAAACCCTGTCTTAGGAAATAAAAAAAATCCAACCTGAGTTTTTGGCCCACTGTTCTGCTCTATAATGTGTGTGTGTGTGTGTGTGTGTGTGTGTGTGTGTGTGTGTGTGTGTACACATGTGCCTGTGTATGTCTGTCTGTCTGTCTGCAAGTGTTGTCAAGGCCAGAAGTCATTTGTGTGTTACTTCTCAGGCACGACCCACCCTTTTATTTTTAAAATGACATTAATTACTTAGAGTGAGAGACTACGTGTTTGTGTGTGTGGGTATGTGTGTGTTGTGTGTGCCACAGCACTCGTGTAGAAGACAGAGACAACTCGTGGGACTGTGGGGATTGAACTCAAGTCCTCCTGGCTGGGCACCAAGCACACATGTACACAGACACCTTATGACCCCAGACTTTGCCCCGTAGTTTCTTTGTGTGTCAGCCTCCACATTTTGACCAGCTCTGTGAAATAACTAGACCTATCGCCTGCGGGTTTTCTAGAGACCCTTGACTGATACACTGTGGAATGAAAAGGAAACTGAACAGGTCGGGTCAGAAGGTCAGGGTTCCAGTGCTAGCTCTGCTGCAGATCTGTGTGATTTGGGGGCATTTCTACCAACTTCTACCAATTTGATAATGACAGCATCTAAATACTACTCCACACAGAAGCAACTGTTGTGTGTGTGTGTGTTTTTTTTTTTCGAGACATGGTTTCTCTGTGTAGCCCTGGCTGTCCTGGAATTCACACTGTAGACCAGGCTGGCCTAGAACTCAGAAATCCGCCTGCCTCTGCCTCCCAAGTGCTGGGATTAAAGGCGTGCACCACCACTATCCGGCAGAAGCAACTGCTGTAATACTCAGAGTATGATCACACTCTTGGTTAAGTCTATCTTCCAAAGTCAGTTCTTGCATGGTGATGAGGGCCAACAAGTGTTTTTCTTTTTTCCTTTCTTTTTTTTTCTTTTAAAGATTTATTTATTTATTTATTATATCTAAGTACACTGTAGCTGTCTTCAGACACACCAGAAGAGGGAGTCAGGTCTCATTACGGATGGTTGTGAGCCACCATGTGGTTGCTGGGATTTGAACTCTGGACCTTTGGATGAGCAGTCAGTGCTCTTAACCTCTGAGCCATCTCTCCAGTCTCCCTTTTCTTTTTTGTAAAGACATTTATTTTATGTATGTAAGTACATTGTCACTCTGTTCAGACACACCAGAAGAGGGCATTGGCTCCTATTACAGATGGTTGTGAGTCACCTTGTGGTTGTTGGGATTTGAACTCAGGACCTCTGGAAGAGCAGCCAGTGCTCTCAACCTCTGAGCCATCTCTCCAGCCCCCTCCCCCTTCCCTTGAGTGTTTTCCTTCTTATTCCCCCTCTAATGTGGCAATGCCCTCCTTGGGGAAATAAAGCATATTTATTAGCATTTTATCCTTTACCTCTGACAGTGGCTTCTATCTCTTCCACGGCAGCCTCACTCTGGGCGTCTGCGAGTCTTTCATTGATTTCCATGATTTCCACAAGGAACTGACTGTCTATTCTATAATCTGTCCCTTCAGGAATTTCTACTCCTTGAAGCTTTAGCTATTGGGGAGGAGAACAAGGAAAAGGAGTTTGGTTAGGAAACACTCAGCATTACGTAAATTCTGCTGACTCCTTCAGAGTACACTGGCACTCATGGGGGAAACCTTGAGCTGGACCTAGTTCATGCTAAATAAGCGCTGTGCCACAGAGCTGCATGCCGAGCCTGGGAAACTTGCGCTGGTCTAGTAATGATGAATACTCTGCTGCCTGCCGCTGGGCCCTGGACAGTCACACCTCTCTTTAGACGGTAAATGAATGTTTATAAACTTTCTCCTCAGCTCTAAAATTGTCTAGGTATTCTTGCAAAGAATCCCAAGGACTCTTATCATCAGATTTACTGAAAATAGGGGGGACTGCAATCAGGGGGGACTTTAGGATATGCAAAAGGACCCAGGTCTGATGGTGGGACTGCATCCCAAGTTACTCAGGAGGCTAAGACAGGAAGATTACAGGTCAAGTCCAGCCTGGGTTGCTGAGTGAGACCATTTAAAAAGTAACAAGGCAGCTGGAGATACAGCTGCGTGGATTCAAAACCTAGTACCATCGAAGCAAACAAATGGAAGCAAGCAAATGAAAGAGAATCCAGTAATGATCAACTGGGCCATAGCTCAGTTTAGAGTGTTTTCTTAGCACAAGACACTAGGTTCAATACCCAGTACTCAAGGAAACAAACAAACGAACAAAAAAATTAGAAAGGAGCTGGGTGTGGGCGTGGTAAAGTAAGAGAACTGGCAGCCTAGAGCCAACCTGGGCTACAACCAGTGAGGTTTTCTTTCAAAGGAAACACAAACAAGCAAGATGGATTTACAAAGAACACTAAGAAAATTATACTTGTGCCGGGCCGTGGTGGCACATGCCTTTAATCCCAGCACTTGGGAGGCAGAGGCAGGTGGATTTCTGAGTTCGAGGCCAGCCTGGTCTACAGAGTGAGTTCCAGGACAGCCAGGGCTACACAGAGAAACCCTGTCTCCAAAAACCAAAAAAACCAAAAACAACAAACTTCTTCTTTCTTTTCTCTCCTGTTGTATTTTTTTTTCTTTTGAGGTAAATATCCTTAGCTTCCTGGACCAGGCCAGGTCTCATACAGAGGAGTTCCAGACAGATGGGTTGGGAAATCACCTTACAAGATATAGTCCTCTGGTCAGGGGAGCCTGGAGAGTCTTATAGGCATCATTCACCAGGGTGGAATGCTTCTCCGAGAAGTGTTTTTCAGTCTGTTCACAGAAGTAAAAACAAGTTCTATTATCACAAGAGCAGTCAGTTGAGCTGGTGTGTGTTCTGTTATCTGGGAAGCCAGATAAAAGCTGGGAGGAAATGATGTCTCTGGGGCCTGGCTGTCTAGGGGCAGGCCTGCCACCAACTCTTTCCCAGAGCAACAGAGCCACCCACCCAGTTGTGCACATACAGGGGGAATATCGGGGAGGCGGGGGTGGGTGGGTAGGGAGTGTTCAGTAAATACCTGAGACTTTTGGCTGAAGAAATCTGGGTGAACAAGACGCTGTAGTTGCTGGTACCTGTGCTGAAGTTTCGTGACGTCAACCCTGAAGGATCGGTTGCTGCAAGGAAACCAGATGTTCTTCATGCAACAAAGCAGTAGTTATAGCTATTTACTAGGGTCTGGTTCTGCTCTTGGGGAGGGTGCAATAAACACGTAAACAAAGGTTATTATTTTCAAGACGTCGTAGCTGTAACGAAGGAAAACAGAACAGGTTGGGAAGAGGTGGTGGAGATATGACATTAGAGACCCGGATGAGCAAAGATCAGAATGGGACACGAGTGGAGACATACTGACCTGACCGGAAGGTGGATAGCTTGACACATTAAGGGATAAGGTTAGTGTGATGCATTGTAAGCTTTCGGTGACTGAGGGTCTCTGGCTTATTGCATAAGAATTTTAGCAGCAAGCCATTCTCTTCCCTTCTCCCCACTACCAGACCTCTTTTTACTTTTTGGGGCAGACTTTCTTAACTGAGGTATCCATGTTGACTTTGAAGTCATTCTATGTACAGCCCAGGCATGTCTTGATTTGCAATAAATCCACTTTAGCCATCCTTATAGGTGGGATTACAGGTCTGTCACCGGGTCTAGAGCCTTGGCATTACAAAATGTGTGTGTGTGTGTGTGTGTGTGTGTGTGAGAGAGAGAGAGAGAGAGAGAGAGAGAGAGAGAGAGAGAGAATGAATCTGAGAATCCTGTGGCCCCCAAACTTGCTAGAGAGAGAGAGAGAGAGAATGAATCTGAGAATTCTGTGGCCCTCAAACTTGCTAGAGAGAGAGAGAGAGAGAGAGAGAGAGAGAGAATGAATCTGAGAATCCTGTGGCCCCCAAACTTGCTCCATAGCCAAGTTCACCAACTCAAAAAAAAACCACTGGATGTTGCTCAATTGCTGGTTGTTGGGCTGAAGTTTTTTTAAAGATTTATTTATTTATTATGTGTCAGTACACTGTAGCTGTCTTCAGACACTCCAGAAGAGGCCGTCAGATCTCAGGGTTGGAATTTTTGATCCTCCCGCTTCAGCTTCCGGAGCAGTTGGAATTATACACGGGGACATTAATACCTAGAAGCAGGTCTTTTTTTTTTTTTGTCTTTTTAAAGCCTAGTACTGGGATTTGAACACAGTCCTTTGCTAATGCAAGGATGGTTGTATCACCACGATAAAGTGAGGATTCAGCACTCCTTTCTTCTCAGGGAGTGATTCAGACTGAGTCTGTGTAGTCTGCAACTGTGCAGCCCTGACTGTGGGATGCAAACTGAACTCTGTATGTTCTTGCTTTTGGCTGGGGGTTGGGAATCACAGGTGTGTACAACCATCATTGCAGGGCCTCCCATTTTACTTTAATCTTTAGTTCAACTCTGCTCACACTCCTGTACCCCTCCAATCTCTAGGAACAAAGGCACGGGGAAACAGACTACAAGAAACACTTCTTGGTGTCTCTCCCTCAAATCTTCAGCCTGAATTAAAATTTTTTTTTTAAAAGATTTACTTATTACATGTAAGTACATTGTAGATATCTTCAGACACATCAGAAGAGGGCATCTGATCTCATTACAGATGGTTGTGAGCCACCATGTGGTTGCTGGGATTTGAACTCAGGACCTTTCATAATTACAGTCGGTGCTCTTAACTGCTGAGCCAAATCTCCAGCCCAATTTTTGGTTTTCTTGAGACAGGCTCCCACTTTTTTTTTGACCCCTTCTCCTTCAGCCTCCTGAATACTGGGATTCCAGACACAGGCTACCACACTTGGTTTGTTTTGTTCTTAATTGCTTTCGGTTTTTGAGACCTAGTCTCAGGCAGCACAGAGTCTCATCGAACTTGCTGTATATAGCTCAGCTGTACCCCCTGAGTGCTGGACTCACAGGCAAACACCAACACACCTGGCTTGCTTTGTTTTTATTTTCTCCGTTAAATACTTTGAGATGAGATGTTCCCTATTTGTGTGGTTGGCCTCCAACTGAAGAATCCTCCTACTATAGTCTAGCATGCTTTTAATCTCAGCATTGGGGAAACAGGGGGGGGGGTGTTGGACGTCTGAGTTCCGGGTCAGGCCGAACTACAGGGCGAGGCTACATTTTAAAAACACCTTCCCCCTTTCTGCTCTCTTGAGTTTTGCCAATGGACTTCCCTTTTCCAGAAGTCCCACCCTTCAAACCTCCCTATAATGCAAACTCGTCCTTGTTTCCGTTTGGTGTTTGTTGGTGTTTAAAAACAAGGCCCTTGTAGCAGAGACTAGTCTTGAATTCCTGAACCCGTGGCTCCCGCTTTTCAAGTGCTTAGATCCCAGTGCAACTTTACTCCTGTTTAACCCCCGCCTCCACCCTTATCTTCTCTCCAGTCTGTAACGTTATTTCCTCTCCCTCTCAGGAAAACTAAAATTTCACTAGGTACTATACCTATGACCTATATATAACGATCCATCTTTCTGGTTGTTTTGAATCAATCTCGGCAAGTTGCCTAAGCTGGCCTTGAACTGTGGTCCTTCTGCCTCAGACCCCCAGCTGGCTTAAAAGTACAGGCCCGCAGACGCTGCCCCAAGTTTTGATCGCTAGGGATACGAAGCCCGAACTGCTCTCCCGTCACTACGCGCCGCCCGTACCAGTTCATGAGGCTGAAGTAGTCTCGAGTGGGGTCAGGAGGCTGCAGCGCGCGGCAGTGTGCGCAGAAGAACTCATCCCCACACCCGGCTCCCCTCGCACGGCCGCAGTTCCAGCACTGCGGCGCGATGCTCTTCCCCGCGGTGGCATTGCTGCTTAGCAGTCTCCGTCCCAGGAACCCAGCCAGCCGCACCTCCCACACGCACAGCAGGGTCCGGGCCCTAGAACCCCACATCCGGACTGCAGCCTGCGGGCCCGGGTCGCCAGAAAGAAAGGGAGGAAAGAACGGCTCGCTGCTGATTGGTTAGGAGCCGAGGAGGCGGGATCAGCCGCGGGGGAAAACCAAGACGCCGAGTCCGGTTCCCTATGCTAAACTACAACTCCCAGCAAGCCTTGAGGCTAAGAGCGGAGGTCACCTTCGGGCTTTCTTATTGGGCCTACCAGGGAGGAAGACGTTTTGATTGGCTGAGGGTGGAGTTTGTATCGTAGGTTTAGCGCCACACCACTGGCTGGAGCTGTGCAGTGTTTGTGTCTTCTGGTGGTCTCACGCGGTGAGTCATAAGTGGGAAACTTTTTTTGAGTGTTTGGGGATTCGAATACTGTTCTCAGGCTTCTTGTGCAGATGGGCCCTCTGCAGCTTCCGCTTTGTGTGCTTACTTGTGCGAGCGAGGGGGCGCTGTGCATAGCCAACTCTTCCTTTTTGGCTGCCCTTCGGGGGTGGGGGTGGGGGGAAGTTCACTTTCCTTGTTACTTGCGAACTGAAACAGGTTTGGGCACATAGGAAGGCACAACGCTGGGCTGTTCGTTGCCAGAGCGAAGTAGTTTTCATAGCGAACATTATAAATGT
The DNA here is from genome assembly GCA_036184795.1 of Tokudaia tokunoshimensis. Taxonomy (NCBI): domain Eukaryota; kingdom Metazoa; phylum Chordata; class Mammalia; order Rodentia; family Muridae; genus Tokudaia; species Tokudaia tokunoshimensis. The sequence goes on from BTHU01000006.1 coordinate 872,710, forward strand.
TCATGCCAGCCCCTAGATCGCTTTTCCCCAAATACCTACTGAGAACCCAATCTTCGCTGCTAGGCTCTGCAGGAACTGAAGAGGGTACGTCATCATACTCAGCATACGTGTGGGGTAGGATGGCAAGGAATGGATAGGAGACAACCAAGCCATTCTCTGCTTCTGTACATGAAGGAAGATGGTGTAATGCTTTGTAAGTGGCCTCTGAGCTATTCATAATCCTGGGATTTTGCTGTGGTCCCCCTTTTTTTCCCCAGTCACGAATGGGCCTGCTTTTCTTTTTGAGGTGGTCATAATGTGCCGGTTCCTTTTTTTTTTTATTTAAAAAAAAAATCATGTCTAAGTCTGTGCAGTGCGCGTGGGGGCCAATAGAGGGCACTGTATCCCCCAGGAGCTGGAATTACAGGTGTTTGTGAGCCTCTGGATGTGGGTGCTGGGAACTGTACTCTTAACTCTTAATTGTCTTCATTTTGTATGTTCCCTGATACTGGGGATGGGACCCAGTACTTTGCATCTGTTGGAGAAGTGATCAACCATCTACCATAGAATTACAGCCACAATCCTAACTTTTCGGTAAAGGTTGACTTTTAATTCTGTTTTGTGTGTGGGAATGCACACATGTGAGCTCTGGTGGTTGCAGAGGCCAAGATTCACTTCAGAGCCACTGGAGTTGGAGTTACAGGCAACCTTGAGCTACCAGACTTGGTGCTGAGAACTTAGCGAACTTGGCTTCTGTAAGAATAGCGTGTGCTCTCTCCTGAGCTGGAGAGCCATCTTTCCAGCCCCCATTCTTCACTCGAGAATCCTGAGCGCTTTCCTTACTGTTGTTTTCGAGGTCGGATATGAAGAGTCATCAGTCCCACGGCAGCACCTCCTCGAAGGCTCATGACAGTGCTTCCTGTTCACAGTCCCAAGGTGGCTTCAGCCAGTCCCAAGGCACTCTCTCTCAGTTGACCGACCTCTCACAGTATCAGGGTGCATCCAGTTCCTCTACCAGCACGGTGCCGTCCTCCAGCCAGTCCTCCCATTCCAGCTCTGGGACTCTGAGCTCGTTAGAGACGGTGTCTACTCAGGAACTCTGTTCTATTCCTGAGGACCAAGAACCTGAAGAGCCTGGTCCTGCCCCTTGGGCTCGGCTGTGGGCTCTTCAGGATGGATTCTCCAATCTAGGTAAGGCACTTTGTTAAATACTATAGTGTGTTGCTCAGAGAAACAATCAGGGAAGGTGCTTAGGTTGTTGCAGCAGAAATCTCATGACCCCTGGAACCAGCTGTGGTGGAGTGTGTCTCCTCCTGGTGGCCCTCTTCATACTGAGGATCAGATTTAGGCCTTATGCATGGTAGAGAGCTCCTATGTTGAGCTACATCTAAACTTGCTAAATTTCATAGGCTGGCCTCAAATTTTTCCTTTTTTTTTTTTCTTCAGAAGAAAGGTTTCATGTAGCCTGAGTTAGCCTTGAACTCACTCTGTAGCTTAGCCCGACGGTGAGCTCTTGATCTTCTTGCCTCTACTTCCCAAGTGTTGGGTTTATACGCACATGTTACCAGATTCTACTCATTTGTGAGACAAGGAATTCTGCAGCCCAGGTAGGCTTGGAACTCACGATGTAGTTCCTTGGGGGCCTTGAACTTGCATTGATTTTGTCTCAGTTGGGATTACACATACCAACCATACATGGTTCAAATGTATTCATTTGAAAGTGGATATCTGGCTTATTCTGAGCTAGTTTCGAAAGATACTTGTATTAGTCAGGGTTCTCTAGAGGAACAGAACTGATAGAATGAATATGTGTGTATGTATGCATATATATATGGGGGCTAATTAGAGTGGCTTACGTGCTGTGGTCCAGCTAATTCAACAGTGGCTACCCGTAGAAGTCTAAGAATCCAGGAGTTGTTCAGTCCACAAGACAGGATGTCTTAGTTGGTCTTTAGTATACATTAGAATCTTGTAGAAGTAGGCTCTAATGCCAGTGAAAGAATGAACTTGCCAGTAAGAGTAAGATCAAGCTGACAAAGGGAGAGCAAGCTTCCTTCTTTCGTGTCCTTTATATAGGTTGCCAGCAGAAGGCGTGGGCCAGCTTAAAGGTGGATCTTCCCACCTCAAAAGATCTGGATTAGGGGCTGGAGAGATGGCTCAGCGGTTAAGAGCACCGACTGCTCTTCCAGAGGTCATGAGTTCAATTCCCAGCAACCACATGGTGGCTCACAACCACTTGTAATGGGATCTGATGCCCTCTTCTGGTGTGTCTGAAGACAGCAATAGTGTACTCACATATATAAAATAAATAAATCTAAAAAAAAAAAAAAAGATCTGGATTAGCCCAGATGTGGTGGTACCAGGAAACAGGCAAAGTGAGCTCTGAGTTTGAGGGTAGCCTCGGAGTCCCAGGATTGCCAGGGCTACACAGAGGAACTCTGAGTCAGAAAAACAAAACAAAACAAAAAAACCCAAACTAGGGGACCAGATCTATTAAATTGGTTTACATAATATGGTCTGGATCATCCATTAATAGTTCTCTTCATGATAGAGAGACTTAAAACCTAGTAGGTGCTCAGTCCACAAGACTAGACGTCTCAGCAGTGCCAATTTGGCACTGACAGCCTGGAGGATTCCTAGAGAGCTGCCGGTCTTCACTCTGTATTGGAAAGCAGCAGCAAAGGACAGTAGCAGAAATAATGGCTTGGATGCACTTACCAGCAAGAAGTGAAGGCAAGCAAACAAGCAAGCAACTCTTTTCCCCTTGGGCCTTTCCCTTGGCTCCTAGAAGGTGACGCCCACTCTGTTGTAAAGTCTCTTCCCTCCAGTTAACACTTCACAGATCCACCCAGAGGGCTGCCTCTTAGTTTTCAGATTCAGTCTGGTTGATAGTCAAGGTTAACCATCACAGTTATTTTTTCATGTTCCCAGACTGGCTCACCATGTACTTATATCATCTCCTGAATGCAAAGGTTATAGATGAGGTACTGTGCCCTGTTGTATATAGTTCCTACTACCCCCACTTTAAGCTCTAGGTGGACCATGCTACCAGTCACCATCCTGGTTCCCTTGGATCCACCGATGAAAGACCCACACATATGCACATACACAAGCTCATTTTTAATATGCTTTTTAGATCAATGGTTGGGTACTTCTAAGCCTCCTATAGCTAGCGTGCCCTTCCCTCCGGAACTCCTGACTAAACACCTCTAAATCTGCCTTCAACATAGTTGCCCAGTTGCCCAGCACCCCAAGTCTTCCCCCAGCTTGGGCAAGTGGCCAGTGGCCTTTTTAGCCCCAGCCATTGGCTGCTATCATCTTTATTGATCAATCAAGAACCAATTTGGGGAACAGGACCTTTAGCGTTCGTGCATAGATTCCTGATCAAAGCATCAGATCCGTGTTCTTCCGTACCCAGCAAGCATGATCAGTTAATAATCATGCTGTCTTCAATCTATGAATGTGGGGTGTCTTCCCAGAAGTCAACTTTTAGTTTCTTTTCTATCTTTTTTTTTTTTTTGGTTTTTGAGACAGGGTTGTTCTTAATGTCTTGTACATTTTGATATACAAGTCTCTCTCTCTCTCTCTCTCTCTCTCTCTCTCTCTCTCTCTCTCGGTTTTGTTTTGTTTTATGATACTCATCTACTTGCTGTGTAGATAAGGCTGTTTGTGAACCCCTAAACCTCTTGCCTCTACCTCTTTAACCCTACAGCTGACACTATTTAGGGGACAGTGCCTTAGTTTTTAGCCTGGCCTAGCTTGGAACTCACTAAGTAGACTATTCTATCCTTGAACTCAGAACAGTTCTTCATTGGGCTCCTGAATGCTGGGTTACAGGTGTGGACTGTGAACATCGTCACTGCTACACCTTGCTACTACGTTTTGATCGTTTTTGAATCTGCATTTATAAGGGATATTGGTTTGTAGCTTTCTTGTGCTGTCTTTGTCTTTGTTATTAAGGTTTAACTGGCCTCAGCATGAATTGAAAAAGTTCCTTTTTTCTTTCCTTCTTCACCTTCTCTTCCCCTCTTCCCTTCTTTCTTTTATTCCTGTTCTTAAAGCAATTCTCTTGTCTTTATTTCTTATTGTTTTCTTGAGTGTGTCATGGAGCCCATACTGACCTCAAACAGGCGTATGTAGCTAAGGATGACCTTGAACTTATGGTCTTTGTGGTAGTACCTTTGTGCCAAGGTTACTGGTGTGTACCGTCATGCCTGGCTGTGGGTCTATCTCCACCCCCCCTTTTTTTTCTTTTTGAGACAGTCTCTCTGTCTCTCTACACAATCCTGGTTGTCCTGGACCTCACTATGCACACCAGGCTAGCCTTGAATTCACAGAAATCTGCATGCCTCTGCCTCTCAGTGCTGGGATTAAAGGTTTTTGCCACCACCAACCTGCCTGGAGCTATACTGTTGAATAAGATGTTCATAGCTGTCCTCATGGACTTCTTGTTCTAATGGGGAAAAATCGGAAAGACAGTTTACAGAGAAGTATAATAAGGGGTCATCTTTGTAGAGTAACAGAGCAGGACCTTATTGTGCTAATCAATGTGGTAGTGAGAGATGTAAGGGGAAGATGTAAGTCCAGAGTCACCTTTGGCTAATAGTTGACTCTAAATACAAAAGGAGAGAGAAGATGAGCCATTTGTATCTGCTTACCCCAGGTAGGGAGCTGTGATGGTTTGTATGTGCTTGGCCTAGGGAGTGGCACTAGGTGTGGCCTTGTTGGAGTAGGTGTTGCTCTGTTGGAGTAGGTGTGGCCCTGTTGGAGGAGGTGTGGCCTTTTTGGAGTAGGTGTGACCCTGTTGGAGAAGGTGTGGCCTTGTTGGAGTAGGTGTGACCCAGTTGGAGGAGGTGTGGCCCTGTTGGAGTAGGTGTGACCTTGTTGGAGTAGGTGTGACCTTGTTGGAGTAGGTGTGTTGCTGTGGGCGTGGGCTTTAAGACCCTCATCCTAGCTGCCTGGAAGCCAGTCTCCTCCTAGCAGCCTACGGACGAAGATGTAAAACTCCCAGCTCCTCCTGCACCATGCCTGCCTGGATGCTGCCATGGTTTCCCGCCTTGATGATAATGGACTGAACCTCTGAACCTGTAAGCCAGCCCCAATTAAATGTTGTCCTTGTGAGAGTTGCCTTGGTCATGGTGTCTGTTCACAGCATAAAACCCTGACTAAGACAGGAGCTAATGACAGAAGTCCACCTTGATGAACCAGTGAGCTCCAATGGGATTTCTTTTTTTTTTTTTTTTCTTTTGGTTTTTCGAGACAGGGCTTTTCTGTATAGCCCTGGCTGTCCTGGAACTCACTCTATAGACCAGGCTGTCCTCGAAGTCAGAAATCCGCCTGCCTCTGCCTCCCAAGTGCTGGGATTAAAGGTGTGCGTCACCATTGCCCGGTTCCATTGGAGTTTCTTACAGGAGCAGAAATGACTCAGACAGCTGCATCACCAAAGCCCACCCCAGCACGGGTGACAGCTCACAAAGCTGGGGACCTGGAGTACGCTGCACAGCCTGCAGGCAGCTCACCAGGCCGGAGGTTGCCCTATCCCGATGGATCAGTTGGTCTGAGCCTCTTCCAGGCAGCTCCTCTGGTGTTTGTTTCTACTAGGAGCTGATCTAGGCTGGTCTCTTGCTTCTTGTAGGCGGCGTGGCTAGTCTGAGTGTCTTCTTTCCTTCTTGTTGTCTGAGTGACTCGCAGAACCCTTTATTGTTTATGTACTCCTGGGGAGGGTAGACTTAGTAAATCTGGTCAAGGACTACTTTTAGTTGGTTATTTTTTTGTCTTAAGGAGCCTGCCTGCAGGATGGAGCCATGGCATCTCCCCTTTGGAACAACTTATTGTATCACCCTCATACATACATGTATGTGTGTGTGTGTGTGTATACATACATACATATATGTTTATATATGTATGTGTGTATACATACATATATATGTATATATGTGTGAGTGTATACATACACATATATATGTATACATACATATATATATATACATAACACACACACATTTATATCCTTCCTTAAAATATCCTCTTGCTTCACTTCTCTTTTCTCTTCATATCTTCAAGCATTTTCCTCCAAGACGGAAGGTTTTAAGCTTTGAGGAAACTGCTACACAATAGGGATATGGAATGCTGGCTTGTTTGGGTGGTGAAGTTGAAACCAGTGGAGCTGGGAGTAGTTAGCAAGGGGAAGAGGAATTGAGGAAGCAAGTGCCTAGACCTGAGCACCTGGTAGGACATGAAGAAGATTGTAGATTTTATACTGAATGTAACAGAAAACCTCAGGAAGGCAATATGCAGGTAAATAAATATTTTTCAAAATCATAAACTATTTGTGAGAAGTGTTTTGAGAAGTTCTTTGGTTTTTTTTTTTTTTGGCGGGGTGGGGGTGGTGTTTTGATTCTTTGACTTTTCAAGATAGGCTTTTTTCTGTGTAGCACTGACTGTCTTGGAACTTACTTCACACTGTAGACCAGGCTGGCTGGGAACTCGGAGATCTGCCTGTTTCTGCTTCCTGAGTGCTGGGATTAAAGGGACCATGCCACGGCTGCCTGGTTTATTCAAGAAGTCTTACTGGCTACTCATCATTTCATGGTTATGTATAAACCATCAATTATTTAACCCATGTTACAGCCCGATGTAGCGACACATGTCTGTAGTCTTGGCACTTGGGAGGCTGAGGCAGGAATATCAGGAATTTGTGGCCAGCCTTAGCGACATAGCAAGTTCGATTCCAGCTGGGTTACGTGAGACTCTCTCAAAGAATAAGTAAATGGAGCTGGGATGCAGCTCAGTTGGTAGAGCATTTGCCTAGTGTGCACAGAGCTCTGGGTTTTATCCCTGGCATCCCATAAATTGGGAATGGTTGGCACTTGATGGCAAACTTAGCGTTGGGAAAGTTGAGGCAGAAGGATTAGAAGTTTATCGTCAGGCTGGAGATGGCTCAGGGGTTAAGAGCACTGACTGCTCTTCCAAAGGTCCTGATTTCAAATCCCAGTAACCACATGGTGGCTCACAATCATCTGTATCAAGATCTGATGCCCTGTTCTGGAGTGTCTGAAGACAGCTACAGTGTACTTACATATAATAAAATAAATAAATAAATAGGGTATGAGACCCTGCCTCAATTACCAGGGTCAAATAATCATATACCAAAAAGCCTAAAATAAAACAAAACTAAGCCATTGTTGTGTAATTGTTTCACCACCTCCCGTCCCCATTGAGCCCAAGGCCTTGAATTCACTAAATTTGCAGTGTGCACTGACTTATACCCGAGCCAGTGCCCCCCCAGCTTTTAATACAAGATTTTGATATTGAATCTATACTTTTGATTGTCTTCTTTTTGTTAAGTCTCATTTATTTATTTATTTAAAGATTTATTTATGTATATGAGTACACTGTTGCTGTCTTCGGACACACCAGAAGAGGAAATTAGATCCCATTACAGATGGTTGTGAGCTACCATGTAGTTGCTGGGAATTGAACTCAGGACCTCTGGAAGAGCAATCAGTGCTCTTAACCATTGAGCCATCTCTCCAGCCCTTGATTGTCTTTTTACACACTGCTGTTTTGGCAGTGTCTTTCCTGTAGGCAAGTCTCTAAAGCTTGTCTTGCTGGGCTCACATGTGCACCACTCCATAGAATCGGTCCCTTTGTCCATCTAGCACTTTGATGTATTCTCTGCTATGTGTTTGCGTATTAACAGACTGTGTTAATGACAACTACTGGTTTGGGAGGGATAAAAGCTGTGAATATTGCTTCGATGGACCACTGTTGAGAAGGACGGACAAGTACCGGACTTACAGCAAGAAGCACTTTCGCATCTTCAGGGTAAGAGATGGTTGCTTCTCACCTCGGAGACCCCGTGATCTAGTCGTCGCTCTGGGGTGTCTTGTGCTATTAACTCCTGGTGTCAAAACTTGGAATGAAATGTTCTCTGTTTTAGGAAATGGGCCCTAAAAATTCTTACATCGTATACATAGAGGATCACAGTGGAAATGGAACCTTTGTAAACACCGAGCTTATCGGGAAAGGAAAACGCTGTCCTTTGAGTAACAACTCTGAAATCGCACTTTCACTATGTAGAAATAAAGGTAATGTTATTATCTTATGGTTAATGTGCTCTTCTTAACTTCCTCTGTAAAGGCAAATTTTTGTGTGTCTGTAGATTATGCTTTAAATCAGTCAAATTAAGTAAGTTAGCATTCAGTAGCATTCAAGAGTTAACTCCATTGCCTGAGTTGTGGGGGTTTTGTTTGTTTTTATTTTCTGAGACAAGGTCTTAGTATATGGCTGTCCTAGAATTCCCTAGATAGACCAGGGTGGTTTTGAACCCTGCCTGCTTCTTCTGAGTGCTGAGTGCTTAACTCTGTGTGTGTGTGTGTGTGTGTGTGTGTGTGTGTGTGTGGTTTGTTTCTGCATTTGTGTAGGTGTGGAGGCCAGTGGGTGATGTAAGGCGTCTTACTCTTATCTCCACTTTATTTTTTTACGTTTATTAATTGTGTGTGTATGTGTGTGAGAGAGAGAGAGAGAGAGACGGACAAAGATAGAACAAGAGAGAGAGAGATTTGTGTGTGCATGTGTAGGCTTACATATTACAGTGTGCACATAGGGGTCAGAGAATAACTGTTGTGAGTTGGTTTTCTTCCTCCACTGTGGGTCCTGAGGACCAAACTCAAGTCATCAGGTGTGCATACAAGTGGTTTTTACCTACTGAACTATCTTGTTGGCCCCAGGATTAAAAACAATTCATTTTGTATTACACGATAAATGTAATTCTGTACCTTATATTCTGTGTGTAGTTAAACTTGAGAACCAGTTTTCTAATCATGAATTAACAAGCCCATTTCTGTCCTTTCCCCTTAGTTTTTGTATTTTTTGATCTGACTGTAGATGATCAGTCAGTTTATCCTAAGGAATTAAGAGACGAATACATCATGTCAAAAACTCTTGGAAGGTAAAAATTTTTTTTTCTCTTTATATAATAAACTAAAACTCATTTTTTTTCCTGTGTATTCTCATGGGTTAGTTTTTTTTATACCTGATTTTATAGCATTATTATTTATAATACAGCTGTCAAACTTTGTGATACACGTACTACTCATTTATTTGATAACGATCAGTTTAAATACAACGTTTTTCCCTTATAAATTTTAGCGCTGGGATTAGCTTGGGCCACCAGGCTTGGCTTCACTGAGAGAGAGAGAGAGAGAGAGAGAGAGAGAGTGTGTGTGTGTGTGTGTGTGTGTGTGTGTGTGTGTGTGTGATATCTATGTGCTTGCCTGTGTGAGGGTGATTGTGTGCCGAGTCCCAGGGTCAGTGTGGGTGTTTTCTTCAGTGGTTCTGTACTTTGTATTTGTAGCTCACCAAACCTGGAGCTTTCCGACCCTGCTTCCCTTGCTGGATAGCAAGCCCTAGCATGTCCCAGTCTTCACCACACCAGCACTGGAATTAGAGACAAGCTTTTAAGGCCGGTGCTGAGTATCTAAATTCAGGTCCTTGTGTAGCAGACTTTTTTTTTTAAGATTTATTTATTTTTATTTATATGTAAGTACACTTGTAGCTGTCTTCAGACACTCCAGAAGAGTGCGTCGGATCCCATCACAAATGGTTGTGAGCCACCATGTGGTTGCTGGGATTTGAACTCAGGACCTCTGGAAGAGCAGTCAGTGCTCTTAACTGCTGAGCCTCTCCAGCCTGTGGCAGATGTTTTATAGGCCGAGATACCTTCCCAGCTCTGTTTTATTTTAATTAACTAAGTAATTTTCAACATACAGTTTTATTTTGTTGCCCTGACTGGCCTAGAACTCACAGAGATTCTCCTCCTTCTGCCTCCCAAGTGCTTGGATTAACGGCGGGTCCTACCGCACCTGGCTGGTTTGTTTTCTCATGTAGTCTACACTGGACTCAACCTCACTATGCAATCAAGGACAATCTTGAACTCCTGATACTCTTGCCTCTCCCTTCCCAGACGGGATTCCAAGCCTGCCTCACCCTGCCTAGCTAGTGATGACTTTTGAAAAGCAGCTTTTAATGACCTATGATTCACCATGTGTCTGTCTGTGTGTGGGCGCACTCATGCCTCTGTATGTGTAGACCAGGGGACAATGTGCAGGGTCAGGTCTCTTCCTATGTGGATTGATTTCAGGTCATCATGCTTGATGGTAGAAGCTGTTGTGTGTGTGCTGAGTAATTGCGCTTGCCTTGCTTTGTTTGTTTAGTATTTAGTAATGCTAGTGTTCAAATCCAGGAATCCAGGATTCTCTGCATGTTTGGTAAAGTGCTAGACTACTGAGCCTTATCCCTAATTAATTAAGTTTTTGACTTTTTTAAATTTTTTTATTTTTTGAGACAGGGACTCACTCCACAGCTTAGACTGGTGTGAACTCACAGTGTAGCCCACGCAGACCTCAAACTCATGGGCAGTTCTTCTGTCTTACCTCCTGAGGGCTACAGACATTAGCTACCATATCCAGTGTATTTCTTGTTAATTAAAAGTTATTTAATTACTTCTCTCTCTCTGTATGACGAGTGTGTGTGATTGCATGTGCTGTGTTTATGAAGAGTGTGTGTGATTGCATGTGCTGTGCGTACGAAGAGTTGTGTGTATATGTGTAAGTGTGAGATGCGTGTGATGTGTATACTGTGGTATGCACGCGGAGGTCAGAAGAAAGGCTTCAGGAGTTTTCTCCTTCCACCATAGATTGCAGAGATTGACTTCAGCTCATCCGGGTTGTTTGTGTCCTCACTTGCTTTCTGTTGCTGTGATAAGCATCACAGTTGAAACCAGCCTGGAGAGGAAGGGGTTCACACATCCTGATCACAGTCTGTCACTGAGTGAAGCCAAGGCAGGAACTCAAGCAGGGCAGGAACCTAGAGACAGGAACTGAAGCAGAGACTGGGGAGTGCTGCTGTGTAGTCTTCTTCCCAATGGCTTGCTCAGCCTGCTTTCTTCTATAATCCAGGACCACCTGCACCAATCACTAATCAAGGGAATGCCCCACAGACTTGTGTAAAAGCCAATCTGATGGAGACATTTTTATCTATTGTGGTTCTGTCTTTCCAGATAATTATAGCTTGTGTCAATTTGACAAAAACCAAACCAAAAAAAAAAATAAACCAAAAACCAATACAATTGATTCCTCATCAACTTGACATACAAATATATTACTATCATAACTTTTCCTTCCTTGTTCATCCCCAAGATATCATGTTAATACTGATGTCATGGGCTTCGGGTGGTGATGCACGCCTTTAATCCCAGTACTCGGGAGGCAGAGGCAAGTGGCTCTTTGTGAATTCTAGGCCAGCCTGGTCTACATGGAGAGTTCCAGGACAGCCAGGACTATGTAGAGAGACCCTGTCTCAAAAGAAAAACCAAACCAACCAAACAAAACCCCCAAATAACAGTAACAACAACAACAAAATTAGTGTTACAATGTGAAACACAGTTCTTTTTTTTTTTTTTTTATTTTCAAGTCCCACAGTCTTAAAAAGAGAATTTGAAACTGGAGAGTGCCTTAGCAAGTAAGAACACTGGTTGCTTTTTTAGAGGACCCAAGTTTGATAACCAGTATCTGCATGATGGCTCATAACTGCCTATAACTCTCTTCCAGGGGATCTGATAACTTCTAGTCTCTGGGATACTGCATACTTTGTTGCACAGACACAATCAGGAAAAGCAGCCACACACATAAAACGAAATAAAAGAAAAATCTCAGCAATTTAAAAGGCCAAGCTCTCAAAAATAAAGTGTCTTCCTGTTTCTTTTTTAAAAGTCTTACTACTTTAAGAAAGAGCCAGGGTTACAATCAGATCATAGCAAAAACAAATTTCAACAGTGTAAGCAGTTCAGTGTCCAAGGTCTGGCTCCCACTCCTAATCTTTTGGAATGAGAAGCTGTAAGCAGCTTCACACACACACACACACTCACTCACACACCCCCGGCCGCTCTCCGGCACACACAGCTTGTCTTGGAGTTGCAGGCTGGTCCCCCCTTCACACCTACTGCTGCCCTCAGAGGTCATCCCACAGTCTGGAAATCGGCATTATGGGGTCTCCACCTGCAGCTGAGCCTGCATCTTTGTCAGTGACCTCCTGGCTTCTCTTCAGGGATGCTGCAACCCTGTCACGCAGTGCTAAGCCTCAGCTGCTGTCCACGACCCCTTCATGCTTTCAAAACTAGTTTCTTGTGGGAGACTTTTCTTTTTTTTAAAGGTCTTCACATTTTTATTCTTTGTGCACAAAGACTACAAAAATGATCCACTTGGTAGACAGTTGAATAATAATCCATTCACGGTTGCTTAATCCAACTGATAGAAGCCCTGGTGGCACATGTTCAGCCTGTATTTACGGATCGGACCGTGGCAGTTAGATGCAGCAAGATCGAGAACCCTGGCTGAACTGGTGACCCATCTTGCCTTCAGACACCCAACGAGGAAAAAGGGGGAGACTCTTTAGTTCCAGCTTGAGATGCAGCTTTGGACTCTTTCTGGACCACAGCTTTTGTGTGCTGGTCCAGAAGATCTCACCTTGATGATGTTGATGAGGTTAGGCTCTTACTAATTAGAGCAGATTTTTAAGCCCCAGCTAACTAGCATTATCTCAGTGCACAAAAGGTTTTATTTCATAGACTCTTCTTGTTTGCTTGTTTGTTTGTTTGTTTATTTATTTATAGACATGGTTTCTCTGTGTATCCCTGCTGTCCTGGAACTCACTCTGTAGAGCAGGCTGGCTTTGAACTCACAGAGATCTGCCTGCCCCAGCCTCCCAAGTCCTAGGCTTAAAGATATGCATCACTTCACCTAAACTCAGTTTCACAGAATTTTTTTTAAAGATTTATGTATAAAGCATTCTGCCTGCATGTATGCCTGCAGGCCAGAAGAGGGCACCAGATCCCATTACAGATGGTTATGAGCCACCGAGTGGTTGCTGGGAATTGAACTCAGGACCTCTGGAAGAGCAGACGGTGCTCTTAACTTCTGAGCCATCTCTCCAGGCCTTACAGAATCTTCATTGAAAATATCACACAAATGGCTCTGATAGAATCTTTAAGGGACCCTGCAATTTCCCTCAGAAATTCCACAGGCCAGGCCTCTGTTATTTACATTCCTCTCAGCTCACCAGTCTCTGAGTATCCAATAGCTTTTTTTCCAGCCCAAAGATCCAAAGTCCTAAAATCCTTCCCCCAAAACAACATGGCTGCATCCATCCCAGCCTTTCTCTACTCCTGGTCGGAGGACTGGGATTAAAGGTGTGTGCCACCACCGCCTGGTTGTGTTTTCTTCTTTTAACTCAGGCTTGGATGGCCTTGGCTTTGGTTTGCCGTCCTTCTGTCTCTGCCTTCTCAGCTCTTGAATTACAGTTGTGTGTTATTCCGGGCATGGGTACTCATTTTCTTTCTTTTTTTTTTTTTGTTTTTTGAGACAGTGTTTCTCTGTGTAGCCCTGGCTGTCCTGGAACTCACTCTGTAGACCAGGCTGGACTCGAACTCAGAAATCCACCTGCCTCTGCCTCCCAAGTGCTGGGATTAAAGGCATGTGCCACCACTGCCTGGCCTCATTTTCGATCAGGAAGACTCTTCTATTGATATTTCTCTGACCTCTAGAGAAAGTAAAATTTTCTTTTTTTCTTAGTGTTTTTTTGGGAATTTCACAATCATGGGCTCTGATTAGACTGAAGTCACTCCAAGCTCAATGCTGCTGTATGTACCACATCTCCGTGTGCTCTTAACAGTTTACTCTGGTGAGGTTTCAGTGTGTCCTTTGAGCATAGAAACGATGAAAAAGAATGTTACATGGACAATATTTAATTTCTTCTGTGTGTGTATACATGTGTATGTGCATGCGCAGTGCGCCCCCGTGTGTGTGTGTGTGTGTGTGTGTGTGTATGCTTCATGCACGTGTATGTGTGTGCTGTGTGTGCTCGTGCGTGTGTGCGCACCCACACGTGGTACTTCATGTGCCACAGAATTTGTGTGGAGGTCAGAAGACAGCCTTGGGTGTTGGTCTCACCCTTCCACCTTGAGACTGGGTCTCTGTTTTTTGCTGTGCATGTATGGCAGACTGGCCCACAACCTTCTGGAGGAGTTTTCTTGTTTCTGCTTCCAGATTTGCAGTATGTTGCCTGGTTTACATGGGTTCTGGGTGTTTGTAGTCAGATTCTACACTTGTATGACAAGTACCTGGATCACCTCCTCGACTCCTTCTTTAATTCCTTACTGTCAAGGCAGACTTGGACATGGTTTGTTTCATGATGAAAATTGTCCTGAAAAGTCACTGTCTGTGTATTTCCTCTTAGTGGTGCTTGTGGGGAGGTAAAGTTGGCTTTTGAGAGGAAAACATGTAAGAAAGTGGCCATAAAGATCATCAGCAAGCGGAGGTTTACTCTTGGCTCATCGAGAGAAGCCGTAAGTACCTGTGTTGGCAGCTGCCCTGCTCTCACACTTCCTTAAGTAACTCTGGAATATGTCTCAGCCTCAGGATGCTTGGATGGCTTAGACGGAGCAAGTTTTGACTGCCAAACAGCACTGGGCACTTTTAAGTGTCCTTTAGTTGATCTAGAAACTTATTTATAATTTAGTTATAGAAATAATTGGTTGTACATAATCCTGTGCATAATTACAGGCTCTTTTTCTTATTCTAAAGTAGCTATGAAGGGATTGGGGGGGGAGGGTGGGCGATGGGGGTCTAACGGCCAGTGTAGCCTCACAACTGCCTTCAGTCTCTGTCATCTTGGTGGAGACCCTGTGGTGTTTAGAGACAGATGAATTCACCTCCTTTGGACAGATCACCTTTCCATTCTCAACATGCACACCTCACAGAAACTGCTTCTAGTCTGTCCATCCTTTTAAGCATTGCTTGGGATATTCTAGCAGAAATGAAACTCGTTGAGAGTTAAAGGGTCTAGTGAGAAGGAAAAATAATCTCACGTAAGCTGGGTTTAATCTTGACCTAAGTGCTGTGTTCAGTATTTCTTTCGAAAGCATTTCTTAACCTGTAAAATGCTCGGTTCCTACAGTGTAGCATTTTGGCTCATTCTACAAATTATGGTGGTTACTTTTTACTTCGAAGCATTTATTTATTTATTTATTTTATTATGATTCTCACATAGCTCAGACTGTCCTTGAAAGCAATGCTAGGATTCCAGGGATATGCTGCCACTCCTGACGGAGGTGGCACCATTTATTTTCTCTCACTTTGATAGTACAGTTCCCCTGACTGCAACTATGAATTTGAAAATGGTAAAGAAGAAGAATAGCAGTCTTTCCCTAAGTCCTGCTGACCATTTGCTCTATAAGGTCTTGTGTGTTTTCCAAACAGTTGCATTTGAAGGACTTTGCCTGATATGATCTGGTTCTGAGGTGACCACTACAAATGTTCTATATAATATTAGACAGATTTAAACAGATTCTCCAAGACATCACTGGGAAAGAATGCCCCAAACTTCATCATAATTTATGCAGATAATTCTTTGCTTGGTTGTTGAGGTAACTTCAAATTCTTTGGTCTTTTGGGTGTTATGGCAGTGGCTAGGAGTTAGTTAGTTACAGAAACACATTCCAGGGACTCAGGAATACCAGACCAGTACTCTTCCACCAAGATGACATTTTTAATTCCTCAGTTGCAGGTTTTTAGAATGTAAATTATTTCTGTGTAGCAGCTATTTATCACTTTTTCTGTAGTTCACATTTACCGAATGAGTGAAGTGGCCAACTGTATTTTGGTTTTTTTTTCACATATAACCAGACAAAGTGACGTAAAAGCAGAACCCAGGCCTGCACTTCTTCCTTACCAGCCAGCTGTTTCTGGCTTTAACATTCTTCACATTGTTTTTCCCAAGATAATTCTATTCTTACGTGGCAGGAGGAATTTCCGGTCTGTGTTCAATTTGTTATAGATCTTCGACCTCAGGATTCTGGATTTGCTTCCTGTTTAGGGGAGAAAAGGATATCTCCTAAGTTGTTGAAAACTTAGAACCAATCTTTACTTAATTGTTTTCTTCCATTTATTGGACCCTGTATGACCTTTCTATTAACAGAACCTCCTCACCCCCACCCCTGCCCCTGTAACATAGTAACAAGTGTAAGAGGAAAGAAAAAGTCTGGATTTAAACATTTTGAATCTGGGGGTGAGGGCTGGAGAGATGGTTCAGTGGTTAAGAGCACTTGCGGGACCTCTAGATGACCGGTGTTCAATTCTTAGGCTGTCATGGTAGCTCACAGCAGTGTGTAACCCTAGTTCCAGGGGACCAGACAGCCTCACACAGACATACATGCAGGTGAAACACTAATGTACATAAAATAAAAGTGAAAAAAAATTAAAAAATTTTTATCTGGGTTTCTTAGCTGAAGTCCATTTTACACAAATATGTAGTCTGTATGAGCAGAGCCTAGTTTGTAACTCAGCCATCCTAAATGAAGTTTAAACTATATTTTTAAAATACTGGCCACTATGATTATTATTACTAATGAACTCTAATGCTATCCTGTTTATTTAAGGACACAGCTCCCAGTGTGGAAACTGAGATAGAAATTTTGAAGAAACTAAATCATGTAAGTATCACTGCTGCTCGTAGTAACTCGTCTCAAAATATGGGAAGTGCACAAAGTGTTGCTGTAGGAGCCTAGTTGGGGCTCCTTTGGAGTCAACACACATGGACCTGGCTCTTATTTAACTCGGATGAGTTTTACTTCAAAGTTAAGAATACAATCCTGCCGGGCGGTGGTGGCGCACGCCTTTAATCCCAGCACTTGGGAGGCAGAGGCAGGAGGATTTCTGAGTTCGAGGCCAGCCTGGTCTACAAAGTGAGTTCCAGGACAGCCAGGGCTACACAGAGAAACCCTGTCTCGAAAAACCAAAAAAAAAAAAAAAAAAGAATACAATCCTGTGTAAAAGGCTCCATGACTTCATGATTTAATACTCGGTATTTTTATTGAGATCTTGACAAAAATCTTATAAAGATTAGTTATATTTGCAAAGAATGAAAGTTTTAGTGAGGTTATATCTGAAATTTGGGTCCTTCTAAAGAAATACCTTTTATTTGGCGTAATCCAGTTAAACCCATGGTGTCTGACAGATAAGAATCCCATTGTTAAATCTGATTCGTAGGCGTGGGGAGCCATGTGGGATATAAGTGATCCTTACCTATTTTGTAAGGATGACATTATATCTTGTGGAAGTCACAGGGTCATGGCTCATGGGTGTGATACTGGCTTCTTTTTGCTGGTTCTCCTCAGTCTCTTCATTAGTTTATGAGACCTCAAAATGCACACTCAGTAGGTGCTGGAGTTAAACTTGACCCACATTTTGCCAGAGTAACTAAGGATTTCCTCTTTTCTCTTTTAACCTCCAGTCAGAAGAATTTCTTTTCTCTCTCCCACCTCCTCACTTCCCTTCAAGAGCTAGGTTTATTTATTCTAGATTGCTGTGTTTGATACAATGTCTCCACAGCCTGTTTACCACTCTGAATCTGCTAACCCTCCGCACCCCAGCCGCCAGCCTTCCTGCCTTCCTGTCCTGTACTTCACGTGCAGAAGCTTCTCTTCTTTTCCCTCCTTTCCATCCCTGCTCGTTTAGCTTCTGTTTTCCTTCTGCCTTTTCTCCCTCTCCCCCTTCTTCCTTTTCTTTCTTTTTGTTGTTAGGAGACAGCCCTGCCTTGTGACCCTGGCAAGTCTGGGAATACTGAACTCACGTGATCCTTCCGTCCCCGCCTCTTGAGTGGAGTTTGTTTTTGTTCTTTTCAACAGGAACTGACTGAATTGGCCAGGCTAGGCCCCATTCCTGGCTCAAGCAATCTTTCTGCTGCAGCCTGCTTTGCCCAGTTTTTTTTTTTTTGTTTGTTTGTTTTTTTAAACACATTCACTGTTGGCAGAATGACTCAGAGGGCGAAGGAGCTTGCTGCCTAGTCTGACCATCTGAGTTTGATCCCTAGGATTCACAGAGAGGAAGGACAGAACCAATTCTCTCCTAGACCTGCACACATGCTCCGTGGCATGCACAGATACAGACAGACAGACAGACACACACACATAATTAAACAAAGAACACCGCATACATTCCAATTATGTACCATCTTCCTAAAAATTTTACTGGTTATTTCAGTCCTTAAGATGGAAGTCTCTGGCTCAGCAGTTAAGAGCCCTGACTGCTCTTCCAAAGGCCCTGAGTTCAAATTCCAGCAACCACATGGTGGCTCACAACCATCCGTAATGAGATCCCTCCTCTGGTGGGTCTGAAGAAAGCTACAGTGTACTTAGATATGATAATAAGTAAATCTTTAAAAAAAAAAGATGGAAGTCTCTCACCAGCATTCCAAGTCCTTGTTAGGAAGCTGTAGGTGCTCACTGACTGTCCTCCAACAGTTCACCGTAGGAAGACTTGTGTACAGAGCGACAGTTACAGGGAACCATGAAGAACGCGGCAATGAGTCTCACCTCTTACAGTCTCAAACCTGAAAGCATTATAAGTTCTCTCTCTAAGTTTCTTGGGATCCATCCTCTGTGCTGGTTTCTGTATTCTTGATACATGCTCAGTCTGTTTCTTAACCTGCCACTGAGCTTGACTGTCACATTTTAAACACAAGGATGCTTTCTAAGTGGAAAATTGTAATGCTAAGTCTGCAGGCTAGAGAATCTAAACCTGTTCTTCTCTGCCCACAGTGCTGTGGACCCTGCACAGATGATACACTATGAACCGTGATTCAAAGGTCTTAGACAATGAGAGGATCTTTTTTTTTTAGTTTTTCAAGGCAGGGTTTCTCTGTGTAGCTCTGACTGTCTTGGAACTTACTCTGTAGACCAGGCTGGCCTCAAACTCAGAAATTCACCTGCCTCTGCCTCCCAAGTGCTGGGATTAAAGGTGTGTGCCACCACTGCCTGGCTAATGAGAGGATCTTATCATACAGGTCCTATTCTCCATGGTTCCAGTGCTGGAGCCACAGGAATCTGGCATCTGGGAGTATAATTGGGCTTCCTCCCTAGCCTTCTTTGTTATCAAGACAGGGTCTCTTGTTGCCCAGGGTATCCTTGAACTCACTTTATAGCTGAGGCTAGCCTTGAATTCTTGATTTTCCTTCCTTGCCCTCCCAAGTGCTGGGATTACAGAACAGCTCCATGGTCTCTGATCTTGTGTCCTGTTGAGAAAAGGAACTTCACTCCTATGCTGGGATTGAATATCGGATCTCAGGCCTGCTGAGGACTTACCCCACCCCCACCCCGGAGTACCCAGCTCCTGCTGCTTTTCACACTTTTTGTCAGGTTCCTGTTTTGATGAATGAGGAGAAAGTCTGGGAAAACCTGTTGCCTAGGCGGACATGAATTACTCCTTACTGACACCGTGTGATGATGTGTTTCTTGTGTGAGTTCTCATTGAGGAGTCAGCTACATTCCATATTGCCTTCTCCTGTGCTCCACTCAACAGCATCCCCAGACAAGGACCCAGTGCGGGCTCTTCATCCTCCTGGTGCCTCAGGTTCAGTGTCTGAAGGGTTCCTTTCTGGAGTTTCCTCATTTCTCCTTTCTTCTCTCTTACAGCCATGCATCATCAAGATTAAAGATGTTTTTAATGCGGAAGATTATTACATTGTTCTGGAACTGTAAGTAGTAACATTTAAATTCATGTTTCCATGTAAGATTTATAAGCCAGTAAAGTATTGAATGCAGATTAGCCAGGAGTTGGTGGCGCACCCCTTTAATCCCAGTACTCAGGAGGCAGAGGCAGGCGAATATCTGTGAGTTCGAGGTCAGCCCTGGTCTACAGACTGAGACCCAGGACTGTCTCAAGAAAACAAAGACAAATATTTTAAATTTAATTTTGTTATTGTTGTTGAGCTCAGAGGGATTAAGTAGCTCACCCAAAGACCTACAACTATGAAGAATTGAACTGGGGTTCAGACCCCAGTTGTCTGGTCCACTTGGGAATCTATTTCCACTCCACCAGCATGTGGGAACAATGTGGGAATGCAATTCTGTAGGCTTCTCTCCAGCTTCTCGAATCAGATTTTTATTTCTTTTTTATTTTATCTTTTGTGTTTTCAAGACAGAGTTTTTCTGTGTAGCCCTGGCAGTCCTAGAACTCTCTCTGTAGACTAGGCTGGCTTCTAACTCAGAGATGGGATCAAAGGTGGGCGCCAAAGCCACCTTGCTAGAATCAGATTTTTTAAAAGTTCCCAAAGAAGACTCCATTGCTTAATATGTTATAGCGGTTGTTAATAAAAATGAGTACTGCCCCACCAGGCCTCTGCGCTACTCCTTCCAAGTATCCAGTAAAGCATGCCTCTTAAACTTGAATAGTTAACCAAATATATCTATGTATATAAAACTCCCAATTACATAATACCAATTTCCAATGATAAAGTATTATCCCAATATTTCTAACCTGTCCAAAACACCAGAAACACATCTGAAGCCATCTGGACGCTTGACTCGTCCCCCTAGCCTGCCTCCTCCCTCTCCCTCTCCCTTCCCCCCACCCCTTCCCTCCTCGCCCCTCACTTCTCTTAGCTCCTCCTCCTCTCTCCCTTCCAATCACTGGCCTCTGGCTGCCTCATTGTGAATGGATAGGAAATACCTTACAACACTGTGTCTTCCATCTTTCCCTCTTTTCCTACTGGGGCATCTGATTGTGGACGAGGCTTATGAGATAATTAACTTGATTATTATAGGTCTGATTATTGTTAGTCATGTGTCTCTGAGAGTGTGTGCATATACCCGTGGAGGTCAGACGTGGGCTTTGGTCTCCTGAGATGGAGTTACAGGCGCTTATGAGTTGGACATGGGTGCTGGGAACTGAACTCGGGTCTTCTGTAAGAGGAATGAGAGAAGTAGGACGCAGCCCTCCAAGGTGTGGTTGAGGAGAAGGTTTTTACTGTGCATTTCAGGGAGAGCACAGGCCGAGGCGACTGGAAGATTCCAGAGCAGGGAAGAAGCAGATGAAGCAGGGCATAGAGACTGAACCTGGCTGTGAGAGAAGAGAGCCATGAGGGGAGGGGGAGGAGAGGGGAGGGGGAGGGGAGAGCGAGCGCACCAAGGGGAGAGGGGGCTAAGAGAGCTCATGGCTGGAATGGCAGGGCTAGAGGGGAGTGAGAAGCTGGGGGGAAGGAGCTCATGAGCTGCAGAAGAGGGTAGGGGTGGGGTGAAAGGAGCTGTGATGAGCCAAGGTCCTTTGAGAGTGAGTTGAGTGAGCCCGAGGCCAGCCTGTGCTCTGGTCTGCTGACAGCCTCTCCTTGTAAGTCTCTTTGTCTTAGCTCTTTTTCTCCAGCCCTCAAGAAGATAACTTATGTGTTTGTTTATTTATGTATGAATTTATTTATTTTTGGTGTTTGGAGACAGGGTTTCTCTTTGTAGCCTGGCTGAGCTGGAACTCACTCTGTAGACTAGGCTGGACCATCTTAACCACAGAGAGCTGCCTGCCTCTGCCTCCCAAGTGCCGGGAAGAAACACCTGCCTCGCCATCGCCTGGCATATTTATTTATTTTGAGAAGGTCTCTTGTATCTCTGGCTGGCCTGGGGCTTTGAGCGCTGCCTGAATGCTGGTGTTAAAGTCCACGCTGCCCAGCCAAGCTCATTAATTTTAAAAGCGATGTCAAGACTGAGAAAAACATGAGCCATGCTTTACTACTGGAGGTGCAGGCCGGGGCCTCTGACATGAGGCAAGTGCTCACCCCCATCCCCCATCCCCCATGCCACCATCCTTATTTTTCTGGGCAAGATGAGTTTATTTCATTGGTGCTGTGTGTGTATCCAGGGATGAAGGTCCTGCTCTGTTTGTGTTTCAGGATGGAAGGAGGAGAACTGTTTGACCGGGTGGTGGGTAACAAACGCCTGAAAGAAACCACCTGCAAGCTCTATTTCTACCAGATGCTTCTAGCTGTGCAGGTAAGATAAGCTCTCTGTCAGGCGAGGGCTATGGGACTGAGGTCGTGTGTGTTTGCTGCTCTGTTCTAGGCAAAAAAGGACAGAAATCCCTTCCCCCTGTGACTCACATGATCAAGCTCTTGCCAAGTGTGTAGAGACCGTAGGGAAGGGAACTAAGGAAGCAAACAGGTCACCAGGTCTGGTGGCACAGCCTGGAATCTCAACTATTTAGGGAGATTAAGGCAGGAATCTCAAGTTCAAAGACAGCTCCCTCTGGTAATTTAGAGAGAGCTTGGTTCAAATTAAAATGGAGAATACTTCAGAGGATGTATAGGTGCCCAGCGTGCACGAAGCCTAGGTGTTCTCTCTCTCTCTCTCTCTCTCTCTCTATCTCTCTCTCTCTCTCTCTCATATCTCAAGAAAAACAAAATTCGCACAACCCATCTATACCACCTGTCTGGGGTCTTTCTGGAGGGGCACTGATTCTGCACCTACCTGACCCTTGTGGTAATGATTTGGTTTGCAGAGTGTAAAGGTGAGAATGAAAGCAAGGGTGACCAGTTGGGATGATTGAGGTAGACGTTTGTTCTTCCACAGTCCTGTAATGTATTCCACAGGAACAGTGAGGACTCAATATTTTCCCTTGAGCCTAGATCCCATCACAGCCCCTTCACACCTTTATTCTTTTCTTTTCACAGTCCTGGGGATGGAATGCACAGCCCTATAGATTGATGTATACACACACACACACACACACACACACACACACATACACACACACACACCACTTGCACACACACCACTTGCACACACACCACTTGCACACCTTGCCACCACCACATATACTCTTACACACATGTTTATACACCCCCTCACCCCACACTCACAACACTTACACACATATCCACACACACACTCAGAACACACACACAGATGCATACGCCACAAACACTACCTTCATACACACACACCACAATCATGCACATACCACACATACTACACTCACAACACACTATCACACACACATATACAGTCACATACACCATACTCATGCTGACACACACAGACACACACACACTCTTACAGATACACACACCACAAACACTACATTCATACTCACAACACAATCACACATATACCACACACACTACACTCATAACACACTATCATACACATACACAGTCACACACACCACACACACATGCTCATACACTCTCACACACACAGACACACACACCACACATAGTACACACTCTTACACACAGTATACACACAACATACACTTCTCTCTCATACACAAACACTCTCTCTCTCTCTCTCTCTCTCTCTCTCTCTCAAAACATTCACACACTCACACCACATTGCCTATATCCTTAATAATTACCCATAGCCCTTTGTCAGCTTTTTTTGAGATAGGGTCTCATATAGCATAGGCTGACCTTAACTTCACTCTGTAGTCAACTTGGCTTTGAGCTTGGCTCTTCCTCCTTTTACCTCCTAACTGCTTAGAGTACAGTCATGTACCACCACGCTTGGCTTCACAGTTCACTTTAAAAAAAAAAAAAACAAAAAAAGATTTTACTGAGGCTGGAGAGATGGCTCAGCGGTTAAGAGCACCGACTGCTCTTCCAAAGGTGCTGAGTTCAAATCCCAGCAACCACATGGTGGCTCACAACCTTCGGTAATGAGATCTGATGCCCTCTTCTGGTGTGTCTGAAGACAGCTACAGTGTACTTACATATAATAAATAAATAAATCTTTTTTTAAGAAAAGATTTTACTTATTTATTTTATTTATGAGTACACCATAGCTGTCTTCAGACACACCAGAAGAGGGCATCAGATCCTGCTACAGATGGTTGTCAGCGACCATGTGGTTGCTGGGAATTGAACTCAGAACCTCTGGAAGGGCAGTCGGTGCTCTTAACCGCTGAGCCATCTCTCCAGCCCTCACAATTCACTTTTAGTGATGGCTGTCATGTGCACAGGATTTGATTCCTCATCAATTTATTGTCTTGTATACTGACCAACAACAATGAATTATGCACAGATCTGTAGATGTAGGACATCTGCACTAAAGAATTGGTATTTTGTCTGTTTTCATTTTTGCATTGTTTTCAACAAGAGAATTTTAAAATACTAAAGCTAGTCTTTGCACCTAGGAGTAGATTAGTAGTTTAGTTTTTGCTTATTTTTGATGTTTACAGCATTGGGGTTTGAGCATAGTTCATGCTAGGCAAGTCCTATAGCTTCAGCTTTCAAAGTTTCTCTGTTTTGTGTATGTGTATGAGTGTGTGTGAGAGAGTGTGTTAGAATGTGTGTGAAAGAGTGTGTGAGTGTATGAGTGTGTGAGAGAGTGTGAAAGAGTGTGTGAGAGTGCGTGTGTGTGAGAGACTGTATGCGTGTGTGAGTATATATGAGAGACAGTGTGTGAGAGTGTGTGTATGTGTGAGTGAAAGTGTGTGTGTGAGAGTATGTGTGAGTGAGAGTATGTGAGAACGAAGAGTATGTGAGTGTGAGAATGTGTGTGAGAGAGTGTATATGTGTGTGAATGTGTGTGCGTGTGTGTATGAGAGAGAGAGTATGTGTGCATGTGTGAGAGTGTGTGAGAGAGAGAGAGCGTGTGTGTGAGTGTGTGTGTTAGAGGACAACCTGGAGAAGTCCTTTTTTCCTTCCATTCTGTGGTCTTTGGGGCTTGAGGTTGTCAGGGTTGGTGGCGAGTACCTTTAAAATATTCTTAGGGATTGAATAACAAAATGTATAATTTTGATGGAATTCCTATATGTTATCATTTATTTAAATGTTTATTGAAACAGACACTGTGCCTGTCTGTGAGGGGATTTTTGTTTTCTGGCATCGTGAAACACAAAGTTTACCATTCTAAGCTGCTCTTTTCATTTGTATGTGTTTTAAAGGCTTTTTTGTAACATAAATTTCTAAGTGCTCAGGCCTGGTCCAGCTCTGACTTTGAGAACGCTGGTGCATCATACAGCTTAATATTGCCCAGGCTGAGTTAGCTGTTGGTAACTGTGTCTCCTTACATGTGTTCGTATAAACCAACAGTCCTACCTGTTTTTGTACAGTACCTTCATGAAAATGGGATTATACATCGGGACTTAAAGCCGGAGAATGTTCTTTTATCATCTCAGGAAGAGGATTGTCTTATCAAGGTGACAACGCTTAACCTCTCTAAGGCCACTGCTGTATATTTCTGTTCAAACTGCCTTTTAATTTCTTATATTAAAAAACCAGGAATATCAAAAGGTTGAGAATCTCACTTCCCAATCTTACCAGTTATTGTTGAGAAGGGCCCAGTGTTCCACCCATCTAATGGACAGTTACTGAACTCCAGTGTATACAAGCCACTTCTGTGTTCAGAGAGAGGGTAGAGGGTCTAAACGGACCATTGAGTCACGGACCCTGCCTTTCCTCCTGAGCCTAGCTTCACTCTAGAATCTCCTGTTACAACCACAAGACAAAAAACAAGACCCCAAAACAATTAAAACTTGAGGGTGAGAACAGGTGCTTTTTTTCCCCACAAGCTCTCCAGATGTTCCACAGTGTTAGTCTTGGGTGCATAAATATTAGTGTCCTAATGTGTTTGTGGCAGGGGTTATACAATCTTTGTAAGGTTATAATGATTGTAGGTAAATTGTTTCTCAGGTTTCTAGGCCCAGGGATTTTTTTTTTTTTTTTTGGTTTTTCCAGACAGGGTTTCTCTGTATAGCCCTGGCCTGACTGTCCTGGCACTCATTCTGTAGACCAGGCTGTCCTCAAATTCAGAAATCCACCTGCCTCTGCCTCCCGCGTGCTGGGATTAAAGGCATGTACCACCACTGCCCTGCGAGATTTTCTTCTAAACAAAATTACTTTGTGAATACATGAAATTTTGGGTTAATGGCGGGTGTCTGTATGACAGGTAATCCAGTTCCTGTGTCTCTTGGGATGATGGGATATGATAATATTTGGATTTCATTTGTTTTGTTTATTATTTTATTTAGATCACTGATTTTGGGCAGTCCAAGATCTTGGGGGAGACCTCCCTGATGAGAACGTTATGTGGCACGCCCACTTATCTGGCTCCTGAGGTCCTTGTCTCCAACGGGACTGCTGGGTACAGCTGTGCTGTAGACTGCTGGAGCTTAGGAGTTATTCTTTTCATCTGGTAGGAGACATTTTCATGGCTTCACAGTCTGGTTGGATGAGGTCGGACGAAACTGTACCTGTGTCTGGGTAGAGAACTCCTGTCTGACTCGGGTCATTATTTTGATCATTGACTTAAGAAGAGCTGATTTTTCTCAATTCTGAGAAGAAGCCTGTGTATCCCATGCCACTGAGAATGCCACTTGACTTTTGTCCTTTCTTTCTCTACCAATATTAAGCCTAAGTGGGTATCCACCTTTCTCTGAGCATAAGACCCAAGTGTCACTGAAGGATCAGATCACCAGTGGAAAGTACAACTTTATTCCTGAAGTCTGGACAGATGTCTCAGAGAAGGGTATGGATACAAAAGGGTCACAGTTGCGTGGTTTACTGACATGTGGGTGTCCTGTTGGTGGGAGTTTCTCTTCAGACTGCTGTTTTTCTCCCATCTGATCATTCTGTTGCTTTGCACCATTTGGCAGAAAGAGAACACGATTAAGAATCTGGGCTTCAGAGTCTGAGTGTAAGTCTTAGGTCTGCTACTTGTCAGTTGTGTGCCCTTGGGCCAGGTATTTAATGTTTTTGAGTCTCTAGTTTCTTTATTTGTAAACAAGAGTCAATAACCCTGACGTTAAAGGTCTTGTGTGAGGTTTTGTATAACATAGTCAAGGGCCTGCTCCCCATTCAAGTGCACAAAAAAGCGTTTAATAACAAACATTCTTCGAGAAAATAGAATGTAAGAGCTCAGGGTCATCGGTTATCTTTATAATTTAAAAGTGCAACCTTGCAACTCTCAGGAGAAAAGGTGTGATAAAGCCAAGTGTCTAATAATATAACTTAGGTGATTGTATGAAATATCAGGGATTTAAGAAAGAATATTGCTGCAGCATGCAAGCCAGCCTTTGGTTGTTGCCTGCTTGTGAGGGAGGGCTTTATTTTGACTTGCTTCTAGGGAGCCCCTCTCTGGTCTCTCACCATCAAGCAGGGGGACGCAGAGTTCCTGGTACATCGTGAGTATCTCCCAACTGGGTAGAAGTTCAGTTTAAATTTGCCTGAACTTGAACAAGAAAAGGAACAGGAAAGGTTATGATGTCCGAGCAGAGAGAGAGATGGGGTACATCCTCATTCTCAAGGTCCCAATCTCCTGTATTTAGAGAGGGAGGTGCTTGGAAGGCTTTCTCCATGAAATTAGCTGGTTCCATGCTGCTCTCCTCTCTGGCTGGTGGTCTGTAGTTCTGGCGTAGTTTAATAATGCAGGTGGAATGTATTTATTCTTTTTATTGTGATTTTCCCCAATTCTGCTGCTTTAGCTCTGGACCTTGTCAAGAAACTATTGGTTGTGGATCCAAAGACTAGGCTTACCACAGAGGAAGCTTTAAATCATCCATGGCTTCAGGTGGGTATGAGGCAGTTCCTTTTTGCCTAAAATCCAGGGGAGCCCCGCGCACTGCTTAGGTGAGGTGAGGCTGAATGTCTCACGCAGTCTCTGTGTCGTTGGGTTCATTATGTAAGTGCTTTCAATCAGGTTGTGGGTAAAGTGTGTGTGCAATTGTTTTTAATCAGTACACATGTGCATGTGGAGGAGGGAAAGAGAAGAGTGGAGGGATGATGGGGGGATGGGAGGAGAGGGTGAGTGTGTGTGTGTGCGCATGTGTGTGCGTGCGTGTGTGTGCGTGCGTGCGTGTGTGTGTGTGTGTGTGTGTATATGTATATGTGTGTGATGTCAGCTCTTTCCATGCAGCTCTTGGCCCATTTCATGTTGAGCTCTGGTTCCATTTGCCCTGAGATTGCAGTGTGGCTGAAATTCCTCTGAGAGCTTCGTCTTCCTCAGCTCCCAGCTGTCTCCCTTTTCTACCCCTCCTCTGCCCGGTGGAGCAGGGGACTGTGCTGTGGTTCAGCCATTTTTTACCTTTAATCAAGAAAACTGGGTCAGGTCCAGGAAGGCAGTCTCCCTGAGGGAACCCAGCCACTTCCTGAGCCAGGTGGCTATGTTTTAAAGGGTTCTAATTGTTCCTGGTGAGCAAGCATGTCCTTAGCGCAGGCTGTCACCTGCACCCTTTTAGTGTGCGTGACGTCTCTATTCACACATCCCTGTTGCTTTGAGATTTTTTTTGTGTGTGCCAGGCTCACTCAAAGCCTGCTGCCAGTGTAAGAGTGTTTTTAACTTTGGGAGATTAATCGTTGACTTGGAATTAATTAGCAAGAGCATCCAGCAGCTTCTCTGGTAGACGTCTGATTCTATTCTTCATCTTGGCCACACTTTTCTGTGAACTTCCTTATGGCCTCTGTTTCCTGTGGGGTTGGGTGATGTCACTAGGTAGCTGGAGCTCCACCCCCCCACACACACCCCTCTGTCTGTGGTTCTCTGTTCTGGGAACACCTTGAAAAATCCCTGCTGTCCTTATGGTACTCTGGAAGATTGTCCCCTTTCTGTCTTGCAAGCTTCTAACACCTAAGTTTTGGTCAGATTAGCTCAGGTCGAGAACAACACATCCTTAAAAGAAGGAAGGCAACTGGACCTGAGGAAATGTCTCCACCATGTCCAGCACAAAATCTGACAACCCAAGTTTGATCCCCAGAATCCACACAGTGGAGGAAAGAACTGACTCCTGAAAGTTGTCCTCTGATTCTACACACGCACATATGATAAATGAAAAATGCAATAAAATACTTTTTAAAAGGAGGAGGGTGGGGAGGGGGGAAAGGGACAGATATGTATGTTTTGGTCGTTGCCCTGGAAGCATGATTCTCCTCCCAGAAGAAATCTGTCAGATGATTTAATGTTTACTAGACCACACAGATCTGAAAGCGGCAAGGGCCTTGGAGACAAGGAGTTTGGAAACAAAGGTGTCTTTGCGTGTGGGGATTTAACTTCGATGAAAGGAGAAGCCCACCCTTTGGCTCTTTTCACATGCCTTAATAGGGCAGCTTCTGGGGTCCAAGCAGAGGCAGACTGCGTTGGCTTTCTGTGTTAGCTTTGGGGAAAAAAAAAGCACTATCTGGCCAGTCAGGCCTAGCAACAGGGTTCGTATTTGCCTGAGATGTATGAGTCAGTGCAGCCCATTTTGCTTGAACTTCTTGTCTCAAAAAACAAAACAAAACAAAAACTGCTATTCATGCTGAAGCTCAGCTCTCGTTCACTTTTGGTAAAATAGAAGAATCCTCCCTGCTTGCTTTTGAGGGACGTTGTAACTTAATATTTTTGGAAGGTAGACTTCTCACAGGTTTACAGAAATCTTGCTACTTGCTCTCATGGTGAGATGCTTTTAACTTTTTTTAAAGATCATTTATTTATTTTATGTATATGAATACACTTTAGCTGTACAGATGGTTGTGAGCCGTGATGTGGCTGCTGGGAATTGAACTCAGGACCTCTACTCGCTCCGGGCCCTGCTCGCTCCAGCCCAAAGATTTATTTATTATATGTAAATACACTGTAGCTGTCTTTAGACACACCAGAAAAGGGCATCAGATCCCATTACAGATGGTTGTGAGCCACCATGTGGTTGCTGGGATTTGAACTCTGGACCTTTGGAAGAGCAGTTAGTGCTCTTAACCACTGAGCCATCTCTCCAGCCCAAGATGCTTTTTTCATGTTCCTTTTGACCTGTTGCTTGTAAATATGCAGACAGATGCCACAGGTCATTGTGGCCCATGGCTTGTGACTACGATGTAGACAGATGCCACAGGCCATGAATGGCCCTACCAATACAGTGTCCGGAAGAAGGATGTTCAAGCTTATTAGGTTTCTATTAGCTGTGAGACACCCAGATAAATCAACTTAGAAAGAGAAAAGGTTTATTCTGTTTATGTTTATAGGGGAGGCTAGTCCTTGATTGATATGAGAAAACAGGAAGAGGCTCCAGGGAGTTGGCTCAGTGGATAAAGTATTTGTCCTACAATGTGAGGAGCTGAGAGATTGGGGGTGCTGACTCCCCTGCAGCTCATAAGCCAGTTAGATTGACTGTACGTGGTGAGCAACAAGAGACTCTTTTCTTAAACAAGATGGAAGGTGAGGACCAACACCCAAGGTTGACCTCTGTCCTCCACATGCATGCTGCAGCATGCTGGGGAGACCTGGGAAGATTTGTTTTTTAATTTTGTGTGTGTATATGTGTGTGTGCTCATGCACCTGGAAGTGCCAAGCTGAGCACACACACAAAGATTTTTAAAGGAGGAGCAAGAGGAAGTCCATGATTTCCTTCTAGGGCATCTCCCAATGATGTAACTTCTTCCCAGTGGCCTCTGCTCTCAAGGCTCCACGTCTTCCCTGTAGCACATCGTTAGAGGCCAAGCACTGAGCACACAGGACTCGCAATGCTTACCTAATTCATAGAGGCATTCTGTGTTGGTTTTATTCAGGCATTCTTCCCTTCAGAGCACAGTTAAAGAGTTCAGGTTTGAAACACTGTTATGCCCAT
The DNA here is from genome assembly GCA_036184795.1 of Tokudaia tokunoshimensis. Classification (NCBI taxonomy): domain Eukaryota; kingdom Metazoa; phylum Chordata; class Mammalia; order Rodentia; family Muridae; genus Tokudaia; species Tokudaia tokunoshimensis. Next base: position 903,102 of record BTHU01000006.1, read on the forward strand.
GATATACAGAGCACAATGTGCATATGAGCTTGGTGCTGTCCAGAATGGCATTCTGTGAGTCACTTAGAGTAACCAGTAAGACAAGGAAGTAGGTGCTGGCTCCCACAAAATCACTCGTATTGGAAGCCTTTCATCCTGGATGACATGGTAGGGTAGAAAAATACGGAGAGAAAACGCACAGGGTGTCCAGTCTGTGGACACCATTCTTGTCCTAGTTTGGTTTCCCTGTTACTGTGATAAACATAGTACTAAAGGACTAAACCCCTTAAAGAGGAGAGAGTTTATTTCATTTTGTACTTCCATATTAGAGTCCCCTCACTGAGGGAAGTCCGGGTAGGAGGGATTGCAAGGCAAGATCCTAAAGGAGATGCTGTAGAAGAATGGTACTTACTGGCATGCTTTCTGTGGCTTGCTTCCCGATATAAACTAGGACCACCAGCCTAGGAATGGAACCACCCACAGTGGGCGTTTTCATCCTCCTGCCTCAGTCATTAATCAAGGAAGTACCCCCAACTTATATGTCCATCAGGCTAATCTGATGGAGGCCGTACCATTCCAAGATGATCCTAGCTTGTATCAAGTTGACAGTGTAAATGAGAATGGCTTCAGATACACAAAAATGTACCTTCCTATGCCTCCTGGGAACTCCTAGTGTGTGCAGTCTTTTGTTGTTTGTTTTGTTTTTGTTTTTTAAAGATTTCTTTTTCTGGTCATAGTTGTGCTTTCTTTAATCCCAGCACTCAGGAAGAGGCAGAGGCGGGCAGATCTCTGTGATTCAAGGACTGCCTGGTTTACATAGTGAGTCATCCCAGGCCAGCAGGGCTACATAGTGAGACCATGTGTCGATACGTGTGTGTGTGTGTGTGTGTGTGTGTGTGTGTGTGTGTGTGTGAGATGTGAGTGTGTGAGTGCAGTGTCTGAGCAGTCCTGAAGAGGGCTTAGATGCCATGTTCCTGAGGGGTTACAGGTGCTTGGAAGGTGCTTGATGTGGGTGCTGTGAACCAGATTCAGGTCTTCTGCAAGAGCGGTTCCTACGCTTACTTCTGAGCATCTCTAGCCTCCACCTAGATGTTTTATGTTTCTGAAAACGCGGAACAGTGCCAGGCTGCCTCTCAGAGCTTCTGCGTGCTGGTGCTTGAACCCTGTGGGATTTTACCTTGAGGGAAGCGAGAGCTGGTTATGTGCGGTGGAGATATCTCCTTGTTTATGCCTCCCCTGCTCCACTGCTCCCACTGTTCCCCCTATAGCCCAGAATACTTAGAACGTTTGGTCCTGTTTATTGCTGTCTCTTCCATGAGATGTGGGCCTGAGGTTTTGTAAGGCTATGGTCCTTCTGTTAACTTGCTTCTCACTTGCTGGATTAGCTCTTTGGATGACCTGTATAACTGGCTCTGTCCGTGTCAGGGAGGGAGGGGTCTGGTTCTGTGAGGACTCAGGCACAGTATCAACCTTGTGTTCCTGCCTCCTGACTAGTGTTCCCCGCAGCATGCTGCTGGGTTCGGGACCGTCGCTGGGGTCTGGTTCTCTGGTTGATTAAGAGCTCATGACCCTTGAGTTTGATGTAGCGAATGCTGATTGAGCACTGACTATTCTGAGAAGGCAGAGTTGAGCAGCCGTGTTCCTTCTTCATTAGGTGACTTCAGGAAAGGTATGAGGTTTGCTGTCAGGAAGGTAGCCTTGGGCTTTTCCCTGTCACTCTGGGAGCTTGCTTTTCCTCATATGCAACCTATCTATGCCTTTTGATTGCTTCGCAGGATGAGTACATGAAGAAAAAATTTCAGGATCTACTGGTGCAGGAAAAGAACTTGGTGACCCTCGCCCCATCTCCCGCCCAGGTATTCTGATGACTTCCCTGTATTCTAGAATTGAGTAGCTGATGAGCAAGTCTGATGACTGAACTTTCTGTGGCGAGGCAGGTGCTCAAGATTAAAAAAAAGGTTTAATGGCAGGCTTGGTGACACATACATATAATGTCAGCTCCTAGAAGGCCTTGAGACAGGGCATTGAATCTCAACAAAGGCAGGAGGATTGGGAGTTATAGGCCAGCTTATTTGCATAATATAGGGTAGTAGACTGACTCTACTTGCTGGCATACTTGGGATTGAACCTGGGGCCTTTTACTGCTTAGGCAAGCCCTCCAGCCCCAGCCAGTGTTTCTATGTTTTGTTTTGATATGTTCCTGCAACCCTAGAAGATTTAATAATGCAGGATGTGTTGTTGAATGAATTGGAACATTAGATAGGGGTTGCCACTCTAATGTAAGATGGAAGATCCCGTTAGAGGCATGAATTTAAGTTTTTGGAAAGTTGTAAAACTTGGGTAAGTAGTGATGGTTTCTGTTTTAAACTTTTTTTGTTAGTGAGTGAAAGTTTTATTTTACTGTGGTTTTATTGTGGCAATCTCTTGATTGCAGTTTTATTATTTTCAAGTTCTTTGTAAGTATAAGCGAGTCTGTTTATTCCTGTCCTGTTTTGGTCAGTGGTCTTGCTCCTTTTTCCTCACTGTTCTTTCTTGATTTTATGAATAGGAAAACTCTAAGTAGCTATAAGTAGACAGTGTCAGGAGACAGTAACCAAGAAAAGCTGTCGGCGCTTCCTGCTACCCACATTCGGATGTTCTTCAGCCTATGGTGGGATCGTTTCCCGAGGAACTCATCCCAAGTTGGAGGCATTTTAAATAAAAAAGTGCATTTAAGGATTCCAACCGGTGTGGCACAATAGAGTGCATAAGCTCCCTGGTAACTCTGTGGGAGCTGGGAGCTCTGGGCAGTCTTGTATCATGCCTCACCCAGAATTTTGCTAGGTGGGGTGGAGATCCAGTTTGAACTTGCTTTTGTGTCATTGTAACGCTTTTTTTTTTTTTGTTAAAGTGGCTGTACATCCATTAGCGGTTAGAAATCGCCAGGGAGAGTAGATAGGCATCTTCATTCCAGAGGTGTGTGAGGAGGACTCGGTTGTCATGGAAACCAGTCATCTCCATGAAATGTCCCTAGTTTAGTGAACTGTGAGGAGCTTTGATAGAAGCTGTGCTTTCCTTTTGGACATTTCTCCTTTTGCTTTCTTTCCAGACTTCTGGTCAAAAGAGGCCCTTGGAGCTGGAGGTGGAGAGTACAGACAGCGCAAAGCGCCAGGCTGTGTGTGGGACTGTGTTGTGAGCTTTCAACGTGAAAGAAATGTGCTTCCTTCCATGATGTGATCGTCTTCTCCACCTTTAAGTCTTTTTTTTTTTAAGACTCTATACTTTTTTAAAAGTATAGAGGTAGAGTACACCTTTAATCCCAGCACTTGGGAGGCAGAGGCAGGCGGATTTCTGAGTTCGAGGCCAGCCTGGTCTACAGAGTGAGTTCCGGGACAGCCTGGGCTACACAGAGAAACCCTGTCTCACCAAAAAAAAAAAAAGTATGGTCTTTTAATGATGGGAACAATTACTTTTCCATCACCGATACACATGATTAAAAAACATTGTGGAAATTGGCCTCTGGGCTTAATGTTTCAAAGCCTGCACTTTAGATGAATACCTTTTGGTTTTCTTTTTCTTTTTTCTTTTTTTTTTTTTAAGAAAAAATTTTAGGGTGTTGTATTGAGAGATGGTTTAGTGATTAAGAACACTCCTGTAGAGGACTGCAGTTCAATTCCCAACATCCATGTAACTACATTTCTGGAACTGATGCCCTCCCCTGGTCTCTCTGGTTACCCACACACGTGTTCATGTACATAGATACATATAGACATTAAAAAGAATATTGTAAAACAATGTTGGTACTTGTCGTGACTTTTTATCTGAATCCCCACATTGCCAGTCTGCCTTCTCAGAATGTCACTCTAGTTTTAGGGTCATCTGTCTGAATTCAAATTCTAAAGGTCCCTTAGAAGATCTGAGTTCCACTGGCCATGGTGATCCATACCTTTAATCCCAGCACTCTAGAGGCAGAGGCAGGAGAATGTTTGAGTTGACTTTGAGGCCTGCTTGGTCTTTAGAGTAAGTTTTAGGACAGCCAGGGTAATAATACACTGCGAAACAATCTCTCCCTCTCCTTCCCTCCCTCCTTCTTTTCCCTCTCCCTCTCCCTCCCCCCCCCCACACACGCACACAGACTCAGTCCTTTAGAAAGAAAAGGACATGGTGATGTTGGGTGATTTGTAGTGTCTGGCTGCCAAGGAGCCCATGGTGCTGCTTGTATTGTGGGCCAGTCTGAAATTCACATCCCTAAGGTCCGATGGGTTCTCACACTCCTATAATCCATTCCAGACCTTGAGAAGCAGAAATAGTAAGACATTGAGTTTGAGGGCAGCCCAAGCTGTATAGTGAGACTTTTACCTTAAAAAAACAGATGAAACAAAGAAATTATGCTCAGTCCTGTACAGTCTACATCTCTGAACACTGGGACTACATTAAATCAAGATACTAATTCCCCCCAATTTTAATGTGTGTGATTTTGAGGGCATCCCAAGCTCTATATAGTGAGAACTTTGCCTTAAAAACACACAAAACACAGAAATAATGCTCAGTCCTGTATAGTTTACATCTCTGAATTCCTGGGGCTACATTAGTCCAGACATTAATTCCCCCCAATTTTTACGCAGGTGATAGAGTGCTTCTTTAAATTAGGTCCTCCAGCCATCCTTGTGTTATACATGTGTGCAAGGTTGGGAGCTGGAGAGATGGCTCAGTGGTTAAGAGCACTGGCTGCTCTTCCAAAGGTCCTGAGTTCAAATCCCAGCAACCACATGGTGGCTCACAACCATCCGTAATGAGATCTGATTCCCTCTTCTGTAGGATCTGAAGATAGCTACAGTGTACTTAACATATAATAAATAAATCTTTAAAAAAAAAAGTAAGGTGGAAGTTAGAGACATCTCTCTAGCAGTTAAGAGCATTGGTTGCCACGTTGCTGCTGAGGGCCATGTCTAGGTCTGTGGTCATGCGGTAGCAGGAGCCTGTTGATTTCTTGGCTAATATTACCACTGTAGACCATGCAGACCTCCCTGATCTGGGACCTTATAGATGTCCAAGGGCTATGCAGAGCTGGTTCCACCCCTTACTGGCTGCAGTACTCTGGAAAGCTGGCTCCGTCTCTCACTGGCCATAGCTATCGGGAGAGCAGGGCTTTCACCTTGCAGGGGCTGGCCCTGGTGGTGGTGGTGATTGGAGACACAGATGAGCTGTCCCCACTGGCATGGATGCAGTGGAGATGGCTTCCCCCATCCCTCAACACCTGAGGCAGTCAGGAGGGCTGGCCTAGGTCGTGAGAGGAGGTAGCTCTTTGGAGAGTAGCCTTGTACCTCACCTGGGCATCAGCCAGCCCTGAGGGAGAGAGAGTGGGAGAGCTGGCCCAGCCCCTCACAGCCGGCTGCAGTATTGGGTGAGCTAGCAGGAGAGGTTGCCCTGGTGGTGCAGATATGAGAGAACTGGCAGGCTAACTATCTCAGGTACCACCCAGATCCAGGGCTGTGAGTTGGCCCACCTCAAAATCTAACTCATCTATGAGGAATTCTGCTCAGTCCTGTACAGTTTGTATCTGAGCATGTGAAAGGGCTGGTCCTGCAGATCCAAAGCTACAGGATTACCATGATCCAGGCCAACAACAGGATAACTGAGAGGAGTCCTGTGAGGAACCAGTATTGACAGTGGAGCAGAAGCCAGAGATCTCAAACCGGATCAATGACTAAATGTAATGAACATTTGCAAGGTGTGTGGACAAGAGGGTATACTGTGTGGGACACACTGTGACACACTAGAGTGTCCACGACAAGATGCTTTCCATGGTGTGTGTGTGTGTGTGTGTGTGTGTGTGTGGTGGTTTTCTTTGGGGAAGTTTCAAAGGAAGAGGGTGAATATGAAGGGATGGGGAGATGAATGGGATTGGGGTGTGGGTGCATGATGTGAAATTCACAAAAAATCAATAAAAAGTTTTAAAAAAAACATTGGCTGCTCTTCTAAGAGGACCTGAGTTCATATGATGGGTCAAAACTAACTTAGCTGCATGGTAGTGGCACATGCCTTTAATCCTAGCACTTGGGAGGCAGCTGAAGGTGGATCTGAGTTTGAGGGCAACCTTGTCTATAAAGTGAGTTCCAGTGCAAACAGGACTGAAAACCCTGTCTCCATAAAGCAAAAACTAAACCAAAACAAACAAACTATAACTCCATTTTAAGTTGAACTCATCTTAAGTTTGAGGTATTTTAAATCAAAAATTTAAAAATTTCAATAGTACACAACAGAGTGTGTGCTATATGAGCTCCTCTGGTAACCCTGTGGTTGGCTGGGAGTTCTAGGGCCTCAACACCCTCTGGGTTCTGTGGGTACTATGCATGCAAGTGGTGCATAGATATACACACAAAAACACCCATTCACATAAAATTAGGAGAAGGAGGAGGAAGGGAAGTAGGAGGAGGAGGAAGAAGAGGAGGAGGAGGGGAGGAGGAGGAGGAGGAGGAGGAGGAGGAGGAGGAGGAGAAGAAGAAGAAGAAGAAGAAGAAGAAGAAGAAGAAGAAGAAGAAGAAAGAAAGGAGTCAACAGAGGTCTTTCTGACTGTAAACGAATGTACTTTGCCTCTAGTCAACTTATTAAGTCATTCTAAGGGATGTTGACTCACACCAACAGAAACATAAGAGATGGTCATAATAATCTAAAAAAAATTTTTTTTTCAAGATAGTGTTTCTCTGTGTAGTTCTGGCTGTCCTTGAACTCACTTTGTAGACCAGGCTGGCCTGGAACTCAGAGATCCAAATTGCTTCTGGCTCCCAAGTGCTGAGATTAAAGGCGTGATCCACCACCTCCTGACTTAAATTTTTTTTTAAATTTATTTTTATTTTATGTAGGTGAATATTGCCTGCCTGTATGTACAGAGAAAAGGGCGTTGGGGCCTCTAGAACTGGGGTACAGATAATTGTGAGGCATCTGGGATCTGAACCCAAGTTCTCAGCAAAAGCAGCAGGTGCTTATAAGCCCTGTGTTTTTAGGACTCTTTACATCAGCATGAACCCTGAAGTGCCAAAAGTAACAAAGGCTTCTTACATACCCTAAGACTGGCTGTTGTGATAGTCCTTTGATGCTTAGAAGCTGAAACATTGTTGGCGACCTGCACTTTACCTCCTAAAAAGTGGAATTTGTTTCAGGAGTTCACAGGAACACCTGCAGGGCAATTCTAATAGAAACTTTGTTTGTTTGTTTCTGACTCACTGTAACTTTGCTAATTGATGACTTCCCACACTGTAGTTTATTGGCTATGCTATCTATTGAGCACTATGCTTCAGAAACTCTACTAGGAGAGGACATTCAAGGGCAAACAGTTGTTCATGTGAATGGCACCTGGTAGTTTCCCTTGGGAGGCTGTTCTGAAGTTCGGCTGGTCCAGTGCAGAGGACAAATGTGAACTGAGTTGGCTTGAATATTTAATGCAATGAAGGTAAGGAAGACAAGAGAGAGGATGCAAAGGCTGCATTCAGGGTTCTGTAGGAATAAGAAGCTAGGGGAAGGGAAGTCCTGAAGCTGGTCAAAATTTAGGGTAGGGGGTGGTGGTGAGAAGAGCCAAGAAGAGCCCAGGTAATTGTTAAACTGAGAGAGCCTAAGGGCCAGCAAGCACTTTGATAGGCTAACAGACACCAGGAAGAGCCCTTCGACTGGAATTTATTTTGGACCTGACACTGGGAACCTTTTTCTTTAGTAGATGGGTTCCTCTGTGGAAAGAACTGCACAGACTGAAGACTCAAAGCATATTTGATAGACAACTTGATCCAGGTAGACAAGACCCAAGGCGCAGCTATGATTGAAGGTGAGAGACACCATCCCAGGAGTGTGCTGGACTCAGTTATATGATCAGGAATATTCCTTTTTGTTTACTAGGTTAAGTTCGTGTCACTTGTATCTGATAAAGATGAGAGGAAAAAAACAAGTATGTAAAGATTCCAAGAGTAACCCAGCAGTGGTGCATGCTCTGAGGTAGTTTGAGGCCAGTCTGGTCTACACAGCAAGTTCCAGGCCATCCACATCTACAAAGAGGGGAAAAAGTTCCAAGAGATTCTTTAGCAGTGGGGGAAGTGTTCTCTGTTCTTGTTTTTCTCTTAGCTTTTGTGTTTTTAAAGAGGTTTGTGGCAAAGAGATTTAGGGAGAATGGTTGAGTGAATTCGGCCCTGTTAATTACACAGAGTTTGAAAACCCAGCCCCTTTCATTAATTTCTTGCATCTTTTGGACTTTTGAAGGATACAGCAGGAATTATACCTTCCGGCTGGGAGGGCCTACTTTGTGCCGGGCACTGTGCATACATTATTTATTATTATTTTTTAATGGACTCTGGTGTTTTTTTTGTTATGTGTTTATATATGAAGGTGTCTGGTTATCTTGGAACTGGAATTACAGACAGTTGTTGAGTTGCCATGTAGGTGCTGGGAATTGAACTCTGGTCTTCTGGAAAAGCAGCCAGTGCTTTTTAGCGCTGAATCATCTATCTCTTCGGTCTCTGTGCATGCATTATTGACCACCATCAACCATCCCCAAGAAAAAGTCCAGGCCATGCCTATGAAGTATTACATGCGCACGTTGAACATTGGAGAAATGAATGCTCTCTTGACTTCCTGACAAGCTCATGTTTGTTTGTTTGTTTGTTTTGTTTTTCGAGGCAAGTTTCTCTGTGTATACTGTTGGAACTCATGAGATCTGCATACCTCTGTCTCCCAAGTGCTGGGATTAAAAGTGTGCACCACCATCTCCGGACATATACTCATAGTTTTTAAAAAAATTATTCTAATAATTTTATGTGCATTGGTGACATGTTATGTCTGCATATATATGTGTGTGAGGGTGTCAGGTTTCCTGGAACTGGAGTTTCAATTGTGTGTTGTCATAACTGGAGTTTCAATTGTCTGTTGTCATATGGGTGCTGGGAATTGAACCCCGGTACTCTGGAAGAGCAACCAGTGCTCATAACCGCTGAGCCATCTCTCAAGCTCCAAGTTTATAGTTTTTAAGGAGACGAGGCGCTGCACCTTTTCCAGGGATCCCTCGATTCTTAACTGCTCGTAAACCCAAGGTCTGGCCTCCAGAGCCACCCAGTGAGGACTAGTCCTTGGATGCAGGAGGTGGGCTTCTGAAGATTCGATCCTAGCTGGACATGGGAGAGCGCTGGCGAGGGCCATGGAGTCACCTACACAGTCGCGCCTTCACGCGCCCCGGCCTCGCGTGGTGCCCTCCGGGTGGTCCGCAGTGCGGCGGGCGGCCGCGCAGAGCCGGGAACAGCGAGCGACCCGCTCCGGGAGGGCTCCGGCCGGGAACGCACTTGCGCGGTGCGAGCTGGCTCGGCGCGCGCGTGCGCGTGCGCGGTGAGGGCGGGGGCGCCCGGCGGCGCGCGGCACGGCAGGAACATGGCGCGCGGGAGCGGTGCGCGCGCCTAGCTGGCGGGACCGTTAGCTCTAGGCAGACGCCGACGGGCCCCGCGGGGATGGAACAGCCGCTGCCTCTGGCGCCCGAGCCGGCCTCGGCGCGGAGCCGCAGGCGGCGGGAGCCGGAGTCTCCGCTGGCGCCGGTGAGTGTGAGCTGGGCGCGGGCCGGGAGACTTTCTTTGTGAAACTCTGTCGGTGCGAGCCGGGCCGGGCCTCGGCGGCCGACGATGACCTGCAGGCGGAGGCCCCCCCGCTCGTCAGGGTTCGAGCCCCTCAGCGAAGCATTAGACAGCCCCTGTGCATCGTCTGCCTGCCTGCCTCAGTTTCCATGGCTGGGTGCTTGGAATGCATTGGGCACCTAATGTCCCGCACCTCCTCTTCTTCGACCCCGCCCCCTCGGAGCGGGACGAGGCTGGGGCGCGGGGCGGGGGCATCCGAGTCCACCGGGGCTGTAGCATGCAGCTGCAGGGAGGCTCGGGGGTCGCCATCCCAGGTGTGGTTGCTAGGGAGTGGGCAACAAGGAGGTGTCCCTAGGAGGCAACAAGGTTGTTGGTGTCTCACCACCGACAGGTACTGGAGAGCTTTAGGTCCACCTGGGCTTCCAAGTGTTTGAGTGTGTCTCTCAGAGTGAGAGATGCTGAGCAAAATGGACTTTTCCTGGCTAGAGTAGTGGAGCCTTTCTCCCTCTACTCTGTGGTGTGTTTTCAAGCCACTAACTAGCCGGGGTATAAGTAATAATCTGGAGCCACACACTGCACCAAGAGACACATGCACAAAGTGGTTTCCCAAGGCAGAGAAGCAAAATTTGAATTTTTAGCAAGTCCTCGAAGTTGTGACTGGGGGAGTCTGGGGAGCTTAAAGTTTCCCATAAGCAAACTACCTTCCCAGCATGGTGCCTAGCATGTAGTAGATGTTCAGTATGTATTTGTAGGACTGAATGTTCCTGGGGTTGCAATTTAGGAGCCCTTGAGACACTTCAGATGTCTTTTGAGATAAATATCTGTCAGTCTTAACTTCATATGATTTTTCTCAGCACCCAGGTTAACTTTTGTCACTATTTACAATGTGATATTCCCAGTGTGTTTTAGTAAAAAGTCAAGGTATATGTTGATTAGTATAAAGGATCAACTCTGTATATCCTGGCTCAATTAAAATTAATTCTGAGGGTCAGGGAGATAGATGTCTCTGTGGGTAAAAGTGTCGGCTACCATGTCTGAGCACCAGAGTTGGATTCCTGGCACTTACACAGTAGGATAGAATGGACTCTGGCAAGTTGTCTTTTGACCTCCCCCCAGGTGTACAACACACACACACACACACAAACACACACACACACACACACAGAACAATAAAATAAAAAAAATTAAATCTGAGTTTTAAAAATGCACCATTTCTTTATCTTCATTTAAGAACATTAGTCATCTAGGATTTCGTTTTTCGATGTAAACATTTACATTTTCTTAACAAATTTTAAAAACTATTTATGTAAATGAGTGTTTTGTTGTTTGCATGGATGTACTTGTGGCAGAGGTGGGAAGGAAGTCGGATCCCATATTACATATGGTTATGAGCCACGAAGTCAGTGCTGAGAACTGAACCCTGGCCCTTTGCAAGAGCAACTAGTGCTTTGAACCCGAGTCATCTCATCACCAATATTTATGTTTCCATCATTCAAATCTGGATTATTATTTATTCAGGAAAGTTGGCAGTTGCTCTTTTGTATACTTTTTTTTTTTTGCCACTACAACAATTGTTTGAGGCTATAGATTTTCTCCCTTCATGTTGTTGAATTTCATTTAATTGATTTCGCTTCAATAGGGTCTTTCAGTAATAGAGAATTCAAGTCTAAGAGAGGACTGTGAGAGGTGAGATTGAGTCTGGAGGAGAAAAATGGAAAAGTGAAGGGGCGAAATTTCCAGGCGTGTTGTTTTATAACTTGTAGGGATATTTTCTTTTTTCTTTTTCTTTTTTCTTCTTTCTTTTTGGTTTTTTGAGACTGGGTTTCTCTGTGTAGTCCTGGCTGTCCTGGAACTCACTCTGTAGGCCAGGCTGGCCTCAAACTCAGAAATCCACCTGCCTCTTCTTCCCAAGTGCTGGGATTAAAGGCATGTGCCACCACTGCCTGGCTGGGACATTTTCTTTTTCTTTTCTTTCCTTTCCTTTCTCTCTCTCTCTCTCTCTCTCTCTCTCTCTCTCTCTCTCTCTCTCTCTCTCTCTCTTTCTTTCTTTCTTTCTGGGACATTTTCTTTCCTTCCTTCCTTCCTTCCTTCCTTCCTTCCTTCCTTCCTTCCTTCCTTCCTTTCTTTCTTTCTTTTTTTTTTTTAAATCATCTTTAGGGGTTGGGGAAATGGCCCAGTGGGTAAAGTGCTGTCTATGCAGGCAGAGGGACTTGAGCTCCATTCCCAGGTCCCACCTGAGGTTGGGCCAGGTGGCAGGAACCTGTAACCCCAGAGCTGGGAATGTGGAGGTGATGGAGGTAGGTGGATCCCTGGTGGGCCGGCTAGCCTATCCAAAACAGTGGGCTTTGGGTTCACTGAGAAGTCTCTTAAAAAATATGAGAAAGCCTGGAATGGTGGCATACACCTTTAATCCCAGCATTCAGGAGGTAGAGGCAGGCAGATCTTGTTTAAGGCCTGTCTGGTCTACATAGAGAGTTCCAGGACAAAAAACAAAACAAAACAAAACAAAAAAACCAAAAAAACAAAAAACAAAAAATAAACAAAACAAAAAAACCAAAAAAACAAAAACCAACCACCACCAAAAACAAAAACCCAAAACCAACCATAAAGAAAAACATAACAAAATAAAAAAGCCTTATTCCCTGTGAGTGTGGTGGTACACACACCTTTATCCCTGTATTTGGGAGGCGGGGTGTGTGTGTGTGTGGTGGTGGTAAGAGAATCTGTGCATGTTTGAGGGCAGCCTGGCTTACATAGTGAGACTTGTCTTTAAAACAATAACAACAAAATAAACAGGAAACCTTTAGTCCCAACCAGTATAACTACAGCACAAGTCCTGCACCCAGGGCTTAGGGGACATGGTGGAGGGTGGGGACATAAAGATCGAAAGAGCCCAAGGAAAAAACGGAGTTTGTTGTGAGACTGCGTTCTCAGTATGGCTGTAGAAACATGACCTGAACACGCATGACACAGATGGTCATATGGAAGAGGAAAATCTCAGGAAGCCTCAATCCTAGATAGAGAACTATAGGAGGGGCAGGGAATGCTGGGAGCCAGGGAAGGAGTCTTCACTAGGGACAAACACACGGATTGGTTATCTAATACCAAATGGTCAGCCCTGAAAACATACCTGTAAGCAGCATTGTAAGGAATGAGCAGTTATATTTATGTGTTTAGAAAAAAATAGATATTACATTACATATATATATACATGCATACACATGCACACACATGTACATACACATGCAACACATATATTACATTACACACCCATATATATTGCATCACACCCACATACCCTCGCATCTTTATATTACATACACAAATGTATATATGTATTATACACACACACATGCACACACGAATGCAAACACATGTACACACATGTATATGACAACAAGAGGTCATGGGCTGAACATCAGCAAGGAGGGTAGGAAGGAGGAAAGGGAGGTGGGTGGGCATGCTGTAATTATTTTATAATCTAAAAAAATCAAAATCATACCTTCATTTATCAACTGAATTACACCTTTGGCACCATATGATACTTTTATGTGAATTTGAAAAATGATCTCTTTTGAATCATAGGAATAATTTGGTATCAGGCTAAAAAGATGGTTCAAGTTCAGTTCCCAGCACCCGAATGTGCAGCTAACAACCTTCTGTATCTCCAGTTTGAGAGTATCCAGTGCCCTCTTCTGGCTTCCTGGGCAATACACACGTTCTGCACAGTTTTACATATAGGCAAAATACCCACATACATAAAATAAACTAAAAAAGGAATAGCTTGGTATGGTGAAAGTGACTTCATGTGATTTAGAAAATAATGGCTAAGAGGTAAAGGCAATGTGTATATGTGTGTGTGTGTGTATGTGTGTATCTGTAGATGTGTGTATATGTATGTGTGCATGTGTTCATGTATGTGTGTGTATTTGTGGATGTTTGTATATGTGTGTGTGTGTAGGTTGTTTGTGCCTCTGTGTGTGGAGGCCAGAGGTTGGTGTTTGGTGGCTTTCTTGTTATTTATTTTTATTTATTTATATTGAGACAGGTTGTTTTAGTCAGTTCCATTGCTCTGAAGAGACACCATGACCACTGCAACTCATATAAAAGAAAGCATTTAATTGGAGCTTGCTTACAGTTTCACAGGTAAACTAGTCTAATAATTAATTAGTCCATTATTGTCATGGTGGGAATCATAGTGGCACATAGGAAGACATGGTGTTAGAGAAGTAACTGAGAGTTCTACATTTATATCTAAAGGTAGCAGGAAGAGAGAGCCACTGAACCTGACTTGGGCTTTGAAACCTCAGAGAGCACCCCCAGGGACACAGTACCTCCAACAAGGACACACCTCCTAATCCTTTCAAATGGTGCCACTCCCTGAAAACCATGCATTCACCTCTGTGAGCCACACAGGGTCTCTCTAGTTCTAGTTCTGGCTGGGATGGAACTCATTCTTTGGACCAGGTTGGACTCAAGCTCACCAGCCACAGGGCTGGCCATGCCTGGCTTTTATGTGGGTTTTGGGGACCCTAGCTCCAGTCCTGAGCCATTTCTCCAGCCCCATTAAAGCCTATATTTAAACTTCCATTTGTATTCTCAGCCAGACTCTCTTAGAAAGTAAACAGATTATGCAACTTAATGTATGAGTGTCTTGATAAGTGGAGGTGTGGCTGGATGTAGAAATGCAGGCCTTTAACACCAGTACTCAAGAGACAGAGGCAGATGGGTGAGTTTGACAACAACCTGGTATATCCAGCCCATACAGACCAGCCAGTGCTATGCAATGAGACCCAGTGTCCAAAAAAAAAAAAAAGGAGGTATGAGGCTGGAGAGATGGCTCAGTGGTTAAGAACACCGACTGCTTTTCCAGAGGTCTTGAGTTCAATTCCCAGCAACCACATGGTGGCTCACAATCATCTGTAATGGGATCTGATGCCCTCTTCTGGTGTGTCTGAAGACAGCTACAGTGTACCCACATATATAAAATAAATAAATCTTTTTTAAAAAAAGCAAGGTATGTTTTATTTTTAGAATGATTTTTAGAATTTTTCATATTTGTAAAAAAAACCAGATGTCTGTATATGTTGAAATATGACTACAAGTGAGAACTTTTCTTTTTAAAATCATATAAGTATTTTTACTTAATTTATTTCTTTATTATTAAGTGGGTTCTTTCTTGTCCCTTCTGTGGGAATTCTATCAACTGATATCTATCTCGAATTTACATTATGAGCTGGGGAAATAAGCTCAGGATGAGTTCAGGGACCACTAGACCTACTGTTATAACACTGTTGCAAGCAGTACAGGTTGCTTGATCCCTAAACTGGAGGGCCACAGTGTTCATTTTGGTCTTCTGAAAGTAATATATCTAATTGGCCTTGGTAGGTCTGTTTGTTTCCCTCAATATTTAACCTAGTAACAAGATGTTGGTCCCTTAGGGAAAATGTAAAGGGGGTTCTGGTCTCAGGATCACCAAGTTAGTCCCTGGCATGAACAAGTAACTGAATATCTGGGAAAGATGAAAGACCAAGCTGGAGAGAGAGAAAGAATAACACCGTTATCCCTTCTGAATGGGAGGGACCTGAGGCTAAACTGAGGCTTGTCTGGATATTTTATAGGGTCCCTTCCTCCTTCCTTTCCTCCTATTGACTTTGTTTAGATACCCACTCCTCATGTCTTCCTGCCTTTCCCAAAATGTCTTCTGAAACAAGAAGCTGGTATTTCAGGAAGCCCACTTGTACTTTACCCGTTTATGTCCCTCTGACTCTTTTTTAGAGAGGTGGGAGAAATGCTGACAGTAAAACTCTTCAGTATTTAGCAAGACCCTTCCTCAAAGGGACCTGGCCTTCCCTTCTTTTAAGGAGTTCTGGGTCTATAAACTGGCTCAGGTCTGGAAATTGGTTGACAGTCCTTGATTCCCTATTGCTATGATCCAATGTAGCCTTTCTTTTACTTCTAGTTTTGTGTTTTTCTGTTTATACAGATCAATACAACGTATTAGTTTTCTTATCTATTTTATTAACAGAAACACCGTGGTTGGTTAGCCAGTACCAAAGGTCCCTACATGTCAGGCCATTGTACATATTGCCTCTGCTTTCCATTATGAATTGAATGACGATAGCATGGCTTTGCCGGTACTACTTATTATGGAACTGTGCTCACATGCGTTTGGTAATTCAGTGCTACCTGGCTGGCCCCTGTTACCTGTGGTGGTTTGAATAGGTTTGGTCCTCATAGATTTATATGTTTGTTGCAGACCTACTGTTGCAACATTGTTGCAGACCTACTGTTGCAACACTCGCAAGCAGTACAGATTGCCTGATCCCCTTGAACCCTTTCCTGAACTGGAGGGCCACAGTGTTCATTTTGGTCTTCTGAAAGTAATATATCTAATAGGCTTTGGTAGCCTTTGGCTCATAGGGAATGGCACTATTAGGAGGTATGGATTTGCTGGAGTAGCTGAGGCCTTGTTGGAGGAAGTGTGTCACTTTGGGGCAGACGTTAAGGTCTCCTATGCTTAAACTCTGCCCAGTGTACTCCAGTCTCTTCCTGACTGCCTTCAGATCAAGATGTTGGCTCCTCCAGCACTATGTCTGCATGCATGCTGACATTCTTCTTGCCATCATGATAATGGGCTGAACCTCTGAAACTGTAAGCCAGCTCCAATTAAATGTTTGCCTTTATAAGAGTTACCTTGGTTATGGTGTCTCTTCACAGCAGTAAAACCCTAATTAACATACTACCCAAGGGCACAATTAAACTCATTACATTTAATTCCTTCAGTTGAGTAGCAGCATCTCTGACTCTTAAGATCTGGCACAGATGACAGACTTCTTCAAATGTGCTGGTGTCCCTCAGTATTTTACATCTTAGAGTATCCTGGACATACTCATTGTAGGGGATGGGTTTTACAGTATATTTGCTTCAGCATTCCAATTCCCCTGAACTTAAAATCCCTTCATCAACACCAGGCCAAGGGATATCAGGCCTCTCTAGTTCTTTCTCAGTAGGCTATCTTTTGACACAAACTTCAGCAAACCAAACAAACTTTTGGCCAAACTTCTGGCACTTTAAAAAAAAACACGCAAGCTCCATAATAGACCTAGAGTCTCCACTCAGTGGGCACATATCGATTCCACCATCATAGCCTTCAAATCTAGTCCCAGACTTCTTCCTGAATGAGTAGATGGGTATTATTAAGTTCTTTAGTGATATAGTTTAAGTATTTTTTTTAATCACACTTCTGTCCTACCTCTAAGAGCTTGCTTAGCCTTATGTCTGGGTGGACACTGAGGGAAGGTCATTGTGGGATGTATAATATAGGATTGATTCCCTTAGGCAAAGTTGGAGAGGGCAGTGCTGCTGGGGCTGAGATGGAGGTGCATCCTCTGCTAAAGGTGGAAAGACTACTTGCTCAGGTGAAATAAGCCCTTCAGAGTCTGAGAGTTCAAATTCCTCAGCCTGTTAAGATCTCTCCAGACATTTCTATCCCTGTTACAGACTCCCATCATTGGTTCTCTGGCCCATTTCTGTTGCTTCTACCAAACAAAGTAGCGAACCAAAAACTAGAGTGGGTCACTGGAGAGATTACAGAGATTAGTGTCATCACCAAGGACTTGAAGTGGCTCTTAGCACATATCCCTTTAACTCTTTCATTTGGCCTGTGCAGAAGACAGATGGATCATGACAGTTGACTCTTGAAAAATGTAATCAGGTAGAGGACTCCAGATTGTAGCTGCTGTACTGAATGTGGTATCCTTACTTGAGCAGATTAGTACATCTCCTGGTACATAGTATGCAGTTACTGATGTACTTGACCTTTTTGTCAAGATCTGTCAGTAAGGACCACAGAAACAATTTGCTTTCAGCTGGCAAGGCTAGCATTACACATTTATTGTTTTATATCAAGGAATATTAATTCTCTAGCCCTGTGTTATGACTTATTTTTGAAGGAATCTTGATCATCTGTCTCTTCCACAAAATGTCATTGTGTCCCACTGTATTGATACATTATGTTGATTGAATCACACAAAATACAGTTTAGCTAAGTGGGCACTGTCTTCCAGATACCCCAAAGATAAGTAGTATGCTTGCATTAGTTAGGTTCCCATTGCTGTGAAGAAACACCATGACCAAGGCAACTCTTATAAAGGACAACATTTAATTGGGACTGGCTTATAGGATCAGAGGTTCATTGCAGCTTCTAGACAGGAGTCGCACTGGAGGAGCTGAGAGTTCTACATCTTGTTCTTAAGGCAAACTGGAGAAGACTGGCTTCCAGGCAGCTAGGAGGAAGGTCTCTCAAAGCCCACCCCCACAGTGACACACTTCCTTCAATGAGGCCACACCTCCTAATAGTGCTACTCCCTAGGCCAAGCATACACAAACCACCACAATGCTAATCAGGCCTGTTTGGGATAAGTAAATTTACAATGCTACTAAGATGTGTTTGTTCACCAAGGTCGACCAGCCATTAGACTCAGTCCCAAAGAACATGCCTCTGACATGTTTGAGGGGGCAGTGCAGGACCACAACCATTGTTAAGTGCCGGTCTGCCATAACACCCTCAGTTCTTTTCTTGGGAAAAGCATAATTCTGCCAGAATATATGTTTGTAAAACTTTCTATTTGAGGCCAGCTTACTTGGGCATCAGTTCCAGTTGTCCTGGTGATTTAGTAAAGAACTTTTCCTAAAATCATCTCCGAGTATTTAGAGTGACTTTTTTTTCCCTACTGGGAAAGCATGTAATTCAATTGAAGTAGCAGCAGTTTTGGACTTCTTGGTAATGCATATGCGCATCAGAGGTGTGGTTAGAATAAGAATGGCCCCCATAGGCCCGTAGATTTGAATGCTTGGTCACCAGGGAGTACCACTATTAGGAAGTACAGCCTTATTGGAGTACGGATGGCCTTGTTGGAGGACTTATGTCATTGGGGTGGGCTTTTTCAAATGCTCAAGCCAGGAATAGTGTTTCTCTTTGCTGCCTTTTGATCTGGATGTAGAACTCCTTCTCCAGCACCATGTCTGCCTGCATGCCGCCATGTTTCCCACCATGGCGAAAATGGACTAAACCTCTGAACCTGTGAGTTCCAATGAAATGTTTTCCTTTATAAGAATTGCCACAGACAGTCATGGTATCCGTTCACAGTAATAGACCATTTACCAAGACAACAGGATAGGAAATAAATGTAACTAAAACTCAAGTGCCGTCTACCTCATTGAATTTTGTAGGAGTCCAGTGGTGTGGGGTGTGCAGAGATAATCCTTCTAAGGTGAAGGATAAGCTATTGCGCCTTGTCACACCTACTGCCATGGGAAAAAAGCACAATGCTTATTGGTGCTGTTTGGATTTTGGAGACAGCACAGTCGTCACTTGGAATGTTAGCCATGTATCAAGGGACTCAGAAAGCTGCCAGCTTTGAATGAACAGGAGAGGCTTTTCAACAGGTTCAGGTGTGGGCTGTTCTACCACTTGGGCCACATATCTTAAAAAACCAGTCCTGCTTCTCTATCTAGCCTCTTACTATAGGGAACCTGTCTGTGCCTGAGTATGATCACTGGTGGCCACCATTCCTGCCAAGGTTTTCACATGGGTTTTAGAGATCCCAACCCAGTCCTCATGCTTTCATGACAAGGGCATTAGCCACTGAGCTGGCTCCCCAACGCAGCTGAATGTTGACTGCAGGTGCTCTTAGCTGTTTCAAGGAAAGCTTATTGTTTAGAAGGACAAGAGTTGACTTAGAGAAGCAGCATTGCTCAACCCAAGGTTCAGGAGACCTTGCCTCAGTGAGTACAGATGAGAGAGATCAAGGGAGATGCCTGACATCAACTTCGGGCCTCAGGCATCTGTGTTGGTACTTACAGCAATTTCTTTGTTTGTAGATTCCTCTCTTTGGTGCTAAGACTATTGTCCAGAGAAGTGCCGATGAACCAGCACTGAGCAAAGCTGAGTTTGTTGAGAAAGTTCGTCAGAGTAACCAGGCCTGTCATGATGGAGACTTCCACACGGCTATTGTTTTGTACAATGAAGCCCTAGCAGTTGACCCTCAGAACTGCATTTTGTATAGCAACAGATCTGCAGCCTACATGAAAACCCAGCAGTACCACAAGGCTCTGGATGATGCAATCAAAGCCCGGCTCCTCAACCCCAAATGGCCAAAGGTAGCATTTATTCACTTTCACAGAAGTGCTTGTTGTGATTTCTTATTTTAGGATAGCATTTCATTGATTCATTACAGACATGTATTCATAGACTCGGTACCTTGACAAAATCTACCTCGAGCAAAACTCAGCAGCCATCTTCCCTTTCGGTGGGATGTAAGTGAGCTTTCTGTCCATGATTCCTTCTTTTCCTTCTTGATGAGTTACAGGATCCATTCAGGTTTTAGACACCTCTTTTTTTCCATACAAAAGTTTTAGATGTGGTATAGTGACTGTATGTATCTCCTTCAATTTAAAATGAACTAATTTACCAGGTGGTGATGATGTATACCTTCAATCTCAGCACATGGGAGGCAGAGGCAGGTGGATCTTTTTTTTTTTTAAAGATTTATTTATTTATTATGTGTCAGTACACTGTAGCTGTCTTCAGACAGCTACTCCAGAAGAGGGCATCAGATCTTGTTACGGAAGGTTGTGAGCCACCATGTGGTTGCTGGGATTTGAACTCAGAACCCTTGGAAGAGCACGCAGTGCTTTAACCACTGAGCCATCTCTCCAGCCCCTCAAGGCAACTCTTACAAGGACAACCTTTAATTGAGGCTTGCTTACAGGTTCAGTCCATTATCATCAAGGTGGGAGCATGGCAGCATCCAGGCAGGCATGGTGCAGGAGGAGCTGAGAGTTTTACATCTTCATCTGAAGGCTGCTAGGAGAAGACTGGCTTCCAGGCAGCTCGGGTGAGGGTCTTAAAGCCCACACCCACAGTGACACACCTACTCCAACAAGGCTACACCTTCTAATAGTGCCACTTCGTGGGCCAAGCATATACAAACCATCACACATATATGTATGTATAAATCATAAATTGAAAATAACTTTAATTCAGGATAAATAAGCTGGGAATGGTAGCATATGCACTACTCAGTATCCAGCAGGCCAAGGCGGGAGGATCATAAGTTTAAGGCCACTGCTTTAGTTAAGACAAAATTTAACAAGCATCCAAAACACATAACCTACCCTAGGGTTAGGGTTAGGGTTCCTACATCATAGTTAGTCTGCCTTTAATATGCTCAGTGCATTCAAGCTGGCAGTTAGACCACCACAAGCTAGGTGTGGTCCTCCTGCTTGTAAATCTAGCATAAGAAGGAAGACTTCAGGTCTGAGGCTAGCCTGGCCTTGAAAGAAAGTTCTGTAAGATAGCTTGGGCTGCATGGCAAGATCCGTGTTAGAAACAACCAGTGGTGCCATTTCTGGATAGATGTGGCAGTGCAGGGTGAAGGCTGCGGCAGGCAGTACAGGGGAGCTGTGGTGCCTGCACACATCTCCTTCACAGAGGGTGCAAAGAACACACGTTTCTGGCTGAACAGTACCTGACATTCCCACCAATTTCATTAAAAGTTGAGCTATACAGTTTGGAGGATCACCTTCTTCTCAGATGGTTTGAAATCAAAGCAGCAAGCTAGACACGAAAAGAGAAAGCAGCCAGGAGAGAAAATTGTTGGGAGTTGTCAGCTGGTGGTCCACAGTGAGAAACTCTGGGGATGTGCATATCTACAAATGCCACATGTCTCCTCCCTGATCCTGGCCTCGGATCTCAGTGATGGGCACACCTATACTTAGGAGGTGCTAAGAGGGCACCTAGTTTTGAATCTTTCTAGGTACACATTTATACAGCAAGTCCTTTTAGGATCCAGTTCTTTCTTCCACCTGGTTGAGACAGGGTCTTACTTTCTGTGGTGTTGGTGTTGGGTACTCTAGGCTGGCTGGCTCATGGGCTTCTGGTGATTCTCCTGTCTCTGCCTCCCAACTTGCTATAGGATTGCTGGGATTTCAGCCTTACCCAGCAGGGATGAGGGCATGAGGGCTTCTCTGTAGCGGAATAGATGATGCCTCAGCTTTAGTCTTCTCGTGCATGCGTGTGTGCACACACATGCACACACACTAGCAGATAGCACAAGTGATTCCTGTATACTTTTTACCTGCATCCCCTGCTTTTAACATTTTACCATATTTGGCTGATAGTTCTCTTTCTGACTATATTGTTTTTTAGTATTTTTTTGAACCATTTGAGACTAAATTGAAGACAGATTGTCTTACCACTTGTAAACCCTTCAGAATATATTGAGAAGATTCTGCTGTATCACCACAATGCAACCACCAAACCAGAACATTAATATTAATGTGATAATTCTGTCCAGTTCATACCCCCCATTCACAACTCAGTGATTGCTCAAGCAATGATTTTTGTGTACTAGATTTGGTTGGCTAGTAACTTTTCTATTTCTGCGAAGGCATCCTGACCAAGGCAACTCAAAAAAGAAGGCATTTAATTATTGGAACTGGGGGTTTGCTTACAGTTTTATAGTGTAAGTCTGCAAACATCTCCTAATCCCACCTGGAGAGAAAAAGACTACTACCACGATTTTTGGGCCAAATTTGAAGCAAGCTTTATTAAAAACCAGCCAGGAAGGTGGACACTGGCCAGGTCCACACCCAGGGTTGCCAGAGAATGATAGTGAATTACACTATTCAGGTGCAAAGGTGTAAAGGGAAAACCCACAAAGCTATGTATTCACACCCTGAGGTACTTCCTGCCCAAGTACCTTCCACCTAAACGTGTACATCCTGAGTAGTTGGGGCAACCAACCTTGTTATAGAAGTCAAAACACATGGTTTATTATCTTACATGAACAGCCCTCAGCATTCCAGGAAGTTATCTGTCCTTGGGCAAGTGGGCTTACAGGTTAGAGGCCTTTTACTTTTATATAGATCACTTATGCATAACAATTAAAACTTAAAACATAAATTTAACCCTCATACATTATGTCCAGAAGCATGCAATAGGCAGGCAGGCAGGCATGGCTTTATGCAGTGGACCTTAGATCTGATCCACAGCAGAAGGCATTCTAATGTATGAGCCTTTGGGGATGTCATTCAAACCACCACAGTTTCTAAATTTGCCTAAGAAGTTAAACTAAAAGGGGCTGCAAGCTGATTACAGTCTCATGCATGTGTACACTCACCTTTCTAAAACATCCAAAAGTCTCTTGACTTGGGTTTTGTAAAATAAATTACTTGTTTTCTACTCCGAGAGGCAAGAAACAGAATACAAATCACCGTCAAAGTAGAACCCACAGTTGAGTGTTGGCTGTTGGGATTCATTCAGGATCTGAGTGGGCTCTGAAGGGCTGGGATGCCCCAGCTCTGGGGCTTTGCCGTTCACAGCTCACTTAGCCTTTCCCAGGCTCAGATTGGCTCTTCACAGCAGCTGCTGCTGTCTTCGGTAGTCATCCCATGCTACTGCAGTTACAGTTACAGTCTCTACTGCGATAGGGCTGCACCTTTATCAATAGCTTCCGCTGGCTGTCCTTGGGAACGCTAACCCTGCTACATAGTGCCAACCCTGCTACATAGTGCCAACCCTTGATTTTTCTCCATGTAACATCACCAAAGCCTCTATTGGTTCCAAGTCAAAGCTGCTTTCTTTGACTTCAAACCCTGGGAGACTCCTACACTTTCAAGTTCAGTGCAAAGTATTGCCCCTTTCTGTTCTGTGACTTCCATGTGCTGACCCTGAGGAAACACTTCCCAGAAGATTATGCCTCAGTGATCTCTTCCTCCCTTCTTCCCTCCTTCCCTCCTACCCTCTCCCTCCCGCCCCCATTTTTTTTTTTTGAGTCAGGGTTTCTCTGTGTAGCCCTGGCTATCCTCGAACTCTGTACACCAGGCTGGTTTCAAACTTGTGGAGATGACTTGGCTCTGCCTCCCGAGTGCCAGGATTACACCCTGCTTGATTCTGGCCGTTTCTTACTCACAGATGACTGATGCTCTGTTCTAGAAAAGGTTTCTCTTTAGTGGTCCTTGTCTCTTATTAATCACAGAAGAGCCTTTCAAAATATCAAGTGGTCTCAATAAAATGTTTTAAGGGACTCTAAAATTGACCATTAAACCTTCAAAAGTAGGCCTCCATGTCTGCCCCGGTCTGCACAATAGCTTCTAAAGCTTTGAACACTAGATTGCTTTTCTAGCCCAACTTTCCAGTATCCTTTTGAAATTCTCCCCCAAACCAGAAGTATCTCATGAACCTGATACCATAATTGATTTCATAGAAACATTTCTGGAGGGGTTAGAAAAAATATATCTCCAAATTTATTCAGTCAGCTTTAAAGTAGTAATAGCAGCTAAGTCACACCCGAGAAGCTGAGAGTTCAGCAGTTACTCTTTCCTTGAGTCTGGGTTTCTCAACAGTTGGAGTAGTCCTACAATAGCTGTCTCTCATTGAGGCGGGGTGGGGTTGGGGATGGCAGCAACAACAGGTACTCAGTCCATGAGTTGGCTTGCCTACCTCAGTTGTCCCAATGTGATGCAGCGGGCCTGGAAGTTTCCCAGAGAGCTGATGGTCCTTATTTTACAATGAAAGCTTGGAAATACTGGTTCTAACATCATGGGAGGCCTGAGCAGCAACAACAGGAAAGCTCAACCCAGAAACAAGAAGGAAGCCAGGCCAGCAAAAAAGCAAGGTAATCTTTCTGATATGCACTTTTAAAAATTAGGATTGTTCCCTGCTGCTGCTCACAATAGGTGGGCCTTCTCACGTTGACCAGGGCAATCAGAACAGTTCCTCAGGTGAGGCTCCCTACTCAGATGATTCTAGTTTGTGGACATTTGACATTAAAACCAACCATAAAAATCCATCTGTTGATTTCTGGCTATAAGAGAAGCAGTATCATATATTGGATGCTGATGCAAACCCTGCCTGAGTCCTCCAGGCTATTGCTACCAAAATAACATTTTAGCTGTATCTTCAAAAGGCCATCCCACCAGTCTGTCAAGCCAGCTGCTTCAGGATTGTGGAGGAAGTGGTCAGACCAGTGTATTCCATGGGCATGAGCCACACCATTCTTAACTGTGAAAAGTGTTTCCTTGTTCAGTAAGAACAATCACTGTCTCCTCTTCCATGGAAGTGGTCCCTTGAAATCGACTTGGCAGGTTGCTGGATGGTCACCCTGGGGAATAGTGCCATGTTGGGGACTCAGTGTTGGCCTCTGCTGCTGGTAGACCTGGCACTCAGCAGCGACTGTGGTCAGAATATAAGCCTTAATGTGTGGCACTCAGTGCGTAACCTACATGCCTTGCCACCATAGACATTCTACTTTGTTCCTGGTCTATTGAACAATGACAGGCTTGACTAGGGAAGGGGGTTGGCTGTCTATAGAAGGGGGTCGTTCTTTCTACTTGATCATTAAACTATTCCTGTTCCGAAGGTACCTGTTGCATTTATGTGCAACACACATGTCTTCCCATCCTTTGCTCATTTGGAGAGATGTAGACATACCTTCATCCCCAGATGGATTCTCATCAATTTTCCAGCCGTGGCTCCTTCCAATCTCTGACCATCCAGCCAATCCGTTGGCTACCCACAACTCAGTGAACAGTCACACATCTGGTCATTCCTCCATCCAAATGAAAAACCATGTCCATGGCCTGAAGTTTTACCTACAGTGACGTTCCCTTCCATAGTCTTTCAGGGCTTTTGTAGAGAAGAGTTATTTGCAGATGATATGATAGTATACATAATTGACCCCAAACATTCAACAAGAGAGCTCCTACAGCTGACAAACAACTTCAGCAAAGTGGCTGGATATAAAATTAACTCAAACAAATCAGTAGCCTTCCTATACTCAAAGGATAAACAGGCTGAGAAAGAAATGAGGGAAATGACACCCTTCACAATAGTCACAAACAATACAAAGTATCTTGGTGTGACTCTAACTAAGCAAGTGAAAGATCTGTATGACAAGAACTTCAAGTCTCTGAAGAAAGAAATTGAAGACCTCAGAAAATGGAAAGATCTCCCATGCTCATGGATTGGCAGAATTAATATAGTAAAAATGACCATCTTACTGAAAGCAATCTACAGATTAAATGCAATGCCCATCAAAATTCCAACTCAATTCTTCATCGAGTTAGAAATAGTAATTCTCAAATTCATTTGGAATAACAAAAAGCCCAGGATAGCACAAACTATCCTCAACAATAAAAGAACTTTTGGAGGAATCACCATCCCTGACCTCAAGCTGTATTACAGAGCAATAGTGATAAAAACAGCATGGTATTGGTACAGAGACAGGCAGGT
Source organism: Tokudaia tokunoshimensis (assembly GCA_036184795.1). Lineage (NCBI taxonomy): Eukaryota > Metazoa > Chordata > Mammalia > Rodentia > Muridae > Tokudaia > Tokudaia tokunoshimensis. The sequence continues at coordinate 928,959 of BTHU01000006.1, forward strand.
AGATCAATGGAATAGAATTGAAGATCTAGAAATGAACCCACACAACTATGGTCACTTGATCTTTGACAAAGAAACTAAAATCATCCAATGGAAAAAAGACAGCATTTTCAACAAATGGTGCTGGTTCAACTGGCAGTCAGCATGTCGAAGAATGCAAATTGATCCATTCTTATCTCCCAGTACAAAGCTCAAGTCCAAGTGGATCAAGGACCTCCACATAAAACCAGATACACTGAATCTAATAGAAGAGAAAGTGGGAAAGATTCTCGAATACTTGGGCACAGGGGGAAATTTCCTGAACAGAACACCAATGGCTAATGCTCTTAAGATCAACAATTGACAAATGGTACCTCATAAAATTGAAAATCTTCTCTAAGGCAAAGGACATTGTCAGTAGGACAAAATGGCAACCCCTTTACTTTCATGCCATTGTGCAGGAACTGGTGAATTAAATTAGAGTTACCTAAAAAAAAAAAAATTAGAGTTACCTGCTGAAGCATGATTGAAGTAACTTACCAGTGGCTATGTAAGACCATGTTATATCATACTATAGTTGTTTTTTCCTAAATATTTTGGGTGTGGGTGGATTAAAATTTTTATAAATTGAACCCTTCTTTAAATTAGGGGCTGTATGTAGCTCAGCTTATAGATTGTGAGGCCCTTGGTTCCACCCCTGGCACTACATACATTTTGCCTGATGGCACAGGCCAGCAATCTCAGCACATAGGCTGTAGAAGGTGGAGGATCGGAAATGTAAGGCCATCCCTGGCTGCATAGCAGGTTGGCGCTGGCTGGGTAAACATGAGACCCTGTCTTAAAAAAGGAAAAAGAAAAGAGAAAAGCAAAAGAAATTGTAATAACCGATATTACAAAGAAAGTTTATCCCGTTTTTCTCTTTTAAAAGAAAAGTGAGCCCTAGAAAGGAGGCAGGGATGCAGACTCCCCTTACCTTTGGGTTGTGGAGAGAGAAGAAAAGAATCATACTGAAAGGCACGAAATGGAATACTGCAGGAAATTGTGCTTCTTGCATCAGATTATTTCAGACAGAAAAAAAGCACATTATTTACTTTTATTAAGGGAGAAGTTGAATAACTTGAGAAATAGTTTCTTGGGGCTTTAGCCTTTTGATAACTTAACCCTCAGATTTGATATTAACAAATCTTTTGGGTTTTTGACTTAAATTTTATTACAGATGTAAATATACTTTAAGAAAATTTAAGTTTATGGGTATGTATGTGTGTCTGTGCACATGGTTAGGGTTAGACACCAGTTTGGGCAGAAGACATCTGATCATTTGTTGCTAGATTACAGACAATTTTACCAATGGATGTTGGGCTTTGAACTTGGGTACCCCTTAGTCACAGAGCCATCCAATCTTTAATATAAAAGTTTTTTGCTAAGCTGAAAGGTATTTTTATTCTTATATTTTGTAAATAGCTTGTCTTAGGATTTGTATTGCTGTGATAAAAGAACCATGATCAAATGCAACTTGGGGAAGAAAGGCTTACTTTTGCTTACATTGCTACATCAGTTCACCCTGGAAGGGGCTCTTTTGTAAGTTAAGGTTCTCTTTTTCCAAAAGACTCTAGCTTGTGTAAGGTTGGCATAAGACTGTGCTATACATGCCTACCTCTAGCTTTAGTTTTTTTCTGCTAAGTTATAGTCGGGCATGCTTTTTCTGTTTTATCTTGACTGTGTAAGTTATTAATGCTATATTTTTATGCTCCTGTACATTATGTTTAAAGTTCCCGAGCTTGTGCAAGTCAGGTTCATACCCAAAGACATAGCTATAAAATGCAGAAAAATAGAGATTTCTCAAGGAGTTATGGGTAGTTAAAATTACTCTCTAGTTCCCAGTTTCCACTGTGCCACCTTCTGTGTTTCCCTTTGGTTGTGTTACATGGTTTGCTTTAGGTTAGAAAGATACGTTACTTACCCTGCATTTAAAATAACTTGTACTTTTTAAATAGCAGCATTTCTACTGTCCCAGCACAGTTTGAACAGTTGTAATGTTAATCACATTTGCAACTTTTACAATTTATGTGAACATGTGTTTATCTTTTATCTTTCTTGTGGAAGCAAAAGTGAATTATAAATTGTAAGTAAAATTGAACTTTTATTTATACCTGATTTTTTTCATGATGTCCCTTTATAAACTGATTTTGTAAATGAAAAGAATTTCGAAAAGCAGTATAGGAAGAAAAGGAAGGAACATGATTACATATTAGGGTGGATGAAGAGCTAAGCATTGTGACCGATCGCTAGGCAACAGGCTGTGGGAAGTGTAGCATTTCGCATTTGTGTCGTCATGTAACCGCTGTGGAGCCTTCTAATCATGTCCAGCTGGTGATCCCGGAACACACTTTCCTTCGGGTATTGGGATGTGTTTCCTTCGTGCTACAGTGTCTTAAACTGCTACTGACATACTACCTGAAGTGTACTACTGGACACAGCCCCCGGAAACCTTCAGAACAGAGAATGTGGCACGACAGCATTAAGGTTTTAAGTTTTGTTTTTTTGAAATAAATAGAACTCTTGTTTTTAATCTGATGAGCAGGAACTTTACAACTCTAACCCTCTCTTTACAATCTGTTTTTAATTTGCAAAAAAAAAAAAAAAATTAGCAGTGCAATTTTCAGACATAAAATTGTTTAATGTATTTTTTTTTAGATTTTTTTTGTTCTCTAGTCATATTATCCCAGAATTCAGCATTTTTTTAAAGATTTATTTATTATCATATGTAAATACACTGTAGCCATCTTCAGACACCCCAGAAGAGGGCGTCAGATCTCATTACTGATGGTTGTGAGCCACCATGTGGTTGCTGGGATTTGAACTCAGGACCTTCAGAAGAGGAGTCAGTGCTCTTAACTGCTGAGCCATCTCTCTAGCCCCAAATTCAACATATTATTTCAGAGATTTCAGTGCTTTTTTTATGTGTACCCATTTTTCACTACCTATTTATCAGTCGATGGACATTGTTCTAGTTATGGTTGCTATTGCTGTGACAAAACACTGTGACCAAAGCAAGTTGAGGAGGAAAGGGTTTATTCAGCTTATACTTCCATCTTGCTGTTCATCACCAAAGGAGGTCAGGACAGGAACTCAGCAGGGAGCTGAGGCGGGAGCGGATGCAGAGGCCATGGAGGGATGTTTCTTACTGGTTTGCTCCCATGGCTTGCTCAGCCTGCTTTCTTATAGAACCCAGGACCACCAGCCCAGGGATGGCCCCGCCCACAATGGGCTGGACCTGCCAACATCAATCACAAATTAAGAAAATGCCTTACAGCTGGATCTTCTAGAGGCATTTCCTAAATTGATGGTCTCTCCTTTCAGATAACTCTAGCTTGTGTCAAGTTGGCATAAAACATGCCAGTACACACATCTAGGCTGTTTCCAATTTCTGGGTCAAGACAGAAATCAAGAAGGGAATTACTTTTTTTTTTTTTAAAGAATTGAGTGAAAATAAAATATAACATACCCAAATCAATGGGACACAGTGAAGGTAGTTGTAAACACTGAACTCATAGCACTGAATGCCTAAATGAAAACCTGGAGAGATCTTTTTAATAACTTAATGAAACCCTTGAAAGCTATGGAAGAAGAAATGTTATCCAAGCCAAAGAAAGAGTCAACCTTGGGGCTGAAATCAATGAAATGGAAACAACCAAACACCAATACAAAGTATCAATGAAATGAAGAGTTTGTTCTTAGAGAAAACAAGATTGAAAAACCTTTAACAAATTCAATGGAAAGACACAGTGAGTGGATTCGAACTAATAAAGTTATAGATGAAAAGAAAGACATTGATTTAATTCTGGGAATTATGAAGACATAATAACATAATAATATATACTGAGTTAATTCAGGGAGTCATAAGGACATATTTTAAAAATATATGTTCTGTTTTCTTTTGTTTTTTAATGTATGACCTACTGAAGTTAAATCAAGATGAAATAAATAATTTAAACAAATCCATAACCATTATAGAAAGAGAAGTAGTAATTAAAACTCTCCCAACCAAGAGCAGTGGTGATACATGCTTTTAATCCCAGCACTTGGGAGGTAGAGGCAGATAGATCTCTGTGAGTTTGAGGATAGCCTCACCTGACAGCCAGGGCTACATTAAAAAAAAAAAAACCCAACCAAAACCCTGTCTCCAACAACAGCAACAACAATAACAGCAGCAGCAGCAGCAGCAACAACAACCAAGCTCCACCTCATATTAGTCCATGAAGTAGAAACTGAAGGAACCCTTCCTAATTCTTTCTATGAAGCCACTATTACCTTAATACAAATAAAAAATTACAAAGACAACAAAATAAAATAAAATTATAGACTGATACTCTTTAGGAACATAGATGCAAAAATTCTCAACAAAATTCTTGCAATCTGAATTAAATGACACATGAAAAAATTATCCACCATGATCAAGTTGGCTTCATCCCAGTGATACAGGGATTGTTCAACATATGTTGATCAATAAATATAATTCACCATATAAACAGACTGAAAGATGACACCCACATGATCATCTCATTAGATGCAGAGAGTCTTTTAATAAAATCCAATATCCCTTCATGAAAGAAGTCCTGGAGAGACCAGGGGTGTGTATATAAGGGTGATTTATAGTGACCCATAGCCAACATCATCATAAAATGGACAGAAACCCAAAAAGCATTTTTAGTTCAGTTAGGAACAAGAGAAGGATTTTCACTCTATGTACACCTATTCAGTGTAATACTTGGAGTCTTAACTGGAGCAACAGATAACTATTTCATCTCTGAAAAAGAAAACACTCAGTATTACTTTGAAATAGAAATGTGCTTTACAAACTTAAAAATATTCACGTTTATAAAGTTCTGTACCCTGTGTTAGCCTCTGTATCAGGTAGCAGATACATCACATATACATCATATAAATACTCAAACCATGTAAATACCATCTGTGTATTGTTTGCAAGGTTGCACACACATGATCTGTTAGTAAGACCATGCTGAGTAACAGACAGGTGTGAAAATCATGACAAAGCAGATGTTCATGCACTGACACACCTATTGGTAGATAAAATTACTGAACCCTGTTATTGCTATCATGCTTCTGCTCCTAGACATTTCAAAGTTTAATACTTATTTGTGATTATTTGCTCCATTACATACTTGTACTGGCTATTTAGATTGTACCAAAACAACATGCTATTTTTAAAAATTCACTTTACTATTGCATCTATGACTCCTGATCTGTTTTCTAGGTTTTCTATCTCCAGGTTGTCTCCCTTTGTGATCTCTTATTTCTTTCATTTTTTTAAAAAAGATTTATATATTTTACTTACGCGAGTACACCATAGCTATCTTCAGACACACCAGAAGAGAGCATTGGATCCCATTACAGATGGTTGTGAGCCATGTGGTTGCTGGGAATTGAACTCAGGACCTTTGGAAAAGCAGTCAGTGTGCTTAACCACTGAGCCATCATCTCTCCAGCCCCCTGTATTTCTTTAAGGGAGTTATTTATGTCCTTCTTAAAGTTCTCTATAATCATCATGAGATGTGATTTTAAATCAGAGTCTTGCTTTTCTGGTGTGTTGGGATATCCAGGGCTTGCTGTGGTGTGAGAACTGGGTTATGATGATGCCAAGTAGCCTTGGTTTCTGTTGCTTATGTTTCTGCCCTTGCCTCTTACCATCTGGTTATCTCTGGTGTTAGCTGGTCTTGCTGTCTCTGACTGTGGTTTGTCCTTCCTGCAAGCCTGTATGTCAGTACTCCTAGGAGACCACATCTCTCTGGGAGGAAATTGGGTCTGGAGAGCTGTGACACAGGATCAGCTACAGGGTGCAGATGAAAACTGGAAGGATTCTGTCCCTGACTGTTTCTTGGTTTTCGTGTCCTGATGGCTCTGGGTGTGTCCCTCTTGGTCCAGGAATTTGAGCAGAAGTGGTGGTCTTACCTGTGCTCACAGGCTTGTCAGCACTCCTAGGACACCAGCTCTCTCCTGGTGGTATTTAGATATGGAGCACACTGGCCAGTTCACTTTATTATTGAGGACTTTTTTACTGTTGTCTTGTTTCTGTTTATTTGAGATGGTGTCTCATTGTGTAGCCCTGGCTGTCCTAGAACTCTTTATGTAGAGCAAGCTGGCCTGGAACTCACAGAGATTCTCTTGTATCTGATCCGCCTCATGAGTGTTGGGATTAAGGGCAAGTGCAACCAATCAGCACAGTGGTTTTTCTTGATACTGTTTAATTTATGAACAAATTCCTATGTTGTGATATTCTGAGGTATATTAGGAATGTATAAAATCATTGAATAACATTGATTTTACTTTATTTTGTAGAAGCATTTTTCTTATTTCTTTCTTGATGCAGAAAGCTATTGAAAAGTTAGACAAAAATAGAATGAGACTTTTTAGCTTAAATAATGCTTATTTTCATTTAGTCTCTCTATGTATATGTACATATACTCTATAAACACAATCATATCTGCATATACACAAACATATACTTTTTATAGATTTTTGGAAAAAATTTGAGATAGACTCTCATGTATTTCAGGCTGGCCCTGAACTCACTGTGTGGTAGAAGATCCTTGGGAACCTCTCTGATCCCCTGCTTGAATCTCTCAAGTGTCCTGGGATGTCTGTGAATCCAGACATGCTAGGACAGTAATTTGCTGGCAGAATTACATCCCTGGCCTCCGTTATATATTTTTAAACTCCCAGCATCTTAGCATTTTAAGTTAGCTTTTGCAGCACTTTTGGAATCAGATGTAAAAATTAAATCTAATGACTCAGTGATTTCTTTTGAAAGAGTGACAACATACCAGTTATTTAAAAAATAACTGCAAGATTTGTTATAGGAAAGCAAATAGATTGAGATGGAAATAATATAAAAATATTAAATGAGACTCAGGACCAAATAAATTGAATACAACATTAAGGAAATCTGTTGAGGGAAGTAAAGAGGTAACATAAGATGACCTCAGTGCAGCCTAGGGAGACAACATGAGACACATAATGTTGTCTCACTGCGTCCACATGAGGGAGTCTGGCTGTTCTGTGGTAGAGAACACCCGTCCCAGACACAATGTCCAAAGAGGAGAGAAAAGAGGAAAGAACATAATGTCAAAGAGGAAAGGAAGGAAGTCCTCCTCTTCCCTTCTCAGCTTTAGGAAAATGTTTGTTTTCCTTCTGAAATTACTGATTTCTTCTAGGATTTCCTACCTAGGTATTGACACGGTGTTGGATCTGTGTTTGAGAAGTAACTGCCTACCACAGCAATGCGTGCAAGATGTTGTCAGAGGTTGTACCGGCATGGTGGGGTGAGATTGAGGACCTAGCAGATATTGCTCTTATGCTAAAACGATCAGTTATGACATTTTGTAGGTGTCCCCAACTTGTGAGATTGCAGCTGTGTATTGTGTCCTTTTTGTTGTGGTGTCCTCATTGCTTAGTTCATGCCTGCTGTTTAGTGAGCATTCAGTACCCTGGAACTAGTTATCTGGTCCATGCCTGCTGTTTAGTGTACATTCAGTACCCTGGAACTAGTTATCTGGACCATGCCTGCTGTTTAGTGAGCATTCAGTACCCTGGAACTAGTTATCTGGTCCATGCCTGCTGTTTAGTTAGCATTCAGTACCCTGGAACTAGTTATCTAGGGTGAGTAAGTTGTATAGTGATATAAAATGTTTGCTTTTTAGGCTCAGTGTATATTATGAACCATATTGTCTATAATTAAAAGAAGAAATAAGAGAAATGTACAATTCCCACTCTAATAACAGACATACTTAGCTAAATTTAAATAAATTTAACCCAAAATGGTGAAAGATCTATCCATTAGTAGAAAAACAGATGAAAGATTTGAATAAGATACAAATAAATTAAATGTATTCTGTATTCATGTGTTGAAAGAATTAAAATTATTAAAATGTCCGCCTAAAGTGATTTACAGTTGGTACAACCCATATAAAAATTCTAATTTCATTTTTCACAGAAATAGAAAAAAGTAATTCACTGGTCAGTGGTGGCGCATGTCTTTAATCCCAGCAGTTGGGAGGCAGAGGCAGGCGGATTTCTGAGTTCGAGGCCAGCCTGGTCTACAGAGTGAGTTCCAGGACAGCCAGGGCTACACAGAGAAACCCTGTCTCAAAAAGAAACAAAACCAAAAACGAAAAAAAAAAAAAAAAAAAAAGAAAGAAAGAAAGAAAGAAAATTATATTTGTATAAAAACCTTTTCTAGGTCGGGCAGTGGTGGTGCACTTTAATCCTAGCACTTGGGAGGCGGAGGCAGGTGGATTTCTGAGTTCGAGGCCAGCCTGGTCTACAGAGTGAGTTCCAGGACAGCCAGGGCTACACAGAGAAACCCTGTCTTGAAAAACCACCACCACCACCACCACCACTAACAACAACAACAGCAACAAAAAAAAAAAAAAAAAAAAAAAAAGAAGAAGAAGAAGAAGAAAAAAAAGAAAAAATTAATTCTAACATTTGTATGGAACTCCAAAAGTCCAGAATAGCCAAGGCAGGATTGAATAAAAAGAACAAAGCTGGGGCTGGAGAGATGACTCAGTGGATAAAAGCACTGACAGGTCTTCCGAAGGTCGTGAGTTCAAATCCCAGCAACCACATTGTGGCTCACAACCATCCACAATGAGATCTGATTCCCTTTTCTGGGGTGTCTGAAGACAGCTACAGTGTACTTACATATAATAAATAAATCTTAAAAAAACTGGATATAACACCTAATTCTTTATTCAGACTATATGATAAAGCTATTTTAATTAAAATGGCATGTTACTAACAAGACTAGAAACACTAAGCAATGGAATAGGAACCCTAGAGGTAATACATGTGTTTATGAGTCAGCTACTTTTGGATATAGGCGCCAATTGAAAAGACAGTCTCTTCCATAAAGGGTGTTGGGAAGTCTGGGTAGTTGTATACAGAAGAGTAAAATGGGACTTTGTCTCTTTTTCGAGAACAAAAGATATAAAAATAACAAAAAATAAGACATGGCATTTGGTGGGGAACATTTTGAGGGAGTACTTGGGAGAGTCGTAGGGAGAGGGGAGGATATATTCAAGATGCTTTGTATACATATGTGTACATTCTCATAGAATAAATGCTAATATTTTAAGATTTAAAACTCAAATGAATTAAATACTTAAGACCTAAAAACTATAAAAGAAAGTTTTACATTGGAAGAAAGAACAAGGTAGAAAGTAAATGACATTGATCTGAAACATGATTCCAAAAGACGAGGTAACAGCTATATGAGCTGCATTGTATTCCAAGAGGCTCCACAATATAGACATTTCCAACTCCTCACACATGCACACACACGCACACATGCATGCACATGCATGCACACATACACACACGCACACACGCACACATGCATGCATACACACACAGAGACACATACACACATACAGACACACACATGCACACACATGCATACACACAACACACATACAGACACATGCGCATGCACACACATACACAGAGACACACATGTTCACATGCACACACATGCATGCACACACATACACAGAGACACACATGTGCACATGCACATGCATGCACACATTCACACACATGCACACACAGACACAGACACATGTACACACAGACACACACAGACACACATGCATACACATGCAACACATACAGTCACTTGCACACATACATGCATGCACACACACAGACACGTACATGCACATGCTTGCACACACATACACACACACATGCACCCACACACAAATACAAATGAAGTGATGCTACTTGGGCACAGTGTTCTTTGAATCTTGTACGAACATATTTAGGTCTGCCAGTTTCTGTAGGTCATTGCCGTTGTCTCATGGATGCTACCTCATCACATAAGAATTATGAGTAAGTTTAGGGCTGAGGATGTAATGCCATGGTATAGTACTTCTCTAGTATGTGTGAGGATCTGGGTTCTATCCCTAGGATCACAAAAGCAAAAACTACGCAGAATGTTTCTAAATGCCTTTCTTTTGTTAATCTATTATTATATTGCAGAGACTCTACTGGTCAGAGTTCTCTAGGGTAGCAGAATTTATAGAATAAATCTACACATACACACACACACACACACACTAGTCCAACAATGGCTATCTACCTATGGAAGGTTTAAGTATCTGGAATTGTTCAGTCTACAAGGCTGAATGTCCCAGCTGGCTTTCCATAGGTGCCAGAATCCCTCAGAAGTAGACTCTAATGCCAATGATGGAATGGCAAGAGCAAGCAGGCAAAGAGACTGAGCTACCTTCTTCCAAGTCCATGATACAGGCTGCCAGCAGAAGGTGCGGCTCACATTAAAGGTTGATTTTCCTACCTCAAAAGATCTGGATTCAAGGTTTATCTTCCCACTTCAAAGATCCTGATTAGAAGTGGGTCCTCCCACTTCAGATGATATAATTAAGAAAAAAAAATCCTCATAGGTGTGCTTAGCCATTTTGGTTAATTCCAGATGTAGTCACGTTGACAATCAAGACTTGTCATTGAAAGTCCACCTCTTTTCAACCTGACATACATACCTCCTTCTAAGGAAACATTCACCAGGTCATAATTACACTTAGCATGATACATCTCTCCCGTGTATAATTGCAAATACATTATATACTTAACCAGGTCAAAATCTCTCCTATATGATATAACTATCCATTCTACAACTGAAATCCCACTATAAATTTAGAATAGGTGGCAATATCCCTTTTGAGGTATTCTTTTAATATCTCAAACGTAACTATCTAACCACTGATGCTCCCTTAATTGGTGTTATATTATATGATAAAGAAATAGAGGAAAGAAAACACAAACATCTGTATACATTGTTTCCCCCCTTTATTGAACATTGATTCTTTTCTCATATAGTGTATCCTGATTATAGTTTCCCTTCCCTCTACTCCTCTCAGTTGCTCACCATTCCCCCCTCCAGATTTACCCCCTTTCTCTATTCCCTTAGTAAACAAACAAACAAACAAGGCTTCTAAGAGATAATAACCAAACATGACAAAATAAAATATAATATAAAGTAAAAACTATCATAACTGAAGTTGGGCATAACAACCCAACAGGAGAAAAAAGAGTTCTGCAGCAGGAAGAAGAGTCAGAGACGCACTTGTTCAGGAGTCCCACTAAAAACACTAAGCTAAAAGCTGTAGTGTATATGTAGAGGAACCTGGTACAGAGCATGAAAGCCATGGCTGCTTCGGTCTCTAAGCTCATAAGCTCAGAGAACAAGGCCTTGTGCCTTGTTTCCCTGGTGTGTCATAGCGAACCCATCCTCGCACGCTCTTTTTGTCCTTCTGTCTCCTCTGTACAATTCCCTGAGCTCTGCAGGGAGGCATTGGTGGGAACCTCCCATTTAGACCCTGTGTAATGTCTGCTGCAGGAGGAAGTCTCTGCTAATGCCTGGATAAGGCAGTGATCTCTGAGTGTAGCAGAATATCATTGGGATCATTTTGTTGATACTTTTTATGTTTTTTAAGACCAGCAGTGTTTTGTTTTACCCTAGATCTCTGGGCTATCTAGTCTCTCGTTCTTTGTTACCCAAGCAGTGCTGGGTATGGGTTCCTTCTTGGGAGTGGGTGGACCTTAAGTCAAATCAGACCTTGGTTGGCTACTCCTACAAGTTCTGTGCAGCCATTGCCCTAGCATATTTTCAGTCAGGGTAAATGGTATGTCAAGGGGTTGTGGCTGGTTGGAGTCCATGTTTTTCTTCTGGTAGCTTGCAGCCAAAGAGATTCGAGTGCAGGGGTGGAAGCTTCATCTAGGCACCAGCTTGGCATCTTGTTCAGTGAGTTGTGGGTGTTGTCCTTAGTAGTGGGACCCCCCCCCGTCGGTTTGTGGAAAGCAATCCTTTTTCTTAGCAACAGCCTGAGTTGTTTGGAGATTTCTGTGGGACCACCATTAAAAGTCTGTCCTGGTAACAGTAGGTGGTCAGTTGAAGCTCTGTCCCCCATTACTAGGGGTCCTCATTAGGATCACCTTCCTACATTCCAGGAAGTCTCCCCTGCACTAGGTTTCACTTCACTACCCCACAAGTGCCCCCAATTCCAGCTGTCTCTTCCCACACTCTCCCCCAACACCTGATATTCCCTGCCCTTGTCCCCACCCGCCCCAGTCCTCCTGTAAAATCTATTTTATTTCCCCTCCTAGGGAGATCCATGTATCCCCCACCCAGATCCCTTTTCTTATCCTGATCTCTCTGGATCTCTAGGCTGAGCTTGCTTATCACTTACGTAATGTCTACTATCCACTTGTAAGCAAATACATGCCATATTTATCATTCTGGGTTACTTCATTCAGGATATTTTTTTCTAGTTCCATCCATTTGCCTGTAAATTTCATGACATTTTTAAAATTTTTTTTTAAAATATTATATATACTATTTATTTATTTTATGTATATGTGTTCTGTCTGCATGTATACTTTCATGCCAGAAGAGGGCATCAGATCATACTATAGATGGTTGTGAGCCCCCAGGTTATTGCTGAGAGTTGAACTGAGGACTTCTGGAAGAATAACCAGTGCTCTTAACTGCTGAGCCATCTCCCCAGTCCCATGATGTAATTTTTTTTAACAGCTGAATGATACTCTATATTGTAAATGTACCACATTTTCTTTATCTATTTTTTAGTTGAGGGACCTCTAGGTTGTTTCCAGTTTCTGGCTATTACGAATAAAGCTACAATGAACATGGTTAAGCAAGTGTTCTGTGGTAGGATGGAGTGTCCTTTGGGATCTGTTTAGTGGTAGTATAGCTGCATCCTGAGGTAAATCCATTCCCAACTTTCTCAGGAACCACCAAACTGATTACAAACACACTTTTAAAAAAATTAATCATTTTATTCATTTACATTTTAAATGATATACCCCTTCCCAGTTTCCCCTCCTCAAACTCCCCATCCCATCCCCCTCCCCTTTGTTTCTATGAGGGTGCTCCTCCGTCCACTTACCCACTCCCGCCTCACTGCTCTAGCATCCTCTCTTGCTGGGATATTGAGCTGCCTCAGGACCAAGGACCTCCCCTCCCATTGATGTCAGATAAGGCCATCCTCTGCTACATATATGGCTGGAGCCATGGGTTCCTCCATGTGTATTGTTTGGTTGGTAGTTTAGTCTCTGGGAGCTCTGAATGGTCTGGTTAGTTGACACTGTTGTTCTTCTTATGGGGTTGCAATCCCCTTCAACTCCTTCAGTCTTTCCCCTAACCCTTCCACTGGGGTCCCCAGGCTCAGCCCAATGGTTGGCTGTGAGTATCTGCATCTGTATTAGTCAGGTGCTGGCAGAACCTCTCAGGGAACAGCCATACCAGGCTCCTGTCAGCAAGTACTTCTTGGCATCAGCAATAGTGTCAGGGTTTGGTATCTGCAGATGGGATGGGTCCTTAGGTGGGGCGGTCTCTGGATGGCCTTTCCTTGAGTCTCTGCTTCGCTTATGTTCATTATAATCCTTCTTTCTGCAACTGGCCACATGGCCTTAGATGATATTTATAACTACCTTCCTCTGCTACCCATTCTGTATTTCCTTCAACAAACAGCATGGTTGGGCCTGGCACTGTCATAGCAATACTCCAGTCCCCTGGTACCAACTTCTGTCTTAGTCACTCTTTTATTGCTGTGAAGAGACACTGTGACCAAGGCAACCTTTATAAAAGGAAGAATTTATTGTGGGCTTGCTTCCAGTTTCAGAGGATTAGACCATTATCATCAGTGGAGCATGGTGGGGGCATGATGTCACTCAAGGCCCCAAAACAGTATCTGAGACTTACATCCTGATCCTCAGGCAAAGAGAGCAACACTGGGCCTACTATGGGCTATTGAAACCTCAAAGCCTACCCCCAGTGAAATACTTGTTCCAACAAGGCCACAAGAAGAGGACCTCCAAGTCCTCTTCAAATATAGCCCCTTCCCAAAGGAGAAACATTCAAATATATGGGTCCATGGAGGCCATTCTTATTCAAGCCACCACACTGACCTTAGTCATGGACCTAAGATGAATAAGGAAAGAAACCAAAAACAAAAACAAACATCTTCATGCTAATGGACCTTAGTGGTAGGTGAAATTACCTAAGATTAGAGGGGAAGGTCTATATTGGTTGAAAGGGAGTTACGATATTATTATATTCTGTTCAATTGTGTGTGCATGGACATAATTTATATGTAAAAACTAAGCAAAAACAATATAGGCAAAAGTGGAATCAGGAAAACATTTCTAGTTAATTTATAAGACATATTTAGATCAGCGGTAAGCCCAATGGATCCCTTGAATATTTTACCAAGTACTTTTAATTGAAGACATGAATTTAGCTGTGCGCAGATGTCAGCTTTTGAAAAGCTAGACAACCTTACTTTCCAGAATAAGTTGAGTTTTATCAAGAAAATGAGTACTAAAGAGATTGTATTTGTTTGACAGTAAAGACGCTGCCAGTGTTGATGAGCTTGTGATGTTGGCAGAGGAGTCAGAGACCCAGTGTTTGTTTTGGTTTTATTTTGGCCCAGGGTTTAAGGAGGGACGCTGTCCATCCTGGCAGTGATGGCATGGAAGGAAAGGGACCAGAGAGTATAACACCAAGGTGAACATGTGAGAGAAGCCAGCTTCTCACTCAGCTCTGTTATCTTTCCTTTCTCCGTAAGCTGCTTCTAGTTCCGTTCCTAGGAACGTTTTTCCTTTCTGCCCCTACTTCTGTTTCTTTCATTCTACTTTCTCTTTATTGAAAAAAATTAGGCTTGTTTATTTGATTTGATATGCATGAGATTTCTCTCCTTGATGTAGTTAGTGTGTCTGTGCACTGCATGTCTGCCTGGGGTCATGGGAAGTTAGAAGAGAGTGTGGGGTCTGGAGCTGGTGCAGAGCATTCTGAGTCTCCCTGTGGGTCAGAAGTTGGACCAGGGTCGTCTGGAAGAGCAGTTGGCAGTCGTAAACATTGGCCATCCCTCTCTTTTTTCTTTTCTTTTCTTTTCTTCTCTCTCTCTCTCTCTCTCTCTCTCTCTCTCTTTCTTTCTCTCTTTTTTTTTTTTGACATAGTTTCATTATGTAGCCCTGGCTGGAACTTGTTTTGTAGACCAGGCTGGTCTTGAGTCAACAAATTTCTTCCTGCCTGTACCTCCTGAACACTGGGGTTAAAGGTGCTCGGCCTGACTTTAACTGTTTCTTGCCATGTGTCTCTGCTGACATCCTTTACTCTGGTGTCACAGGACCTAGAATCAGGTGCCCATTGAGATAAGATCCAAGGCTCCCTACTAAGCGTATTTTTCCCTTTTCTTGGATCCTGGCCAAACTCTTCAGACTGCTTTCTGGCGTACCCTGAGCTTCTCAGTTCCTCAGACTTGACCTGACTTTCTCCATCTCCCTGTTTCCTGGCAACTTCAGGGATTTTCAAGTTACATGTCCTGCTGTTTTCTTTCAAAGTTTAGTAAATTGTCCACAAGCTTCCTTCCCTGTCCATTCTTTTTTTAGCAATGCTAAGACTCAAAGGGAAACCTTGGTTTCCCAGTTTCAAGGGCAATAGGAACGTTAGGCAGCTGGTCATAAACTGTCTGCAGTCAGGAAGCCGTGAGAGGTGGGTCCTGACGGCCAGCTTGCTTTCTCCCTTGTTGTCAATCTAGGACCTTAGGCTATGGGACGGGGCTGCCTTTCTTCAGGGTGGGCTGCCTTCCACAGTTAAGCCTTTCTGAAATATACTTTTAGAGCACCTCAGAGGTTTGTTTCCATAGTGAAGTAGTTCTAAGAAGACCAAACTCTGAAGGTTAAAAATATGTATGATTGTATTTTAAATGCTAAATATAGGTATATTTTGTTTGTTAACATATGCTTATTAAATATATTTATGCATTAAATACATTAACATGAAGTTATATATTTGTTATATTTATTTACTATTTTTAACATGATATGTTGTATGTGTTGGGCTGGAAAGATGACTCAGCAGTTCCTGTCGCTTGGATGACCAGAGTTCAGTTCCTAGCCCCCATGCCAACCAGGAACCCACACCCGGGCATCCGACGCCCCCTTGTAGTCTCCCAAAGCACCCCACATAGAAGCACATGCATAGAAATTAAAGAAGAAATGCTGTGTGTCAAATGTGAATGCCTGTGTTGAGCTGTGTGAAGACTGCGCTGCAGTGCTCATCTCTTACATCTGTGCTTTCACATCATTGCACTCTGACATAGAACTTAGAGACTACGGATACTTGATAACAACTCACAGCTCTCTCTTATAGTGTTTAATAGATCTGAATAACGCGAGAGATCATCTTATGAAATGAGAGCTGTGCATTCCTGGGTAGAAGTGGGGTGTGGATGTTGATTACCAGGAATGAGTTTCCAAGGAGTGCATTGCAGTTACCATTGATTCCGAGACACTGGGCTTTGTAGGTAGATGAGTAAAACCCTTGTGGCTGGTAAAAGAATTAAAATGGCCTCATCTAGAAAGAATTGAGATTTGATGCTGACTTTTATACTTTGAAAAGGATGAGGGTGGACCTTTAGCTCTCCCTCCCTAAGAACAGTTTAGGAGAACTACTATCTATTTCTGCAAAATGTCAATACTATCATTTGCCCATTCCAGAAATAAGGATTAATTCTTTGAAAATAGAAAAATATTGTCTGGTAAAATGTTGTATCTCATTACTGGGAAAATACCTTTTCAAAGCAAGTGTCTGTGGACATGATTATTACTAATCTCTCTGTGGACTGATTGTGTCCTATATTACACTAAAAACTCAGATTTAAGGCACATATATTTGATTCTGAGTAAAAGAACTTAAAAGCTAAATACAGAAGCATGAGTAATGTGCATACAAACAAATATGGAATAGTAGAAATTTAGGATAAGAAATACTTTTCAATTATGTTTTGTAAAAATTGGTGATTTTAGGTCTTGAAATTTAAGTGTTGAAGACCATGATTCTGCAATGATCTTTTCCAGTTAGCAACTCATGTATATTTTGTGTGTTTTAAACATCTTAACAGTAAGAAGCCTTGAACCAGCACTTTTTTATTTTTTGAAAAGAGATTTGAATTCTGGATCTCTATTGTTATGCATTTTAAATTTAAAACTGTTCTAGTTCAGTGAACTGGAAAATACTTGAGTAATCTTTAGGTGTTAGCATTGTACTAGGTAATTTGATTAGTAAAATTAAGGTAAAATAAGGAGCAAGTCAGGGTCCTCTGTGAACATAGCTGTTGGTTTTCAGTTTTGTATTTCTGTTATTTGCCTGGCAGGAGATATGAAGGTCTAGCTCTCCCGTCTCGGCAGAGCTAAGCTGTCGACTGTCGCACATTGTGTGTCCTTTTCTGAACAGTATTTTGGTCTGTGGATGAATTAGAGCAATTCTTGCCCAGTGGCTAGCTTACCACAACTGGAGCAACTCCATATGGAGGTTATGATGTTCAGTGTCTTCTTTGAACTGCGAAGGGGGTACTGTCAGGAGCAGACTTGTCTCTTAATCAAAATTCTAATAATAAATGATTATAAATGCCATAGTCTGTGGATTTCTGATGTTTCTGAAGACCATCTAAATCTATATAAAGAATATTTTAACTGTTAAACCTTGACTACTCTTAGCTATTTCTATTTGAATAATATTGAAAACACTTTATTTTAATTCAATCAGAATCTAATATAACCATGAGTACTATCTGGCCCTTACCTTGCATTGCTTAATCATCCTAAACAGAGTATAATAGCAGCTGTAGAAGGACTGGGTCAAAGCTGTGTATTCTTAATGAATCACATAGGCATAATGCCTATCTAAGAGTAGCAATATTTATTTCAAATTTTGTATCAATATATAAAGATTTATACCAATGAATACCTTAAATCTGTATCAATATATAAATTCTGCACCAATGTAACAAATTATAACTTCAATTTTGCATCAATTATAAAGATTTCTACCAATGTAAGATTATGGCTATACAATGCTTTTTTCAAGAATAAACTTAGTAATTCATCCCATATATTTTCCCCCTCTTCAAAATTATGACCATTTCCAAATTATCCCTTAAATGGACAACCTATCTATAATTTATAAAATAACTATAACCAGACACCCAAGGGATCGGGATGATGACTCTCCGCAACTTTTTCCTGCTGAATTGGGGTGACAAATTTTTTTTAAAGGGATGGGGAATGCTAGGAAAATTAAAAATTTGGTTAGACTAAGAAAGCTAGCTTTAGCATCTGTTATCTAGTATCTATATGCTTAGAAGACTGAGGGCTTGAGTGAAGTTCTGACTGGATCCATTTGAAAGGCTGGATGAACCAAGTCCATCATGAATCAGCAGCTATTCCTGAAGCTGTTCTGAAAGCAAGCCTCTGGAAACAGCCTCAGGAGGCTGGGGGCTGGAAGAGAGGGTCATCTCAGCGTTTCCTCAGATGAATCCTAGAGCTGTACATTCTGCAATATATGAATCTTACAACCAAAGTTTAGTACTATTAAGATATTTGTATGGATTGTGCAAGGTACACAGATCACTAAGAATGAATCTTGCTCCTTGTTTGAGCAGGTGAAAGACAACTATTCTTTTATGAGTTATTATTATTTGATCAATAACCAATTGTGATAAATTTTCATTCATGCCGTGTGAAGCATGGCACAGTAAATCTTAAGGATTTCATAACCAACAAGATTTATTATCTAATTTTAGTTGAAGTTTTGGCTAGAGACATTTTTTATGTCTAAGCCCTTAGTTACAAGACTGTTCCCATGTGGAGGAATCAGCAAATCAAGTTACCTGTCCTGTTTGATTCTCTCCTCAAATTTTTCTTTTCTGTATCCAAGATCTTCAGGGGGACTTCCCCTGTCATATGTAATCCATAGAGTCCAGAGCCTTTTTTCCTTTCCTGTCAACACAAATACAGAGCCTATCTCCCAAAACAGCATGACCTTGGTCCATTAGCCCAAAGTCATCAAAGGAATAGATAGATTCAATTTAGCAGCTTCCTTTCTCTTCAGGCTTCCTCTCTCCCCCAAAAATGAAATAAAACAAAAGAAAGAATGAAGAAAGGTGCTAGAAGACAGTTTGGGGAATGCGATACTTTTAGCTTCTGTGGGCAACTGTACTGGTGCGCATGTGTACATGTGTATGAACTATACATGAAAACCATAGGATACTTGCCATGGAGGGATGTAGGAAGCATGAGAATAAGGGAGAATAGGGCGAAGAAGAGGAAGCAAAGTTATGTATGTGATTGTCATAATTAAACCTGCTATTGCAGGTCACACCTGCAAGGGAAGCAGGTAGGTTAATACAGGCCTTCACTTCCCCGTCTATTTCTCCAAGCCCAATCCCCACGTCTAAGTCCTATCTTTGAATGAGAGCACCAGCAGCAACCTTCCCTGCCTCATCCCTAGTGGACCCCACAGATCATCCTCTCCTATCCACCCCTTCCCAACTAGTTGCTTTACCCCAGCCCTCAACTCCAGCAGACCCTCCATGGAAACCCAACAGCCACTCGTGCCAGGGGAGCAGATGGTCCAAGGATAGATGTTCGGTCTCCCTCCATCTTTCCAGGTCCAATCCCTAGTCCCATCCCAGCCTCTGAGTCAGAATACCTGTTGTAGCCTCTTATCTGCTGTCCCATCTCCAGTAGACCCACTAGATTTTCCCTTCCCAATCCCCTCTGCCCAGAAGTTGCTTTGTTCTTGCTCCCAACTCAAGCAGCCATGACCTGGGAACCCACAAGTCCTACAAAGGACCTACAAGGGAAGCAGGTTAGGTCACCATTCCCTCCATTCCTCCAGGTCCAGTTCCGAGTGTCATCCTTACCTCTGTATCAGAACACCTGTGGAATCCTCGCAGCCGTCTCATCTCCAGTGGGTCCCGCAGATCTTCCCTCGAATCTCCCTCACCCCAGTAGTTGCTTTGTGCTAGCTCACGACTTAAGCAGACCCTCCATGGGAACCCACCGGCCACTCATACCTGAGAAGCAGGTAGGCCAACTGTAAATATTCACATCACCCTCTGCTCCTCCAAGTCCTGTCCCTAGCTGTGCAGCAAAACACCTGTGACAACCTCCCCACCCTGCCTCCTCTCTAGTGGGTCCCATGTGTCTACACCTCCTGCAGAAAAACACCTGTGGCAACTTCCCTGCCCTGCCTCCTCTCTAGTGGGTCCCATGTGTCTATACCTCCTGACCTCCTTCCCCACAGTCATTGCCGCATCCCAGCACACAACTCAAGCGGACATCCTTTGGACTCACAGGCCACTCCTTCAGAGAAAGAAGGCAGACTAATTGCAGATCTTTGCCTCTTCCTCCACACCTCCAAGTCCAATACCTGCACCCCTCCCCGGCCCCAAGTCTCATTCCCATAATGCAGCAGGGCACGTGCTGGAGCTTCTCCTCCCAATTGCACCTCTCTTGGATCACACAGAACTTCCTCACCCAAGTTCCCTCCCAGCTCCAAATTCAAGAGGGCCTGCCTTGGGTACCTCCTGCCACCCTTGCAAGAGAAACAAGTAAGCTAAATACTGTCTCACCCATCCCTCCATTCCTCACCGTCTAATGCCCAGATCTAATCCCCAGCTCTGCAGAACGACGCTACATGTTGCCCCTCTCTGCCCCCATCTTCAGGGGATGCCACAGACCTTCCCTTTCTAACCACCATTCTAAAAATAGTTGCTTTAGCATGGCCCACAACTCCAGCAGGCACTCCCAGGGAACCCACAGACCACTCCTGTCAGGGAACACTTAGGCTCGTTATAGGTCTTCACCTTTTACTCCTTTCCTCCAGAGTCACATCCCCAGCCTAGGAGAATAACACCTTGGCAGTGCCCCCTCCACCATCTGTAGTTGACCCCACAGATACTCCCCTCTTAACCTCAATACACCACTAGTGGCATTATTCCAGTCCAAACTCCACAGACAAGACACTCCCTGGGACCCACCAGCCAGTGCTTCAAGAGAAAAAAACCAGACTTTCGTGCAGATCTTCACCTCTCCGTGCGTTTCTCCAAGCCCAGTGGCCACCTCTGCAGTGGAGTGCCTGCAACAGAGCCTCTTTCCCTTCTGCCCCCGTCTCAGATGGATCCCGTAGAAGGTCCCAACCACATTCCTAAGTGCTCTGCTTCTAGCACCTGCTTTGTCCAAACCTCCAACTGCTGCAGACCCCGCCCCATGGAAACCCACAGGCCCCTGCTGTAAGGAAGCAGGTAGGCTAACTGCACAGATATCATCTCTCGCTCGATCCCTCAAGTCCAAACCCCAGCTCTGCCACAGAACAGCTGTGGTAACCTCCTCGCCACACCCCACCTCTAGTCCATCCCACAGTTCTCCCCTTCCCCAACCTTACTCACCAGATTAGTTGGTGAGTAAGCCCCCAACTCCAGCAGACCCTTCATGGGAACCGGAGAGCCAGCCCTGCCAGTGTTGCAGGTAGGCAAACTGTAGTCTTCACTTCACCCCCTCCTCCTCCAATTCCAACGCCTTACAGACTCCTCGCCTGCAGTGGGTCCCGCAGATCTCCCCCTGTAACCTTCCCCAGCCCCACCTCGCCTGCAGTGGGTCCGGCAGATCTCCCCCTGTAACCTTCCCCAGCCCCACCTCGCCTGCAGTGGGTCCGGCAGATCTCCCCCTGTAACCTTCCCCAGCCCCACCTCGCCTGCAGTGGGTCCGGCAGATCTCCCCCTGTAACCTTCCCCAGCCCCACCTCGCCTGCAGTGGGTCCGGCAGATCTTCCCCTGTAACCTTCCCCAGCCCCACCTCGCCTGCAGTGGGTCCGGCAGATCTCCCCCTGTAACCTTCCCCAGCCCCACCTCGCCTGCAGTGGGTCCGGCAGATCTTCCCCTGTAACCTTCCCCAGCCCCACCTCGCCTGCAGTGGGTCCGGCAGATCTTCCCCTGTAACCTTCCCCAGCCCCACCTCGCCTGCAGTGGGTCCGGCAGATCTTCCCCTGTAACCTTCCCCAGCCCCACCTCGCCTGCAGTGGGTCCGGCAGATCTTCCCCTGTAACCTTCCCCAGCCCCACCTCGCCTGCAGTGGGTCCGGCAGATCTTCCCCTGTAACCTTCCCCAGCCCCACCTCGCCTGCAGTGGGTCCGGCAGATCTTCCCCTGTAACCTTCCCCAGCCCCACCTCGCCTGCAGTGGGTCCGGCAGATCTTCCCCTGTAACCTTCCCCAGCCCCACCTCGCCTGCAGTGGGTCCGGCAGATCTCCCCCTGTAACCTTCCCCAGCCCCACCTCGCCTGCAGTGGGTCCGGCAGATCTTCCCCTGTAACCTTCCCCAGCCCCACCTCGCCTGCAGTGGGTCCGGCAGATCTCCCCCTGTAACCTTCCCCAGCCCCACCTCGCCTGCAGTGGGTCCGGCAGATCTCCCCCTGTAACCTTCCCCAGCCCCACCTCGCCTGCAGTGGGTCCGGCAGATCTTCCCCTGTAACCTTCCCCAGCCCCACCTCGCCTGCAGTGGGTCCGGCAGATCTCCCCCTGTAACCTTCCCCAGCCCCACCTCGCCTGCAGTGGGTCCGGCAGATCTCCCCCTGTAAACTCCCTCACCACACTAGCTGCTTTGTAGCAGCCCCCAGCTGCAACTGACCCTTCATGGGAGCCCAAGAGTCTCAGGTTGGCCCCTAGAGCCAAAGTCCCCCTTGCACCTTGTAAGCGCCAGTGCCCCAGACTCTGATGCATCCCTTCCTTGTATCAAGTACTGTTCTCATAAAGATTAATTCTCAGAGTTTGCAAACAAAAGCAGATCTTTGGCTGCATTTTGAGTAGTTTCCCTTCTTCTCTGGTAATGGGATGTCGGGGGCAGGGGAGGAAAATTAAGCTGATAGACTGAGGCTATAGTTTGAGGGTCGAATTTCAAGATGCTCAGCCTGCTGGGGCCACAGGTTGTTCCTTTTTTTTTTTGGCTTGCCTACTCTCTCCGTAAGGTGGAATCTACTAGGATGTGACCTGATGTGGGTTTTTGTTGTTGTTTATTTTCTTTATTTACATTTCAAATGTTATTTCCCCTTCCCAGTTAAACCCTCCCCCATTGCCCCTGCTTCTATGAGGGTGCTCTCCCACCCACCCATCCCCTCCCATCTCAGCGCCCTAGCATTCCCCTATGCTGGTCATCGAGCTTCCACAGGACCAAGTGCCTCCCCTCCCATTGATGCCAGACAAGGCCATCCTCTGCTACATATGCAGCTGGAGCCATGGGTCCCTCCACGTGTACTCAGTGGTAGGTGGTTTAGTCCCTCGGAGCTTTGAGGGGTCTGCTTGACTGATGTTGTTCTTCCTGTGGGGTTGCAAACCCCTTCAGCTCCTTCAGTCCTTCCCTAACTCCTTCATTGGGGTTCCCGAGTTTGGTCCAATGGTTGCCTGTGAGCATCCACATCTCTATTGTGACCTGGTGTTTTATGAGTTTTATTAGTTGCACGATTCTATGATTTGCATTGGCCCTCTCACTGGTACTAGAGGGAGTTAAGCATCGTTTAAAATAAAGAGTTTGGTTTCAGGCTCGGGCAAGGAAGATCCCTTATTTATTAAGTAATAAAGATGAAAATGCTGTTAAAAATGTTCAGTTTTATAGGACATTGGGTATCTCTTCATAAATATTGCAAATTTTAAAAGTGCTTTATCTAAGTAGATGGTAAAATTCTGTTCTGTTATTTCTGTCTTGCACAGCACCTCATTTAGAAGCTGCTTCCTGCAGAGGGACATACACTGAATATATAGGGATTGGATTCTTAACTCCCTCCACAGTTCTCATTCACTTTAAAATATTAATGACTTTTGGTTATATAAGTCATACACATAATTCCATATGTAATATGCACACTAGGAACTGAGTGAAATGCCAGTTGATCTTCTCATGGCTTCATTCTTCTCTGGCACCTGACTTTGTCCCTGCAAATTCACCGCAAAAGGCAAATTCTCATACCTAGTTTTGTTTGTACTACTACAGATTGCCTGTGCATTTAAATATTTTACCTATAGCCATTAAATTGTGTGTACAAGTATGCATGTTTGTGAAGTTGTATTTTTATACATTCTCCTGGCCTGTGCCTTTACTTCCTTCTATAGCTTAATACTTTTTGTATCTGTTTCTTGATAACCACCTATCAATTGGCCATTTTATATTGAACATATAGATGCTTAGAAAAATGTTTATATATATTTATTACATGTGTGTTTGTGTGTGTATATATGTATATGTATGTGTGTATGTTTGTCTATGTGTATGTATGTGTGTACACGTGTGTACATGTATGTACACATGTGTGCATGTGTGTGTGTATGTGCATGTGAGCAAGCATGTGCTGTGGGTTCTAGGATTAGACTCAGGTCATTAGGCTTCTTTACAGTCGCTTTTCCTCCTGAGCCATCCTGTTTGTCCAAATTTAGCTATCTTAATTTAGTTTTCCAAGCTTTTAACAGTACATTATTTTATAGTGAATATATCTTTTCTTGTAATTTTTATATTTCCTTAGATTTTTTTGACTTTATTATGTATTTTTTAAAAATGCACCAGGCATGGTGGCACATCCCTTTAATCTCAGCGCTCAGAAGGCAGAGGCAGGAGGATCTCTGTGAGTTCATGACCAGCTTGGTCTAGACAGTAAGTTCCAGGACAGCAAGAGCTACACAGAGAAATCCTGTCTCAGAAAAAAAATGCTGCATAGAGTTTTATTTGTATATATTTTATCTACTTTTATTGTATAATTTTTGGTCATATGATTATACTTTGAAAGGCCTTCTATTAAAATACTCATTTTTATATTTAAGTGTTTGATCAAATTAGAATTTTAGTATAAGCGTATTCATCCTCTTCTCTTTTTTGTATGTTTGAACATTTGCTTGCATATGTGTAATGTGCACTATGTGTGTTCCTGGTACCTGCAGAATCTGGAACATGTCATTGGGTCTTATGGAATTGGAGTTGCAGACATTTGTGACTACCATGTGGATGTTGGGAACCACACTCAGGGCCTCTGCAAGAACAGCCTGTGCTCTTCTCCACCAGGCTATCTCCAGCCCTTCCATCTTCATTTTTACTCTAAAATAGCTACCCATATTTCCCCACTGATGCTGAATTTTTTCTTTATTATATTGCAGATTCTCATGCTATTTGTATTATGTTTGAAATTTATCTTTATTTTCACTGATATGTGTATTTATCATCACAACTATACTAGTAATCATTATTGGATACACATTTTATTCATAATAAATTAAGCAATATGATTACATGCTTTAGCATGTGAGTTGGATCAATTTTCTTTGTTTTCCTAGTTTATTTTATCTTACCAGTAGGATTAACCAGGGCTACTAACTTGAGAATCATAGATACTTCTCTGTTATTTTGATAATACCACAAGCAGGGCAGCGTACAGAAGAGAGATTGTTGGGGGTTTGCAGTTTCAGAGAGTGAGCACAGGCACAGTGCTGGAGCAGTAGCTGAGAGCTTATGTCTTGATTTACACGTATGATGCAGATATGCATAATGGAATGCCATGGTGTGGAATTTTGAAACCTCAACGCTCACCCATGTCACCACAAGCTTTTCTCCCTGGCCTCTTTGTTCCCAGAATAACGACTCTGAGGCTTAGTTATTTATGAGTGAATCCCCAGGCCATGGCCTTGGCTCATTCCCCGACTGGCTATGTCTGCCACATGGCTAGTTACCTCTCCTCAGTTCCATTTGTCAGTGTTGTACTAGTTCAGGCGAAATCCGCTCTTGACTCTTTCCCAGAATTCCTATCACTGTCAGATGTCCCACCTCCTAATCCTGCCATTCAGTTCTTTGACCATCCAGCTCTTCACTGACAGGTGAATGCTTTTATACAGTGCACAGGAGAATATCCCACCTAACCCAGTGGTCCACTTCCTCAGACAGGGCCACACTCCCTAGTCCTTCCTAAACAGCTCTACCTACTAGTGATCACGCACTCAAACCTGTGAGTATACGGGGGCCTAGTCTTGCTCAAACCTAGTTAAAACTTATCTTGGTATTTTGTTGGTATTGTATTACTCTTATGAAAAATAAGTTATAGATGGAATATTGATACCTTAGTGTCATTGAATCTTTCTGATCAAAATAGGATAGGCAGTTATATTCTTTTCAATTCAGTAGTAATGAAAGATATATCCGCCGGGCAGTGGTGGCGCACACCTTTAATCCCAGTACTAGGGAGGCAGAGGCAGGTGGATTTCTGAGGTTGAGGCCAGCCTGGTCTACAGAGTGAGTTCCAGGATAGAGCCAGGCTACAACAGAGAAACTCTGTCTTGAAAAAACAAAAACAAACAAACAAACAAAAAAAATTCCATTTAGATCTTGCATGTTTTTGAGAACTATATTCTTAGGTCACTTGTCTTTGTTGACTTAATATTTGGAATCATTTTCTCCTTTTTTTCTTCTGAATGTTCGTTGTTTATGTGTTACAAGTCCTTTGGCAGTTTAATGGCTTTAAAAACAAAACATCCCATTTTAAAACTTATGTTCGCTTTTAAAGCAATTGCTACTTATTATTTTGTTAAGATTTATTTTTAGTAATTTGTGTGTGTGTGCGCTGTATGTATGTATCTGTCTGTCCATCCGTCTGTCTGCCCGTCTTTATATATGCTCATGTGCCTGGGAGTGCTTGAGGAGACCAGGAGATGTTGGGTTCCTTCAAGCTACATGCTCACTGGTAGTTGCGAGCCTCTCAGTGTGATGCTCTGGGGCTGGACTTGGGTTTCCTACAAGAGCTTTTAACTGCTGAGCCGCCTCTTTCGCGCCTCTTAAAGAATCTTTGATTATGTTTTGGACTAAGTTGATCCACTCAAAGTTGTAATAAGCCCTGTATGTAAGCCCTGAAATACACTAAGAATCATACATCCCACCATTCACAAATTGCAGAGTGCATTAGCCACTTGAGCCCCAGTGGTATTTGGTTTTCTTGGCACTTCATTAACAGCCATGGGGCATATTTTGATTAACACGTGTATTAGCATCTTGTTTCTCTCATATCTAAGGGCCTAACCAGACGAGTTATAGTTCTCAGGTTTTTAGGGGTCTTTTTTTCAAGATTATTTCATGTAGCTGGTAGTTCTTGGTTCAGTCAGCTGACGGTTATTTAAACAGGGGAAGGTTTATATACAGAATTATGAAGCTGTTATATAACATGTCTCTGTAAGCTTAACTCAGCTCTCTACAGTACTCCAGAGCTGTGAGGGTGGGGGGAGAGAAGAAGGAGGAGGAAGTGAGAATGGGCAGACCTGTGGAAATCTTGCCCAATTTTGTTTGCCTCTTCAGAAAAAAAATGGAGAAGCAATACCTTGGATCCAGAGACATTTCTGGCAAGGTGAAAGTGGTTTGTATTTGCTTGTAGAGTGCAAAGCAGCTCTCTGAAACATTAGTTAACATAGAATAAATTGAAATCAGGGATACTTGCCATGCAGGAGGCCTGGAGTACACAGCACAGTGTTCCACGTAGCTGTAGCAGTGGTACTGAGAGGGGCTCAGGAATGTTCAGAATGAGCTCAGCACCTGTCTGAAAAGGAGACGGACTGGACCTGCAGCTTCTAACTCATGGAGGTCTCAGGAAGATTTCACCAGGCTCAGCTGCAGTTGAGAGTTTCTGAGGCTCTGGTCACTCTTTTACTCGTTTGGGCAAATTCCAGAGAGTGTCCTCAGTGTGATCTCCTCTAGTCTAACAGCTAGAGAGCTCTTTCATGCATCAGTCCTCCAGTGCCCTCTACTGAGAAAGTGCCATACTATGCTCATGGCAAGCAAAGTTTCATGTAACACAGAAGACGATGGCTGAGGGCTGAATTTGGAGCGTTGAGGCAGTTCAACATTAATGAACATCTATTCTTCTGTTTCCCAGGTCTGACAGAGCCTAGCTTGCTTCTGGAGTCCTGAGTGCCCTGTCCTGTCATAGGAAGTCACACGTACTCTTATAAAGTGCAGGTCTCTGCTTTGAGGGCTCAGCTCCTTTCTCCTTGATCTTAGTGATGGTTTACACAGGTTGTCTGTTTATGCCCTGTTCCAGGGTTATACTTTCTTGTCTGTGAGAAACTGTATTATGTTTCTGTGCCCTGGATTTTGTTTGTGTTTTGTTTTTTGAGACAAGATTTTCCTTTGTAGCCCTGGCTGTCCTAGAACTCAGTATGTAGACCAGGCAGGCCTTGAATGCACAGAGATGCAACTGCCTCTGTCTCCCAAGGTGTGGGTACCACTGCCTGGCTATAGGTGTGTTCATTTCTCCTTAAACCATCCTGGGAGCACTTGACTCTCACCTGTCTGTGTTGGTTATGGAAACTGCCATCCCTGCCAGGCTCCTCTGCTGTCCAGATGTAGCAGTTCTTCCCGCATGGGGGTTGGTTTTCTATAATTTTTGTTATTTTCAGTTAACTGTGATCTAAAATGTTACATGGAAATTCCAGGATCAATGAACGTATTGGTTTTAGACTACACACTGTTCTGTTTGTTAGGTTTTTATTTACACTAGGTGCTCTGTGTGCTTGGGTACCAGGTACAGCCCTATTCTCTGATTTCTGGGGCAGTACTTGTGTTCCTGTCACCCTTCGCCGGGCTTTATGATGTCCCAAGTGCAGGAGTGGCAGTGCTGATGATGTCACTCACTGCATTGCCGTCATTGTTCTCTGTTGTTATTAGTTACTGGCAGTGCTGATGATGTCACTCACTGCATTGCTGTCATTGCTCTCTGTTTTTATTAGTTACTGCAGTGCTGATGATGTCACTCACTGCATTGCTGTCATTGTTCTCTGTTTTTATTAGTTACTGCAGTGCTGATGATGTCACTCACTGCATTGCCGTCATTGCTCTCTGTTGTTATTAGTTACTGCAGTGCTGATGATGTCACTCACTGCATTGCCGTCATTGCTCTCTGTTGTTATTAGTTACTGCAGTGCTGATGATGTCACTCACTGCATTGCCGTCATTGCTCTCTGTTGTTATTAGTTACTGCAGTGCTGATGATGTCACTCACTGCATTGCCGTCATTGTTCTCTGTTGTTATTAGTTACTGCAGTGCTGATGATGTCACTCACTGCATTGCCGTCATTGTTCTCTGTTGTTATTAGTTACTGCAGTGCTGATGATGTCACTCACTGCATTGCCATCATTGTTCTCTGTTGTTATTAGTTACTGCAGTGCTGATGATGTCACTCACTGCATTGCCGTCATTGTTCTCTGTTGTTATTAGTTACTGGCTGTGCTGATGATGTCACTCACTGCATTGCCGTCATTGCTCTCTGTGGTTATTGGTTGTATTGTTATCATTGTTTTCTGTTGTTATTAGTTACTGTTGATGTTTTTTTTTCTTCCTTGAGATAGGGTTCCTCTCTGTAGACCTGACTATTGTGGGACATGTTCTGGAGACCAGACTGGTCTTGAACTTGGAGATCTCCCTTCCTCTGCCTCTCTCATGCTGAGATTAAAAGCATGTGCCTCTAAGCTTGGGACCGTTGTCTTTATTATTATTATTATTATTTTATTTTCTATATTCTTTATTTACATTCCGAATAATTTCCCCTTTCCCAGTTCCCCCCTCCCCGAAAGTCCCATAAGCCCTCTTCTCTCTCCCTGTTCCCCATTTGCCTAAGAATTTCATGAATTTATTGTTTTTAATTGCTGAGTAGTATTCCATTGTGTAAATATACATGGAAAATATCTCTGATAAAATTGAAGAAATATATAGAAAAACACGTTAAGATTGACTATTTCATGGAAAAATTATACAGATAAAAGGATAGGCATAAAAATATTCCTAAGTTGATTGAAAATGGAATTTTAAACATTTTCTGATAAAATTGAAAATCTACAAGGAAAATATTTCTGATTAAACTCAAGAAATATATAGAAAAACACATTAAAACTATTTCATGAAAAATTATACAGATAAGATAGTAGGCATAAAAATATTCCTAAATTGATGGGACTGTTGTCTTAATGCACCTAATTTATAAGTTAATCATAAGGATATGTGCATAAAACGACTACAGTCTTATATCACTTTGTGATCATGGTACTTTCTGAGCAGCGCGCCATCAGGTGGTTCTGTCTTGCAGCAACGTTCTGCAGTGTACTTACACAAACCTACATGTTGTAGTCCATCACTGCATGGAGACTTTTGATCAAGATAGGTGGCTAATGGAGATGGGTGAGGTGGACACTTTACATTAAGCTTTTTTTTATGTTTAGAAGGTGTATGTATGGTAAGGTACCGAGAGTACAGAAACATGGGAAGCAGTAACGATTGTTTATTACGATTCTCAGCATTATATATTATGCACCGTGCTTCTTTCTTTTCTTTTATATGATTGGAAGTCCTGCAAGCTTACATCATCATCTCCACAATGGTTGAATATTGCACCACAGTGTTGAGATGACTGTTGTCACTGAGTGGGAGGAATTCTCTGCTCCTTCACCGATGTTGGGCACTGCCATTGTGGATGCTGCCAGTTGTTGGCTTTAAACAGGACTCACACATAAATGATTATACCTGATTATATATGCAGCATTTGGTGCTATGTGCAGTTGAAGCATCTGCTCAGGATGGGCAACAGCTTTGAAAGTATCCATCATGAATTAGGTGGCTCCTCAAATCCCTAGAGGGTTCGTCATTGAGGTCCTGTGCAAGCATGAGCACTTGTGTAAGAAGCCGAACATGGTGGATGTGCTTGTGATGCAAGTGTGGGAGGAAGACCTAGTAGATCTCTGAGACTCACCTGCTCTCAGCAGCCTCGCTTAGTCATTGAGCACCTGCTCCCGGTGAGAGAGCCTGCCGTAAAAACTGGATTGATGGTGCCTGAGGAGGGAGAACATCTCACGCTGTCCTTGGCCTCTGTGAACATTAATTTGTATTGCACTCATACCCACAGCAGGTTGGGAAATCTAGTGCCGCCACTTATCAACTGCAACCATGGTATGACGCTTGTTTGTGAACCTGAGTTCCTAAAACATCAACTGAGTTACAGTGAGTATCATTTCTTTGCTGCAGGTGTAGTACTGGTGTAAGTAAGTAGCCATAGCAT
Organism: Tokudaia tokunoshimensis; assembly: GCA_036184795.1. Lineage (NCBI taxonomy): Eukaryota > Metazoa > Chordata > Mammalia > Rodentia > Muridae > Tokudaia > Tokudaia tokunoshimensis. The sequence continues at coordinate 959,949 of BTHU01000006.1, forward strand.
TGCTGACTTTTAGTTGACAAATGAAGAGTTCTGCTTTTGGATGAACAACAATGTTTTGGTAGAGAATACGTTGTGGAATGTCTAAACACACTGTAGCATATGCACTGACTCATATGCTGGCCACCTTCTGGTGATGAGTCTTACTCAAACGTTTAGAAGCTATTATATTCTCCTGGTATGTGGTACCTATTTTACATCTGAACCCACTATTGTTTTCGGAATCATTTTTGTCTTACATTTCTTGATAGAACTTTTTTTGAAATACTTAATTCTTTAAAAACATTTTAAACATTGTGTGTGTGTGTGTGTGTGTGTGTGTTGGGGGATGCTGTGGGGTGTGTGTCTGTGTGCTTGTGTGTGTGGTATAGTATGTATGGCATGTCTATCTGTTGTAAGTTATGTGAGTGGGGTGTTTGTGTGTGTGTATGTGTGGTATGTGTATGTATGGTGTGTGTGTGTGTACAGCACTCATGTGGCACAGCAGTGTATGAAGACCAGAGGGAAGCTTGCATCAGTTAGTTCTCTACTTCTGCCATGTGAGTTCCTGAGATTGATCTTAGATTGTCAAACTTGCCACCTTGCCAGCAATATTTATTCACTTCATGCATATGTCTAGTCTGTATGAGAACCATGTGTGAACAGTGCTTGTGAGGACGGAGGATGTCCCATCCCCTGGAACTGGAGGGAGATACAGGTGGTTGTGAGCCTCCTCATGTGGGTGCTAAAGCTACAGCTGGTGTTTTTAGCAGAGCTATCTCTCCAGCACCCAACGTGCTTAATTCTTAAGAAGCATTACAATGAACTAGACACTCTTAGGCCTCAGAGAGTCATAGTGTTATCATTATAATTTACTTAAAAAGGCAAAATGAAATCATCCTTTTCCATATTGCATCAATTCACTGAAATTCATTTGTAAAATGGAAGTATGGTAGCATCTATTTTGTTTTGTTTTTTTTTTGGTTTTTTCGAGACAGGGTTTCTCTGTGTAGCCCTGGCTGTCCTGGAACTCACTTTGTAGACCAGGCTGGCCTCGAACTCAGAAATCCTCCTGCCTCTGCCTCCCAAGTGCTGGGATTAAAGGCGTGCGCCACCACCGCCCGGCTGGTAGCATCTATTTTAGTTTAAAAGATGTGAGCTGGGCATGGTAGCACACACATATGATCTCAGTATTTGGAGATAGGGACAGGATGATCAGAAGTTCAAAGTCAGCTCTGATTGTAATAAATTTGAGGCTTTATGTTAGAAAAACTTCAGTAGACAAAAAGTTATAAGAATTAGGTCTTAGCAGATGTAGTGGTGCACACCTTTAATCCAGCAACCAAGATACTCATATAGGCAGATTTCTTTGAGTTCAAAGTCATCCTGGTCTTCATAGTTTCAGGACTGCCAGAGCTACATAGTGAGACCCAAATCTCCTCCCTGCGAAAACCCCCAATTTTGTCTTATAATATTTGACTTCTTTTTAAGTTGACCAAATGTGACTGCTCCTGGATATGACATGTCCTATAGTGATCAGACTGTACGTCCCACCTCCTGTGGGGTGACTGTGTGAAGACAGGCAGCTTCAAGCAGGGCGCCACTTCCTGCACTGCTCAAATGTTAGGCTTCTTGACATTTACCTTAAAACCCTGACTGGTTTGTGCTGCAGAGTTCTGCTGTTTGCTGAATTACCTCAGTAAACAGGGTGAGGTGAGGAAGACCACATCCCTGCCCTACCTGCCAGCAGTTTCTTCTTATTTACTTTTCTATACTTGCACATGTGATGAGGGCTCAGAAATTATTCATGTGAGTGATGCTGCTTATCACTCCAAGGTTTTTACTGATTGAAAAATAATTAAGAGCCATGCGTGGTGGTGTGCGTGTGACCCTAGCGCCAGGAGGTCGAGATGGCAGAATTGCCACATATTTGGGGTCAATCTGGGGTACATAGGTAGACCTTTTATCAAGAAAAAAAAACAGAGAGATCTTTAATACCTCTTTGAAAATAACCACGAAGATTTTTTACTATCTTGAAGAATCATAGAATCCCTTATATAGTCATCTAAAAATTTTGTAAACAGGATGCTTAATTTTAGATTAGAAAATCAGGTCATTATCAAAAGCTTTCTTTGTAGAAAAGCTTCTTTGATTTTTATTTCACAGTCATTAATGAAACTATCAATTACATGAATTATGATTTTCAATTCACATAGTAATTTCCATGTGTTTTCATAATAAAACCCACTCTGTAATCTCTTCAACAAAGACATAGTAAACAGCACCTGCTGTAGCACATAGCTACCAAGTGGGTGTTCACACTTTACTGTATGAAACAACATTGAAGGGTTAATGAAAGCTGGATACATTATAAGATTACAAAGGTTTTATTTATGAGAGGTTAGGGAGGGTATAGTTCTATGGATGAAGCATTAATAACCTCTCCATCCTGCAGGAACTACTCTTTCCAGTCCCATAGGGACTGTGAGTGTGTTTTGGTGGTCTGTGCAAGAGGTTAAGCTTGGCAAGTGTCATGGGGAATGATGTCACTGAATGCACACCATATGTATCAAAAGTCAAGGAATGCTCTCTCACTGCCATGCATAAATGTATGTAAGTGTTGGAATGGAAAATCGTTTTTATGAAAATATAGACAAGTAAAACAAGAATGTTCTGTACTGAGTCTGATCCAGTCACCAGTAGCTGCCAAGTATGATACTCCCTGAAAAGTTTCCCTCCTTAATTTTCCAGCTTCCAGCCCTTTGTTGGCTCTAAAAGCAGTCTGTTTGGAAAGCCTTATTCAGTATGTTCTTTCTGTTGATATGAGTTGAACACCAAATGAGACATCCATTTTCTCTGCTAGAGCAAAGCTGCTAGAGAAGTCTGGTGTGCATGCTGCCGCAGATGGAAATGATTAATTGATTTAGCTAACTCAGTAGATTCTTTTCTAGTAAAGCAGGGGTATATCAGAGCTTCATACTGCTAATTATTGTTCTATCTATCCATTAATATATCAGAGACTGTAATTGTTACTTTAATCATTCTGTTATCATTATTTAAAATGTTTTGTTTTAATGCTACACTAATGGGTACATCAAATATATAAAACACTTGATTATTAGAAGAAATTTATGACTTATGACAGAAGAAAACATGGAGTACCTACTTATATTATTATTCAGTTTTAATTATCAAATCGCAGTGTTTTAAAAAGTATTATTAATCTTTTTTTACAGTCTAGTCATTATCCTCCTCCTGGTCTGCCCTTTGACTGTTTCTCTTCCCATTCCTCCTTTCCTGTCCCCAAGAGATGTCCCCACCCCCACCTCACCAGACCTCCCCACTCCCTGGGGCCTCCAGTCTCTTGAGGGTTAGGTGAGTCTTCTCTCACTGAGGCCAAACCAGGCAGTCCTCTGCTGTGTATGTGTTGGGGGCCTCATATCAGCTGGTGTAGGCTGCCTGGTTGGTAACTCGGTGTCTGAGCGATCTCAGGGGTCCAGGTTAGTTGAAACTGCTGGTTTTCCTACAGGGCTGCCTTCCTCCTCAGCTTCTTCTAGCCTTTCCCTAATTCAACACAGGGGTCTCTGGCTTCTGTCCATTGGTTGAGTGTCAATATCTGCATCTGACTCTTTCAGCTGCTTGGTGGGGTTCTTGGAGGGCAGCCCTGCTAGGCTCCGTCTGTAAGCACACCATAGCATCAGTAATAGTGTCAGGCCTTAAAGCCTCCCCTTGAGATGGATCCCAATTTGTGCCAGTCACTGGACCTCCTTTTCCCCTGTCTCTTCTCCATTTTTGTCCCTGTGGTTCTTTTAGACAGGAACAATTCTGGGTCAGAGTTTTTGACTGTGGAATGGCAACCCCATCCCTCCACTTGACGGGGTCTTTCTCCTGGAGGTGGAATCTACAAGTTCCCTCTCCCCACTGTTGAGCATTTCACCTAAGGTCCCTCCCTTTGAGTCCTTAGCATCTCTCACCTCTTAGGTCTCTGGTATATTCTAGAGGGTCCCCCCACCTCCCACCTTCCTAGGATTCCCATTTCCATTCTTTCTGCTTACTACTCAGCTATTAAGAATGAGGACATTATGAGTTTTGCAGGCAAAAATGGATAGAACTAGAAAATATCACCCTGCGTGATTTAAGTCAGACCCAAAGGGCCATGCATGGTATGTACTCACTGATAAGTGGATATTAGCCAAAAAGTACAGAATATCCAGGACACAAACCACAGAACTCAAGAAGGTTAACAAGCCGAAGGATCCAAGTGTGGATGCCTCAATCCCACTTGGAAGGAAGAAGAAAGCAATCATGGGGGGCCGAGGGAGGGAGGGACCTGGGTGGGAGAGGAGAGAGGGAGGGGCAAAGGGGAACATGATCAGGTATTGGGGTGAGGACAGGAAATCACAATGTTTTTATTAAAAATAAAGTCCTGGTTTAAGTTGGATACTTAGAAGCTTGAATGAACTATTACATATCTTGTACAGAAAACCACCTCATCCAATATCATGCTTCCACTGCAACAGTAGTTATGACCTAGGAGGCTGCCGAGCTGGTACAGTGCTTACCTAGCACGCACAGGGTCTGGATTGCATCCCCAGCACAGCATAAAACCACCAAGGCAGAGAGAGGTCACGCCTGTAATCTCAGCACTCAGTCAGTGGAGGATCAACAGTTAAAGGTAACTTTTGGCTACATAGCATGTTTTCAAACTTGTGTGTTCCTAGTGTGTCAATAAAGAAATGAATTCAGTGTTTATAAAGCTGGAAGTAGTGGTGTGCTCATGAAATCTCAGCACTTGAAAGGTTGAGGCAGGTGGATTGCTGTGAATTTAAGGAAAGCCCAGACTACATAGCAGGCCCTTATCTTTAGCACGGCAGGGGGCTTTGGAGAGGATTTAAGTGGGGAAAGTGCTTGCTGAGTGTTAATCCTCAGGGTCCAGCATGTCTTTAATCCCAGTGCACTCTTAAAATGAAGCAAGAGTCTGAGGCAGCCTTAGATGAAGGGTTCTTAACCTTCTTAATGCTGTGACAGTTCAATGCAGGACCTCATGTCATGGTCACCCCTAACCGTAAACTTATTTTCCCTTTTTCTTCATAACTGTAATTTTGCTACTCTTAGGAATTGTAATGTAAGTATCTGATATGTGACCCCATGACCATTGCCTTAGTTGTGGGCCAGCCTTCATGATGTGCGCAGTGGTAAGCTACAAAGAGACCCAGTGTCAGACACGATAAACGGCAAAGACCAACACCCAGGGCTCTGACCTCTGAATACATGCAGGGCCATATGTATTATTCTCACACATGAGTGAACATGCACACATACAGACATGCACACATATCACACACATTATGTACATATACACAAAACCAAAAACGCCAAAGAAAATTTAATATTTATGAAAAAGCAATAAGGTAGTAGTAAATATAAGTGAAATTATATTAGTATAATAGAGGTCCATTAACATTTTGGTATCTTTGTTTTATTTTTATTCTTTGTGATACTGAGGAACACACTAAGACCTTGATCGTGTGTGATTGAACTAAATATTCTGCTTCTCATCTACATCCCGGCTTCTTGATATCTCTGTATCTAGCTAGTATGCCTCTCTGTATAAACCTTCCTCCTTTAAATTTCATCTTAAACTTTCTGAGATAGTATCTCGTGTATTCCAGGCTAGCTTCTGATGCCTGGTTCTCCTGTTTCTAGCCTTCTGTACATGTTATTACTCTCCTCTTCTTGTAGTGGTGGTTCCTTTTCTTTTCTTTTCTCTCCTTTTCTTTTCTTTTCTTTTTGTTTTTTGAGACAGGGTGAGGCTGTCCTGGAACTCACTCTGTAGACCAGGCTGGTCTCAAACTCAGAAATTCGCCTGCCTCTGCCTCCCAAGTACTGGGATTAAAGGCGTGCGCCACATTGCCCGGCTGGTGGTTCTTTTTCTGTTGCTGAAAAAAGCAACATGAAGAAGAAAAGGCTTAGAGTTTCAGAGGGAACTGCAGTCTACAGTGGGAAGGAAAGGCATAGTTGCAAAAGCATGTGGCTCTTGGCAGACAGGGAGCCAAGATACCATGTTTCATCTGTACATAAGAACCAACAATTAGCCGGGCGGTGGTGGCGCACGCCTTTAATCCCAGCACTTGGGAGGCAGAGGCAGGAGGATTTCTGAGTTCGAGGCCAGCCTGGTCTACAAAGTGAGTTCCAGGACAGCCAGGGCTACACAGAGAAACCCTGTCTCGAAAAACCAAAAAAAAAACACAAACAAACAAACAAAAAAAGAACCAACAATTAGTAAATGGGACCTCGTGAAGCTGAAAGCTTCTATATAGCCAAGGACATCATCATCCAGGCAAAGTGGCAGGCCACAGGATGGGACTGGGTCTTTACCAATTATGCATACATAAAGAACTAAAAAACGGAAACATTTCAGAAAAAATAACCCAATTAAAAAAAAATAAGATATAGAACTCAGCAGAGAGTTGTTAAAAACTGAAACACAGGAGGCTGAATTCTTAAATGTTCAACAACCTTAGTCTTCATGGAAATGCAAATTAAAATTACTTTGAGATTTTATTGTTCTCAGTCACAGTAGCCAAGATCAATAAAACAAATGAGCACATTGTGGTGAGAATGTGGCATTGCTGGTGGAAGTGCAGATTGATAGAGCGGTTTTGGAAATCAGAGTGACTTGCTTAGGAAGCTGGAATTATCTACCTCATGATCCAGCTATATGCCCTTGGACATATTCTCAGAGAACTCCACATCCAAGCTCTATATTGTGGGGCATTTCCTTAATTAGTGATTTGTGGGTGAAGGCTCAGCCCATTGTTTGCTTGTTTTGGTTCCATAAGAAAGCAGACTTACCAGGCTGTGATGAGCAAGCCAGTAAGGAGCACCCTCCGTGGCCTCTGCATCAGCTCCTGCCTCCAGGTTCCTGCCTTGTTTGAGTTCCTGCCCTGTTTTCCTTCAGTGATGGAATAGTGTGGAAGTGTAAGCCAAATAAACCCTTTCCTCTTCAACTTGCTTTTTGGGGCACAGTGTACCATTGCAGTAATGGAATCTGTAGGACAGTGTTTTCCTCTCATGTGTGGATGCTATTTTTTGAGCCTTCAATATGCTTGCTACATTCTAAATAACCACTGAGGCTGAGTACCATGGAAAGGTCTAGGAAGAGAAAGAGGATCTCCCAAGGAAGGGGAAATAAAATACAGTATTCTAAAGAAGCAAAACGGAGACTAGAATAAGAGGATTAAACAGGGAGAGGGATGGGAGTGGGCTATATGTTGTTGAGTTGTTGGCCAAAGGGTCTTGCTCCATGGAAGGCCCCAAACATCACAGGCCATTGGTTTGGTTGTTCTCACAGCCTGGTGGTAAGGCCCTGTTTCTGAAGATAAAACTATGTTACTGAACACAGAGAAGTATAGCAGATGCCTTACTAGAAGCTTCACCCTACTGAATCCATGGTAAGGTACCAGAAGGTACTTTGCATGCTACAAGAGGAGAAAGATAATCATCTCTGTTAAGTCCCATCTACTGCAAGAATCTTCTTTGATGTGGGTTGACATATATCAGTATCATATTAGGAGCCATTTCATTGCTGTTGCAGAAGTGGTTGGTTACTTGCATAACATTGTGCAGTTATTCCCCCAGTGTGTTTTGCCAGGCTGTTGTAGGTGGCAGGGTTTGGAGCTGGGTAATGCTGATGATTATCTTTTGCCTCTAGCAACAAGTGTGGGACATTCCAGAACTCTGGTTGCTAGTCAATAGGAATGATACTTCTAGTTGGACACCAGCTTAATTTCTCTGAGCAGCTGGGCACACTTGTGATATCTGACGAGCCACACCATGTCTGGGCTGTTCCTTGTAGTGCTAGTCTACATAAAAGGACGTGGAAGAAGGTGCTTTTGTTTTCAGTCTGCTTGTCCTCACTCTCACTGGATGTTCATTTGTCCTGTGGAATCAGTGTCTAATATATGCTGTGACTTTTCCCACAGCGGGGTTCATGGGTCCAGGAAATGGAGATGGTCCCACTCACCACCACCCCTTGTGACCTACTAGGCAAACTTTGCTTCCTATTTCTAAGACCTTAAGCTCTGCTGGCCTAGAGGTTTTAGGTCTGGATAGGGGAAAAGACATCAGAAGATGGCAAGACCTCCTATGCTCATAGCAAGGTAGAATTAAAACATGAAAATGGCCAACTTACCAAAAGTAATGTACAGATCCAATGCAGATCCCATAAAAATTTGACACAATTTATAGGAATGGAAAAAACAAACTTTATGTGGGAGCCTCCTTTCTGATTTTTAATTCTTTTTCTTTTTTTTTACCTACAATTTTCAAGACAGGGTTTTTCTGTGTATCCTTTGCCATCCTGGAACTCTCTGTGTAACACAGGCTGGCCTTGAACTCTCAGAGATACACCTGCCTCTGCCTCTGTCTCATGAGTGTTGGTATTAAAGACATAAACCACCACTGCCCAGCTCTGACTCTTAATTCTTTAAGGAGGCTCCACACTGACTTCCATAGTGGTTGGGCTAATTTACATTACCTTTACCTTGTATAAGGAGGGTAGTTGTATTTTGTGTCTTGTCTTTTGTTTTCCAGCTAGGAGTGCTTTCCTTAGAATTAAGAATGGATGACTCCAGAACCTGATTTTTAGATTGAGTTAGGCAGCTCTGTGTGAGGGATTAGGCTTTTCCAAACATCCGCTCAGAGCCATCATCCTGAGTCCTGTCCTCAGGGCTGAGGGATGGATTGAAGAGCTATTGGCCATGCTGTGTGAGAGATTCCTTTCTAGGCAAGGATATAGGCAAACCCTATATAACTACACAGTGGAGCAAGTATTAGATTTTAACATATATATATATATATATATATATATATGTAGTTATATGCAGAGATGAGTATATATACATATGAGTATGTTTGTGGATGGGCATACACATATCTATAGACTATCATAGGAATACCTAGGAAGGCTACAGAATCTGGAGAGTAAATTTTCCTATGAGTAATAATTATACATTTATATGTATCTGCCTTTTGATTGTTTGCTTAGGATTTTTTTTATTACTTTTATTCTTTTACAGTCCAGTCATTGCTCCCCTTCTGGCCCAGTCTCCCACAGTTCCTCATCCCATTCTTCTTCTTCCCCCTGTCTCCAAGAGGATGTCCTCACTGCAACCCTCCACCTCCAGCCAGGCCTCCCACTCCCTGGAGCTTCAAGTCTCCCGAGGGCTGGGCTGTGCCTTCTTCCACTGAGGCCAGACCAGGCAGTCCTCTTGCATAGGATTTTTTTAAGAGATACCTGAAAGATATGAGTGAACAGTTAGTGTGTATTTATTTATTCTGACAAAAGGAACATTATCATTTCTCTCTGTTATTTCTAGGTTTAGTTTATAGTAGAACACAGGGAAGAAATGTGTGTTCTTATAGTCAGGCTTGTATTAAAGATCAAAGATTGTAAATGTAGCAAGTATAACACACCATGTGTTTTCACGAATCTGTTGACTCAGGTGAAGTTGTGATTGAATTGCAAAGACTCATCTTTCACTATTGATCCACACTTTTGCTGGTGTACTTGACTGTGGGCCCCCTCATAACAAATGCTGCTTTCTGGAGCATGAGTTGCAGTATGCCTGGCAGTTATGAAGCCCACAGTCATCGCTGTTACCAACTGGAATTAATGTCTGCTTATTATTTTTTGTCAGATAATTACACTATATGCTATCTTCTTGAAAATCTGTAATATTTTTAAATTTTTTTAGCTGATATCACAGATATAGATATTAAATATGAAATATTTTCCTCAGAATAGTAGATTAACTTTTTATACCATTTTAGAGTTTGCAGTTTTCCTTTAGACTCAACAACTCAGTAAGGGAGTATTTTTATTATTTTCATTTTGTATATTTGGAAATGAAAGTCTAAAGATATTAAGTAACCTTTTTAGTTTATAAGTTGTATAATGATTTTTAAATTTATTTATTCAACAGAGACTTATTTTGAGTCAGTTGTAAAAGTCACTGTGGATAGAATCACATGGCACTTATATCATGAGGGAGAGTCAAATATTAAAGCAATCAATCATGGAATTATTTAATTATAGTAGTGATAAGTTGTGCCAAGAAGCACAATGTGGCATGAAGTGTGTTAGAGGAAGACCCAGCAGATCTGAAGTGCCCTGAGGAAATACTGCATCTGGTTTGAAAGGAGGTAGTGGGTGTGAGGAGGTGTACAGTTGGGGGTGGTGCCGGTGCGGTCCTGAGGAGGAAGTATACTGATAAAGTGTGCTTGTATCGCGAGGAATGAGTACAAGTATCTGGAGAGTTAGTTGGGAGCCAGTCCCAATAGCATGTTTTAGGAAATTAAAAAAGAATTATTAAATGTCTACTGCCCACATGGTACAGTATGAGAGAGAGTATCTGAATTAAAGATACCCCAAACTCTCAGCCAACAGCAGGTGGAAGTAGGAGTCAGCCGTGGACTCTTTTAGGTGTTCCAGCATCACGTGATCTGTTTCTTTGAGGGAAATGAACAACCTAACCCAGGGAGTGCTGCTTCTGTGGTATTTAGCAGCGGGGGGGGGGGCTTCCCCTCTGCCTTTTGTGTACACCAGAGATTGTTCCTTGAGCTTACTGAGGTGACCGCCTACTGTCAGAATTTTGTGGCCGCTCTTTAGCACTTGGGCTGCCTTTACTCTTTCCTTTGTGTTTTCCTCAGAAGGGTCCGCATATCTCCTCCTGTGTCGTCATGGCTCCGCGGTTCTCAAATCAGCAGATGAGCATTGTGCAAGCTGCAAACTCTGAGCTGCAGGGATGGTGGGGATTAGGTTGTATTGGACAGAATTGATGCTTCATTGTAGAAGCAGAGACAACTGTTCCCTCTTAACTGAGTGTTAGCAGATGGACTTTCAAGGCTTGTTCTAGAGTCTTCCTAAATGCCGTGACCCTTAACACAGTTCCCATGCTGTACCGACTTCCCACCATAAAACTACTTTTGTTGATTCATAGCTGTAATTTTGCCACTGTTAATGAATCATAACGTAAATATCTGATACACAGATGGTCTTAGGCAACTCCTGTGAAAGTGTCATTCAGTCTTCAAAGGATCATGACTCATGTTGAGAAATGCTGTTCTAGACCATCATCAAAATCAGTAATTATGTTCTATTTTATTTGGAAAATATGTGTTAGAATACTGTATCAACTATACTAGTTTAAAAGATAAAGGTGTATTTAAAAAATCTGCATTTATATATACCAGAAAGTGATTTTAGTGCCACTCATGTTTTTCAAATAAAATAGCAGAACACTAGGGCTGGAGAGATGGCTCAGTCAGTCAGGTGCTTGCCATACAAGCCCGCGGACCAGAGTTTGTTCCCAGTACCCCTCTGGCATATGTTTGTAATCCTAGCTCTGGGCAGTAGAGACAAGTAGATCCCCTAGGCTTTCCAGCAAGCCTAGTCTAATCTAGGAGCAACAGGTCCCAGTGAGACTATCTTAAAACCAAGGTGGTTGGCACCTTAGGGAGAACAATATGTAGGTTGTCTTTTGGCACACACACACACACACATACACACACACACTCCACAAATGTCAGAATATGCTATAAGATTCAAAAATTATAAGTATTTTGAAAATTCATTGCACTAAAAGAGAATATATATGTATATATTGTCATGATTTTGAAATGTACGTTTATAAATTTTATATAGAGAGACTAACATAATGAAAAGACTCTTAAGATATTTTGTTTTAAATTGCATTCATTTGTGTGTGCCTGCCCTTAGGTGATGTGCACTTGTGCACCACAGTGTACATGTGTGACAGTTAAGAGGACAGCACGTAGGAGTCTGTTCTCTCCTTACACTGTGGGGCCTGGGTATTGAACACAGATCGTCAGGTTTGACAACAAGCAACGGAACTAGCTGGGGTATCATATCATGTCTCATCTGTTTGAATTAGTATGCATATAGGCAGTCTTCAAATTTAGTCAGAGAAGAACTACTCTATAATATGTTAATTTCTCTTAAAAATCTAGGTCAACAAATGAGATTTCTTGAAAGTTATATGAAAGTTTCTATTGGTGGGTTTGGGAGATGCCCAGAACACTTGGAATTCTTCAAAGCTGGCCTTGGCTACTTAGCAATTTTTGGCCATTCTGGGGTATGTGAGAGAAAGAAAGTTAGTCAGTAATAAATGAACCAACAAGAAGAATTCATTAGTTGTTTTGTACCCTTGGGTGTCCTGGTTCCTCTGGCTTCGCCGACTGGAAGATTGACCGTCTTGTGAGCAGCGGTGGTTGGCTCGCTGTTACAGCTCTTTGTCAAACAGTGTACATTTCCATAACTGATGGCAAATTGAACAGTTTCTAGGCTTTCGTTGTGAAGAGTAACGCTGTGCAATCTTTCTGAAATTTGTTCAGATTGCTGATGTACAATTTGAACTTCCGTGAGTGATTTATGAGAATTCCTGTCCCCCATATCTTTGTCAACGTTTGGTATTTTCTATTTAATTTTAGCCGATTAACTCCTACATCCCCTGAGGAATTGAACCTAGGAAGTCCTGTGTGCGGGTCAAGCTCTCTGTACCCAGGTCTGTTAACCTTTCTGTGTCGGTAGGCTCTGTGGTGAGGTCTTCCTTCTCTGTCTTCTTCCATTGGGCTTTTTCCTGGAAATTATAAATTTCATCACACACGTGAGAGAGTCAGCCAGTGCTTTGGAGGTTATCTGTATAACTTTTTTTTTTAAAGTATTAAGTTCCATTGTCTTTATTTAACTGTACTTTTTCTTCTTGAGAAAGTTGCTCAAGTTTTAATTTGTCAGTCATTTTTTTCATATGTATGCATTTAAGGCCATTTTATTCTGAGCTCACCTAAAATACCATTCTACATATTTTGATATGTACTACTTTAATTATAATTTGTTTAAAAATATTTTCTATTTTCTTTTTTTTGAGGAAATCACTGATGGTTGTCATCATAGAAAAACTTAAGGTTTCTTATTTCCCATTAGTTGAATAATAGAGAATATACATGTTAATATGTTCTCAGATTAGTATTTGAAGGTTTATATAACTGGTCACATTTATCAGTGCCATGCTGTGTTTGAGTACTATTCCATTGTAAAATATATTCCAGTTAATTTACACACCAGTATGCATTGTGGCTCTCTGACTTTTGTTGCTGCGGTTGATATTTTTGTGCTGGGGAATCACACCCAGGGCCTTCCACAATATAAATTCATTGTCTGCTATTGAGCTATATGCTAAATCCATGTGTGGTGTTTAGTTATTAAGAGTGAAGGTGCTATGACTATGTATATAGATACATGTCTTAATTTCATGTGAGTAAAGGCCTATGGAGGGAATTATTACAAATATTATCCTAGACTCTGTGGATAGCTGGCAAACACCCCTTTCTCTGCAGTCACTCGACTCTGTGCGGCAGTGAGTGGGACTTAGGCCTGTATCACGTTTCTGACAACATGCTGTGTTTTCATTCATTCAAAAACATTTTAATTTTAATTTGTTAAAAGCAAGGAACATAAAATTGACATTCTAAATAATTTTAAACAATAGTTAAGGTTATAGTCATTTGTCTACCATGTATATCAAGAATTTTTTTTCTTGCAAAACTGAAATGCATTTATCAAACAACTCTGCCTTCCTTTCTCCACTCATCCCCTAGAAACCTTTCTTTCTGGTTTGTTTCCACTATTTTCATGACTCTAGTGAGTTGGTTTAAGTAAAAACATACACTATTTGTTCGTTGTAAGTTGCTTGTTTTGCTGAACATAATGTTTAACATTTTTCCAAGTTGTGGAGTCTGACAGGGTGTGACTTCTATTTTCATGTGTGTGAAAATTATTTTTTCTTTTGATTCATTTTTTTGCCATGCCTAGCTTCTTTTAGAAAGTAAAATGTAATTACTTCATTTCCCAGAGTCCCTCTCCTCCCTCCAACCTCTCCCACGTACCTGACCCTGACCCCCTTGCTCCCTCTGACTCAATGCATGGCCTTTCTCCCTCTGCCACAAGGGCATGTCTGTCTGTCTGTCTACTATTTATCCATACATCTACCTATTAATAAATACATAAATATAACCTGCTGAGTCTGTTCAGTGTTGCTTGTATGTGTGTTATTTCAGTGCTGGTTGTGGTGCTGCAGTCCTTTAATCCCAGCTTTCTGGAAGCAGAGGCATGCAGATCTATGTAAATGAGTTCAAGACTACCATGGTCTACACAGTGAGTTCCAGGCCAACTAAACAGGGTCACTCAAGAAAATGTGTCTCAAAAACTTTTTTTTATATGATTTCCTTTTTTTTTTTGTAATGTGTATGCTTATGTGTATATTCAGACATGCTAGCATATGTACAACAGGGAGAGGTAGAGGATGACTTACTGGAGTTAGTTCTCTTATTTTACTTTCTGGGTACTGAACACCATACTCTAGGTTATTAGGTGTTAGAGTAAGCACTGTCAGCATGCTCAGCCAGCTAACAAGCCCCAGAGAAAAAGTATCTATCTCTGTATCTATCATCTATGTATTTTGTATCTATGTCTCTATATATGTATCTATCTATATATCTATGTATCTATGTATGTAAATTGTCTGTCTATCCTGTCTGTCTGTCCGTCCATCCATCCATCCATCCATCCATCCATCCATCCATCCATCCATCCATCCATCCTTCCATCCATCCATCCAATGTATGGCTGCTCTGTGTATGAGTAGACAACTCTAGGGTGTCAGTTATCTCCTGCCATCTTGTAAAATTTGGGCATTAAGGTTAGGTCTGTGCACAGTGGCCTCCCCTGCTGACCCTCTCAGTGTCCCCACTGCTGACCCTCTCACAGTGGCCTCTCCCTTGCTGATCATGTCACAGTGTCCCCCCTTTTGACCCTTTCATACTGTCCACCCTGCTGACACCCTCACAGAGGCCTCCCCTGCTGACCCTCTCACAGGCCCCCCACTTGCTGATCATGTCACAGTGAACTCCCTGTGCTGACCCTCTCACAGTGACCTCCCCCTGCTGACACTCTCACAGTGACCTCTCCCCTGCTGACCATGTCACAGTGTCCCCCATGCTGACCCTCTCACACTGACCTCCCCATGCTGACTATCTCACAGTGGCCTCCCCCCTGCAGACCAGGTCACAGTGTCCCCCCACTTCTGACCCTCTCACAATGGCCTCCTGCTGCTGACATCTCACAGTGACCTTCGCCCTGGTGACCCGCTCCAGTGGCCTCCCCCTGCTGATCATGTCACAGTGTCCCCCTGCTGACCCTCTCACAGGCCCCCACTTGCTGACCATGTCACAGTGTCCCCCCTGCTGACCCTCTCACACTGACCTCCCTCTTCTCACCCTCTCACAGTGGCCTCCCCCCTGCTGACCATGTCACAGTGTCCTCCCCCTGCTGACACTCTCATAGTGGCCTCTGCCCTGCCGATCATGTCACAGTGGCCTCCCCCTGATGACCATGTCACAGTGTCCTCCTGCTGACCATGTCACAGTGGCCTCCCCCTGCTGACCCTCTCATAGTGACCTCCCTCCCCCTGCTGATCATGTCACAGTGGCCTCCCCCTTACTGACTGAGTCACAGTGACTTCCCCCTGATGACCCTCTCACTGGCCTCCCCCTGCTGATTGTCTCATGGTGGCCTCCTCCTGCTGATCATGTCACAGTAGCCTCCTCCTGCTGACACTGTCACAGTGGCCTCCCCCTTCTCACCCTCTCACAGTGGCCTCCCCCTGCTGACTCACAGTGGCCTCCTCTGTTCTCACCCTCTCACAGTGGCCTCCCCTGCTCACCCTCTCACAGTGACCTCCCCATGCTGACCATGTCACAGTGGCCTCTCCCCTGCTGATCATGTCACAGTGTCCCCCATGCTGACCCTCTCACACTGACCTCCCCGTGATGACCCTTTCACAGTGGCTTCCCCCCTGCAGACCGTGTCACAGTGTCCCCTCTTCTGACCCTCTCAAAATGACCTCTCCCCTACTGACCATGTCACAGTGACCTCCTGCTGACCCTCTCACAGTGGCCTCCCCCAGCTGACTCACAGTGGCCTCCTCCGTTCTCACCGTCTCACCGTGACCTCCCCATGCTGACCATGTCACAGTGGTCTTCCCCTGATGACCCACTCCAGTGACCTCCCCCTGCTGATCATGTCACAATGTCCTCCCCCTGCTGACCCTCTCAAAGTGACCTCCCCTGATGACCCTCTCAAAATGACCTCTCCCCTACTGACCATGTCACAGTGACCTCCTGCTGACCCTCTCACAGTGACTTCCCCCTGCTGACTGTCTCACAGTGGCCTCCCCTCTGCAGACCCTCTCAAAGCGGCCTCCCCCTGCTGACCCCCTCACAATGGTCTCCCCCTGCCAGTCATGTCACAGTGGCCTCTCCCCTGCTGACCATGTCACAGTGACCTCCTGCTGACCCTCTCACAGTGACTTCCCCCTGCTGACTGTCTCACAGTGGCCTCCCCTCTGCAGACCCTCTCAAAGCGGCCTCCCCCTGATGACCCCCTCACAATGGTCTCCCCCTGCCGGTCATGTCACAGTGGCCTCCCCCCTGCTGACCATGTCACAGTGACCTCCTGCTGACCCTCTCACAGTGACTTCCCCCTGCTGACCCTCTCACAGTGACTTCCCCCTGCTGACCCTCTCACAGTGACTTCCCCCTGCTGACCATGTCACAGTGTCCCCCTGCTGACCCTCTCACAGTGACCTGCCCCTGCTGATCATGTCACAGTGGCCTCCCCCTTGCTGACTGTGTTACAGTGACTTCCCCCTGCTGACCCTCTCACTGTGACCTCCCCCCTGCTGATTGTCTCACAGTGACCTCCCCCTTCTGACCATGTCACAGTAGCCTCCCCCTGCTGACACTGTTACAGTGGCGTCCCCCTTCTCACCTTCTCACAGTGGCCTCCCCCTGCTGATCATGTCACAGTGGCCTCCCTCTTGCTGACCCTTTCACAGTGGCCTCCCCCTGCTGACCCTCTCATAGTGGCCTCCTGTGGGACCTTAATGAGACGTGTGGCCACGCCCCAGGTTCTAGCCTGACTCCGCCTAGGCAGTCACCTGCCTGCAGCCACAGTGTCCCCACCTCCTGGTTACCTGACCGCCCAACTCACTATAAATAACACCCTTCAGCGCGTGTTCTCTCTCTCCCCGCCTGTTCTCTCCCGGCCCTCTCTTTGCCTATCTCTCTGTCTTCTCCCCTTTCCACGTGGTCATGGCTTTTCTTATCTATTTTTTCTTCTTTCTTTATCTTTCTATCTCTTTTCTCTTTCTGTTTTCTTAATAATAAAACATCAAAGCTATGGGCCGCCTCTTATTAAACTCACCACACGGAGCTAGCTGGTACGCGCAGTCTGAGACTCTGGGATTCAGGTAACACACAGAGAGATCCGGGATCTCTCTGCGCCCCCGTGCGCCATGTGCGGGACCTGCTGGTGGTGTGGCCGCCCACTCCGGTTAGGCCGAGGCACGCGTGCATCTTGCCTGCTCCCCCCCCCCCCCCCCGGCGGAACTTCCGTGTCCGCCTGCATCTGTAGGCTGCCTTGGCCCTAGAGCGAGGGCGTGTGCCCCTGTGTCCGTGCATGCCAGGCCCCGTGCCCTTTTTCTTTTTTTTTCCACAGATGGCACCCAACGTGGGGCACGAACCCACAACCCTGAGATTAAGAGTCTCATGCTGAGGAAAAAAAAAAAGGCGAGGGGCCTGGCGTGCACGGACACAGGGGCACACGCCAGGCCTGCCGGCAGCGGGCGGGCCTTGCTCTAGGGCCAAGGCAGCGTACATATGCAAAGGACGCAAGCGGACATGGTTCCGTGGGGGGAGTGCCGGCGGGGGGGGGGGTTGGGGAAACAGGCAAGATGCACGCGTGCCTCGGCCTAACCAGGAGCGGGCAGTCACACCGCTGGTGGATCTCTCTGCGTGTTACCTGTGCTCAGACTGTCTGCTTAGCTGAATCCCAGAGTCTCAGACTGTGCGTACCAGCTAGCTTCGTGTGTTGAGTTTAATAAGAGGTGGCCCATAGCTTTGATGTTTTATTATTAAGAAAACAGAAAGAGAAAAGAGATAGAAAGATAAAGAAAGAAGAAAAAATAGATAAGAAAAGCCATGACCACGTGGAAAGGGGAGAAGACAGAGAGATAGACAAAGAAGAGGGCCTGGAGAGAACAGGTGGGGAGAGAGAGAACACGCGCTGAAGAGTGTTATAGTGAGTTGGGCGGTCAGGTAACCAGGAGGCGGGGACAGTGTGGCTGCAGGCAGGTGACTGCCTAGGCGGAGTCAGGCTAGAACCTGGGGCATGGCCACATGTCTCATTAAGGTCCCACAGCCTCCCCTGCTGACCCTCTCACAGTGATCTCCCCCTGCTGATCATGTCACAGTGTCCCCCTCTTCTGATCCTCTCACAGTGGCCTCCCCCTGCTGATCTTGTCACAGTGTCATGCCCCTGCTGACTGTCTCACAGTGGCCTCTCCCCTGCTGATCATGTCACAGTGTCTCCCCGCTGACCCTCTCACAGTGGCCTCTCCCCTGCAGACCATGTCACCATGGTCTCCCCGTGCAGACCGTGTCACCGTGGTCTCCCCCCTGCAGACCGTGTCACCGTGGTCTCCCCCCTGCTGACCGTGTCACCGTAGTCTCCCTGTGCAGACCGTGTCACCGTTGTCTCCTTCTGCTGACCGTGTCACCATGGTCTCCCCTGCAGACCGTGTTACCATGGGCTCCCCCTGCAGACCGTGTCACCGTGGTCTCTCCCTGCTGACCGTGTCACCGTGGTCTCCCCCTGCAGACCGTGTCACCGTGGTCTCCCCCTGCAGACCGTGTCACCGTGGTCTCCCTGTGCTGACCGTGTCACCATGGTCTCCCCCTGCAGACTGTGTCACCGTGGTCTCCCCCTGCAGTCCGTGACAGTTTCACAGGGTCTTGTTTTTCTTTGTATACTTTGTCCTATTCTTGATCCTTGCTTTCCACAGAACTTTGAAACCACCTTGTAAAAATCTGTGTTAAAGCAGCTGGTAATTTTGATTGATATTACAGTGTCTCTGTAGATATAATTGAGGAAAATGAGTTTGTTAGTAATAATGAGTTTTTCAATCCATTGTTTGGGCCTTAGTTTTCTATATCTTTAATTTTCAGCAACATGATATTCCACACGTACCTCAATGTAACATGTGCTATCATTTAAATCCCAATTGTTGCCCCTGCTCACTCTGACTTATTCCCACTCAGCTAATCTGTTCTGTAGAAGTTAAATCTTGTTCTTCTTCCCATGCTCCAAGAAATAAGACTCAGACTGGATCATAATTTTTCTGACTAGATTATAACTCATTTATTCTACTCTACATTCTTCCATGTGGCTGATTTCCTGTGCTCAGCATCCTTCTCCTCACATCATGGACCCATCTCCCCATGCCTTGCTCTATCCCATAATCCTTTCTGCCTCCCCATTGTCCCACCTCCTGTTTCCTACGTAAGCCATAGGCCATCAAATTTGTTATCTGCAGGTGCCACGTCTGTACAGACATAGGATATATTCTCTACACTGTTTCCTTCAGAAAACATTTCATGTCAAGCTTTGGGATTCTTAATGATTTTCTATACGTGCATATATGTATTGTGTCTTCATATGTGCAGTAACAGGTTCCAGACTCAGACAGTTGGGGTCGAATTAGGAAAACTTGTGACGTAGCTCTTGAGTCATGGGAGGTCTTCATAAGCATTTTGTTGATGTCATTTGATCACTGTCCTGCACATGCTGAGTGTGAACTCCTTGTGCACAGTGACAGGTGTGAACTCCTTGTGCACAGTGACAGGTGTGAACTCCTTGTGCACAGTGACAGGTGTGAACTCCTTGTGCACAGTGACAGGTGTGAACTCCTTGTGCACAGTGACAGGTCACTGTTGGACATTTAGTGCTTAAATGTGCTCTTATGCTTGGGACGTAGTCGGTGCTGCTTGGTGTTTATATGTTATTTTTTGCAAAAACTCTGGAGATAAACAGTGGTGTGTATTTCACACCACTGAGAATTATTCCTCTGGGCTCCAAAATTGTATCACAGAAGGTTGCCCATTTTGGCATTTTAAAAGAAAAGTAAAAGCAAATTTAATGGGTGACTGATATGTTTTCCTTGTAGACATAGACTGCAGTGTCCCCAGTGATTGACCTGATTGTACTTTTTCTTCATTTTATCTCATTTATTAACTAAATCTTTATCTTATTCTTTATATCCTTTTATGAAGCTCGGGTTATCAGCAACCATACAGAAATTTGTTCCTGTTAATAAGTGAAAATTGTTCTTGGTAATGAAAATTATGGATTATTGTAATTGGGAATTGTCTCATAAATGTTGAGGTTTCGGCATATTGTAGACGTTAATGTAATTAGATGTGTTCTACCTATATGATGTGTTATTTCAAAAGAAAAAACAAATCTGCATATCAAGGAAAAATTGTGCCCACATTATGGTACTTCTGCTAGGTCTGCATGTGATTATTTTCTCTGTCATGATACGTCCTTATGTAAGAACACTGGGTAGAACCATGTGACATAGGGATGGACACAGTGAGCTGAAAGCGTCAGTGGTCGAATCCTAACAGCGAATGGCAGAGTGGAGGCTTCCAGACACAGACCGTAGCTGTCGATGGCCATGGCAGATGTGTAGGCCACCATGGTGACTGTGCCTTCCTGGGATGGTCTCGCACACTTGCAGGCTCTCTGAAGGACGTAAGAGAAGATGAACAAAAGTTTTTTTTTAGTGTTCTCTATGTATATTCTTTGGAGAGAGGTCTGAAGTAATGTATCCAAACACACGCACAAAATCATAGTATTGGATGCATGAAGTTGATAAAATCTCAAAAAATAAAAAAGCAGACAAGCTGGCTGTGGTAATTTTGCCTATAATCCTAGGACATGGGAAACTGAGACAAAGGATGACTGGGAGTTTGAGGCCAGTCTGGGTTACAGCGTGAGCTCCTGTGTCAGAGGAATCAGCTCAGGTGGGACAGTGTGTGCCTGGCATGCACAGCACAAAGCCTGGGTTCGATCCCGCGCCCCCCCCACCCCACCCCCCAGCATGGCAGAAAAGCAAGCGTGGCAGTTCGTGCCTGTGGTATCAGCACTTGGGAGATAGAACTGGGAGGATCGGGAGTTCAAAATCATCCTTGGTGACTTTGGGCAGTTTAAGGCCAATAGCAGCAGCACGTGGCATTGCCTAAGACAGTAAACAAGACCAAAAAACAAGGGACAGCAGCCTAGCCAAGGATTTATACTGATTTCTTTGAGAAGCCAGGAAGGTGCTGCAGAGCTGTCTGTCACTGCTTAGGTTCAGACGCTATGTTACTTTGGGCAAAGGGCTGTTTCTCCTTCAGCTCGTCAGAACTGAGCTCTTCATGCTCCACTTGTGTTTTTAGCTCATTGTTCCTTCAGAAGCCTGGGAGCTGACCCTTCTCTACAAGCCCAGATAGACAGGAGATCCAAAACTTTGTGTGTAGGTATATGTGTCACTCTGTGTGACTTACGTATCTGTCTGTCTGTCTGTCTCTGTGCGCATCTGGGAGCTAGAGGCATCTTTCTTTTTGCCACTCTGAATTACCCGGAGTTTGCATGTGTTTGTTTTTACTTTTCCTGGCAAGCCTAGAAGCCACAACCTGCAGTGATTGTCCTACCTCTGTCCCTGTTTGGTGCCGGGGTTATAGGTGTGCACAGAATGTCTTGCTTGTCACATGGATGCTGGGATATGAACTCCAGGCCGAGTATAAACTTACTGTTGTAGTGCTCAACTAACTGTTGAAAGCTTCAGGTTTAATCCTTATGAAGTACAGCAGAACAGAAAGAAGCAGACAAACAAAGCTATACCATTCAGCTACATGTGGTGGCACAAAATTTGTACTCTGAGTATTTGGGAAATGTAGACAGGAGGATTGGGGCTTCAAAATGAGCCTATACAGTGAGATTTAGTCAAACCTGAGCCTACACAGTGAGATTTAGTCTAACCTGAGGTACATGAGACTCTGACTCAAAACAGACACCACTCCTCCCCCCACCCCAACCAAAACCCAAAACCCACATAAACAAAACCCAAACAAACAAAAGGGCTTTTTTTCTTTTAAATGGTACTTAATAGATGTTGTTGTATTGTAAAGGGAAAACTCACTTTTCCAACATAAACAAAAGTCCTAGAAAAAGGGGATCCTGTCTTAAAAACAGAAAAAGAAAATTATATAGAGTCATACCACATTGCATACTTCACATCCCTGTTCATGATCCAGTGGTAATGAAAATGTGTTGTATCCTAAATAAGCAAGCTTCCCAGGGTCTTCTTGTCTTGTCAGATTTAATCCATAGCTATAAATAAAAAAAAGGCAGGCATCTTTATTAGTGAAGCATCATTTCTTTTTTTCTTTTCTTTTTTTTAAAGATTTATTTATTATCATATCTGAGTACACTGTAGCTGTCTTCAGACACACCAGAAGAGGGCGTCAGATATCTTTACGGATGGTTGTGAGCCACCATGTGGTTGTTGGAATTCGAACTCAGGATCCTTGGAAGAGCAGTCAGTGCTCCTAACCACTGAGCCATCTCTCCAGCGCCGAACCATCATTTCTATAAACAAATAATTAGCTTCTGAAAACATGGTCAGGACTGCTACTCTGGTACTGATGTTCGTCATGACGTTTTAGTGTGTCACACACGGTTTCATGCTCTCAGGCAGCCACATTGTCCATGCTTAGGATGGATAGTGCTATGAGACAGTCTCGTGCAGCCCAGGCTGGCCTTGAACTCTCCTCTGCTACCTTCTGAGTTCTGGGGTTATAGTTTATGCACATTAGACGTCTTTCATAGACATTAATCATACTTTTTATTACAAACTGAATATGTATTTATACAAAGAGTTCTAGGATATATGTTTGTATATCTACATAAAAATATTCACCATTTTTTTCTCTGTTGGTAAGCTTTAGCATAATTAATTTTCATCCCTTTTAAAAAACTTGAAACATGATCTTTGATAGCCTTAGAGATGGTGTTCAACCTTGAATTACTGACTCCTCCCCCTCTCCTAAATGCTGGGGTTACAGGCACATACCACATACTCATTTTAACATTTTTAAAATTATATTTCTGTAATACCTAATTTTTAAAAGTAAAGATAATTTATTAATTTTTCTAACATTCATAAAACATTTTATTTTGGAAGAAAATCCAGTGTACCATAAAACTTAGTCTTTGATAAAAATGTTTATCTCTTTTGGAGGGGTTAATTTTAGGATTTAACTTAGAGCGTTGAGCATAGTAGCTAAAATGTTCTACCATTGAGCTACATTCCGTGCCCACATTTATCTCTTAATAGGACTATGCGAAGATACAATCCTAATGTTTACAGTGAGCCTTTTCTTGTAAGTCTTAGTTCTGTCATAGAAACAGTAAACATTGAGGATTATGTCCACAGTTGAGACAAGTGAAGGCTGAGGACCCATGGCCTCCCAAGTTTCACTGCACACGATTCATTACTTAACAATGAATCCCAACCATTTAAGAGATTGCCATGGGGCTGGAGAGATGGCTCAGTGGGTAAGAGCACGGACTGCCCATCCAGAGGTCCTGAGTTCAAGTCCCAGCAACCACATGATGGCTCACAACCATCTGTAATGGAATCTCATGCCCTCCTCTGACGTACTCACATAAAATAAATAAATAAAAAAGAAATTGCCTGATTTATGATCGTTATCAGAGGAAATTGTATCTATTGAGGATAGAGGTAGATCCCTGATATATGTGACCTTAATATTGCCCCAGTTCCCAACCGCACAGTGCTCTGTTTCTTCCCGTGTGCGTAAGTGAAAACTGTGAAGGTACCAACCTTAGGCTTGGGTGAGTGCAAACAAAACAAAACAGGAAACCTGTAGGCCAGTGTGAGTTGATTTGAAAGGATTCTCTCTGGCTTCTGGAGAGCACGCCCCCATCCCTGCTGAGTTGGCCCTTCCTGCTTTTATCCTTTTTCTATTTGGTTATTTGATGAAAGGAAGTTATTATAAAATGTACATGAAAGCAGTGATTAGTTGTAATTCTCATCAGAGAAGGAGACCCCTCCCCCACTGTGGCAGTCTGCAAATGGTTAAACTTGATGAAATACTAATGAAGAATTAGAGTTATTTGTTTGACTTTGCCACTTGGGACACTTGTAAATGAGACAATTCATCTCAGTGTGAGCCTGTCTTATTTCTTAAAGAAAATTAATTAATGTAGTTTGTCTTCTTCCCGTATCTCTGATTATAGTCCTTTTATTATTTATTATTTATCCTTTTATTACACCTTTGCTTTCCTGCTTTTTCTCTTTCTCCTGAAAATAACTATTTTTCAAGGCTTCCTCGCCTCTTTCAACCTGATAAGTAAAAAGCAATTTTTCTCGGTGCGGATGAGTACTTGTAATTTCAGTACACTTTAGACAAGACATCCGTACAGTATCCCATGGGGAAGGATTCTACACTAAAGGGTTTCACTGCGACAAAGTCTCTTAAGGTATTTTAATCAGTTTTCTCTTAGAGGTGTCTTTATCAGTCTTTGTTTTCCTGTTGTGAGCTGGGTTAGCAGGAGTGTGTCTCACAGAAACTTAAGCTCGTCAGGGATGAGTCTGTTTTACAACCTCTGCTTTCTGTATAATGATTCCTGTGATTTTAGGGCTGTATCTGAGTGGTTTGTGAATAACAGAGGGTGGTTTTCTATAATTTTAGCAGTTACAACCAGAAATGCATTTTCTTCTCATGAAATGACTAGAGTATTTTGTTACTGAATCTCTTAAACACACACACACACACACACACACACACACACACACACACACACACAAATATCCATCCCATGGTGTGGACTTCTCATTTTAAAGGTAGAATAACTATATACTAATTTTCTTTTTCTTTGATACTCACCAGGAAAAAAAATAGGACTTCAGAAAATCTAACTTTTAAATCACTTGTAACGTTTTTTCCACCCCACAGACCCAGCAAGAAATCAGCTGGAGAAGAATAAGATTACTATCAGTCATCTCATGCCAACGTTGTATAAAACGTTTTAATCATGCTGGCAAGAACACGAAGAATTGGCAAGAATATATTTAAAGCCAACTGAATGAGAAAAGGTCTGAGAAATTCAGGATGGAAGTGAGGTTAGTTAGGAATTAAGCAAATAGTACGTGTTAAGACAGCAGTTTGTATATTCATATTTAAATAAAGGTTGGGTAAAATCATTTTCATAGATTATTGTGGTTTTTAGATTATTTTACATTAATACAAGAATATTAACAGTATAACGAAGAATGAGCTGTTTTTCTTCAGTTCTGTGAATTATAGCAATGGAAGAGTTTTAGCTTTTCTAAGAAAATTCATCTCTTAATTTTCTTTGTCAGATTAGGTTTTAGTATTACCGAGATCATTTACTCTACTAACCTTTAGATACATTGACTCAATGCAGATTACAAAAATACTCTTTATCGTTTGCCCCAGTAGTGATATTTGACAGTTGAAGGGTTGGTAACCTTTAAAATGAAATAACCTTGTCATAATATCATGCCTGAAAACTGACAAGATACTAAAAATATACTGGACTTTAAGGGCCATTCTGTGAAGCTGTTTGCAGATGTCTTTACTGGAGAGATTTACAGATAGTGTGCTGTTAGGTATATGCACTGTCAAGCTGAGGAGACAAATCAGACATATAAATCACGCTTGAGGAGTCCTGAAAGGCGGGTGTGAGGGACTGAGGATGGCAGCTATTGTGTGTGTGCTTTAATGGCGGCCTGGACCTCGTGTTCTGTCACTGAAGAACCTCAGATAAGTCTGCTTGTTGGTCTAGG
The DNA here is from genome assembly GCA_036184795.1 of Tokudaia tokunoshimensis. Lineage (NCBI taxonomy): Eukaryota > Metazoa > Chordata > Mammalia > Rodentia > Muridae > Tokudaia > Tokudaia tokunoshimensis. The sequence goes on from BTHU01000006.1 coordinate 985,784, forward strand.
GTCCTGGGAAGTTTTCCTTCATGGAAGCAAAATGTTTTATAAATTTAATGTCTTTATCTGATACTTTCCTCATTGCTCCCACAAAGTACAGAGAGAAGTAGCTTGTGCAAGGAGAGAGCACTGATCACTTCTCCCGTGCGGTGAAAACACCATGACTAAGGCAAATTACAAAAGAGCTTAGCTGGGCGTGTGGTCTAGATGGTCAGTGCTGTGGGTGGCAGAGGGGGGTGGGCGGCACAGCAGGCAGGAGCAGCTCAGACTATACCTCTTGGTCCAAAAGTAGGAGGCAGAGAGAGAGAACTGGAAACCTAGAGCCCTCCCCCAGTGTCACACCTCCTCCCAAAGCCCTGTCTCCTAATCCTTTCCATATGGTTACATAACTGGAACCAGTGTTCAGATATAGGAACCTATGGGAGCCCTGCTCTTTACAGCACCACGGGTTCATCTTGGCATGTAGTTCAAGAATAGAGCCCGCCATGGCAGGGAAGGTGTGGAGAGAAGGGGTGAGGGAGCTTGCTAACGTGCACCCCCAATCAGGAAGCAGAGGGTGGTGAATGCTGTTGCTCCGCTTGCTTCTTCCTTTGTATTCCCTCTGGGTTCCATTTAAAGCAGGTCTTCCTGCTTCAGTTAGCCTGGGAAACCCCTCCTCAGGTGTAAGCCGCTAGGACATGCTGATGCTGTTAACCCCGCAGTGTCCATGGGGGAGAGAGCCTTGGTACAGAACCTGGGCGATATGAAGAATGGTAATCGCAGGATGGAATTGAAAGTCTCAGGGGGAAATGTTTGAGGTTCCAAGTCTCTGAGACTTGACCTGCAGGGGTGATTCAGAGAAGTTTTAAGAATGAAGAATGACATGCCACAGGGCTGTGATGGAGTAATAAAGCCTTTGGTGAAATGTGGGAATGATGGAATATTAGCAGAGATATAGAGCAAGGAAGAAAGGTATTGTCTCTGTGTGGTATATGTGTTAGGTATATGTGGTATGTATATGTTTGTGTATGTGGTATGTGTGTGCATGTATGTTGCATGTTTCTGTTTGTATGTGTACATGTGTGGTGCTGGTGGTATGTGTGTTTATGTCTGTATGTGTGGTGGTGATGGTAGTAGTATGTGTGTGTGTTTGTGTGTGTGTGTTTTTCTGTTGCTTTTCATCTTACTTTATTGAGACAGGGTCTTTCACTGAAGGTGAAACCTGTCATTTCTGCTAGACTACCTGGATAGCAAATCGCAGGGATCTGTCTCCCCATCCCTTCCCTTTTGCTGGGATATAGATCTGTGTCCCTTCAACTGGGTTTTCAGTGGGTGCTGGAGACCTCCCCACAGGAGATTGATGTCACAACCCACTTACTGTACCCAAGGCTTCACGTGTTCAAGTCCCTTCTGTAAAATGGAATGGTGTTTGCACGTATCTCACACATCTGTTCACATTGATGATGTGTGGGCCTATGTGTACATTTGTGGTCTCTAGTAATCCCTTCACCTTTCTCAGTCCTGATTTTACATGTGTGATATGGAAATGTTTATTCATGGCATGTTCAGATTGTCTATGTTTTATAAATATACATATGTGTATTTGTATATATGTGTATAGCTGTGTGTATACACATGTGTATTTGTATGTACATGTACAGCTATGTGAATCCATGTGTAATTATGTGTACATGTATGTATGATCACTTGTTTCAATTTATCTTTCTATGTGTTAACTTTTTTATGTTTAAAACAGGAATGTTTACTCATATAAGTTATGTAGTTCCATGTGTGTGTCATATGCATACATGGTACAGATATAATTTGTATTGTTACTGGCTGCACCAGGCAGGTACCAGGGCACCAGGATCATGTTATGACAGCCTGTTGGGAACCTTTTTTGTTCCCGTGCAGATTCCCTTCAGGAGTAGTTGTGTTCTGTCCCATGATTTTCTTTCACTTCCAGGTGCTTACCACAGGGTCATCGACAGCCCCCTCTTGGCAGACCTGAGCTAGCTGACTAAGAGACCTGCTGTCACCCTCTTTGTCACTGCATGCTGCTTGGGCTTTAACTGAAATCCAATTTGAAATGTAAGTTTTTTTCACAGGGAGGACTGGTGCTCAAGAAATCCACCAGATGACTTTTATTTTATGTTAAACAAAGTAAATACTAAGAATCTCTAATCGGAGTTGCTAATCTGAATCAGCAGAGAAAATTATAAAGGGAGCATCATTCAAATTTTGAAAAATGTCATGTAAGAAATAATAGTTCACACAGCTGGGTATGGTGCACACCTTACTTCCAGTACCGGGAGGCAGAGGCAGGTAGATCTTTGTGTGTTCAAGGTCAGCTTGGTCTACGTAGTGAGTTCCAGGAGGGCCAGGGCTAATATATATAGAGAGACCCTATCTCAAAAACAAAACAAAACAACCCCCCCAACAATAAACAATGTTTCATCGAAGTCTTTCCCAGATTCCTCAGATGCTCTCTTTTTTATACTGTTCGTTTGTCAGGGAATCAAAGCCCCTCAAGCCCATTAAGTATATTTTCATAGCACTTACTACCATCTGACACGATATGGCCTTCCTATATATGGTTAAGTACATAATTCAGGATTTCCTTCTTGTTATTTCTTATAGAAATATAAACCTTGCTAAAGCAGGGATTTTATCTGGAATGGTTGTTTGGAGGGTGGGGAGATGGCTGAGTGGGTAAGTGCTTCCTGTGCAAACAGGAAGATGTCAGTTTGCACCCCCAGGAACCCACACTGAAAAGCCAGGAGTGGTGGCTTGGATCTAAAACTCATTGCTGGGAGGTACAGAGCCCGTAGAGATGAACAGATCCGCAGACTTCATTGGTTAGCCCATGTAGTCAATTTGTAAGCACTAAGTTGGAACAAGTTCAGACCTCACAAGTATGTGTGCATATTAATGTATGTGTCTTCACTGCATCAGCACAGTCATGTCTCCCCCATCCCGCATAGATTGTTGTGTGACTGTTGAAAACAGTGCTTGGTTATTTCTCAGAAACCAAGCAGAAGTACCATATTATTCACAGTTGATATCTGCATATATATCTAGAAGAAATGAAACCAGAAACTTGAAGCACATGTGAACACACAGTAATAGCAGCACCATTCACAGTAGCTGATATGCAAGCCAGCTCAGATGTCTGTGGTGCATATGAACTCTCAATGGGGTATTGTATTCAAGTGTGAAAAGGAATGGGGTTTTGGTGTTCGCTACAACAGAGATGAGTCTCAAAAACATCATGCCAAGTAAAAGAATCTAGGCACAAAGGGCCATGTGTTATGTGATTCTAACTTTTGAATCGTCTACAGTACATATATCTGTGGAGAGGGAATTGTGAAATGATGGCTTCTGGGAGCTAAGGGGTGGGGAAAGTGTAGAATGGCCATGGGCTTTGACTTTAGAATAACAACCGCATCTCAGAAGTAGCTTGGTTATACCACATTGTGAATATGCCAACTCCCACTGAACTATTCAGTTTTAAATGATTAATTTTATGTCATATGAATTTTGCCGCAGTCTGAACGGTTGAAGAATAGATGACTGCACATGGTCATTTGTTTGGATAGCCTGCTGTGAGTTGGTTATTGTCTATAAAATTTCCAATTCCTATCTGTTTTCTGAGAACAATTAGAGGGCAGGAGCAAGCAGTGATCACAAGCAAGCATCTGTGGTCCTTTTGACACTCGATTGACACGGGCCCACTTATTAATAGAAGTAGTTCCGAAGGTCTGGTGTAGACGAGGGGCAGCAGAGAAAGGTTGCTGGTGCACCAACTGCTGTGTGCAGACAGCACTGCTTGTCAAGTGCAGATATGCTAATTCTCAGTTGTCTCCTTCCCATGGGACTGCCTGCCGATGTGACAGAGCTCATTTTATCTACTCTTCCTTACTTTGACCTATTGTAGAACCGACATCACGGTTGAAATCCTTCAGGTTGGGGGTGCAGTAGACACATTGCAGCTCCAAACCAACCTTTAATTGGCTAGAGCTAGTACTGTTGAATGACACAAGCTTGCTTCCTAGGGCACAGGGGAGAGGATGCCACTGAGCGTCAGCTCAGATGCAGTGTCATCATCTTAGGACTCCATGCAGCGCTTTCCCTCAAGCGGGTTTCCCGTGCGGTCGATTTCATCCCACAGCGTTCCTGAGCTCTCCAGTGATTGGCATCTATAGACTTTCTACTGGTTGCTCACCGGAATGCAGACACATTTGGATTACTACAAATCACAACTTTCCCTAAGTAGGTGCAGCCTTTTACGCACATTTTACCAAGTCTCTTTTCAATGTGTATTCACATGTGTTTAATTATTAGCAGTATCTCACCATTGCAGGCGAGTCTGAAACAAATGAGGAAGTGGAAACGGCAGAGGAACAGAATCAGTGACAGGGACATCTGTGCTATGTCACTTGTCATGTTGGTGACAGGAACAAGAGTTACAAAGAACCCTTTTAAAATAGTGCCCATCTTCACACAATTCTGGCTTTACATGAAGTAAATTGTATAATGAGATGCAGTGTCTAACGATGGACAGAATGGATTGTAGCATAGTGGGTGAGGAATTGGATCTGGACTTGCAGATCCATCTTGCCAGCAGGACAAATTGCCTTGGAAAATAAATTATCCTTAAGGTTCCTCAATCCAGCTTTTAGAAATTGAGGATGACCAACATGTTCTCTAGCCAATGAACTCTTAAAGAGTAAGGCCTACTACATACGTAGTGAGCTCAGTAGGGCCTAGCGTGGAGTCAGAGGCTTTCATCCTTTTAAGTTAGTGGTTTGAAAATAAGCATGAGAAATGTTGCCACCGTGCTTCCTGTGTGCAGCTGGGAGTAGCAGACTGCTCTTCCCTTCAGTGCCCTCTGGGCTCTCACTGCTGTCTCCAGTTAGCCTCAGTGAAGGCTCCTCCCAGAGGCTCTGGAATCCCAGCCCAGGACTTACTAAGCTTTTCTCTGTATGCAAATGAGGTACTGTAGAGATCTAAATAAAACATTGACTTAGCAGTCATCAGATTGCAATGTGCTAGAGCAATGTGCCAGACTGCTTTTGACAACCAGCAAGAAAGGTTTTTTTTTCTTCAGCGTGCCAAATACTAATTAATTTTCTGAACGTTTCAAGCTTCCAACTTCATTTTTCTGTATTTGTGTCTTGAGAATGCTGCCAGAAAGTTGATGGTGAAAATCTTCACTTTTTCTCTTTTCGAGATTCATTTATTTATTTTATGTGTATGAGTGTTCTATCTGCATGTACACCTGCTTGCCAGAAGAGGGCATCAGATCTCATCGTAGATGGTTATAAGCCACTGTTTTCTGGGAATTGAACTCAGGTTCAGGACCTTTGGAAGAACAGCCGGTGCCCTTATCTGCTGAGCCATCTCCAGCCACTGGAAAATTTTATCTTTATGGTGAGATAGGATCTATGGCTTAGGTATAGTAGATCTCAATTATAGCATAGCTCAGTTATAGTGGGACTCAGTTATAGCGAGGATCAGTTATAGCAGGGTCAGTAATAGTGGGGCTCAGTTATAGTGGGACCCAGTTATACAAGAATCAAGCATCTGGAAGTGTGAGAGTTGATGGTGCACAGTGCTTGTTTCCAACACTCATTCAGCAGCAAGTTCCTCAGGTTGCTGTGGTATTCATGGTGACTGACAGCTCACATCTGAGGCTGTGCAAGTCTGCATGTTGATAGCCCTTGTTTGGCTTCCCCCTGTCTTCTGTGGTACAAATGTGCTGCTTGTCTTTTTCTCTCCTTCAAGAAGAAGAAGAAGATGCCCAGTCTCATGGGTGACAATGCGTTTCTTATTGCTTCCCTTCTCATTTCTTATATTACTCAATAAGCATTTTAAAGTTATGAATGAGTTCTATTTTAAGTAGCCTGGAGGAGGAGGGGAAGGAAAGGATTTGATATGACTGGCGTGGAAGAGAAAGAATGGTGGAAAGGCTATGCTGAGAGTCTATGGTAGAGTGAGACAGAGCCCAAGGGTAGGGTACAGGATGAGGAGAGGGGGAGATCATGGGACAGCCCGTGTTTCCTGCTCATCTGTGTGGTGAGCTTCTGAATACTGCCTGGTGTCTGCACCCTGGGAGACAATGCAAATCTCTCTAAGGCAGATCGTCATCTTAACATGACTGGGGAAGTCTGTACTGTCCCAAAGAAGAGTGTTTCCCTTGACAGTTCATGGAGGGTGTGTGCAGTTTTTAGGAAGTCTTGCACTTGCTAACTGTGCTGTAGTTATCTATGATGCAGACTTTGCAATGTAGTGGTCCCTGTGAGAAGCCATCTTGCTTGCAGTTAGCGACGTGTACCTGCACTCTGAGTTGGGTGTATCATAATTGCATGAAGCATAACAGAAGGGTTTTCGTTTTCCATGCCTTGTCCATACATGATGGTGCTTTAATTTGTGCAGTTATTTTTGTGGCTTCTTATTAATCCTTTAGTATGTAAAGGGGACCAGGAATGTGATGCTGGGAGGTCAGAAGTAAGCACAGTAGTCTGTGTCCTGCCCTGCTTGGATGGATTTTATGCGTCCCTTGCAGTGGCAATGGGGTGGATATGCAAATAAATAAGCAGGGTGATTTCATCTGTTTTGGGGCCAGACACGGTGGCTCGTGCTTATAATTCCAAGACTTGGGAACTGAAGTAAAAAGATTTCCCATGGGTTTGAGGCTAGGCTGGCTGGGTACTGAACTTCACTTCAGTTTAAGGCTCTGTCTCAACAAGGGGTGAAGGCAGGGGAGCCCAAGAAGACAGGAAGTTAGGATGAGAGATATAGCATGACCTGGGAAGAATGTTTGTTTAGTTGGTTTCGTCAGAGGTCTTTGAGAAAGCAAGATATTAACGTAGGCCTCCCTAGTGGACTGTGGCAGAAGGAACTGTAACAGCTGCAGTCTCTCAGAGATTAGATAACACCTATCTCTCCTTTTTTAAAAAAAGATTTATTATTATATGTAAGTACACCAGAAGAGGGTGTCAGATCTCATTACGGATGGTTGTGAGCCACCATGTGGTTGCTGGGATTTGAACTCAGGACCTTTGGAAGAGCAGTCAGTGCTCTTACCCGCTGAGCCATCTCTCCAGCCCCCCCCCCCTTTTTTTTAAACTATGGAAAAATTTAAATATATATACTTACCAGTTTAAACAACTATGAACCACCTTTCTGACTTTATAGATTTGTTTGTATCTTTAAATTGTGTGTTTGTGGGTGTCTGAGGAGGCCAGAGGGGTCTGTTGCATCCCTTTGACCTGGAATTGTGGGCAGTTGTGAGCCACCCAGTGTGGGTGCTGGAAACTGAATTCCAGTTCATTCCCTACAAGAATAGTGAGTGCTCTTAGCTGCCGAGCCATCTCTGCAGCCCTGTGGGGATTTCTAACTCATCCTGTCCCAGTGTGATTTAAACATTTTATTTTCTAGATATCATCTTGTATGAATATATTTCAGAATATTTGAAAGATAAAGATTTCTTCAAAAATGTATAACAAGATAACAATTATAATAAGAAAATTTAATAGTAATCTGCACTTTACTTTTGTTTGTTTGTATTAGAGCTCATGTGGCCCAGCCTTAAGTTCACTATGCAGCCAAGTGTGAATGTATCCTCCTGTCTCCATTTTCCAAGTGCTGAGATCACAGGCATGTACTATCATGTATGGCAGCAGTGACTTAGAAAATTTTCAAATATCTAGTCTGTATTCACATTTACAATTTCTTCAAATCTTTGCCATTTTTCTGTTGTCACAGTTACATAGTATAACCTAAAACCCCACAAGCACACAGAATGCACAGGTGTAAATGTGGAATGTGTGGATCTTCTGGGTGGTTTTCTTGTTCATGAAAGAGCAGAGGGAGTCCCTGCTGATCAGCTGTGGATTTACTAAGAGATGCTCGCCTTAGCTGAACTCCCTCATGTGTCTAGAGTATTGTTGTCCTGGGTGCTGGCAATCTTGGGCATGTTAAGAGCAAAGCCCAATTATGGAAGAGGACAAGCAGGAACCAGGATGTGGCTCATTGGTAGGACACATAGCCACCGTATGCAAAGCCTTGATTTATGTAGTGCTGGGGACTGAACCAAATCTTTCTTCATGCCAGGCACAGGGTTGGTTATCAGTGTTAGTAGTGGGAGTATAAATTGACATAATTGATTTTCAAATGGTTTGACATTATTTTGAAAGATAAATGTTCAGCTTTATACTGTATATCCCAATAATTTGACTTCAAAGTAGAGAACATTTTCTATAAGAGCCAGGGAGTTGTGTCTTCAGAGTTTGAGAGTAACACTCTAACAATAATGAAACTAGAAACCACCCAGGAGTCCACTGAGAGAGTAAAGAGAAAGTTAAACATTCTGGGGAAATGACTAAACTCAAGTTAATAAACGAGCAGAAGTAAACAATACTTTGTTCAGAATAATATGATGAAACAATGTAACAAATGCATGGAATTGATAAATACACCATTAGGGATAAAAGTTCCTCAGGCAGGTGGCTGGTAGATGGGATAGTAGCATCAGATACCAGATACTAATTTTCTGGTCTAGTATTTCTAGGCTTCAGTATTATACTTAAAAGGCCTTACTTGCCAACTATGTACTCACAAGGAAGGAGGTTTGCTGGTTTAAAGCAATGATAGTTTGGACTACTTAGATACCCAGTCCTGCCTGGGCTACATAATAGGACTCTGTCTCAAAAAAGCCAAATAAATTTGTGAAAACATAAATAGAAGTTTAAAAGGCTCTCAAAATTTTAAAATTATTCTTGCTAATATTTCTCCTGCTTTGTTTTCTCTCTTGCGATGCTAAAAACTAAACCTAGGGCCCTGTAGCTTTGGGCATCCTAGGTAAGCACTCTAACCATTGAGCCAGATTGCCAGACCTTGGTGTTTTGAAACAGGGTCTTTCTGTGTAGCCCAAGCTGGTGGAGAACTCAAAACCTTCAGTCTTTTTTTCTCCTGTGCTAGGAGCACAGGCTCTTACTACCGTGCTGGGCGTGTGCTAGGTTCTGTGTAGAAGAGTCTAGGTAAAAGAGAACTGAGTTCATCCCAAGCAGGATTTATCGTAACGTGCAGGAAACAAACAAAACAAAACAAAACAAGATCCTAGGCAAGGCCTTTCCCTTGAAAAAGAACTCTGTTTTCTAGATATAGTGGTACATATCTGTATTATTATTAGCACTTAGGGCCTGAGGCAGGAGGATTACCATCAGTTCAGCTCCATACAGGGATATAAAGTAAGACTCTGTTTCAAGACAAATTTTTTGACAATGATGCTCAGATCTGGCAATCTGTCCTGAGTGCTGTGGCTTCTGCTTGGTGACTTTGCTGCCCCTTCAGTGTTTGCGTCCACATCCTCATTTGTAAGCACTGGTGACATCATCAGAGTTGGAAGTGTTTTACCACAGTCACTCAGTGAGTCTGTTGAGCTTCATTCCTCGCACTCTCAAGCCTGTCAGCAGGAGCAGTGCTCCCCTCACAGCCGGCCGAGGCTCCCCTCACAGCCGGCCGAGGCTCCCCTCAGGGCCCCCAGCCAGCTCTTCTCCTGCTCAGCAGTTTCTCTTTACTGTTATCCATGGAACTACTTGATTCCTTTATGAGATCGATCACTTTTCCTTGGATAACACGTCCTCGTCTTTCCGGGCTTTTCCCTCAGCTCACAAGCCCGTCCTGTTCTCAAGAGTTCTCTTCCTCCTCTTCCTCTTTTTTTTTAAATGTATTTTTTTTAATATTTTTATTTTTGAGATTGTGTCTTAATCAGTGTTCTGTTGCTGTGAAGAGACACCATGACCACGGCAACTCTTCTAAAGGAAAGCATTTAATTAATTAGAGCTGGTTTAGTTTCAGAACTTTAGTCCATTATCATCATGGTGGGAAATGTGCTTGAGAAGGAATCGAGAGTTCTACATTCGGATTAGCATGTAGCAGGAAGTGAATCGTGAGCCACTAAGCCTGGGCTTAAGCTTCTGAGAGCTCAAAGCCCGCCTCCACAGTGACACACTTCCTCTAACAAGGTCACACCTACTCCAACAAGACCACACCCCTTAATAGTGCCACTCAGTATGGGCTGTGCATTCAAATACAAGAGTCTGTATAGTCCATTCCTGTTCAAACCACCACAAATTGTATTTTATTATAATTCTCTCTTCCCTTTCCTCGTCCAAACCTTCCCATATGCCCCTTCTCACTCGCCTTTAAATTCATGGCCTCCTTTTTCCTCACTATTATTGCATGTATGTATATGTGTGCACATATACATCCCCAAATATGGCATATTTGGTGTGTATAATGCTACTTGCTTGTGTGTTTTCAGGACTAATTGCTTGTTACAGGACAGCCAATTGGTGTGCTCTTCCATAAGGAAGACCCAACTCTCACAATTCCTCTCCTCTGATGCCTTTCAAGTTCTTCATGTGGGGTGGAAGGTTTTGGCCTTATGGTCTCCTCATCTGTCTCTGTTTCTGTCTCTCTCTGTCTCTCTGTCTCTGTCTCTGTCTCTCTCTCTCTCTCTCTCTCACACACACACACACACACACACACACACACACTCTTTGTTATGTGTGTGGGTGTTTTGCCTGCATGTATATTTGTGTAGCACTCAGGTGTTTATTGGTCAATGAGGCCAGAAGGGACATCTGATTCCCTGGAGCTGGAGTTACAAATGGTCTTGAGCCTCCTATTGGTTCTGGGAACTGAACCTACATCCTCTGCAAGTGTAGCAAGTGCTCTTAATTTCTGAGCAATCTCTTCAGCTCCTTAAATTAAAAAAAAATACTTGCTTATTTCTGTTTCTTTTTTTCCATTTTCTTGATCCTTGTCCCCTTTACGTTGTTGTTTTTGAGACAGTCTCATACAGCCCAGACTAGACTGGAACTGTTCTCAACAATAAAAGAACTTCTGGGGAATCACCATCTCTGACCTCAATCTGTACTTCAGAGCAATAGTGATAAAAAGCGCATGGTATTGGTACAGATACTGACCGATCAATAGATGGAATAGAATTGAAGACCCAGAAATAAACCCACACACCTATGGGCACTTGACCCCTGATAAAGAAGCCAAAAACATATAATGGGAAAAAAAGCATCTTAATAAATGATGCTGGTCTAACTGGCAGTTGGCATGTAGAAAAAATGAAAATAAATCCATATTTGTCACCTTGCACAGAGCTCAAGTCCAAGTGGATCAAGGACCTCAACATAAAATCAGATACACTGAATGGAATAGAAGAGGAAGTGGGGAAGAGCCTTGAACTCATTGGCACAGGGAGAAATTTCCTAAACAGAACAGCAATAGCTCAGACTCTTAAGATCAACAATTGAATGGATACAGAAAATATGGGACATTTACCCAGTGGAATACTATTTACCTATTAAAAATGGAATATATTCCTTAAAAATTCTTGGTAGCGTTTCTATGGGCCCTCCTGACAATCCGACTCTTCAGCTCTTCTCTCTCTCTCTCTCTCTCTCTCTCTCTCTCTCTCTCTCTCTCTCCCTCCCTCCCCCCCCCGCCTAAAACTGTTTGCTTCATGTATTAGTCAGGGTTTTCTAGAGTCACAGAACTCATGCAATATCTATATATTAAGGGGATTTATTTACAGTCTACAATCCAACTAACCTAAAAATGCGCAGTTGTGAATGGGAAGTCCAAGAATCTAATAGTTGGTTAGTCCCATAAGGCTAACCATTTTACCCAGTCGTTTGTATAAGCTGGAATCCTGAAGAAGTCAATTCCACCAGAGGTGCTGGCAAGTAAGTGCAAGCAGATGAAGAACAAATACGTCCTTCTTCCACTGTCCTTACGTCGGCCTCCAGCAGAAGGTGAGGCCCAGATTAAAGATGTGCACCACCACACCTGGATCTGGTACATGTTTTGTCTCTGCCTGGCCTAGAGATCTGCTTGTCTCAGTCTTCTGGGATTAAAGGCGTGTACTACCTTGCCTGGGCCTAAGCTTTTCATGGCCACTATGCCTCAAGATCTCCATGTCAAGATCCAGCTCAGAAGCCTGTGTCTTCCAGCCTCAAGATCTGGATCACAGGTATGGCCTCAGTTTCTGGATTGTAGTTCATTCCAGATGTAGTCAAGCTGACAACCAGGAATGGCCATCACACCTCATCAAAGCCCTGTGTTCCTGCAGTCATGTGATGGCAGTCTCCCTGGGTGGTGCCCAAAGGCTACCCTCAGAAGGATGTGCAGACAGAGATTTCAATACTGCTATTTAGTCTACAGTTGGTAAGGAACTAGGATGTGATTGTACTTTTGCAAAGCCTTAGCTTGGTTCCAAGTCCTCGTGAATCAAGGTGAGTTTCCTCCACTTTTCAAGTGCCGGCCTGGATTTTCACTGGTCAGTCTCTCTATAACACTGCAAAGGAATTGACTAGTCTTCTAGGACTAGTTTTTTGTTTTTTTTTTTTTTTTTGCAAAGACTTCCATTTTATCCTCTGAGCTTTGGAAAAAATATGAAGTGATGTAAATTGGGTATTTCTCAACTTTCTCCACTGGCTCCAGTTTTGTTTCTGCCCAGTCAGTTTGTTGGTTCTGCTAAGTCAGTATGAGCAGTTATACGGGGTTATCCTCGAAACTTGTCACCTACCTCAGAAGATGAGGTGTACCTGCTTGCAGAAGACCATCCCAGCTGGGCTTTTTGACAGTTGAATTTTCTTACACCAGGAGGAAAGTTGTGGGATCCTCACCCGAGTCACTCGCCATACCTCCCAACCACTAATGTGAGTGCAGTAATCTCACACGGCATCCTGGCCTTGAGAAGGGACCATCACCCATGCTGAGCATACACCTTTCCATGAGGCCTCTCTGTTGTATTTTTTTAAAGATTTATCTATCTATCTATCTATCTATCTATCTATCTATCTATCTATCTATCTATCTATCTATCATGTATGAGTACTCTGACTTCATGTACATCAGAAGAGGGAATCAGGAATCAGATCCCCCCTCCCCATGTTTCGACTCTAACCTCTCAGTTCTCATTTAGTCCTCATGTTACTCTTCCCCAGTTGGCTTAAGCCTCCTCTCTCTTATTCCTTCTCTTACCATGTAGCCCATGCTGGCCTTGAACTCATAGAAAGCCACTGGTTCCACCTCATGAGAGGGCTGGGCTTAAAGGTGTGCATTTCCAGGCCTGACCACAGACCTCCTGTTACATTGCCTCTCTACTGAATTTCGCCGTTTCAGATCGTGGTTGTTGTACATTCCAGTCACTTCCAGTTTCTTTCTTTCAAATCTCCCTTTTCTTTATCTTGTTTCTTTAGGACTAAAATGTAAAATTTTATTATGTTACGTGGTTGACAAATTCATGCTGATATATCCAGCTGTTGTGATTATATTGGAGAAGTCTCCCAGGTACAGACTTGCATTTCAATAAAGCATGTTTTAGAAGCAGCCTACCCAAAGGCTTTTCTGTAGAGATTTTGTGAGTTTTTAACTTTGGGGACAAATGTGTTTTGCTGCTGAAGACTATGCTTTCTTTTCTAATGACCCTTCATAGCCTCCCGTAGTTTCTCTTTATTGGGCTTGCTTGTACATTGGCTAAAACTCAGATGGGACTAAGCAGAACAAATTTCAAATTTGCAACATTGGTTTGTTCTGGGACTCAGTGGCAAGATGTGCAAGTTGGTGCATGACAGAATGAAATGCAAAGTAGTTTGGAGTGTAGGTCCTCACCTGTCTGTCTGTTTGTCTGTCTGAGGCCACACAGTGTTTGTTTTCTGTTTTTCTTAATACATTACCACACATTTAGTGGCTTAAACAACATAGACTTACTTTCATAAAGATCTGGTTGAGCCTAATATGGTGGTGTACACCTGTAACCCTAGCACTTGGGAGGTAGATGTAGAGAACTCATGTTTCTTGTTAGCTACATAGCCTACATGGCAAGTTTGAGGTCAACCAGAGCTATGGCCCCTATCTCATAGCAAAAACAAGAAAAAAGATCTGTAGGTTTAGAAGTTCAAAATCCTTGTCACTGCAGCTCAGATCCAGGTCCCTTGGGAAGCTGCGTTCCCTCACACAGCTCTGGAAAGGACTTGCTTCTGGTGCTCACAGCGATATAATAACATTATGTCAAAGCACCTGAGATGGGAAAGCAGGTTGTTCACAGCCAAACACACGTGACCTTGCTGCAAAAACACACGTTACCTAGACCAAGACACGTCCCCAGAAGACATGGTCATTCTGAGAAGAGATTTCACAGGTGCCACAGCTCCAGAAAGGAAGGTGGGATCATCAAGTAACTGACCACCCAGACCCTGCTGCACTATTCAGACATGCTGAGCTCAGCAAGTGAGAAGGGGGCCTCCTCTAGGGATCCAGGTGCACTTTCCTTCCCAGCCCTCCGGGGGCCTGGCAAACTCTTTACTCAGCAGTGGCAGAAGTACTAGGTGGGAGCTGAAAATGATAGCTGTCCAAATGAACTAAAAGCAGCCCCACGTAACTTTGACTTCTGGATCTGTTTACTGTAGAGCTTTGCATCCCCACAGGTTCTGTTGCTCCAGTCAGCAAAATGCAAGCAAAGTGTATGGCCTCGAGTTCAAGTCCAGCGTCTCTTGAGAAAGTCCGCTCACAGATTGCTAATCTTTGTTGCTTTGTAGAGCTACTGCTTCCTGCCGTCCTTTACCTGTGTCCCTTCTGACCTCAAAGCATCATGGCATCCTGCCTTGGTCACCACATCTCCTGGTTCTGCGATAAAAGCTTTCTGTGTCTCCATTGTAAAATGCATGTTTATATTTAGGGCCCACTTAGATAATTTAGAATGTTTTCTCTATGAAGATCTTATACTTCGTCTCATTTGTAGAGTACTGTTACTCATTTACCATGGTCTCCATAGCTGATCCTTGTAGAAGGCTCCCCTTTGTTGCCTGAACCCCACTTCTTTCAGTTGTGATGTGTGGTTTCCAAGAACACTGTAGGGAAGGACAATTTTCCTCTACTTCCTAGATCTCCTATTCATGTGAGATTTAACTCATGGAAAGACAGACTAACAGGAGCAAAGACAGACAAAGGGAAATACATTCAATTTATTTTACTCAAGTTTGATGAGTCAGAGGGGTCTTTAGAGTCTAGAATCCAAGGCCTAGGGATGACGGTCTGTTTCCATATTTAGGAATAGTGAAGACCAGTGAGCCTTGGAGGCATGTGATTGGATTAAACTGGGATTCAATAGCAGTAGAGAGAAAGGGTTTAGGGGACCCAGGAACGCCTCTCTCAGTGACTGCCCTCCTCCTGGGTATGGAACAGGGCCCTTAGGAGGTTCAGGCTTCCAGACAAGCTATGTTCGAGAATTTCTTTACAGCCAGAACTTACTAAGAAAGACAGAGAAAGGTTTAGAGTAACATTTCTAGTTTTTTTTTCTGCAGATGTTGGGGGGGGGGTCCAGTTTCTATAACTTACTTATGGATGATAAATTCTAGTTTCTATAGCTCACCTTACAGAAGAGGGGTCAGGATGAAGAAGGGCAGAATAGGGTCATGATAACCCTATGTCCAAGCTCCTTTCCTTCCGTTCCATGTTCCCAAGTTTTTCATACTCTAGAGATCATATTCTGAGCCTCAAAATACCTACCTGACAAAGCTTTTGTTAGGTCTCAGGTTCAAAAAGAATAGTGAGTATTATTTTAAGGTTCCCACAGAAGGTATTTGGAATCTTTGGTTTGATCAGATTTCCACCCAATCCTGGATTAATCTGGATTCTTCAAAATGCATTACATTTTTCAGCTTGTTGAAGAAGAATAGTTTTTAGAGAGGAAGAAAACACAGAGAAGAGATCAACTGAGGTTATTGATTCAGCTACAACTAAAGATAGAATATAGAACATGTTCTGGGATACATGGAGCGTTTTGCTTGCATTGAGCAGGGTGAACCTAACACGAAATGATAAGATACTTACTGAGTATCATCATTTTGCTCTCTTAGCCAAATGACAAATGGAGGCAGTTGTACAAATACTGAATGAAGATGAGCAGTAAGCTCTTCCATATGTGCAGAGAGAACTCAGAGATGACTGTGTAGTGTAGAGGAAAGTCTAGACACAGATAATCAGTAGAAAGTTGCTACCGCCTGTGTCTTCCTCATGCCTTTGACTTATAACCATTTGCCATCATTGAGTTTGGGATTGCAGACCCGTGTTTGACCCTGAAGACCCCCTCCAGTCGCTGCCCAGCATTTGCAGGCCAGCTGGGATTGGTCCCTGGGGAGCCATTCAGGTCTTTCCAGGGAGAATTATGTTTGTAACCTAAATCATGCTCACATTCTTTCTGGATTTTTGGATATGAGATCACATTTTTTTCCCCTAGCATTCTTATCTTGAACTTTACTTTTCTAAAGAAGTAAATTTCATCTGTGACCTTTGAGATTTGATTTTTCTTTTCCAATTACAACAAGAATCCTAAGATTTTCACAGTGAAGGCATATTTTATATTTTCTTGCCACACACAATTCCCAATAGGAGAGTTGCATAGTAATAACTAGTTTGGGGATCCATTAATTGATGACACTTGTGATAGAAGAAAATGACCATGTTCAACAGTATACTGTTAGTTCAGGCACAGATTTCTGCCATGGCTTCTCCCATGAGTTGTCACATGGTGTGCCTAGTTTAGCTAGATGCCAACAGATCACAGGATTATTGTAGTATTGAAAACCAGCATTAAAATTCAACAAGAGGTCCAGCTTACACTTTTTTTTTTACTAAATTTTCAAGAATTGCAAGTAATAAATGAAACAGGATTCACACTAGTAGAAGCAAGTGGCTGCCATATTTGGATACGGGTGTAAGGATCTTCCTAGAGTGTTTTGTGTTAAGGAGTCACTTTGTATCTTCCTTTGGATACTGTTTAGAGAGACTGAAGCAGATGTGGCTTAGCTGTTTATACTGGGTGTGATAATACAGATCTTTAGGAAGTAGGCACAAAGAGAATAAAGTGGTTTGCGTTAGGAAACCAATGAAGGATGAAGGGTTGGTGCTGCTCAAGCCTGTGCCCTGCACTATGCAATAGATGCAGGTGCTGACCCACAAGTACACGGAGAGTGCCAGTCTCTAACACCATCTGCTGCAATGCATTTATATGAGCAAATTACGGACGTGACTGTGGCTGTGCAGGACTCACTGTGTGCTGTGGCGCCGTCTGCCAGTGGAGTGTCATGCCACACGGCAACTTCTTGTACTGTGGATGATTTCTTAAGACGCATTACACGTTTGCCCTCCCTTAATGGCATACCATTAATCTAGCTACGGTGGAATTGTGCATGTCCGTACCTGCTGGTCAGAGGGTCTCAAGAGGAAAGGAAACAGAGCATCAGTTCTCCATTGTTTGGTTTCCTTCACTGCCCAGACGACACCTAAAATACTTAGCAGATGTACTGTTGGCTTTGTGTAGAGAGTCTTTTTGGAATTCTCAGCACAACCTGTGTTTCTGTTTTTTGTTTTTTGTTTTTGTTTTTAATATTCTCAAAAAGCTAGAGAAAATATAAAGTCACAAGTTAGGGGCTGCTGCTAAAAAACCAACTGAATCTGACCAGTCCCATGGCAGAATTGCTGCCTGTTTTGACTGTAGGTAAAAGCTCTTACCACACAAGCCACGCAACCTGCCTTCCATCTTCAGAATCCAGAGTGGAGGGAGAGAAATGACTCCTGAGGTGCACATATGTACCATGCCACACCTCCTAAATACCAACCAATAAAAATAAATAAAACCTGCTGAAAAAGAAAGAATCCTGACATTGTTTGTATCTGTTTATCTTATTCTTATTTTGAAGTACACACTGGGAGCAAACTCATAATTGAATTCTGTGTAAAATTAAGACAGTACTAACATCAAACATTTGGTATGCAATAAAATCCAAATATGTTAACTCAGAAATAAGAACAGGAGTTCAATACATGAATGGTATTCTTTAGAACTCCATCCTACTCAGTGTTCTACAACAACCCCATCCTACTCAATGTTCTACGGCACCCCATCCTACTCAGTGTTCTACAACACCCCATCCTACTCAATGTTCTACAACACCCCATCCTACTCAGTGTTCTACAACACCCCATCCTACTCAGTGTTCTACAGCACTCCATCCTACTCAGTGTTCTACAACACCCCATCCTACTCAGTGTTCTACAGCACTCCATCCTACTCAGTGTTCTACAGCACTCCATCCTACTCAGTGTTCTACAGCACCCCATCCTTCTCAGTGCTCTACAGCACTCCATCCTACTCAGTGTTCTATAGCGCTCCATCCTACTCAGTGTTCTACAGCACTCCATCCTACTCAGTGTTGTACAGCACTCCATCCTACTCAGTGTTGTACAGCACTCCATCCTACTCAGTGTTGTACAGCACTCCATCCTACTCAGTGTTCTACAGCACTCCATCCTACTCAGTGTTCTACAGCACTCCATCCTACTCAGTGTTCTACAGCACTCCATCCTACTCAGTGTTCTACAGCACTCTATCCTACTCAGTGTTCTACAGCACTCCATCCTACTCAGTGTTCTACAGCACCCCATCCTACTCAGTGTTCTACAGCACTCCATCCTACTCAGTGTTCTACAGCGCTCCATCCTACTCAGTGTTCTACAGCACTCCATCCTACTCAGTGTTCTATAGCGCTCCATCCTACTCAGTGTTCTACAGCACTCCATCCTACTCAGTGTTCTACAGCACTCCATCCTACTCAGTGTTGTACAGCACTCCATCCTACTCAGTGTTCTACAGCACTCCATCCTACTCAGTGTTCTACAGCACTCTATCCTACTCAGTGTTCTACAGCACTCCATCCTACTCAGTGTTCTACAACACCCCATCCTACTCAGTGTTCTACAGCACTCCATCCTACTCAGTGTTCTACAGCACTCCATCCTACTCAGTGTTCTACAGCAGTCCATCCTACTCAGTGCTCTACAGCACTCCATCCTACTCAGTGTTCTACAGCACTCCACCCTACTCAGTGTTGTACAGCACTCCTTCCTACTCAGTGTTCTACAGCACCCCATCCTACTCAGTGTTCTACAGCACTCCATCCTACTCAGTGTTCTACAACACCCCATCCTACTCAGTGTTCTACAACACCCCATCCTACTCAGTGTTCTACAGCACTCCATCCTACTCAGTGTTCTACAGCACCCCATCCTACTCAGTGTTCTACAGCACCCCATCCTACTCAGTGTTCTACAGCACTCCATCCTACTCAGTGTTCTACAGCACTCCATCCTACTCAGTGTTGTACAGCACTCCATCCTACTCAGTGCTCTACAGCACTCCATCCTACTCAGTGTTCTACAGCACTCCATCCTACTCAGTGTTCTACAGCACCCCATCCTACTCAGTGTTCTACAGCCCTCCTTCCTACTCAGTGTTGTACAGCACCCCATCCTACTCAGTGCTCTACAGCACTCCATCCTACTCAGTGTTCTACAGCACTCCATCCTACTCAGTGTTCTACAGCACTCCATCCTACTCAGTGTTCTACAGCACTCCTTCCTACTCAGTGTTCTACAGCACTCCATCCTACTCAGTGTTCTACAGCACCCCATCCTACTCAGTGTTCTACAGCACTCCATCCTACTCAGTGTTCTACAGCACCCCTTCCTACTCAGTGTTCTACAGCACCCCATCCTTCTCAGTGCTCTACAGCACTCCATCCTACTCAGTGTTCTACAGCACTCCATCCTACTCAGTGTTCTACAGCACTCCATCCTACTCAGTGTTCTACAGCACTCCATCCTACTCAGTGTTCTACAGCACTCCATCCTACTCAGTGTTCTACAGCACTCCGTCCTACTCAGTGTTCTACAGCACTCCATCCTACTCAGTGTTGTACAGCACTCCTTCCTACTCAGTGTTCTACAGCACTCCATCCTACTCAGTGTTGTACAGCACTCCTTCCTACTCAGTGTTCTACAGCACTCCATCCTACTCAGTGCTCTACAGCACTCCATCCTACTCAGTGTTCTACAGCACTCCATCCTACTCAGTGCTCTACAGCACTCCATCCTACTCAGTGTTCTACAGCACCCCATCCTACTCAGTGCTCTACAGCACTCCATCCTACTCAGTGTTCTACAGCACTCCATCCTACTCAGTGTTCTACAGCACTCCATCCTACTCAGTGTTCTACAGCACCCCATCCTACTCAGTGTTCTACAGCCCTCCTTCCTACTCAGTGTTGTACAGCACCCCATCCTACTCAGTGCTCTACAGCACTCCATCCTACTCAGTGTTCTACAGCACTCCATCCTACTCAGTGTTCTACAGCACTCCATCCTACTCAGTGTTCTACAGCACTCCTTCCTACTCAGTGTTCTACAGCACTCCATCCTACTCAGTGTTCTACAGCACCCCATCCTACTCAGTGTTCTACAGCACTCCATCCTACTCAGTGTTCTACAGCACCCCTTCCTACTCAGTGTTCTACAGCACCCCATCCTTCTCAGTGCTCTACAGCACTCCATCCTACTCAGTGTTCTACAGCACTCCATCCTACTCAGTGTTCTACAGCACTCCATCCTACTCAGTGTTCTACAGCACTCCATCCTACTCAGTGTTCTACAGCACTCCATCCTACTCAGTGTTCTACAGCACTCCGTCCTACTCAGTGTTCTACAGCACTCCATCCTACTCAGTGTTGTACAGCACTCCTTCCTACTCAGTGTTCTACAGCACTCCATCCTACTCAGTGTTGTACAGCACTCCTTCCTACTCAGTGTTCTACAGCACTCCATCCTACTCAGTGCTCTACAGCACTCCATCCTACTCAGTGTTCTACAGCACTCCATCCTACTCAGTGCTCTACAGCACTCCATCCTACTCAGTGTTCTACAGCACCCCATCCTACTCAGTGCTCTACAGCACTCCATCCTACTCAGTGTTCTACAGCACTCCATCCTACTCAGTGTTCTACAGCACTCCATCCTACTCAGTGTTCTACAGCACTCCATCCTACTCAGTGTTCTACAGCACTCCATCCTACTCAGTGTTCTACAGCACTCCATCCTACTCAGTGTTCTACAGCACTCCATCCTACTCAGTGTTCTACAACACTCCATCCTACTCAGTGTTCTACAGCACTCCACCCTACTCAGTGTTCTACAGCACTCCATCCTACTCAGTGTTCTACAGCACTCCATCCTACTCAGTGTTCTACAGCACTCCATCCTACTCAGTGTTCTACAGCACTCCGTCCTACTCAGTGTTCTACAGCACTCCGTCCTACTCAGTGTTCTACAGCACTCCGTCCTACTCAGTGTTCTACAGCACTCCTTCCTACTCAGTGTTCTACAGCACTCCATCCTACTCAGTGTTCTACAGCACTCCATCCTACTCAGTGTTCTACAGCACCCCATCCTACTCAGTGCTCTACAGCACTCCATCCTACTCAGTGCTCTACAGCACTCCATCCTACTCAGTGTTCTACAGCACTCCATCCTACTCAGTGCTCTACAGCACTCCATCCTACTCAGTGTTCTACAGCACTCCACCCTACTCAGTGTTCTACAGCACTCCATCCTACTCAGTGTTCTACAGCACTCCATCCTACTCAGTGTTCTACAGCACTCCATCCTACTCAGTGTTCTACAGCACTCCACCCTACTCAGTGTTCTACAGCACTCCATCCTACTCAGTGTTCTACAGCACTCCATCCTACTCAGTGCTCTACAGCACTCCACCCTACTCAGTGTTCTACAGCACTCCATCCTACTCAGTGTTCTACAGCACTCCATCCTACTCAGTGTTCTACAGCACTCCATCCTACTCAGTGTTCTACAGCACTCCTTCCTACTCAGTGTTCTACAGCACTCCATCCTACTCAGTGTTCTACAGCACTCCATCCTACTCAGTGTTCTGTAACACTCCTTCCTACTCAGTGTTCTGCAACACTCCCTTCTACTCAATGGGTCATTTATTCTACAGACACAGAGGAGTGCTGGGGACTTGGCTCAGTAGTTAAGAGCACTAATTGCTTTTGCAGAGGAACCAGATTTGGTTCCCAGCACTTATATACATGGAGGGAAAACAGACACTCCTGAAAACAAAATTATTTAGTTTTTTTTAATTGAAAAGGGGGAATTTGTAGTGCATAAACCTTACTTAGGAATGATCTTAAAAAGAAACATATATGGTTTTATATGGTATTATTTTATATATGGAAAGTTCATTTAGAGATATACAAAGCAGTGAATCCATGGGCAGATTCTGTATCCATTATTGAAATTTAATTGATTAGATAGCCTAATATACACATTTTTAAAAAGCAATAACTAAACAGAATTCCATTTGAATAGTTATATTGCCTATAAAGTCATATAAGAAAATCAACTGATTAAAGATGGGAATTTCTGTAAACAACATAAGCATTTTTGTTTTCAGATAAAGAAGTGACTGTTATGTCAAAGATAACTCTGGCTCAGAAAACCCAGAAAATTCCCAAGGAGTTTTGCCGTTTTTTTTTGGACCAGAATTGATAGAATAGCCATTATTTTTAGGATTAGACTTTATAATTTTTCTTAATCTTCGAAGTGACAATGTTAAAATTATTGAGAACTACCTAAACTAACCTACATATTTTTTTAGGGAGGATGAGAAAAGGGATTGCATAATGTCTAGGAGTTTATAAGGGCTGGTGAGACGGCTGAGCAGGTAAAGGTAAGTGCTACCCAGGGTGACTGCCTGCCGTCTGTTCGACTGCTGGCGCTCAGAATGAGAATTCACTTCCAGAGTTGCCTCCGGGTTGCAGGGGTTTGTCCGCGTCCTCCCCTTCCCCTGTGTCTGGCTTTTGTGTGTGTGTTCTGGAGATTTGAACTCAGGTTTTCATGCTTGTGTGACAGGCACCTTATCAACTGAGTCCTCTCCCAAACACCCCCTCCCCCACCCCCTTTTCTTGGGGTGGGATCTCAGTTTGCCGAAACTTGATTGTTCTGGTTGCAGTTGCAGGGATGATAGGTATAAACCTCCCTGCTGAGCACAATCATCCTGTCTTGGTAATTACACAAGGGCAGCCTGTGTGGCATGCACTCTGGTAGATCTCTGCTGCCAGCATGGCTCTTTCATGCCAATGGGGCTTTGCTCGCTCGTTTTTATTGCCTGGTGTAGAAAACAGTGTGATTCATATTGATGGTTTCAAAGATCTATGAGACATTAGGCCTAGTAGTTCATGCCAGGAGTCTGAGCTACTGGGGAGGCTGAGTCAGGACGGTTTAAGCCCAGGAGTTTGGGACCAGCCTGGGGCATGTACTGAGGCCCTATCTTTACAAAAACAAAACAAAGTAAAACAAAACCATAATTCGTGAAAGAAAAACATTTCAGTTGAGAGAAGTACATGTGAACTAGGTTTCTGTTGTTGGTCCTTTTTCTCATGCCTCAAAATTGTTTTGTAGCTGAGACTGGACTTGGGTTCCTCCTTGTGCAAGCCTCCTGCTGGGAATGCAGGGTGGGCACCACGTGCCTGCATCAGTTTAACTTCCTAAAGGACTTTGAGAAAGCCATGTTTCCTTATCAGTGCCACAGGGTGCCTGACTGAAAGGACTTCAGGGAGAAAGGCTCAGAGTTCCTGACTGAAACAACTTCAGGGAGAAAGGTTTTGACCTGTGGTTGAAAACAAGTCATGGCTGTGCTGGTGGGAGTGTCAGTCGACAGCCTCTACCACACCACAGCTGGGCGCACAGCCGGCCTCCACCACACCACAGCCTGGCGCACAGCCGGCCTGCATCACACCACAGCTGGGCTCACAGCCGGCCTGCATCACACCACAGCTGGGCGCACAGCCGGCCTCCACCACACCACAGCCTGGCGCACAGCCGGCCTCCATCACACCACAGCCGGGCTCACAGCCGGCCTGCATCACACCACAGCTGAGCGCACAGCCGGCCTGCATCACACCACAGCTGGGCGCACAGCCGGCCTCCACCACACCACAGCTGGGCGCACAGCCGGCCCTCAGCCCTTGCTCACTACTTCTACCTCTGGGGCTTCATGACCAGAAAGTTCCATGGCCTCCTCAAATACCAGCTGAGAAGTAAGTGTCAGACAGGAGCCATCGGGGGCCATCACATGTTCAAACTACAACAGCTGACTACGTTTTTATGGCTTCATTAAGGTCTAACTCACATACCATCAAATCCAGCTTCTTAAAGTGGACAGCCCCATGGTTTATCGTACAAACAGTGAAGCCGCATCTTCACCCCTGTCTCCAGAATCTTGATTCCGATTAGCGGGCAGGCTTTGCTTCCCAGTGTGTGGCATCCTTAATTACTTCCTACGCGCATGCGCTTACCCTCCCTGGGTATTCTAAATAAATGTAATTGTATAACACGCACCCATTTCCTTTTCACCGCAGGATAAAGGGATTTAAAGTCTAGAGAGATCACATTTTTAACCAAGCAAAATTGAACATTCTACATTCCAGAGACCTGGTGAGATGTGAGAAAGTCGGTGTAGTGATCTCCCCAACCAGGTGGGTCGAGGGGTTCATGGAGCTGCCCTTTTGTGAAAATTATTAGATTTGTAAGGAGGGCCGGTTGGGAAGGGAAGATGAGGAAGATCTTTTAATGGCTGGGCATAGAGCTCAGGGCCACCTCCTTGCCAATCAGGCACAGCCCCTGCTTAGTCCCCAGCCCTGGTGACCAGCCCCAAGAAAAAGAGAAAAATAGCGAAGGAAGGAAAAACCCACTTATTTCAGATAAAGATGCCTACTTGTTTGTCTGTTGTTTTGAAATAGAGCTTTACTCTAGCCTGAGCTAGCCTCAGACTCACGAGAGCTCTACTGTCACAAGCCTTTAACTGTGTTTTGATGACTTGGTGGTTCAAAATTCACCATTTAGTACAACAGCTAACTGCAACCTCTAGCTATTGATACTGAGAGTTGCTTCTAGCATTCTGTGCCCCGCCAGCGACCGTGTCCTGAGGCGGAAAGCTGTGTTTTTGTAGGGTCTTGTGGATCATTCTCCAAACATGCCAGCGAGTTCTTGTCCACATGCGCTCTCAGCTGGATTCGAAGCTCTTCTGTTATTGCTTAATTTGGCAATCAGGATGTACATTGTCTGACCAGTTCAGGCACCTTTACAGCAGGGACACCAAGCTCTCTCTTGGTTCTCTCTTGGCCAGAGTGGCAGCACTTGTAAAAATCTGCATATGAATGTTGTGACTGCCTCACTTAAGACAGCCTGTCAGCCTGGCAGCTCCAAGCCTGTTATTTCTGCATCTTCCCCCTTTCCTTCTCATGTTTTGACAAATAAGATTGTACTTTTGACAAGTGATTTCTAGTTCATCTAAGAATTTCAAAGTGTTTTAAATATGTTTATTAAACTATCTGAAGACATCTTATCTTCTCATCTTTGGTAGAACAAAATTTTCCTGATAAGAAGTAAGACAGAGGGTGATAGTACTGGCATCCCTGCAATTAAAAAATGTTTTAAACAGTAATTATTTTTCTTTTCTTTCAGAATAATTATTGCTTATTTTTCAGAAACATTTCTGTCAGTTCTTCTGATTTAGACCTGAGTGTTCTTGAATAATGGGCCTTTCTTCCTTCCTTTCTTTCTTTCTTTCTGCCTTTCTTTCTTTCTTTCTTTCTTTCTTTCTTTCTTTCTTTCTTTCTTTCTTTCTGCCCTGGCAGTTCTCCATCATCGGTCTCCCTGGATTGAATTTATAGGTGTAAGCCACCCCAACCAAGTCTTATTATGTTAAAGCAAATTCTATGTATTTAATATCATTATGTAACTGAAATTATAGCTTTTTGTTGTTGTTCAACAGATACTTAATGAATACTGTGCTAGATTGTTTTATGTCAACTTGATACAAGCTGAAGTCATCAGAGAGGAGGGAACCTGATTGAGAAAATGCCTCCATGAGATATGTCTGTAAACAAGCCTGTAGGGCATTTTCTTAGTGATTGATGTGGGTGGGGCCAGGCCCTTGTTGGTAGGGCCAGCCCACTGTGGGCGGGGCCATCCCTGGGCGGGTGGTCCTGGGTTCTGTGAGAAAGCAGGTTGAGCAAACCATGGGAAACAAGGCCGTAAGCAGTACCCCTCCATGGCCTCTGCATCAGCTCCTGCCTCCAGGTTCCCGCCCTGCTTAATGATGGGCTACAATGTGGAAGTATAAGCCAAATAACCCTTTTCTCCCAGCTGCTTGCTTGGTAATGGTGTTTGATCACAGCTATAGAAACCCTAGCTAATACTTATGCTGGAACCTACCCCAAAGCCTGGACCCACAATAATGAGCGGTTACTACCTACAGAGCTTACATATATGAGCTTACATATACCAAGTAAATTATGCCATTTCAGATTGATTGAAAATTTATTTTATTATTTGAGATGGACTTTCACTATGGCTCTAAATACCTAGGCTCAAATAGTCCTCCCGCCTCAGTCTCCCAAGAGCTGTGACTGTAGAAAAGTATGGAAGGAACAAATGGCGGCCTATCTGGGAAAACAAAACTAAACAAACTGGAGTGCAGAAAAGAAAATACCTGTTTTCTAGGAAGAATGTTTGCAGATATTTGCAGCCACCGAGGTCATGAAGGCTGGAGTGGCTGCAGCAGAGGGAAGGCAGGTACTGTGAGAATGAGGGTAAAAGGTCTAAAACATGGGAAAGGCACTGATCTTCTATTTCTATTCTTCGTGTCTGTGTGTGTGTGTGTGTGTGTGTGCATGCACATGTGTGTGATATGTGTGCATACATGTATATTCATGTGTGTGTGTTTATACCTATGTGTGTGGTATGTACGCATGCATGTGTGTTTGTGTTTATGTGTGTGTGCATGTGTGTGCATGCCTGTGCATGTCTGTGTGTGTTCATGTGTATGTGTGTGTTTATGCATATGTGTATGGTATCTGTACATGTGTGTGTATGTGTGTGTTTATGCATATGTGTATGGTATCTGTACATGTGTGTGTCTGTGTAGGCCAAATATTCATTTGAGAGTGTCTTTCTTGCTCTCAACCATCTTTAGAATCTGACAATTATATGCATGTATGTATTAAGCACATGTATGTACTTGTTTGGACCTTTCCCCCATTCTCTCCCTTGCTATTCTCCCTCCACAGCTTTTCCCTCCTCATGGGATTTGTTTTTCTAAACTGCCGAGTCCACTTAGTGTTGGCTGCATGTGCATGAGAGTAGGCCAGTCTCGAGAGCAGAGGTAGCCTCTCTGGGACCACATCCTAAGAAAGCTGACCCTCAGCTAGGGGTGGGACCTCATGAGCCACTCCCCTATCCCTGTTAGTATGTTGGCTGGCTTGATCATGTGCAGGATTTACACATGGGAATGGCCTCTGAGTTCACAGGTCGATGTAGAGGTTTCTCCATCTCACTCGGATACAGGTCTCTTCATAAACCTGGAGCTTGCCGTTTGGCAGCGAGCCTCTGGGATCTGCTTGTCTCCTGCCTCCAGGGCTGTGGATCCAGGCATGCACTGCTGTGCCCAGCACTCACTGGAGTGCTAGAGAGCCTAACACAGAAGCTCGCGCTTTCGCACAAATACTTTACACGGGCTCATTGAATCATCAAGAAATGAGGGTAGATAGGACTGGAGAGATAGCTCAGTGGTTAAAAGTATTGACTACTTTTCTATAAGACAGGGTTTGGTTTCCAGCAACCACGTGATCCTTATAACCATCCATCCATCAAGTTCTAGGGATCTGACACTGTCTTCTGGATTTCCTGACATGCAAATGGTACACAGACCATTTCCATGCAGGAAAAAAACCACTATATAAATTTAAAAACAGATAAAGCTGGTAAGTCAGGGTTAGCAAGTGGGTGGACATGAAGGAGGCTGAGTAAGAACTTTGTTCTTAGGATGCCACAGCGGCCCTGTTGTATCAAGGATGTGAGAGCTGGAACTGTTCAGGCTGGAGGCCGAGAAGCTGCATTTGTCTTTTGTCTGTCATGTCACACTCATAGTTCTGCAAGAGAACTGAACCTAGGTGCTGTGTCTTCATTCTAGATATGAGGTACTGGGGAACACTCACTGTCTGAACTTTTGGATGCTGTCATGACGGGTACACACCTCCAAGAATCACACCATGTGCAAGTCCCTCAAAGCAGAGGATGTGAATTGAGCAGCCTGTTCCACCTGCTTCCCAAGGAAGGAAAGGAAAGTCTTTCACTTCATATTTAAGTTTTAGTTCTCTGAATGGAGAGAGAGACAGAGAGAGAGACAGAGAGAGAGAGACAGAGAGAGAGAGAGAGACAGAGAGAGACACACACACAGAGAGAGAGAGAGAGAGAGAGACAGAGAGAGAGACACAGAGAGAGAGACACAGAGAGAGAGAGACACAGAGAGAGAGAGAGAGTGAGAGAGAGACAGAGAGACAGAGACAGAGACAGAGAATTAGTTTTAAGATCACATCTTACTTCTAGCCCAGGGCAGTTTTAAGTTTCCTACGTAGCCTGAGCTGGCTCCCTGCGCCAATCCCATCTCCACCCTCCCAGTGCTAGGGTTGCTGTCATGCACCCCATGTCCAGATTTTGTGGTGATTACACTCTTATGATAGTGGGCTATTCAACTTTCTTATCTACAGAGAGATAAGAAAGCCTTTTCTGGCCAGCAGCCATGTCACTGGATGGGCGTTCAGGGGAAGCGAATGCTGTGTATTTTTTCTGCTGAGTGCTTGTCTTATTGTCCTCTGTCGAGGAGTCTAGGCAGATGGTCGCTTGCTCATGTCCACCCTTTCACAGGCTGTTTTAAGATCTGGAGAACTCAGAGCAGACCTAGAAACAGTCTTCTACTAGGACGTGATACTTTTTTTTGTTTTTGAGACAGGATCTCATGTAGCTAGGCTGGCTTTAAGCGTCCAATCTCCTTTCTTCAATGTTCTGAGTACTGGGATGTGAGGCCTGTGCCATCATGCCTAGCAAGATGACATTTGTTTGTTTTTTTGGGGGGAGGGGGTTGGTTGCTCTTTAGTATCCGTGGTATTACGTCACATGAGGACAGTTTTGTACCGGCGTCCAGTGCACTCTGAGCCTAGCTCCCCACACCCGACTACTCTTCCCTACCTCACATTCCAGCTCCCATGAGCCCCTCCGCTCCTTAGATGATTTCACTTTTACTGTCATGTGATGTCATATGTACATACATGATTTTACGCATTAGTATAAAACCCAGGAACCATAAATGCGAGAAAATGTGGCTTTTGTCTCCAGTCACATCTGTTTTTCTGCAAACGACACAACTTCATTTTTTATGGATGAAAAAAATTGCGAGTATTTATATAAACAACCTTTCCTTTATTCCTCTGTGACAGACAGGGATGTTGGTTCCTTATCTGTTCTTAATTAGGTAATAAGGACCTATGATATGTTGATATGAATGTTGGCACAGATAGCCAACATTCTGAATCCGCTACTGAATGTCTTTCTGCTCTGACAGGGTGGGGCTTCGAAGCTTTGTAGCCCTTAGGAGCACCGGACAGTTGTGGCACTTGGAACTGCCCTTCCTTCACTCTGTAGGGTTCCTTATGGACACAGAGCAAATTGGCATTCAGCTAACCCAGGTCTCCGAGCTGATTTCTGTAGCTCTCTGTCTCCATAGTCTCCTCTCCTTGTCTAGCCAGAACATTCCAGCTGTTCTTTCTTCTGTTGTGTGGTTTTTGGGCCTGTCCGAGGCTGCAGTGGGTCTTGGATTGCACCTCCAGGCCGAAGCCAGGGCCATTGCAGGGCTCTGCTCTCTTCTTGTGCTGCTCCTACAATTTCACTATCTTTTTATGGCTGAAAATAATTCCATTGTGTGTATAAACTGCCTTTTCTTTATCTATTCCTTGTAACAGACATGGATGTTGGTTCCTTAGCTGCTGTGAACAGAGCAGCAAGGACACACACGCAGGCAAAACTCTAATGCACTTTCACCGTGCGGTGCTACGCACTGTCTAAAATGCTCTGAAAGCTCCTTCCTCTCTGTCGTCGAGTCTCTTAGCCACGTCTGCCCAGCCAGTTGCTCTGTCATGGGCAGTGGCGGGAATCGCGGTGGGAGATGATGGTTCCACTGCAGTCCATGTATTGCTGCATCAATACACAGCCCCTCAGCATGACAGGAAAGGGATTTAAAAACCACAGCCAAACAGGCAGTACAGTAAACGACAGCGGCAATAACTAGATGTAAATATACAGGCTTGTCCTTACGGTGGAGATGCTGCACATATGACCACGTGTGTATATAATCAAACTCACTGAACGTGTTAAAGATTCAAACATAGCAAAATGACCCAAGGTCACACATACACCAAGTGATGGCTCGCGAGGGCTGGTTAAAGCCTGCAGTTCCAGTCCTTGGGAGTCAGACTCGGAAAGATCAGAAGTGCAAGGGTATCCTTGGCTATATACCTAGTTCAAACCATCCTAGGATATAGGAGATCTTGTCCTCTCCCCCAAAGTAAAAATATAACATTGTTAGCTGGAGAGATGGCTCAACAGCTAAGCGCACTGGCTGCTCTTTCTGGGTTCAATTCCCAGCGTCCACATGGAGTTCACAGCTATCTTTAACCCCAGTTCCAGGAGACTGGAAACCCTCACACAGACAAACGTGCAGGCAAATGTATGTAAAAGAATTGCTTAAGATTCAAGTTAAGTCTTTTCTCTTCTTCCTCTCCTTCTTTATCCCCATTTTCTCCCTCCCTGTGCCTCAGTCCCCTCCTTTATCTCTCTCATATTGGTTCTCATTCCATTCATGGAGAACTTTTATAAACCTAAAGTTTTATGTAATGCTAACATAGTCTTTATAGTTGTGTTTATGAATGTATATATTGATCTGGATCCTGAGTTTGTCTATTAACTATATAATGTCTGTCATCTATCTATCATCTGTACCTATCTATGTATCATGTATCATCAGTCTATTACCTATTGTCTATCATTTGTCTGTTTATCATCTCTATCATTTGTCTGCTGTCTGTCTGTCTATCTATCTATCTATCGCCTATCTATCCATCATCCATCTGCCCATCTCCAGACCACACCTCTTCCTTCTTGCCCCCATTGCTGCATCTGTCATCTCAATGCCTTGAACTCTACAGGTCTCAAGCTGAATTCGGAGTCTGCCTGTTCTTTCTGTCAACTATGCTTTAATTAACAGAGTGCCTGTTGTTTCTGAAGATGGTGCACATTTTGAGATAATCCTTAATCCCTTCCCTCCTGGCCCCCCTTCACCAGCAGGACCTCCTAAGAAGGCTCCTTTTTTGTTTGTGCTGTCCCAATTCAAGGCTCCTTCACTCCTTATTGATTTATTGCCACAGAAACTTATTTGATCTTCCTGACTTAATTCTTCTCCTATTCTGTCTTTCAGAGTATTTACAGGATTATCAACTAGAACTCAAATAGATTTTCCAGCAGCTCATCATTGTAACCCAACCCTGGAGTCAGGGCGAATGAGGGCTTTTGGGTTCTGGCAACTGGAGCCTCCTTCCCAGCGCGCTGTGGGCACGCTGCTCAGGGAGTTTAGTAACTCTTTATTTTTAGCTTCCTCTTCCTAAAATGGGAATGTTAATAGTCCCTTTTCATGAGGAGGTTATTTCATGTTAATGATGTTTGTGCACGTGTGTGTGTGTGTGCGCGTGCGCGCGTGTTCATGCGTGTGTGCATGCGTGTGTTTGTTTCATGAGAGTGTATGTGGTATTTGTGAGTGTGTGTTTGGTGTGTGTGTGTGCTCCTGTGAGGCACTCTCCTTTATCACTCTCATTTCTTTGAGGTGGGGCCTCTTCCTGATCCTGAAGTTCATTCTTCTCATCTAACCTGGCAGCCAGTGAGCCCCAGCAGTGCTCCTGTCTCTCCCACGCTCTACCACCCCAGTGCTGGGCTTGAGGGGCTCTTACGGAGATGTCAGCTCTAGTTCCCACACTTACATAATAATTGCTTAACTACTGAGCTGTCTCTCCTGCTCCAAGATGATATCATTTCAAGAAAATAAAATAACCATTTAAGATGTTTTAGTGCATGAATGTACTCGGTGAATGATAAACTATTATTAGTAATACTCCTTTGTAGCATTCCTAGATTTCTATACTGTTTTTTTTAAAATGGATTTTTCTTTAAAAATGTTTATGTGTGTGTGAGTGTGTACACATGTATGTACATGGTCCCATCTTTAAGTGTTATTTCTTAGATGCTGCTTACCTTGTTTTATGAGGCAGTGTCGCTCACTGGGACCTGGGGGTTTCTGAGTAGACTAGGCTGGCCGGCCCAGAGGCCTCAGGGATCCTCCTGCCTCCGCCCCTCCCAGTGACCTGGGTTCTGGGGATCAAACTCAGGTTCGCTGCTTTAGCACACATGAGCTGTCTTCCAGCCCTGCCCCTCTTTAGTTTAGTCATGCAGCCCCCATTGACCTCCAAATGCACCGCCTTTGCAGCTACACAAGTCTTCCTTACATAACTGCAGTACAGCCTGGCTCGAATCTTAGGGTCCAGACTTATTGGATGACTTGTTAATGTGGCCACATTACTAGCTGCTCAGGCACGGGCTCCTCGCTGAGCATAGCACACTGCCACTCAGCCCCCTTCTGCTTGAAAGAATGCTGTGGCCCGTCAGTGGAAACTACTCCAGCAGCCACAGTCGGATTTAACCATTCTTGGGCTCCCCTATCCTGATGACACAAATGCCTCATGATTCCCCGTGTCCTCATGCTTGTCAGGTGTGGTCAGGCACTGCTGGCTGGTGCTGTCAGCTCTGCGCATCCTTCCTCCACTTCTACCAACACCATCATCCTTTCTGCCTTTTGGGGGGGGGCGGTGCATAGCTAACCCCAGCCTCTCCGGAGCTGCTGCCAGTGGGAGGAGGTGAGTCAGGGACAGCCTGTGTGTGTGTGTGTGTGTGTGTGTGTGTGTGTGTGTGTGTGTGTGTGTGTGTCTGTCTGTCTGTCTGTCTGTCTGTGTGTGTGTGTGTGTGGCTCGCTGCTGAACTGCCAAGCTATATTAGTTCCTTAGCGAAACAAGGCTTTCACACTCCTAAAGCATCCAATCCTGTGGACTGTCACCGACTAAGTAAGCTTTTGGGTATTAGATACACTTCTACTAATATCCTTTTACTTTACACCCCGTTAGGGGTCTTTAGGAGAATTTCCGTAGTCTTCAAACATAGCTCAACGTTGTGTTTAGCTGTCTGGTTTAAAACATGGTGAGGATGAGCAAGAGAGGAGCATTTCACTGTCTGTCCACAGTCGGGGTGACACGTGTCAGTCCCTACAGATCCCCTCTCCATGGTCCGGGTGACACCTGCTGGTCATTACTGAACAGGCGTGTTCTCACCACTGGCTCATTCTCGTCCAGATTTGCATCGACAAGTAGTTACTGAAGCAAGCAGTATTCACTAGCCTGGCATGTACCACCTGTGTTTAGGGATGCGATTTGCAAAGTTTTATGTTAAAAAGTCAGTAGGTTGGGGTTAGAGAAGTGGCTCAATTAAGAGCCGTTAAGAGAACTTTCTGCTCTTGTGGAGGACCAGGGTTCAATTCCCAGCACCCATATGGTGGCTCACAACCATCTGTAACTCTAGTTTCAGGGACTCTGATGCCCTCTTCTGGCCTCCATGAGTCCCAGGCATGCATGCAATGCACAAACACACATGCAGTCAAAAACATATATACATTAAATAATTAAAAATACCTTTTAAAAATCAGGAATGTATAAAAAAATGCCCCCCCCTTTTTTTTGAGACAAAGTTTCTCTGTATAGCACTGGTTGTCCTGGAACTCATCCTGTAGACCAGGCTGGCCTTAAACTCAGAAATCTGCCTGCCTCTGCCTCCCAAGTGCTGGGATTAAAGGCATGCACCACCACTGCCCCCCTTTTTGTTTTTTGCCCTTTAGTATTTTAACATCTGTAAAATATATTCTTGGTATTCAGTTTGGAGTCTTGGAAGCAGTGATATCATGTGTATGTAGGTCATTTTGACTTGTGGTAACAATAGCTTCATATAAATAATTCCTCGTGGTGGAAATGTATTGGCATAATGGAAGCCTGTGAATATCTCAGGTATAAATACCAATTCACCTTTTATTATATTAAGCCTAGTAAATAAGATACAAAGAAGAAAAAAATGTAAAAGATTAAGTATGGTGTTGGTATTTAAAAGCTTCTAGTTAATGGTGCTCTACTAAATGAAAGCTAAAACAGTTACTAGACTTCAGGGGTAAGAAATCCCACACAGATTACAAATACGTGACACACAGTGAAGATATGTAAACAATTAGAAGACATCTTAAAGCTTTGGATAACTCTGATGTAACTGGGTTGATTCCCTTTGGACAGGCTTGTTTTGGTTGGCTTGTTGGGATGCTTTGGGAGAGTTCTGAGCACAAGGAAATGAGGAAGTTTGTAGTTCCTTCTGACAGATTAGAGGCTTCGCCAAGAGCCCTTACCCCCTGCTCCATCCCTGACTCCTGGACTTCACATCCTCATAGCTCTCTTGGTTTTAGGACTGGTTCCATGTATGCATTCCGCTTGCCCTGCCTGTCTGAAAAGGTGTGTGAGATAGAAAGTCAAAAGAAATGAACCTTACCCCTAAGGCTACCACCATCTACTCAGATCTCCAGGAGGGGCCAGACCTCTAGATCTTTCTTTGCTGTTGACTTGGGATGTGGCCTTGGATGTGGATGTGGCCAGGTCATGGAAAGACTCAGAACTTCAGTATTGTTATCTGTCAAAGAGTAATAATGTGCCTTTTAACCATGCACATAGTTTTAAAAAAGTTACTAAAGCCAGGCAGTGGTGGTGCACACCTTTAATCCTAGCATTTGCGAGGCAGAGGTAGGCAGATTTCTGAGTTCCAGGCCAGCCTGGTATACAGAGTGAGTTCCAGGACAGCCAGGGCTATACGGAGAAACCCTATCTCGAAGGGGGAAAAAAAAGTTACTAAAGCCTCATAAAATCAGAGTTAATATTTTCTTTTGTATTAGGTAGGTTAAAATTAAATGCTGCTTCGGGCTGGGCATGATACATGTCTATTATACCAACAATTTGTGAGGCTCAGTCAGGACAATATCCTGAGTACAGGCATTAAAGGTCAGCCTGGAACTCCATCGTACACATACACACACACACACATACACACACACACACACACACACACACACACACACACACAGAGAGAGAGAGAGAGAGAGAGAGAGACAGAGAGACAGAGAGAGAGACAGAGAGACAGAGAGAGACAGAGGGAGAGAGACAGAGAGAGAGACAGAGAGACAGAGAGACAGACAGACAGAGAGAGAGAGAGAGACAGACAGAGGGAGACAGAGACAGGGGGGTAGTCCGAGAGAGAGACAGAGAGAGACACAGAGAAAGAGACAGTGGACAGAGAGAGAGAGAGAGAGCTTGCTTCAGTTGTGAGCTTTTTTACTGTTAATCTTGTCAGTGCTTCGTGTTCTATATAGTAAACTCTAATTTTGGTTCCAAGAACAAACTGCCTTGCCTTCCATATGGAGTAGAATGGAGTCTTGCTCATTTGCTGTTCTTTTTTACTCTCTCATCATTCATTCTTGTTTTGTTTTGAATTTTGATGGTGGGGGTCTCCTGTTGGAGCCGGACTGGCCTGGAACTCACGGGTATCAGCAAGACGAATTTGAAAGTGCTGTCTAGGAAGGAGTTACAGGAGTTCATAGATTAGATGTGGGGAATGTTGTGGCAGGAGTCTGTGATCTTGGGAACATAGTGACATCATGGTCAGAAGCTAGGGCTGTTGGGAAGAGAGCTGATTTTAGGAAAGCCGATGGGGAATTTTCAGTTCTAGTAGGATATGTGTACGAAGTTGCCAGAACAATTTGAGTATGTCACAGTACACTGAGAATGTTGGCTTTCTTTGTGGCTGAAGTCATGATTTGGAGAAGCCTCTTCCTCATGTTTGTAGCATCCAGGAAAGGGGTTGACAGGAGATACAGTGATGACAAGGGGTTTGTAGTGGACAGAGAGAGCCCTGAGTGAGTGAATGTGTGCTTTGACATGGTACAACCATGTCTAGGACCCACGAGTCTCAGGGTCAGAGAGTTGGCAAAGCCTTCTCCGGGAGACCTGAGTTCAAGTATTGATGATCTGTGCAGACAAGGCCCACCATAGCTTTCTGCTCTAGGTGGTTAAGGCCTGAAGACTGTCGCCTACTAAGACTGCTCCACCTGAGATTGCTAACTGTGTCTCTTAGGTCCGAGGCACACCGTGGGCCCTGCCCCCTTGCTTCTCTGTAATAACCTCATCTCCTTGTTCATCTGAAGGCAGTAATCTCACCTCTATTCAACTCCAGATAGTAAACACAATGAGCTTCTGGGGAGCGGAGGTTTCTCCATCAGAGATCCCAGATGTCCATCCATCTGTCTTTTCTTCATTTCCTTACCACCCCAGTCAGGTCCCAGTCCCTGGAGCTGTGTGCAAGGACATGGCAGGGCTATGTGCATGTGGCTGTGGTGTTGAGTGGGTAATGCCATAGGCTCTGGAGTAAGGTCCTGTGGGGTCTGACTTACAGTCCTCAAGCTCTGCATGTGTCTTTCAGCTGAGGAAGCGGCCTCACCTGGAAGGCGGAGTGAGAGTTCCTGGAGTTGGCTGGAATTGTTTTGGGTCTTTTAGTGAGTGACACCCCTGCCTGCATCATATTCCCTGCATAAGTTAGTTCTGATAGTGCACAAGGAACATTGGATGCACTTAATAGTTTGTGCACCTGTTAGTAGAATAGCAACCTCTAATGCTGATTATATTAGCATCTACCAAAATAACCTTAAGGTTTGGAATGGCAGTTGACAGGTGTGTTGGATAATACATGATAATAGCATTATATAATAACTTGTATTTATACATTAGTCAGCATCCATAAGATAGAATTATTACACAAAAGAGGAATAAAACTCAGTCCATCTATATCTGCCATCTATATCTGCTTATCTGTCCATCTTTCTGTCCATCCATCCATCCATCCATCCATCCATCCATCCATCTATCCAGTCTACCCATCTATCTGTTTTTTCCAGGCTGGGTTTCTCTTTGTAGTCCTAGCTGTCCTGGAACTCACTCTGTAACTCTGGCTGGCCTTGAACTCTGAGATCTGCCTGCTTCTGCCTCCCAAGTGCTGGGATTAAAGGCATGTGCCACCACTGCCAGGCTGCAATATTTTGTAGTAATACAATTAATGCTACTCAAGCATGGTGGTCTGTGCCTATAATTCCAGCTAAACTACTCCGGAGGCTAAAGTGGAGGATGGCTTAATTTCACAAGTTCAAGACCCACCTTATTTATATAGTGAAACTTTATTTTTAAAAGCAGTTAAATTTAGAGAAGCAAATAAAATTTATATTTAAGTTTATTTGTGGTAAAGTTTCCGCTTAACTTTTTTGTTGATCGAGATCTCTATTCTTTTCTTTAAATCAGAATTTTTATGGCTTTTAAAAAAAGATTCATTCATTATTTATTTTATTTATGTTAAGTGTGTTTTGCTTGTTTGAGTTTAGATGCACAGCCATATGCAGGAGTCAGTGGAGGTCAGATCCCAGGAAATGGCTTGTCCTCTGGGAATAGGTCCTCAGTACAGTTAGCCACGCAGCGATCTCTCCAGCCCCTCTGTGGAAGTTTGATTTGGACTCTTGCCTCTTTACTTCTCCATGTAGCTCACACAAATATGAGAATTCTTGAGAGGTTTGAGAGCCAGCCTGTGGACGCCTATGGAACTGTAGCTTCACTTTTTTGCTGTGTAGTAGATGTCGTGGCACTAAGACCCAGAAACTCCGCTCTGTGTGGCTGGAGCTGGGCTGGCTGTGCTCTCGCTGAAGGGAAGGAAGTCATTAGTGCAGACCGAGCTGTGGAGTTAGGTTCTTGCAGGATTTCCTTCCAGCCTTTCCCCACTTAGGTTCTTGGGAATTAAGAAAAAAAAAAATCTAAACACACAAACCAAGTTTTCCTATTTACTAGGTTCAGGGAAGGTGGACATTTCGGAAGGGCAGATCCGATCCCAAGTTGTCTAAGAAGCAGAAAAACTGCGCAAAGAAGCTCTGATTACAGATCTTTGGAATTTTCTTTGCTAAATTTTTACAAACGAAAAATACACCCAGAATTTTGGGAATTGCTCCAGGCTGCGTGTGAGGGTTTGATTGCTTGTCTAATCTTTTTCTTTTTTTGAGAAGAGGAGAATTCGCCAAGAGGGGCTTGGATGGCAGGAGCCCGGCCGGGTTTCTGTGGCAGCTCTTGCAGTGGGTCTCTGCTCTGAGGGGTTTGCGGCCCATCCGAAAGCTCCTGCCTGGAGCCTTTTCGCAGGCGCGGGTCGGGGAACATGACCCGCTCAGGCCCGGGCGCGCCGCTGGCCGCCGGGACGTCCTAGCCCCGTGGGAGAGTGTGGTGGCCGCGGCACTTCGCGCTGAACCGAAGACGAAGACTGTCCGTCCTATCCGGGAAAGAACGAGGGGGTGCAAGGAGGCAGCATGACTTGCAGTCGCCGCCGCCCTGCCTCTGCCCCCAGCCCCCAGCCCACCTCTTGATGCGTCCCGGGTCGGCTGTACAAATATGATGAAATGGCAGCCCCGGAAGAAGGTGAGTGCGGCGACGGCCGCGGTGGGGCTGATGGGGAGCGGGCCCCGCGGGACCCCGAGGCCATCCGGGTCCGTGCGCCCACCGCCCGCCAAGTTCTCGCCTCCGGGCGCGCGCGGCCCGGCGGGGTGACAGCTGAGACTCAGCCCCGCGTGCTGGCCCGGGGCCGCGGCACGCCCGCCCCGCTTAGGCCCGCAGGTGGGCGTCGGAGCGCCCCCTGCCCCGCGGGGACCGGCGTCCCGGCCGCTGGCAGCCGCTTCCCCTGGGCCCCGCTGGGGGGCGGGCAGCCCCGGAGCGAGCGCCTAGCGGCTCCCCGTGAGGGCCGAGCCTCGGGCGCCGGGGTTGCTGCGGGGCGGCTGCGGGGACCCGCGGCCGCGTGGGCGAGTGCGGGCGCGCCGGCCATTGTGCGCCGCGTGTGTGCATCGATCGTGGGCAAGGGGGAGGGGGGTACTTTGCTTTTTGCAAGATTATTTCCTAATATGGCTCCTTTGTTGAGAACCGGAGGAAAAAACATCCAGTGGTTCTATCAAAATAAATTGCTATTGGTCCCCGAAATAACGTTTCTAAATGTGGGACCCGTCCCTTCCTTGGGACACCGAGGGAGAAAGACAGCTTTCTTCAAGTTCTTGGCAGCGTGTCTGGCCAGGGTTCCCCATTGCAAACTTGCCTGACTGCCACTCTTAGGTTAACCCAGCGGTTTATGGTATAGTGGGACTTTCCCTTCAATACCTCATTTGGCCCTGGTTTTTATTGACATTCTTCTGAAGGAAAACACAGCGAACTGAATGTGCCGTGCCCCTCCCCAGCCGTGACCTGTCTCTGCTAGCAGCTGTCTGGTGTCTCACTCAACTAGCTAAACTGGTTCTTTCTTTGTGCCATGATGTGTGAGTTTGACATTAGAGCTGAAGTAGAAATCATGTGTGAAGTGCTGAGCCGACTGCCAGGGAGCCGAGCACACCCGCGCTTCCTTAAAGCCCAACGAATGCAAAGGTTTTCTTTGGTATCTAATTGATTCGATTTTATCCAGTGGCAGCTGTTTCTACCTCAGCCCAAAGCCACAATCACTCACCTATTTGTTCTCATCATAGGGCTTCTTCGTTCAGTGAGACTGGTGTAAGAGAATTGTGTACTGCACCCTCCCCCTCCCATGAGAACACAGGAAAACCCCATATAATCAAACGTCTTAAACAGATGCTGCATAGTCCTAGAATCTTCTACATTTGTGTAATCGTCCTGAGTAGTTTAGAGATCCCTGCAAACTGTGCATCCACAGATGCCTGCTTTTTCTATTTTACTCAACATGTAGTAACTCATACGGTTATGTCACTGAAAACCCCTCTGGGTACTGGTATTGCTTGAACCACGGAAGTATTATTCTTGGCAGTCAAGTGGATTTCTGGATTCTGGAAGATTCTGTTTCAAGTGTTAGGATTCACTGCAGTATTTACTCACTCTGTGATGCTTAGATGGCTATACCAGAGATTGTATTTATTTTTCTGTATTCACGGTCATAAGGCATCATGGTATAGGGACCCAGATATCAATCTGGAGAGTTCATAGAAGCCGAGCTGTCCGGTTCTGGTTCTGTGTGGTTATTCGTTGGTAGCTTGAGAGCAGTTCTTGTACACTGAAAGTGAAAGCTACCTTGGGAAGGATGCTATTCAACTCTAGTAGGCACCACCAAGCCTTTAGCATACTCTGTTTATTCTCTTAGTCAGACCAGAATACTCAAATGATCCTGCCATTGCCATGATTTCTGGCTGCGTCTGCTAATACATTAGTAGTGGTATAGTCACATGTCAGGTGGTTTACCAAACTGATCCATAAAGACTATTCACACCCCATATAAAGAGTGGTGCTGTACTGGTGTGGTCTGAACACAGCTAGGGAGAACACCCACAAATTGTACTGCCAGCTGCCTTCCCAACTGGACTTTAGGGCTAGGGCTGATTGGTGGCTGGGTATCTTGGGGTCTTGTTCGTCACTACTAGTTTGGGCTTTTTGAATTCCAGGTTTTTGAGTTCACTCGTAACAGAGTAACTATCATTTCCAGATTTCTTTGTTTCTAACTGAACATGGAGCTGGGGACACATTGACTGAAGGGGAATTATTTCCTCCGATTTACACTATTAATTTGATAGACTAAATACTTAAGACAAAGTTTATGAATGTGTGAGTATGCAGAATTCTATTAGGGTCTGATTATCTTCTCATAAAGAAATCTTCCATCATGATTCATTAGGTCTGCACCGGATCACGCCGTGCCACCCCACCCCACCCCTCCCTTCTCCACCCCACAGGCCAGGATGAGTCTCAATGGGCCTTCCAAACCTAATAGGTCTCTCTCTCACTGAGAGTTAAACAGTTTCCCCAAAAGCAAGATGCATGTGTCTACTTATCTCCAGACTCATCACATTTTATATATTAAATATGAGCAGGTTTTTCTTTACCAATCACAATCTAATTAATTGTTTTAATTAAAAATGTAGGATTATGAATAGTTGCTCTGGTTTTGTGGCTGAAGTGATATTTTACATTATTTAGGGTAACACCCAGCATCTTTTTTAGGCACCTGCTGTATGCCAGGCGCCTCTGGTTTGTCTGCATTTGTTCAGTTCTTATCGAGTAAGGAAAGGGTGTGTTACTTGAATTTCACAGATAAGGGGACTGGTGTAGAAATGGATTTGACTTACTGGGGTGACAGTGTATGTGTGTGTGTGTGTGTGTGTGTGCATGCATGCATGCGTGTGTGCATGTGGGGGGGCATATGTGTGCGCGTGTGTGTGTGTGGGGGGGGGTATCGGAACAGGATGGAACCAGGTCTTTCTTGAGCTTTTCTCTTCCATGTCAAGGACCGTCACCAGGATGCTCCCTCCATCCCTCATCCCCTCTCCTCTTAGAGGAGCACAGAGATTTAAGCTACCTGGGACCTGTAAGCATTTACAGTCTCTGCCACAGACTATAAATAGATTCTGGCTTTTGGGGCTGACTTCATTTTTTTGGCTGGGATATTTTCTTTCTCCTTGTAAATTTAGGTGTTAATCTGGCCTCTTTGTAGAGTTGTAGCTCCTTAAGTTCAGGGACCATATCTCTTTTGTTTTCAAGAATAGTATAGTTCCTCAAAAAGTGTTTATTTTATGTAAGAGTAAGTAGCCACACCTGATTCTTCAGTCCATTCCTAGGTTTGACTCCCGTGGCTTATTAAAGTGTCCCAGAATATCTTGTCATTGGCTCCCAACCTTTACAGACATCATCAGAAAGGGGGCAGCCACTCTCCACAAAATCTCCCTGGAAGACATGATTAAGACAGATGCGATTAAGATGAGGTACCAGGCTTAATACCCACACTCGCTCCAGTATTACGCTTGTTTGGTTTATGCGACCTAGTTGGCCTTGCAGAATGCCCTGTGCCCTGTTCTTTTATCATTATTATTATTGTTGTTTTTATCTTGTATTTGCCGAAGCGATAGCAATCAAAATGCCAGTCTCGGAGGAACACGTTTGTTTACCACTCTGAGTGGATTTCTGCCTTCCAAATCCAAGGATTAGTGTTAGATAGCACTGTGTCAATAAGACTCCAGCGTGAACGTCAGGAAGCCCTTCCGATTGGATTTCTCCATTGCTTGTCTAATGTTATTTTACTGTTCACACATAATAAATGGTTATTAATAAGGATGCGTCACATAAGCTACATTAATTATGTAATTTGAGAGTCTTACGACGTGTTTGTCTTGTTATAGTCGGCACCTTAATAAAATAGGGGCCCAGTTTTACTTAGCTGGTTTATTTAAGCACACAGAGTCATGAGCTTCGTTGGGATGTCTCCATTCTTCTTCTGGTATGTTGTTCTTACTTGCCTTCTCCTCTGCCTTCTCCCAGTCAGTACCTTGCTTCTTACACCTTCTCTGATGGAGCTCCCCTGGGAAGCTCGTGGGAAGGATCTCGCCCTGTAGATCTGTGTCTTGCAATGACGTGACTTTTATGAAAGAATTTGTCACCAATCCCTCCCTACCCCGTCTCTGTGATGAAGCGTTTAATTTTTGGAGTATAATGTTAATTTCGAATTTTAATACAGCCATGCTTTATATTTAGTGTTTTAGTATTTATTACCTAGTGTATCGATTGGTGTGTTTGAATACTTGACCCACAGGGAGTGGTGCTATTAGGAGGCATGGCCTTGTTGGAGTAGGTGTGGCCTTGTTGGATGAAGTGTGTCACCTTGGGGGTGGCCTTTGTGACCCTCCTCCTAGCTGCCTGAGAGAGTCAGTCTTCGGCCAGCAGCCTTCAGATCAAGCATCTGCCTGTACCTGCCATGTTCCCCCCCCTCCCCACCACCGTGGTGATTATGGACTGAACCTCTGAAAGTGTAAATCAGCCCCAGTTAAATGTCTTCCTTTGTAAGAGCTGCGACCGTCCTGGTGTCTCTTCCTAGTTACCTCTGAGTTCTTTGCAGTTGACATCACTGTTACTCATCTTGGGACTTGGCTTGTTTAGTGGTGTCAGGTCATGTCAGCGGTCTTCCGTGGCTTTCCTTTCATGGTCCCTGCAGCCTGGAGACCCAGGCTGCGATGCTGGCAGCTCCCTTGACGTGTGTCCCTGGGAGCCATTTAATCTCTTATGTGTGTCCTCAAAGAGTTTATCATCCTGGATCTCTTGTAAATGGCGTCCTAATGATTTTCTTTCTTTTTTTTTTTAGTCTCTTCTCTCTGTTTTTTTTCTTCTTCTTATCCCTTTCAAGTAATTGCTGAAAAGACACATATATGCGTGTGCTACCAACCTTGTTAACGTCCTGACCTCTCTCCATGCTCTGGGGGTGGGGGTCACGCAGTGGAGTAAGCGCATCCTGAGCTGGCAGAAGACATGATATGGCTGGTCATTTGCTCTCTTCCTTGCCCAGAGGCCACTGGGTTTCTTAACGGTGTCCGTTCATCATCTGCACAAATTCACTCTCATTGTATTGCATCGAACTGCAGCTTCTACCATACAGCTGCAACCTGCAATTAGACTTATTAAAAAAGAAGGGTCTGGGAACAAATGGCTGTGTTGTGAATTCTCTACTGCCGAGCACACTCTGAAGCTGGACCGTGGTGGGGATCCAACCGAGCTCCAGAGCAGCTTGGCGAGGTGACATCACCTTAGGAGGTCTCGGCTGCGTTAGTGGGAATGGCACCTGGCTCCTACAAGAACACTTGGCATGCAGTATGTCCTCACTGCAATTTCACTGGAGCACAGCCGTACCCCGCCCCCACCACTCGCCTTGCTCCTCCTCCTATTCCTCATTCTCCTGTTCTTCCTCTTCCTGCTCCTCCTCTACCTTCTCCTCCCTCCTCCTCCTGCTCCTCTTCCTCTCTCTCTCTCTCTCTCTCTCTCTCTCTCTCTCTTTTGAAATAGGTTCTCATTTCCTGGCCCGGACCTTCCAGAGCTCCACCTGCCTCTGCCTGCTGAGTTTCCTCATATGAACTCATCCCGACCTTGTCTTTGGCTCTATCGTGGAGCTTGCCTTCCCTCTGGCAGTTCTGTTGCTGGGCATCGTGGGCCATGCCCTCCTTCGACCACAATCGTGTAAGCCA
This sequence comes from Tokudaia tokunoshimensis, assembly GCA_036184795.1. NCBI lineage: Eukaryota > Metazoa > Chordata > Mammalia > Rodentia > Muridae > Tokudaia > Tokudaia tokunoshimensis. Next base: position 1,029,834 of record BTHU01000006.1, read on the forward strand.
CAGTGCTGACTCTGTCCTTCAGCTCCCACTGGGTCCTTCTCTGAGATGGGTAGGCAGTGGGGAAGAGCTGAATGAGTGAATGTTTGAATGCATGCATGCACTTATGGATGACTTGGTGCCATTCCTTGACTTGCTAGTTACAGGGAGTACCTAGTTCACTCCTAGTTTACAAGATTGTCTCAGTGCATTTTTGAACCCTCTGAGAATGCCATATTGCATAGAAGTGAGTCCAAGTCATTAAAAGGTTAATCTGAACAGCACACCTATTAACAGTACAGTCATGCCCATGGGACGGCCGGCTTCATACTGTTGCGCATGTGGTAAGTGTCGCTGTGACATGCATTGGTGACGAACCAGTCTTATCTCACATGAACTTCACCTTGCTTGAGGAGGGGAAAACATTGGAGTGACTCGTGACACATTTACCGCTGATCTCGAGATATCGGTGTATCGGAGCCATGAATGTCAACTTCTACATTAAGTCTCTCTTCAGTCCCTGGTAATTTGTTTTATCTGTGTGGTGTATGTGCACACGTCTATGTGGGTGTGTATGTGCGATGCATGCTGAGGCGTATATCAGGTGTCTTTCTCAGTCACTGTTTGCCTTATATTGTAATGCTCTATTAGCATATATTAACTGTTCATAACAGTGAGCTTCCTCGTTGCACCTTCCTGCAAGTATGTAATGTATTTCAACTGTATCCTTCCTTGCCCTTTCTCCTTACCTGTCTCCCTCCAACTCCTGACAATCCCTTTCCTCTTCCCATCTGATCCTCCTCTCTGTTTGTGTCTGCCATTTGTGTGTGTGTGTGTGTGTGTGTGAGAGAGACCCAGAGAGTCTCATTAGATTGTTTAAGCCAACATGTACATGAGAGTAATGTCTCCATCCCCAACCCTTAATTGTATATAAATCCTCAGGGAGAGGTAAGGCCTGTGAGCTCCGTCCCTCTACAACAAGATGTTTACAGACCCAGCCTTTTCACAGATTAGGATAGACTGACTGGTCTACAAGCTTTTGGGGTTCAGCCATCACTGGGGTTACTGACGTGCATGTAGTTACTTAACTTAAAGGTTGTTGCAGGTGCCTTGAACTCAGGTCCCCATTCTCAGTGCCATACACACATGACCCCACTGAGCTATCTTCCCAACCCCAGCCCTCAGCGTCTTTGATTGTGTATTCTTCGTAGACAGTGGACACCTATATAAGATCTAGGAGTGCTGGAGCACTTGGGGATAGTTTTACAGGCTTTATAGAGATGAGGGAGTCTGTGTTGGCACCTTTGCTGTTCAGGAGGACCTGGTAAATATGCCAGCTATGAGAGGCTACAGGGTGTAGATGGCCCAGCTTGAAGAAAGGGCACCAGCAGCCTCTTTCCTTTTGCTGGTTAGTTACCATGATGACATGCTATGGAGAGTGCGGGAGGAGCAGGGAGAGCCTGGAGTTCTGGCTGGCCCTGTGAGCTCTGGCTGACTTCTTTAGCGAATGCATGTGTTGTTAATAACAGTGCCTGCCTCACCAGTAAGACTTCTTCTCTCTTGTTGTTGCACTAAAACCACGTCGTTTTATTGAAAACTCAAAATCATTTCATTTAACCCACATTTTCAGGATTCACGGGGTGCATTTGTCCCATTCTTTCTTCACCCCCTGTGAGGGTTCAGCAGCTAAGAATTTTCACATTCCCATATGACTGAGCTCTGTAGCTTGGTTCACTTCTGGCATCTTCTTGTCCTTCTGATTAGTCTATTAGTATTCTTTGTGATTTGTCAACACTGTGTTCTTTTTGCACATAGTATGAGGAAAACTGTAAAATTGTTTCCTTGACCATACCTTTCTCTAGAAATAAACAGCATCTCTAGAGAAAGCACACACACTACCTTTAGTAACAGTTGCCGCCTGCTGATAGGCACCTCTCAGTTTGAAGTTTTATTTAGCACATATCTGATTCTGTAAGCCAGCGTCACAAATACTCCTGTGTATTCAGCAATACTGGTGATGTTTCTGATTTACATCACATGGGCTGAGACATGTAGAAGTGCGTTATATTATTAAGACAGGGCCAAGTTGTGGGACAGCTCACATCTGGAGGACCAGCCCAGAGGAAGTGGGGACAGCTCACATCTGGAGGACCAGCCCAAAGGAAGCGGGAGCCAGAAGGCCATTGTGGAAACTCACTGTGTCTGCATCTGGATACATCCTCTCCAAACACTCAATACTGAGATTTGAGTAAACCTGGAAAGGTGGTGGATGGGAGAAAACCACAGAGAAAAGCTTGTTGGATACCCTGGACAACTTTATTATAATCCCCAATTTTCTTTAATTTACTTTTAATTCCCCCTCTTATTAAACATGGATCCCTTTCTCATACAGTATAATTTCTCTTCCTCTGCTCCTCTGACTTCCTCCTCTCCCATTCACATCCACTCGGTTTCTGTCTCTCGTTAGAAAAGAGCAGATCTAGGACATACAACCGAGCCTAACGAAACAGCACATAATAAGATAAGAGGAAAACCATTTGTTGCGTTATAGGTTTTCACTGATAGATGGTTGCTTATTCTGCTGTGTCTAATGTTTTAAGGAAAGTGAAAACACACCATTTTCCTTTTCTTAATATTTCTAGTCAGTGTACAAAATCCTGGGTCACATCGTGACACCTTCATAGATAGATTTCTGCGTTCCCTGTTCTTAGTCCACACTCCCACCTACTGATTCTCCAAATAATTTCATTTTGGCTTTCATGGCACACAGAACTTAGGTTCTGTCTTTCTCTTGTCTGGTTTGTTTGTGCTCAACATGGCGATCTCCAGTTCTGTCAAATTTCCTGTGAGCGAACCAACCTTATTCTCTTTATAGCTGTGTACAAGCATCAGTAGATGGACCGTCTTGGTGGTTAAGTATGGCATTGTTGGAAGTACTGGGTGATAAACATAGATGTGCTGGCATCTGTGGGTCAGGTAGATTTTGGGAATATAGGCAGAAGGAGTACATAGGGCTATTTTAACTTTTTTCCTTCCTTCCTTCTCTCTCTCTCTCTCTCTCTCTCTCTCTCCCTTCCTTCCTTCCTTCTTTCCTTCTTTCTCTTTCTTTCGTTCTTTCTTTTCTTTCTTTCTTTTTCCCTCCCTCCCTGTCCTCTTCCTTCCTTCCTTCCTTCCTTCCTTCCTTCCTTCCTTCCTTCCTTCCTTCCTTCTCTCTCCCCCTTCCCCTCCCTCCCTCTCTCTCTCTCTCTCTCTCTCTCTCTCTTTCTTTCTTTCTTTCTTCCTCCCTGTCGTTCTCTTCCTTCCTTCCTTCCTTCTTTCCCTCCCTCCCTCTCTCTCTCCCCCTCCCTCCTTCCCTCCCTCCCTCCTTTCCTTCCTCCCTCCTTTCTTTCCTTCCTCCCTCCTTCTCTCCTTTCCTTCCTTTCCTTCCTTCCTTCCTTCCTTCCTTCCTTCCTTCCTTCCTTCCTTCCTTCCTCCTTCTGTCCCTCCTTCCTTTCCATCCATCCTTCCTTCCTTCTTTCCTTCCTCCCTCCCTCCTTTCCTTCCTTCCTCCCCCTCCCTCCCTCCTAACCTTCCTTTCATCACTCCCTCCTTCCTTCCCTCCCTCCCTCCTTCCCCTCCCTCCCTTCCTTCCTTCCTTCCTTCCTTCCTTCCTTCCTAGGTCAGAGAACAATTTGAGGGAGTTGGTTCTCTTCTTCCATCCTGTGGTGGGTCCTGGGGACTGAACTCAAGCCATCAGGGTCAGTGGCAAATGCCTTTACCCATTGAGCCTTCTCTACAACTAGCCAGTTCTAATTTTAGTTTTTTTAAATGTGTTTGTGTGTTTGGATGTTTTCCTGCTTGTATGTACATGTGCCTCTTACCTGGTGTCTTTTGTGGAGTCTGGACGATGATGTTGGATTCTCTGGAACTAGAGTTACAGACACCTGTGAGTTGCCGCGTGGGTGCTGGAAATTGAACCCTTGTCCTCGGGAGGAACAGCCTTAACCATGGAACCATCTCTTCAGGCCCGACTTTTAGTTATTTTGAGGTGTCTGTATTGATTTCCATCGATAGCGTTCCAGTTTGCATCTCCACCATCCATGTGTGATGAGGATTCCTGTACCTACACCCTTGCCGGTATTCTCAGTCACTTATTTTCTCCATAGTAGCCATTCTTCCCAGAGAAGGATGGAATTTGCTGTTCCACAGTGGTTAAGGGCATCATACATACTTTCAAATACTTCTTGACTAGTTCTTCTGGAGATTGCCTGTTCATTCAGGATTTGATTCTTTTGGTATTTATTTCTTAGTTATTTGTAGATTCTAGATGCCCAGTATGTGACTGGCAAAGCATCTCTCCTTCACTGATCATGTCATGGTGTGGAGTGGCATGGTCAGCTTCTGGATTCATTGTCAGCTGTTAGCGTCCTTCTTGGAAGACCCTTGCTGATTCTGTATCTTGAATTTTTCCCCTGTAAGTTTCAGGCATTTCCCTGAGACCTTTGATCCATCTTGAGTTGAGTTTTGTGTGGGATGTGAGATAAGGGTGTAGTGTGATTTGTCATATGTGGGAATCCAGCGTTCCTAGCACCATTGCTGAGAAGGCTGGCTTTCCTCCACATATGTCTTTTGTATCTTGGTAAATATCAGGTAGCTGTAAGTTGGGTTTATTTCTATCCTGTCCTACTGCTGTGTGTGTGTGACTGATGTGCCAGTTTGATGCTGGTTACTGTGCTGTAGTGTAACTGAGGTCTGGTCTGTGTTCTCTGCTGGTTACTGTGCTGTAGTGTAACTGAGGTCTGGTCTGTGTTCCCTGCTGGTTACTGTGCTGTAGTGTAACTGAGGGCAGGTCTGTGTTCCCTGCTGGTTACTGTGCTGTAGTGTAACTGAGGGCAGGTCTGTGTTCCCTGCTGGTTACTGTGCTGTAGTGTAACTGAGGTCTGGTCTGTGTTCCCTGCTGGTTACTGTGCTGTAGTGTAACTGAGGTCTGGTCTGTGTTCCCTGCTGGTTACTGTGCTGTAGTGTAACTGAGGGCAGGTCTGTGTTCCCTGCTGGTTACTGTGCTGTAGTGTAACTGAGGGCAGGTCTGTGTTCCCTGCTGATTACTGTGCTGTAGTGTAACTGAGGTCTGGTCTGTGTTCCCTGCTGGTTACTGTGCTGTAGTGTAACTGAGGTCTGGTCTGTGTTCCCTGCTGGTTACTGTGCTGTAGTGTAACTGAGGTCTGGTCTGTGTTCCCTGCTGGTTACTGTGCTGTAGTGTAACTGAGGGCAGGTCTGTGTTCCCTGCTGATTACTGTGCTGTAGTGTAACTGAGGTCTGGTCTGTGTTCCCTGCTGGTTACTGTGCTGTAGTGTAACTGAGGTCTGGTCTGTGTTCCCTGCTGGTTACTGTGCTGTAGTGTAACTGAGGGCAGGTCTGTGTTCCCTGCTGGTTACTGTGCTGTAGTGTAACTGAGGTCTGGTCTGTGTTCCCTGCTGGTTACTGTGCTGTAGTGTAACTGAGCGCAGGTCTGTGTTCCCTGCTGGTTACTCTGCTGTAGTGTAACTGAGGGCAGGTCTGTGTTCCCTGCTGGTTACTCTGCTGTAGTGTAACTGAGCGCAGGTCTGTGTTCCCTGCTGGTTACTCTGCTGTAGTGTAACTGAGGGCAGGTCTGTGTTCCCTGCTGGTTACTGTGCTGTAGTGTAACTGAGGGCAGGTCTGTGTTCCCTGCTGGTTACTGTGCTGTAGTGTAACTGAGGTCTGGTCTGTGTTCCCTGCTGGTTACTGTGCTGTAGTGTAACTGAGCGCAGGTCTGTGTTCCCTGCTGGTTACTCTGCTGTAGTGTAACTGAGGGCAGGTCTGTGTTCCCTGCTGGTTACTCTGCTGTAGTGTAACTGAGGGCAGGTCTGTGTTCCCTGCTGGTTACTCTGCTGTAGTGTAACTGAGGGCAGGTCTGTGTTCCCTGCTGGTTACTCTGCTGTAGTGTAACTGAGGGCAGGTCTGTGTTCCCTGCTGGTTACTGTGCTGTAGTGTAACTGAGGGCAGGTCTGTGTTCCCTGCTGGTTACTGTGCTGTAGTGTAACTGAGGGCAGGTCTGTGTTCCCTGCTGGTTACTGTGCTGTAGTGTAACTGAGGGCAGGTCTGTGTTCCCTGCTGGTTACTGTGCTGTAGTGTAACTGAGGTCTGGTCTGTGTTCCCTGCTGGTTACTGTGCTGTAGTGTAACTGAGGGCAGGTCTGTGTTCCCTGCTGGTTACTGTGCTGTAGTGTAACTGAGCGCAGGTCTGTGTTCCCTGCTGGTTACTCTGCTGTAGTGTAACTGAGGGCAGGTCTGTGTTCCCTGCTGGTTACTGTGCTGTAGTGTAACTGAGGGCAGGTCTGTGTTCCCTGCTGGTTACTGTGCTGTAGTGTAACTGAGGTCTGGTCTGTGTTCCCTGCTGGTTACTGTGCTGTAGTGTAACTGAGGGCAGGTCTGTGTTCCCTGCTGGTTACTGTGCTGTAGTGTAACTGAGGTCTGGTCTGTGTTCCCTGCTGGTTACTGTGCTGTAGTGTAACTGAGGTCTGGTCTGTGTTCCCTGCTGGTTACTGTGCTGTAGTGTAACTGAGGGCAGGTCTGTGTTCCCTGCTGGTTACTGTGCTGTAGTGTAACTGAGGTCTGGTCTGTGTTCCCTGCTGGTTACTGTGCTGTAGTGTAACTGAGGGCAGGTCTGTGTTCCCTGCTGGTTACTGTGCTGTAGTGTAACTGAGGTCTGGTCTGTGTTCCCTGCTGGTTACTGTGCTGTAGTGTAACTGAGGGCAGGTCTGTGTTCCCTGCTGGTTACTGTGCTGTAGTGTAACTGAGCGCAGGTCTGTGTTCCCTGCTGGTTACTCTGCTGTAGTGTAACTGAGGGCAGGTCTGTGTTCCCTGCTGGTTACTGTGCTGTAGTGTAACTGAGGGCAGGTCTGTGTTCCCTGCTGGTTACTGTGCTGTAGTGTAACTGAGGTCTGGTCTGTGTTCCCTGCTGGTTACTGTGCTGTAGTGTAACTGAGGGCAGGTCTGTGTTCCCTGCTGGTTACTGTGCTGTAGTGTAACTGAGGTCTGGTCTGTGTTCCCTGCTGGTTACTGTGCTGTAGTGTAACTGAGGTCTGGTCTGTGTTCCCTGCTGGTTACTGTGCTGTAGTGTAACTGAGGGCAGGTCTGTGTTCCCTGCTGGTTACTGTGCTGTAGTGTAACTGAGGTCTGGTCTGTGTTCCCTGCTGGTTACTGTGCTGTAGTGTAACTGAGGGCAGGTCTGTGTTCCCTGCTGGTTACTGTGCTGTAGTGTAACTGAGGTCTGGTCTGTGTTCCCTGCTGGTTACTGTGCTGTAGTGTAACTGAGGTCTGGTCTGTGTTCCCTGCTGGTTACTGTGCTGTAGTGTAACTGAGGTCTGGTCTGTGTTCCCTGCTGGTTACTGTGCTGTAGTGTAACTGAGGGCAGGTCTGTGTTCCCTGCTGGTTACTGTGCTGTAGTGTAACTGAGGGCAGGTCTGTGTTCCCTGCTGGTTACTGTGCTGTAGTGTAACTGAGGTCAGGTCTGTGTTCCCTGCTGGTTACTGTGCTGTAGTGTAACTGAGGGCAGGTCTGTGTTCCCTGCTGGTTACTGTGCTGTAGTGTAACTGAGCGCAGGTCTAAGTTACCTGTAGCACTGCTCTTTCTGCTTAGTATCACCTGGGTTACTCTGGGTCTTCGTGCTTCCATAAGAAGTTTAGGATTGAAAACGATTTTAAATTTAAAACCTTTAAATTGGAAAGTAGACAGAATGACAGCATCATTGAGTAAACGAGAACTCTGTCCATTGTGCTTACCTGGATTACAACCTCATTCCAGCAACAATGAATTATCAGCATGCTTTATTTTATGTCTCCATACTGAGAATGCATGCACACCCCCACAGTTTCAAGGTTATCTGAAGAGCTGCAGTTACACGCAGATTCACTTTGTGGGAGCTGAGTTTGTGGAGTGTAGTACCCAGCATAGGTAGGGAGGAGCTGGGACTGCAGCTCAGCCAGTACAGTCCTCGCAGAGCGTGCAGGCAGCCCTGGGCTGGGTTTCTGGTGCACTATCCACCTGCCACGGTGACACACACCTGTAATCCTAGCACTTGGAAGGTAGAGGCAGGTAGATCAGGAGTTTAAAGAATCCTGCTCTCTAGAGTGGCCGGAGAACAGCCTGAGCTACATGTAACCCCCTCTTCCTGTAAAGGTTTTGCTTTTAGTTGAAGAGTGATAGAGTCATGATTCTTTCTGTCAGCCCTATTTCTTTATTTTTTCTTCTATTTATGCTTTTTTTTTTTGACTGTCCTTTAACTCACTCTGTAGACCAGGCTGCCCTTGAACTCAAAGAGATCTATCTGCCTCTCTCTGCCTTTTAGGTACCAGGATCAAAGCTGTATGCAACCTCATTGGACTGTTATCTCATTATCGTATTTTCCCCCCCAAAAGATATTAGACCAAAGAAAGAAAAGATAAAATGAAAATTGGTTTCAAAATTGTTGCTAATGACTTACTAGTTTTGAGCTGTTCCGGGTTGCTTATGTGTGGTCATCTTGGCTCTTGTCTTGGAGGACAGGAGGTTTGATGCTATCAGACAGGTTGATGAGTAAGAGGAAACTGTGTCAGAGGTGATGGGGTGAATTCTCCATGGTCACCATCTCACTGGAAATTGCTGCACTGAGTTTTATTTTATCTGTGATGTCCTTTTGACTTTCCTGGTAACTCAAGCTATAATTCACTATCTGGTAATTCAAGCTGTAATTCACTATCTGCCAACATTTGAAAATTACAGTCATTATATGTGAAATTTTCTAAAGATGTATTTTATGTATTGTCATAAACAGGGTGCCAAGAATAATTCAACTTACTGATAATTCCAGAATGTACACATAGGAATAATCTTACTGTCCTGACACACTATAATATGATAGGAAACCCTAAAGAATATAGGGTTATTTGTTCTTATGCTGAATGACCCTGGGTTGATGCTCTTTTTCTTTTAAAATTGTCATGCTCTTTATGTGCACAAGTTTTTCCTTTCCCTTCGTGTTTTCAATATACTGCAGCTTCATAGAGTAACCCCTGATCTATTTGTCAGAGAAACACAGCTGGCAGAGGAATGAACCCAAGCACCTTGGCATGTGGAGGCAGAGAGGTCAGGGGTCAGGAGTTCAAGATTACCCTTCGTTACTTGAGACTTCTCTTAAAATTAGAGGAAGCAAGCTATTTTTTTTTTTTGCTTATGGTCTTTAGAACTTGGGGGTGTCTTGTGGGCTTTCTGGGCCAATCTGGTCTGAGGAGTGAGGTCCTGTTACACCACAGAAGCAACAACAAAAAGCATAAACAGTTCAGTTAAGAGAACTGATACATAACAAAATATATATCAGTCCTGAATGTGTTCAAATATTTTAAAATCTAAGAAAGCCCTGGCGAAAAATGGAAGAAAACTTGTCTTAGGGTCTCTATTGCTGTGATGAAACCAAAAGCAAACTGGGGAGGAGAGAGTTAATTCAGCTCACACTTCCACATTGCTGTTCATCATCAAAGGAAGTCAGGACAGGAACTCACACAGGGCAGGAACCTGGAGGCAGGAGCCGATACAGAGGCCATGGAGGGGCGCTGCTTACAGGCTTGCTCCTCCTGGCTTGCTCAGCTTGCTTTCTTATAGAACACAGCCCATGGATGGCCCCGCCCACAATGGGCTGGGCCCGCCCACAATGGGCTGGGCTTTCCCCATCAATTACTAATTAGAAAATACCCTACAGGCTTGTCTATAGGCCAACGTTATGGAGGTATAAGCTAGAGTCACAGAAGAAACAGGAGCCTCAAGCAACTCTAGTTTGAGTCAAGTTGACAGGAAACCAGCTAGCGCACTGCTTGCATGTGGACGTGGTCGTGTGTGCACACAATTCTAGGATTTTGGAGGAGAAATCAGAAGACTGGGTGGGTTACATAAGACCCTGTCTGAGATTCTGTCTTAGTTAGGGTTTCCATTGCTGCAGAGAGACACCATGACCAAGGCAACCCTTATAAAGGACAACATTTAACTGAGGCTGGCTTTCAGTTTCAGAGGTTCAGTCCATTATCATCATGGAAGGAATCATGTTGCTGGAAGAGCTGAGAGGTCTACATCTTGCTGCGAAGGGAAACAGGAGAAGACTGTCTACAGGCAGATAGGAGGAGGGTCTCAAAGCCCACCCCCACAGTGACATACTTCCTCCAACTAGGCCCCGCCTTCTCCAATGAGGCCACAGCTACTCCAACAGGGCCACACCTCCTAACAGTGTCACTCACTACCTCACATTTTCAAACCACCACAGATCTCATCTCAAAAAACCCCAAGATAAAAACAAAAAACAAACTTTGGCATTTGTCCTGTTTTTATGCTTTCTTGTTTTAGGTTGTTTTTTAGATATTTTCCAGTAAGTTAGCAAATATTACTTTGCAGTGAATATCAAAGATGCATATATTCAGTGTCCATCACAGAGCAGAGCATATTCCGGATGGCATGATAAACATACCTGTAACGGCATCCTGAGAAACACACCTGTAATGGCATCCTGAGAAACACACCTATATCGACGTCCTGTTTCCCTTTTCTGATTTTGTTGTAGTGTTTCTGACATAGTATTAACATGTCAACAGCATATTCAAGATAAAACTCCTGAAGTGCTTCGTATAGTGGGATTTAACTATAGTCTCGGAAATTCAGGAGCCTGAGGCAGGAGGATTGCTAGAGCCAAGTCTGGGCAGTAGTTGAACAATGCTACAAAACATCAACCAAAACACGTAGCAGAAGGAAGTCCGTGGTTCCTGAGTCTGCAGAATTAGCATCCCAGGGAGTGGATAAGTTACCAGTAAATGGCTAAACTAAGCCTGTTGATGTGTTCCTGTAATCCCCAATTCCAGGAAACTGAGACAGAAGGAGCATATTCAATGAGATCCCAACTCAGAAAAAAAAAATCAGCTAACGAATCAACCAACAAATCAACAAAGTTTCATTTAAATAAGAATCATGTACTAATTAAATTATGGCTATTGAGTGTGCCAGATGTCAATTTTTTTCCTCAGTTGCCTTCTACCTTATGTTTTTGAAAAGAGTCTCTCACTAAACCTGGAGCTTATTGATTGGCTAGACTGACCAGTGAACACCAAGGATCCACCTGTTTCCTAGCCCCTGAAACTAGGACTGTAGATGTGTACCACCATGGTTGGTTCTTACGACAGCGCTGGGAATCCAAGCTCAGCCTCGCACACCTGGGCCGCTGTTCCAGGCCTCGAATTATATTTGGAGAAATATTATTTATTCAAATAATCTTTTCATTTTAGTTTAGGCTTTCCAAACAGCATTTATAATACTTAGGTTAGAACAGTTTTCGGAAGGAACTTCCAGACATAGAAGCCGGACAGAAAGCCATGGGTACTCAGCGATTTGCCTTGACCCATACTGCTCAGCAAAGTAGCTAATGGGCGATATGTTTGAAGTTGAAGATAGATGACATGATGGTATATGTATTTTCTTTCAGACATGTTGTTTCTTTAAGCTTCTTCCCTTCCTCTTCCATCTTCTTCCCTCCTCTTCCCCTCCTCTTCCCTCCTCCTCTTCTCCTCTTCCCCTCTATTCCCTCCTCTTCCTCTCCTTTTCTTCTTCTCTTACTCTCTCTTCCCTCCTCTTCCCCTTCTCTTCCTCTTCTCTTCCCCTCTATTCCCTCCTCTTCCCTTCCCTTCCCCTCTTTTCCCTCCTCTCCCCTCCTCTTCCCCTCTCTCCCCTCCTCTTCCCCTCTCTTCCCCTTCTCTTCCCCTCTCTTCCCCTTCTTCCCCTTCTCTTCCTCTCCTCTTCCCCTCTATTCTCTCCTCCCTCTCCTCTTCGCATCTCTTCCCCTCCTCTTCCCTCCTCTTCCATTCCTCTTCCTTCCTCTTCCACTCCTCTTCCTTCCTCTCTTCTATTTCATTCTTTAAGAGGCAGGATATCCATGTGTTATCCAGGCTAGCCCTGAAATCCCATGGGTTTATCTCAACCTTCCAAGCTTCTGGGAGTACCTGTCTTACAATTTACTTTCCTGAAATTCCATTGTGCTGAAGCTTTAAAAACACGTCAAAATGTATATCAAAGTTATATTTGTTATTAATTTTGGTTGTCTGCCACTGTGCTGGCTAGTTTTATGTCAACTTTACACAAGCTAGAGTCATTAGAGAGGAGGGACCCTCAATTGAGAAAATGCCTCCATAAAGTTGTGCTGCTGGCAAGCCTGTAGCACATTTTCTTAATTAATGATTGGCGCTGAAGGCCTCAACCCATTGTGGGTGGGGCTATCTCCCTGGGCTGGTGTTTCCTGGGTGCTACAAGAAAGTAGACTGAGCAAGCCATGATGGGCAAGCCAATAAGTAGCACCCCTCCATGGCCTCTGCATCAGCTCTTGTCTCTAGGGTGTGAATTTCTAGCCCTGTGTGAGCTCTTAAATTCCAGGTTATTGACTGCGTAAACAGGTTTGCAAACACAGTTAGCATTTGTGTCAGCCTTGGCTATGGTGCCAAGCTCTTGTATACCTGCTTGAGATCCTTGGTGCAACTGAGTACCAGGAAAGGTTAACAGTCACAGAGCTTATCATGTTACCATTGATGGGTTTTAAATACTGATATAACACGTGCGGCTCTTATCAATGAAATCATGTGTTTATACTCTATAGCCTTTTAGAGAACATGTCAGTGATAGGCTTTTAAATGGGAGTAATTTATAAATCAAGTTGATTTTTGAATGATCACAGTATTAAGTATTTAGCATAGTTATAAGATATGGAAATAGTGGTGATACACATACCTCAGCTTTAGTAGATCAAATGGAGAATGAGACGCCAGGTGGCACGTGGTGGGCATCACCAGGGCAGCAGAAACGTGATGAAACAGGTCACAGCTGGGCTGGGGAGACTCGAGGATGGACCTGGACTTGGAGAAGAGATGCGTGGACCAAGACTCTTTATGGTGAATAGCATGTCAGCCATGAGGGACTGAACTGTTGGTTTTTACCATGAGCCTGTTCCAGGCAGCGAGAGTGATGTGCAGAGAGATGAATTCTGGGCATGGCTTTCACTATGGTAAGGAATCCCAATTTGGCTGGAGAGGAGACTTCGGTTGCCAACTGAAGTCTATATGGTAATTGGCCCCAAAGATGGTGAAATTAGACTTCACGTGCTTACTCTCCTCGTGATGCCCAGCCTGTAACTGGCTTCTCTCACATTTTCATATTAAAGGGAAATAAAAAACGGAGTAGGCTGCACATGATGGGATTTTACTTGGCTCTGCGAGGATTTTTATAAAAATGACAGCAGCTGTTTACATGGTTTTGTGATTGCCCCGTGCACATCAGAATGATTTCCCCATTGTTCTGTGCACAAGCCCACATTTGATTCAGCTGCCGTCGCCTGCTTGCCGATAACACTCCATTTGTACCTGCTGATGGGAGCGCGGTGAGTTTGGAATTCCAAGCTCTTCCGGCTATAGAATGGTGCTTCTTTACTATTTGTTACGTGGCACCGGTGATCAGTTTAAGAGCTGTGGCACAATTCACAAAGCAGCAGTCGCTCCTGGATTTCCAAATAAAGCGTTTGAAGGAAATGATATTTGCAGAATGTGCTATAGTGGTGAATTTAGAGAGTACAAGATAATTACTTGTAATTATGGCAATTTCTGTAAGGGAAATCATCTTAATTTGTTCCCACTAAGAAACAGAATTGCTTTTCTCATGGCATTGAATCTTTTTAGGAGATTAATGCCGTGCGCCTTCATTACTCTGAATGGACATTACGGCTTTTCACTGCATCTGAAATTACCCTTTTAATTCACACTTCTGTTTGAATCTCGGTTAAATGCAGTCTTCACTTATTTAAAAAAATCATATTCCAGAGCTCTTGGACCGAACTTACTCATGTATCCCAAGAGAATAATAGATCCCGACGAGGCACAGATGAAGCGACAGTGTGGTGAGAGAGTCTCTGCCAACTGTTCCCTGAAATGTATAAAATTAGCTGGCCCTTAGGCTGATGGGTAATTGCTCTGGGTTCAAGGAATGCTGTCTGTGCCCGGGCATTTTTTGTAGAGACAGACTCTGGCTTCTTTTATTTCTAAGGATTTAATTATGCCATTTGGGAAAGGTAACTGTGTGTAGGATGATACAGAAACTGAAGTGGGAAGAGTGAATTTTTAGTAGAATATAATTAACTGGAAAAATACTGAAAAAGAAACGAGGGACATATGTCTCAGTAGGTGACAGGGATGTTAACTATGAGAGCTAAGTTACTGTTAGACTGCAGTCATCCACAAAAACGAGTGATTCCAGCATCTGAGCCTCTGGGAATGTTTACAGTAACGTCAGCAGGTAAAATGCTGGTCTAAAACCTGAACTTGGAATTCCAGCACTCAAGTAAATGCTGGGCATAGTACATAGTACATAGTTCCTCAGTAATCCTAGCACTGGAGGGGACAGAGAAGTGGAAACAGGAGGATAATGGGGTCAGGCTAGCCAAAAGAGTGAACTCCAGGAAATGACAGGCTGTCCCTAAAAATAAAGTGGAAGTGACATTGATGTCTTGCCCTTACTTGCACATGTGGGGAGATATAGAGAGGGAGGAGGGAGAGAGTATTCGTTTTTCTTTTTCTTTATTTTATTTTTTTACATTGTGTAGGGTTTTCTTTGGGCTATAGTGAATTGATGATATCATGTTGTCTTAGTTACTGTTCTATTGCTGTGAAGAGACACCATGACCAAGGCAACTTATAAAAGAAAGCATTTAATTTGGAGGTTTGCTTTGGATAAGACCGTGACTATCATTGCAGGGAGCATGACAGCAGGCAGGCATGGTGCTAGAGCAATAGCTGAGAGCTCACATATGACCCACAATGAACTGGAGAGAGAGAGAGAGAGACAGAGAGACAAAGACAGAGACTGACTGGGACTGTTGTGAGCTTTTCAAACCACAGAGCCCATCTCAAATGACACACTTCATCCAATACAGTCACAGTTCTTAATCCTCCCCAAACAGTTCCACCAATAGGGAGCCAAACAAATGTAGGAGCCAAGGGGGTTGTTCTCACTCAGTTGTGCTAGAAATTTTGTCTTCTTCAGTTCCAGACAGCATTTCTGTGTGGGATCTAAGGGAAAGGAAGGTATCTTGGCTGTCAGTTTTCAGCACCAACCAGAAACTGTAGTTTTTAGGTAGGATGAGACAGAGATAGGAAGGGAAAGAAACTTCAAATAACCCAGAAGCTTCATCTTTGAATCTCCCACACCTTTTTACAAAGGTCTAAACCGTAGCCAAACTTGGATGAATAGATTGAATAATTACTTCAGTATGTATTTATTGGTGGTCTACTGCTATGCCAAACGGTTTGGATTTGGCCTTTTTCAGGTTTTGGAATATTTGCATATACTTAAAATGTCTTGGAAATGGGACTTGTGCCTAACCACAGAGTTCATTTGGGTCATGCATGCCATATAAATTGTGTGTGTGTGTGTGTGTGTGTGTGTGTGTGTGTGTGTGTATGGACTTTTCCATCTATTGCATCATGTTGACACTCTTAAAACTGAGATTTTAGAACCTGTTGGATCTTGAACTTCAGTTTTTAAGAGTTTGGAGGAGGCATATGTGGTTTCTCCCCAGGGACACTGTGGCTCATTGGAGGGCCAGAACAGATTCTCGGTTAGCAAGAGGCCAGATGCTTCCCTGATACGACCCTTGCTTGTCATGGAACTGCCTGCCTTAGACATTGCTTTCTTATCATGTCTTTATTTGAGGATTAGATATGAAAATGTTGTCCATGTAGAAATATTCTTTTCACAGTTGAAATTTGTCAGAAGGAAATGAAGGAAGGAAGAAGGGGAGGAAATCAAGTAGGAAGGACTCGCAGGCACACGGAAGGGCAACGGGAATACGTGTATTGGAAAGATACAAAATGTGATCACCGTGTGGCACAACAGGAACCTGAGATGAAAGGCCTGGATTTAATATGTCCCCAGAGCAGTGAGATAACCACTAAGGGACAAAGTATTTTCCTAGCAGTTAACTTTCATAGCTCTTAAAACAGGCTCCCACTGGTTTTACTTAAAAAAACAAAAACGAAAACGAAACAAAACGAAACAAACAAAAAAACCTATGGGACTCACTTCACTCTTAAGGGATCACTCTTTCACGAGGTAAGATTAGAGGAGAGGGTGAGTGGGCAAACTCCTCCCCTGACTGTGCTCACTCCATTAGATGTGTCTGGGTGCTGTGGAGTCTCCATGCTCCCTGCTCGCGCTTGCGCTCCGGCACTTGCCCTGATCCAGAGCTTCTCTTATCCTTGAAAGAAAAGACGAGGTTTTGTTTAGGGACCTTTGCTACTGTTCTTTTGTATCTCCACTGACAATCAAGGCCACTCGAGCACCACTGTCACCTTGTCATCGGAGTGCGCTGTACAGCGGCGGTGCACTAGCAATTGGAAACATTGCTCCCATTTCTCACAGATAGACAGTGTAATGCAGTTATGAGTGGTCTGGTGCAGTGGACACAGGACAGTAGATTGATCTATCTATCTATTTTTCTATCTATCTATCTATCTACCTACCTACCTATCTATCTACCTATCTATCAATCTATCTATCTGCATGACCTTGCTTTTTGAATGGACTTATGAATTACTTTAGTCCAGTGTTCATAAAGTCATAGAACATTCTGAAAAAATGTTATCTACAATTTTATAGTACTTCAATGAAGCAGCTGCTATAGCTATTATTTAAAATCTAAAATTTGGCAATTTAGAATATCCATAAATCTTTGGGAATATCCAGGGATCTTTAACATTTTTTAAACTGTTGATCTTGAAACTTATATGACAAAAAAAATGGTCTATAATATTTGTTTCTTCATAAAACAAAACAAAACAAGACACCTAAACCATGCTTTCTCTATTTTGAGCAAATTAGAGGTTAGAAGTAAAGCAACAGACTGTGTTCTCTCCATGGGTAACAACAAGACGCTGTCAGCAATGCCAGGACCTAAGCACAGCTAAGATACTGCTGATCTTAAAAATCAAGACCATCAGCTCATTTTGTTTTGGGGACAGGGTCTCAGTCTGTAGCCCTGGTTGGCCTGGAATTCACCACGTAGACCAGACTACCCTTGAACTCACAGATCTGCCTGCCTCCTTGTGTTGTGATTAAAGGCATGGCCACCGTACCCAGACAGAGTGTTAGATTTTGTGAATGAAGGGCAGCGTGCCAGGTAAGCTTTAATGGGTTTCCTTATGACGTTTCAGACATATATAGTGCCTGTTGATCACACTCACCCCCATTGCCCTCTCTTCTCTCACTTCTGCTGAGCTTTCTTCTTCTTTCCAGCTGGTTTCCCTTCTGCCTGTGTGTGTGTGTGTGTGTGTGTGTGTGTGTGTGTGTGTGTGTGTGCGTGCGTGAGCACATGCTCTGTGTATATGTAAAACCTTATATGTATGCAACTGTGTGCATGTATTTGTACATTTGTACACTGCATTTTGTGTGTGTGAGTTCATCCCAATAAGTTTTATTAGGGTTGTTTACAGGCACACGGGTAATAATTTGTTTACAGGAGCAAGAGGATTTTACCAGTGGCTACACCACTAAAAAGATCATATGTCCCTCCCACCACCACCCATTAATGGTCAGTAGCTCCTCGGTGTAGGGTACAGACAGACTTGTGAGTCCCTTTCCACTTTGTGATGGAATGTTGTGGTATATGTTGTGTGTGTAGCATATGTGTGTGTTGTATGTGTGGGGTATGTATGTGTATGTGTGTGGTGTGTAGTGTATGACATATGGTGTATGTGTGTGAGGTGTCTATGTGTGATATGTGGTATACAGTGTGGGTGTGTTGTATGTGTACAGTATGTATGTGTGTTGTGTGTTGAATGGTGTGTGTTGTTTGCGTGGGGTATGTGGGTATGTTGTGTGGCATATGGTGTGTGTGCATTATATGTGTTGGGTATGTATTTGTGTTGTGTGGTATTTAGTATGTGTACTATATGTATGGGGTATGTGTGTGTGCATTGTATATGTGGGGTATGAGTGTGTTGTGTGTGTGCATTGTACATGTGTGTTGTATGTGTTGTGTATGTTTTGTATGTGAGTTATATGTGTGGAGTGTGTGTATGTGTGTGTTGTATGTATTGTAGGGGTGTATGTATGTATGTGTGTACACACTCGAGTGTATGTGTGTATAGCTTAGGGGAGTAGGCTCTCTCCTTTCACAAGGTGGGTCCCAGGGATGGAACTCAGATCATCGGTCTTGGCTACAGGTACCTTTGCCCTCTAAGCTAACATGCTGACTCTTGCTTTACTCTTTCCAGTGAAGTCCGCAGCTTCCATGTGGCATTTGTGTTTAGTCGATTATTGTAACCCAGACTTGACCTTGACTCCTGAACCTACTGCCTATGCACCATCATTCTTGACTACCCACGTGCTCCCGAACTATGACCCATATTGTTAGTTAATAGTAAGTAATATTAGATTTTCAGTAGGGAGAGTAACAGACGTGTAGATGAATGTTTCACCATCCAGCCAAAAGTGTTGATCTGTCTCCTCCTCAATGGAAACGAAACCTCCCCATCTTGCCACTCAGCCGTCTGGTGTGATGACAGAGGCTGTACAAACACTGGTGGCAGCTGCCAGAGAATCAAAATCTAACTCTTCAAAAATCAAAGTTGCTGCCTAGGAAATGAATCAGTCTTTCGTGATAAGATCGATAGCTTGTTCGCTCGGCTCCAGATACGTTCTGTGAATTAGCATCTACAGTCTGGATCTCAGGGCACTTTGGATCTATCATCTATCTTCCAACCATCCACCTGTTTTATGTCTATCATCAAGTCATCTATCCATTTTCCATACCAACCTGTCATCTATCTACATATAATCTATTGCCTATCTTCCATCCCTCTGTCCATCTACCCTTGTATCTGCCATCCGTCTGTCATCTATGTATCTATTATCCATCCATCTGCCTATTGAGCTCTTTCTTTAGATAATGAGTTTCTTCTTTCTTTTCAAGTTGGAGTTACTGTTAAAAAAAAAAAAAAAACACCAGAACTCAGGCACTGTAGCTCTCCAGCTTACTCGGGGGCTGAGGGACACTGGATGATCAGAATAAGAATAAGAGTGTTGGCTCGCTCATCGAGGGCTCTCCTTTAGACAGATTGCAGGCACGCTGTGCTTGTCAAGCCGTTGTTTTCTTGTATTTTTAATTTAACTAAAAACTTGGTTTGCTGATGAACGTCACATGTTTTTAGCAAGGGTTCTAAATCAGTAGCACTTTTGCACACAGTAAGAAAAGACAAAAGCTCAATTGAGCAAATTTGTGTGGAGCATCTACTTTGAGCAAGTAATTAGATGAAGTAGATGGATTGTATAGATGAAGTTCTGTCTGTTACAGAGGTTAGCCACTTATCAGCCCTCCGCAGCAGAAGGCCGGGACATCAGAAGGATAATTAGCACAATAGAACACACCGTGGATTCTGTTCCTGCTCAGCTGCCCAGAGAGGCTTCATTGGAAACAGAAGTATTTTAATTTGTCATGAAAAATGTCAGCAACAAGTGGACGTGGGAATAAAGTATTTTCTAAACTATACATTCTGCTATGTAGCCTTAATAGGCCTCAGATTCACTCTATCGCCCAGGCTGGCCTTGAACTCATGGCAATCCTCCTGCCTCCCTCTTCCTGGTGCCAGGGTTACAGGCATGCACTGCTGTACACAGCTGATATTTTTCCCAACCGTGCTGGTTCATTTTTGTCAACTTCACACAAGCCACGGTCACCTGGGAAGAGGGAACCTCAGTTAAGGATTTGTGTCCATCAGATTGGGCTGTGGCCATCCATGTCTTTGGGGGTCATTTCGTTTGGTTAGTGGTCTATGTGGGAGGGTTCAGCTCTGTGTGGGGCGGTACCACCTCTGAGCAGGTGGGTGTGGGCTATACAAGAAAGGTGTCATCGGAGCAAGCCATGGAAAACAAGCCAGTGAGCAGCATGTCCCCACGATCTGTACCTTACTTCCTGTCACCGGCGTCTTGCTTGAGTCCATGCCTTGGTGCCATCCCATGAGGGACTGTGACCTGTGAGCTGACGTAATCCCTTTCTATCCAAGCTGGGTTTGGTCAAAAAAAAATTTTTTTTTAAATCACAGCAACAGAGAAGTAAACTAGAACTAGAATAGAAATGACTTCAGTTTTATTATTGCCTTGTGTGTGGAGGTTCCCATGGAGGTCAGAAGAGGGCACTGGAGTCCCTGGAGCTGGAGTTAAAGGATTTGTGAGCTGTTCAGTGTGGGTGCTGGGAACTGAACTGTGGCCCCCTGGAAGAGCAAGCTCTCCTACCCATGCAACCTTCCCTCCCTGGGCCCTCGAATAATGACTTTGGAGGAGGAAATGGTATCCGGAACCGTGTGCAGGATTTACGGTTATGGCTCTGTAGCTCTTAGCGTCCTGAGAGCCACAGAACACTTGGGACGGCGACTCCTGAACCTGCTCGGCCGTTCTCACAATCTTAGATAAACACACCTGTTCGGACCCTTCTCCCAGGGTCTCTCCTTGTAAGCCTTGTCTAGGGCTACACTTCCTCTGTTCGCTCTGTGGCTGCCCAGTCAGTGTTATTGCTCTTGTTGCTGGGTAATTTGAGATAGGGCCTCACAATGTAGCCCTTGCTTTATGGGAACTTACAGAGACTCCCCAGCCTCTGCATCCCCGGTGCTGGGGTTAAAGGTGCAGCCTTGGCTTCTGTGTCTCAGGGAGCATGTCTCAGATCGTGTTTATTTATCAATCTAAAAATCTCAACGTTCAAGTGAATTTGGAGTTTCTTCTTCTTTATAGGTGCACACACAGGTGTTCAATAGTAGTGATTAATAGTAGATAAGAACATGCTAATATATCTTAAGGTTCAATTCCAGAATGTCCCACAAGAAGTTAAGAAACTTCCCTCTCTTCTCCTTTCCACTTCTCTTCCTCCCTTTTTCTCTGATATTTGATTCCAGAATATGAAACTCTTAGATTTAGGGGTGGCAGAGCTCTGCATTGGTGGTCTACACGTGGAACACCCATGACAGTCAAGTTCTCATAACTTCCCAGCGGACACTGAGAAGGAACTTAATATGAAGCCAAAGCTGGCCTTGAACTTGCAACAACCCTCTGCCTTTCAAGAGTACAGCAGAAGCCATCATGGCTGGCTGAATACCTGTAATTGTAAGTCTCTGTTGTGACCTGGTGTTTTGTTTCTTCACTCATCCAAAAATCTGTCTTCTGGAGGTTCTGGGGAGGGAATGCGTGCTGGGAAGGCCTAAGTGGTTCCAATGACGTCACTGAGGGTGGAGCTGAGTCTGTTTGATCTGTTATAGCTCCCCTATTCTACTCTCTCAGCATTTTCCTGCCAGTTAATTACACAGCGGCTTCGGGGACAGTTCCATAACATGCTGAAGACAGCTTTGCTGAAGGCTGACACAGTTTCCTCCTTGGTTACACAGCTAATGGCCACTCAGGGATAATTAGTGAGAAGAAACTCCAGCGGTCCAATTACTGTCTTCTCAAGGCTTTCCCCCCTTCATTCTTCTTTGCTCAAATCTTGAGAGATTGCCATCACTGTAGGTTATGCCTGTGTGCTATTTAAAACTGGGTTTTCTCAGTTCAGTCAGACAAAAGGTAGGAGAGGAGAACCCAGTGAGGAGAAGCTGCTGTCCTGCAGTGCGGCCCCAGAGCAAGCAGCATTTGGAGCAGTGGCAGCTGGTGTTTACAGGCCACAGCTATGCCTGGGTTTTGGTTCCTGGGTTAAGGCTCATGCCAGCTGCCCTATCTGTGTGCTGAGAATGCTTGAGGTTTTCTTCTCTGAGTTGCTGGAGCACCCATGGCTTTGAGTGGTATGTAGATTAGCAGTCACATGTGCCATTTTTCTGTCAGGGATCCTGACTTGGGGTATTATAGCTTACCAAGTAGGGAAAATGCATGTGCGTATGCCTTGGTAGTAAAGCCGCGCGAGCACACCCATCGTGGTGCTCGGTAGGCAGAGAGGATGTCTAACCCTTGTAAACTTCTGAGTCAACTAACCGGGCCGTATGTTGTCCGCCCTTTCGGAAAGTCTGTCCAACAGAAAACACAGTGATTTCATTCTTTTTCCGAAGGTCCGTGTGAGCTTTAGGTGCTTCTCACTGGAACTGGGCAAGCAAGCCTCTGTGTCTGAATTTTGTCCAAACTGGGAAAAAATGACTATGTTAAAAGAAATTCCTTTGGGAAAAAAAACTGCCTTCTGGAATTAATATCGTGACTGAGCTATAGATGCCACTTGTGTGAATGTACTCTTTATACATCTCGGCCCCAGTGAGCGTTTGTTGATTGAGCGGGCGTAATGAAAGCCTGTATGGTAGGAGTTTGAATCTCTCCTTTCACCACCCTCTTGCTGTTTGATTTAATGTCCCCGGTCCCTCACCCTGGCCCTTCACTGTCTCTTGAGTGCACTCACTCCAGCACTTGGGCTTTCCCAAGGGCTGGGTGAAGGTTAGCAGAGGCTATCTGAAGTCTCCGAATGATGGAGTTAAGCCAGGCCTTGATGGAGGAGGCCACCTGATCGGCTTTACAGCCTGGCAGACCCTCCCCCTGGTCCTCAGAGGTAGAGGCGAGGGGCTGCATCCTGTTTGCAGTGACCACGTAGTATTCATAGTATTCGAGTAATTTTGATAGCTTCAGACTAACACGGAAGTCCTAACCCCGGGACTCCACAGGAACCGGCTGGTAGGTGGCTGTTTTCCTGAGGGATAAAGGAAGTCAGCCCACCGAACGTCCTTCTCTACAAGTCCAGGGCTGAACTCCTGTTCACACCAGCAGTGGAATTAGTGACATAATGCTGTTCTCTTTCTCTTCCTCACTTTGGTGTGTTTTTTTAAAATTTTCAGTGTGCTTTCTTAAAACAGCAACAACAATAACAACACAACACCCAAAAAATCTAGGCAGTTGTTTTCTAAACCATTTCTTAAATACTTTATTTTATTTTGTATACATTGGTGTGAACTGGAGTGATAGACAGCTGGGAGCTACCGTGCAAGATCCAGGAAGTCAAACCAGCTTCTCGGGAAGGAAGCCAGTGCTCTTAACCACTGAGCCACCTCTCCAATCCCAACCGTCTTTAATAATGTTCTATCCTAGACAGGGAGACACAGAGGAGATTCGTCCAGGAACTCTGTGGCTTTTGTACACAGGCACTTTCACATTTCCTTTTTGTTAAACAGGGCCGCCAAATGTGTGTAATACGTACATTTGCTGTTTTTAAATGTATACAGTTAATCTTGTCCTTCCAATAAGTCGAATCATCGTATGGATTTTGCTCAGTCTGAGAAATTGGAGAAGGAAATTACATTACTGTCTCAGGTCCCATCCCTGGCAGCTCCGGTCTAAGCCACGCTGTTGCTCAGGGGGTGTCCCGCCCTTCCCTGAGGTTGCTTAGGGAACCATACCTGTCCCAGTGACGGTGAGGCTCTCAAGGGGGTGGTATGCATTCCAGGAACTATAAAGCAATATATTTTTATATAAAACACTTTCAAATCATATTTACCTCTTGATAGCTATGGTGTATTATCAATAAATCTGTATTTAATTTTTAATTAAATATTATTTGAGGATAGTTCTAGAATTATGTTGAAAATAATCTTTGGCCCTCAGTGAAGTGAAATTTCCCTTTAAATCTCCATCATCAATTACTTGTGTTAATAAAAACCACAGTTGCTTACCCTGTGGCTCCTGGGGGAAGTCGGCTGCTTTTACTTTTACCTTTCCTGTTTCATCTAGTTATTCCATGGGTGCAGGGTCTTGCTATCTCACACGTGATGTCAGAAGGCAGCTCCCTCCTTCCACCACACGGATCCCAGGGATGGAACTCAGGCTCCTGGGCTTGGCAGCAAGTGGCTTTCCCCACAGAGCCATCTCTGCTAGCCCCTGAACTTCTTCTTCCATAATGGTTTCCTCATTTATCTCAGGGCATTCCATTAATCTGGTGTCTTACTTATCTGGGGTTCCTTTTCTGCCGCCTAAGGATCATCAAAGGTACACCAAGGCCATCGCTAACCGCTCATGTGCCCCAGGACCCTTCTCTGACACGCCCCATTCTTTTCCCAGGACCCTCCATCCATCCGAAGTGTTCCTATCCCGCTGGGCAACTGTTTCTCTTTTTCATCTGCTTTTATTTTATGCTGAATTTATTCCTGCACCGTGAGTCTTTGTTTCTTCCGTTTCTTCGGGGGTTACCCCTTTCTTCTGTGCAGCCCCCGGTTAGTCTGTTCCTTTTCAGTGGGGATCATCTATCTCAGTGTGGCAGGGGGAGCTCGTGTCTGGGCCAATCCAGCCGTGAGCTCTGTAAACTCACCAGCGCCTCTTAGGCGTCCTGTTCACTGACCAGACACTCTACATCTCAGCCCTTGTGTCCACCATTACCCTGCATATTTAAGCATGAACAGCAATAAAGTGAACATGAAGATTTGAACTTCTTGATTTGCATGATTTTGTAGGGTTTCCTGGGTCAAGTACATAGCGAGCCATTTTCACAGGCCACCTCTGGCCGCTTAAAGGAAGAGCTAGGGTGGCCGACTTTTAATTAAGCCTGCGAATTAGATTCTGAGCTCTTATTGTACATAGAATATAGTTTTAAGTCATTAGTTATGCCTTAATGAAACAAATTATGCACTTAAAATAGTAAAAGAAAATTGACCAATTTTGTCCAAACCGATCACCTGTTATAAACATTGTATTAATTACTACCTAATATCCCATTTATTTATTTATTTATTTTTAAGACAGGGATTCACTATGTAGCCCTGGCTGATGAGGAGCTTGCCTTGTAGATCAGGCTGGCCTCTAATTCATAGAGATTTGCTTGCCTTGGCCTCCCGAGTCCTAGGATTTAAAGGTGTGTGGCACCCACCACACTTAGCTTTTCCAATTATTTTAAAGGAAGGCATGTCCTCTTCTCCCCCCCCCCCCCACTCATTTCTATTGTTTGAGACTTTCATACATTCCTATCATGGATTTGGATCAATTTCCCCACTCCCTCCCCTACAGTCCCTCCCCTCCCCTCCCTTCCCCTCCCCTCCCCTACAGTCCCTCCCCTTCCCTCCCCTCCCTTACAGTCCCTTCCCTCCCCTACAGTCCCTCCCCTCCCCTCCCCTACAGCCCCTTCCCTCCCCTATAGTCTCTTCCCTCCCCTCCCCTCCCTTACAGCCCCTTCCCTCCCCTATAGTCACTCCCCTCCCCTCCCCTATGAGTCCTCACTATGAGTTCATGCGTCCAACTCTCCGGTTGTATCGGAAAACAGTGTTCACCATAGTCATTTGGCCTCCTCTTCCTTTGATGATCCCTGAGGCTTTGGAGGAGGGGGCACAAAACTGCTGTCCATTGAAAGCTCACCACTGTGCAGCCTTGCACCCTGAGCGTTGAACAGTTGTGGGGCTTGGAAGTAATATCCATCTTCTGCACAAAGAGGCTTCTCTAATGAGGGTTGAAGGATGTACTGGTTCACAGCTTTAATCATAAATCATTAGGAGTCCTTTTAATGCTATGTTCCGTTAGCAGAAGAGTAGTAGTAGTAGATTATTTCTGAGGGCCTATCATGTCTCTAGACAAGGGTTTTTGACACCACTAGCAGTGCCAGGCATGGCTTTTGTCTTGTGCAGTGGTTCTTAAATCCAGACAGAATGTGGTTGATCGCTCCATATGTTTGTGCCACTATCGTACCTGTAAGCGTATCTTGCCGGGCTCGATTACTGTTGTGCCTGACGGTGCTCATAGCTAGTGACCACTTTCCCCCTCTGGCAGCATGCAGAGCATTTTCCAGCAGTAGAAAGCTAGCTGGTGGGGATGAAGGGTCCAGGTTGGTGCCAGCTTCACTTCTCCATGTTTTATGACTCATGTATGTGGTGTCTTTGGCAGTAGGGTTTATAGGGGCATAGGTGTATATATTTTAGGAAGCTTCTGTAGTAACAGGTTTCATATGTTTTTTTTAAAAAAGGTCTTTAGTGTTAGTTATTGCTCTCCATACCCCCTTCCTCTCCCTGCCCTCCCATTACGCACCGCACTCAATCCTTCTCGCTGTTATCCCACGGTTCTCTTTTATACCTCCCACATTCTATCTCCCATACAGTCCCCCCCCCCCAAATTCTATCCCCAGTACAGTCCCCCTTACTGTTTTCTCTCTTTTAGAGCTTTGACATAGGTGTCTACATGTAGTGGTAAGGAAGGTATTTTTGGTGTTTCTATTCAAAATTGGACAGTGAGCTCTTCAGACCGAATTTAATGGACACGTCACAGAATTTAGTACCATTTTTGGTGTGCAGATCCCCACATCCTCATCCTGACTTCTCTTCCCTTGGGAATTGGCTGGGACTCCCTGCCTGTCCTCACCCATTCGCATGCTTCTGCTGCTCCTTACTGATGGTCTGTCTGTCTGTGTTGCCCTTCATCCCCAAAGGGTGTGGCTCCGCAGAGGTTGCTCTCTCCTCGGAGAATGCTTCTCCTGCCGCTGGTCTCTGTGCTGTCTGACAGAACCCTCTCCCGGCCTGGAGAATAACACATTCGTCTTCCCACACCCTCCACCTTGCACCATTGTCTTCGAGGGGTGTGCTTAGCTCCCAGATGTTTCCAATATCTCTTCCTGTGGCCATTCCCTGGCTACAACCTGACAAGTGCAGATTTACTGCTGCTCCCTAGAGAGCGGAGAGCAGAGTTGCATCTGTGCAGGGTACTTGCTTCCAAAAGGTCATTTCCTGCTGTGAATTCCAACTACCACAGGCAAGATGGGGGTTTGCCCTGGTTCCCTCATGTCCTCACTTTACCTGGGAGAGAAGTTAGGCTCTGTTCAGAAATGCCGGGAGCACGTGACGTCAGATGACGATGGGACATGCCGGAGACCGACTGAATCAGGGGAAAATAAGATGTTTAAGTTCACTTGAGCTTTGACACGTGTCTAGGTTTCCTAGTGAATTAGAGGGAAGATTCTGAGTTTGAATTAGTCAGAGGTTCTGCTCCCCATTGTTTATAACGCCTGCTAAGAGCATAAAGATAGCCCGCCTCTCTTTTAGTTGAATCTCATTGTCTGTCATGTTACTGAGCTTCTGAACAACCCAAAGCCAAGAGTCTTCTTTATTTTATCTTTGTTCATTGACACAAACCGCAACTTACAGGAGTATCAGGGGACAGCCAGCTTGTCATTCTTTCTCCTCATTCTCAACTTAAGTAGTTTTTTAAAAAATGCAGATTTGCTTCCTTATTACTTTATGTAATCTTGAGATAGGATATTTGAAAGCCTAGTGTATTCTTCCTGAATTATAATTTTAAAGTAAGTTTTCATGAAAAAAAAATATGATTCTCCTTTTTTAACCCACGTGGCCACTGCCTTCCAGGCTACTTGTCATACTGGTTGAGTCTGCTCATCGGAGCATTTCAGCTCCATGACGATAAAATCTAATTTACATTGTTCTGCCCTCAGGTGGCCAGGAACACTCTGATTTTAAGGCCTGAATATATTGGGGCAGGTCATTCCTGAGGCCCTGCTGGAGCCGCTGCCCGGCCTCTCAGGAGCCAAGCTTTGCAGCCTGTGTCATCACCTTTGAAAGGCGCCTAGGCAATGGTTTAGATGAAGTATTCAATGTGGGAAAGTCTGCCGGCTGCTGCTTTACAGTCTGTTTGCAGTTCACTGGCACCACCAGCCCCAAACGGAGAAAGAAAAATTACAGAAAAGCACAGTACATGCTAAATCCGTGAAGTGATCGGAGCCATCACGAGGGTGAGATGGGTGCTGCGTGGGAGGGGCGGGCTCCGAAGGAGGGAGAAGAGAGTCCAGAACAGAGCTGGCAAACACCCGTACCTGTGGTGGGGGAGGCTGCCACTTGTCTCCCTGGAGGTTCTCAGAAGCTGTGAAACCCTGCTATGAAGGGCTGTTTGTCAAGCTGAGGAGTTTCTAAGATCTAGGAAACAGAAGACTTACATTTTCCAAACCCGGCAGAAAACCATGCTTCCCTCCCACCCCTGAAATGGTAGAGGGTGATCTGGGCAAGAGCAGCCTCGGAGGGTAGGAGTGGGTGGGGCCGAGGGTAGGAGTGGGTGGGGCCGACCTAGTGATCAGAAGTTGTGGCTGCAACCAGGTGCTAACCAAGGCTGCACTGCGACGCCCGTTCATCTCCATCAAGAGACTCTTGAGAGAGCTGAAGGTCTTTTTGTGGTTTTATTTGGAGAACCTACCTAGTCCCAGCTCCCCTCTCAGAGTAGGATGGGGGTGGGTCAGTGAGGTGCCATTCTGCCCCAGGATACTCCTTCTTACTCTCAGCTCCCAGCTCCCAGGAGACTGTTAGGTTCTGTTGACCCTGAATGACAATGCTTTAAAATACTTATTTTGAAATAATACTTATATAAGGTCTTTGTCCTAGGAAATTTTTATCCAGAGCTTTGAGAAGTCAGGGTCCTGAAATCTGTATGTCATGGCGCTGTGGTCTTGGTTTCCGACTCACAACAAGAATGATTGGTTTGGGTTATTTATTGTATTTTGTTTTTAATGATTCAGGTAAGTACATTTGTGTAGCCCGTATCCCGCTGAGTGTGTAGTGATTTGACATTGTGGCTTGTTGTTATTGGTGGTGTGTGTGTATTTACGTGTGTGTTTGTATGTGTGTGCGCTTTAGTGCTTACCAGTTGATCTTAACCTCATGACCTTCAGCCTTTCAGGTATGTGCTACACTCCTGCTAGGATTGGTGAATTATTTTTTTTTTCCTTTGTTATCTTCATGTCTTTGTGGTCATGGCCATCACTAATAGTGTAGGCCGTCAGAATGACAGTGTTGCTGTGACCCAGGACTGTCTTCCAGGTATCATCTCATCCCGCCTCTTTTTGGAAAGCCTGTGGTCCTCATGTGTTGTTGCAGGAGTATTGCTTTCTAATGCACTCTTTTGGAAGGGAAACTTGTAGAGTCTTCTTCCTGGGTTATCTGATTCTCAAGAGTGCATCTCTTCCAGCTCCTCAATGATGTGAGAGTGGTAAGAGCAGTAAGACTTGATTCTGAGAGAGACCTCATCTTCAGTTTGTAACTGTGTAATTTAACAATTGTTCTTCCGCCACATTCTGAAGACAGACACTATGTTACATTGTGAGGCAGGCGAGAAGCAATGATGGAGGAACTGTTACTTCATGCTACAGTAGCTCCGAGGACTCGGCTCAGAATTTAGTGAACAATGGGATCCGAGCTAAAGAGTCCTCTGTCCCTGTGTCCTTTGTGACTTGTGGCAAGGGCGGCCATTGCCTGGTCCACATGGGGACGGCTCTCTCTGTTCACCGAACCTTTCAGAGTTTGAAAGGATACTTTAGGATTCATCCAGCTCAGTGGCCTGCAGGTTATTCTGCAGCATGCACACAGCCTGTGGACATCACGGGGCAAATGTAAGGCTTAGGACTTTGCCCTCCAAGAGTGCGGATTTTGTACATTATGAATGAAGCATCAATCTGAGAAGTGTGGAGTTTTCTAGGCAAATCAGACTTTATCAGTGCCTATTGGGCATGAGCGAAGCTCTGCACTTGACCCTCAGCCACTCCTCAGGTGGAAGATACTGGCTTTAATCTCTCTGAGAAACTAGAAAGACTCATTGAGAAGTGGACCGAAAGTTGTGTTTTCTACATGGCAATGATTTAGAAAGTCTTCTTTCCAGCATATAAAACTATGTGCACAAGATGGAAAAATAAAAAGGAAGGTAATTTCTAATAACCCTTCCCAAAAAATGTAACTAAAGTGAGAGAGTACTAACAATCTCAGCAAAGTTGTTGAGAAGTTCCAAGATTAGTTTCTGTGATTAACAGAGTGAGCCAGACCTCTCCTGGTCATTAGTGACACTGTGTGACTGTAACTTCTTTACATGGCTTATGTGTCATATAGGATGCTGCCTGTGAGGTGCTTAGTCAGATCCCTGGTGTTAAACATGGCATTATCACCAGAAGAGTGGCCTTCTGGCCATTCAGAGCCAATAGAAATGCTTTGTCTATGTGAGAACTAGAAAAAAATAACAAAGAACTTGTCACCAAGTCCTACACGCATTGTGAGTGTGACCCGCGATGTATCCGACACTGCCAACTGTCTAGCTAAAGACATTGCTGTCTGTACCTTGCTACAACCATAATTTTTATTTGCTGTAAAATGACTACAGCTCTAAAAAATGTAATCAGACAGCGAGCAGTTAAATCGGTTATTAAGTATGCCTATCTCAATCTTACACCGAATCAAAAGACCATCCTATCCAAATACCCAAACCGTGTATAAAGCCCTGCTGTTGCGCCTGTGTGTGTTTATCATATTTCCTGATCAGGAGCCCAAGGAGTTCAGCATGCTGGGGAAAGACTTGTTTATAGAGTGCTATTAGGGAGATGCCAGATAAGAAAGATTTGGAAATTAATGTGGCTGCCTCTGAGTGCCTTCCTCCCTCTGCTTTCTCTAGAACTGTCTTTGTCTCTGGCCTAAGAAAGTGTTAGGCAGATATGGAGAGAATGCTGCTTCTTTGCTTACTAATTAGGCCAGAAAATAAGAATAAATATATTTCTGCTTCTTCATAGGCAGGTGAAAATTCCTTTTCTGAGAAATACCGGGAATGGGGCAGTGCCCATCATCTGGTTGCCAGGCGTCAAGTGCGTCACCGTCTAGTTTGCCATTGTGGGCTACTATTTCTACGGACTCCTCTGAGGCCCAAAACACTTCTTAGACATTAATAGTCCTTTCAAAATTTCAAGAAGTTGTATGAATTAATCATAAGCTGGAAACAATCCCACTTTTAACTTTTAACCGACAGAGATGGGCAGAATGGAACTTCATCCAGTCCTCGATCTTGCGTGAGGAGGGATTTATTGGACAGTGTAAATTCACTAAACTTGGTTGTCTGATATTGTTGTCAGGTGTTGTTAGATATTGAAATTCAGAGACCCATATCTGAGACAAAGTATCTCTTCTCATAATTGGATGTTACTAGCAGTAGGCTTCAGACTTTCAATGTACCAGATGCCATGAAAGTTTATGATTGTCTTTCTGAGTGTCTTTAAGATTGTTTTGCTAGATCCCAGTGGGGAATGCATCTCTAAGCCCACAAGGCTGCTTCTCTGTTACACAGCAGGGCCAGGCTCTTCCCCATCTGTCTCAAACATAGATTTCAGCCTGAAATTGAGGAGAACGTGTGCCGTGTTAAGTCATTAACAACTGTTTCAAAACAGTCTGATTTCTAACAGTTGGTGCATGTGGAGATACCTAATTAAAATAATTCCAGCCTCGTTAATAAGATAAGTGTGTTTTCTAGTTGCCATGGGATTATCACTATTGGATACAAAGGTTTGAGGCTTAGCTGAGCAAATGAAGCTTATATTTCAGCCCCCTTTATTAACTTCATTATGATTTAAAGAGTTAAAGCCTCTTCTCCTCTTACATTTTCATTTTAGTGAACAGAAATGGGGGATGGGAAGATGGGTCCCCACAGCAGTGCGAGTTGCAGGCATGGCACCTCTGAACCCAGGAGGCTGAGTTCCCATAGACAGGCACAGAGAAGGACCAGAGATGGAGGGTGCAGTGGATTGTTAGCCTCTGATGGACACTTTTGTGTTGAAGAGTCTGTGTCCTTGGTCTCCATACCTTCTTAGCTGTCAACGTGCCGGTGCTGTGAAGGTGCTTCTCTCTCTGCTGCTGCGCAGTGGCTCCATCTTTGCTGTGGCTCCATCGCTGGCTGCAGCTCCAGCGTGACTTGAGGTGACCCTTGAAAATTGTTCTCTGACCTTCACGTGCATGCTGTAGCACACGTGCCCCCTCCCAAATAAACAGAAAGGAAAGAAGGGACCCAGAAACTGTTATTGTGCATATGTGGATGCTTATTCTAAAATCTGAAGAACATGAAGTCAGACCAGTTTGAAAAAGTTCCTCATGATGAACTGCATATGAAAATTAAGAGTGTTATAACAGGAAAGCCAAGCAAATCAACTCTGAACAAAGGCAGACTTCTTTATTAGCTTCTCAGAGGTGAGAGCTATTTGCCCAAGCATGTCTTGAGAACACACACTGTTACATGCTAAACTGCCACACATACAGTAAATCCACACATTTCAGTGATGCTGGAAAATAAGGCCTTCAGTCACATTCCACTTCCGTCAGACACTGGTCACTCCCAGGCCTGTGGGGTTGGTTCAATTTCCTGCCACTGCTGTTAGCCACCTTCTGTATCCTTCCTGGTTGTTACCCACACCCATTTCCCCAGGGTTCATGCCCCTTAAAACTACAACTGTCCCCTGCCAAGTGGGCTTTGATGCCTAAGGGCAGAGTTAATGTTTGGATAAGATGTCACAGGGATGAACTGGAGTGGGGAGGGCAGAGGGAGGAGAGGGAGGAAGGGAGAGTTGATGGGTCGGAGGAAGGAGGAAAGAAGCTGGAGGTAGACGCTGCGAGGCAGGCATGAGGGAGTAGGTGCCAGGGAGGTGACGTGTGTACAGGATAGTTGAAGTCCAGATTTGCTGCCTTCTCCATTTCCTTATTGTGTGTTCCATCAGAAAGAGAATTTACACATCTGATGCTCTAACTTCTTGATGAGTGAGGAGGTTCCTTCATTGTTATTGTCTTTTTCTCCTGGATCCTGTCATTTGACAAGCAAATGTGCCTCAAGCCAAGCTGCACTTATGAATACGGGACCATGTTACCCAAACGCCTGGGACAAATGTTTCCTAAAAGAAACGTCTTAATTCATTGCCCCTGTTAGCTTTCCCACTTCACTGACGTCCTCTCACCGGTGGGCCAGTGAACGGCTGCAGAGCTGGTGTTTAGGAGGGAATCTAAATCTTGTGTTTAGCCATGGCTGCTTTGGACCACACAAAGCTGCTTACCGCTGATGACAAGGAGGCCACTAAAGCTGCCTTCTACCTGTCCCATGTAAGCGAGCAGACTAAACGGGGGCTTTTCAGGCAGGGTACTCTTTACAGCCAAGAGACAGCTATAACCCACCACCAGGTGTGTTGGGAGCCAAGGATCCTGAAGGCACTACTGGCTTTCACAGACACACCTGGCTCAGGTAGCATCTGTTTTAGAGTCTATTTAGCTTAGTATTATTAATTAATACTGTTAATGTATTTGCATGTGTACATGTATGTGTATGCGTGGCATATGTGTGTGTACCATGGGCACACATGAGCCTGAGGGTGTGAGAAGAGGGCTCTGGGTGCTCTGGAACTATAGTGAAAGGCAGTTGTGGGTTGCCTCGTGAATGCTGGGAACTGCATCCAGGTCCTTAGTGATGATAGTAAGTACCCCTAACCATTGCGCCATCTCTGCAGGTCCTGTTTTAGGGTCTAAAACTGTGAAGGACCAGAGATAATGTCAGCAAAGCTTTGAATCTAGAACGCAGACTCATAATGAACAAGGGAACAGCTGACGCCAAATAAATTGAACGTTCACAGTGGAGTGAGTGCACCTGCCTGTTCTAAAGCTGGGCCACCTCGAAGGCACTGACGTCACCAGTATTGTGTGTGTATGTGTGTGTGTGTGTGGGGGGGGGGAGTGCAGCGTGACAGTGCTCTCCTTGTGTGTGGTCTGGAACCAGGACCAGTCTCAGAGTATAGGATAGAGTTCTGTTCCTTCCAATGATCTTGGCAAGCGGCAGCCAGGCTTTCTGTGTCTCATTTGCTTAATGGCACCCCCAGGAAAGTTCAGAAGTGTGCTGTCTGCAGTTTGAACATGGGTGCCCCTTGGGTTAAGTTGTCTTTTTGAAACTGTGAAGTTGTGCAGAAGTCATTTGTGGATCTTATTTCAGTGCTAGCTTAATAGTTAGACCCCGTGGTATATGGCGCCTTGGCCGTCAGAGCGAGATTGGAAGTAAAACTGCTCAAATTCTTATTCATTTTCATGGATGTTCCCAGCAGAGGCATGGGTAAGCCCTGTTACTGTTCAGGGACTCCTAAATGCTGGACACTGACCCAGAATCATCCCACCTAACAGGATGACAACACCGAGAGGTCCAGAATAGCTGTTTTACAGGGAGGAAACTGAGTCCGAGAATTGGTTAGTGACTGTCATTGTGATCTGGGCTTCGAACTTGAGTCTCTTTCTATCACAGTTCTGTACGCTGGAGCTTTAAAATGAGGAAGGATTATAGACACTTCTAAAGGGAAGCTTTGGGAATTTCAAAAAACTCATATGCATAGAATCCCAGAAAGCCGTGCTTGGGAGGTGACTCAGGAAAAGGACAGTTTCTGGGCTCCTCCAGAGGACCTGGACTCAGTCTCCAGCACTCCCATCAGGTGGTTCACAACTGCAATTCCAGCCCCCCAGGCAGTGCACTCATGCGGACTTAGCTGTATGCTGTCACTCGTACCTACGCATAATTAAAATAATGAAGATGAAACATTTCTAACAATCCCAGAAAGCAGAGCTTCCAGCGTTCGTTATCGAAGGTCACCAACCGACAGCATGTGACACCTGGGTTGAATTTAGAAGCCAATCACTGAACTGAGCTGCAGGACGTCTAGGCAGAGTGTTGGAGTCTAAATAGGCCTTAATGTTATTTATACGTGCCACCGCAAGGTTTTTAAGAAACTGGGTTTTTCATGGACCCGTGTCTCGCTGCCTCAGACATCATTTAGAGTAGACAGCAGGAACCTTTCTCCTCCGTGTGTCTGTCACCACTTCTGAAACCTGGAATTCTGTGGGGCCTGCCGGCCCTAGGCTTTCTCTGGATGGCGGGGGTCCGGTGGGGTGTGCTGTTCACACTGCTCTTTCTGCCCCAGTGGCTGCATGGGTGTGCTCTGTGGGAGTCACACTGAGAGGAAATGATGTTGGAGTCAGACATGAATTTTAGACTGAGGGAAGGTGGCCTTAAGCAAGAAGCTGACAGCAGGAGATCTTGGCTTTATCTGAGAACAGCATAAAAGTGTCTTACGGCTAAAATGTAGCAACAGTGAATTAAGTTTACAGCTCTTTCCCCACAGATTGGTGCTTAGATTTCCCATAATCGATCCATAATCGATTAGGTGTGTGTTCTGCTGCTGTTCTAACAACTTATATGTTTTTGTTTTGTTTTGCTTGTGAGATAGGGTCTCACATAGGCTGGGATGACTTTGAACTCTCCCTATAGCTGAGGAAGACCTTGAACCTGCCTCCCTCCACATCCCAAGTGCTAGGCATACAGGTATGCTCTACCATGCCTGGATTTTAATGGTACATTTAAAAATAACTTCTTTTTACATTTATTTGTGTGTGTGTGTGTGTGTGTGTGTGTGTGAGAGAGAGAGAGAGAGAGAGAGAGAGAGAGAGAGAGAGAGAGAGAGAGAGGGAGAGAGAGAGGGGAGACCTAGTGTCAAGCACCTTTACCTGCCGAGCCATTTCGCTGGCTCTTTTGGCCTGTCTATGTCACCTGGACACAGTCTAGACTCATCTGACAGGAGGGAACTCCAGTTATGAAAATGCCTCTGTAAGATTGGGCTGTAGGCAAGACTGTAGAGCATTTTATTAATTATTGATTGATGTTGGAGGGCCCACCCCATTGTGGGTTCTATAAGAAAGCAGGCTGAACAAGCCATGGGGAGCAAGCCAGTAAGCAGCACCCCTCCATGGCCTCTGCATCAGCTCCTGCCTCCATGTTTCTACCATGCTTGAGTTCCTGTCCTCTGTGTTTTGGATGATGAACTGTTACATGGAACTGTGAAGAAAATAAACCCCTTAACTCCCCAAGTTGCTTTTGATCATGGCGTTTCATCACAGCAACAGTAACCCCAACTAAGACACTGGCCCTAGTGGTACATGTTTTAGTGAATGATTCTGGCCTTCACTAGGAAGTATTAGTTCATGGAGAATGAAATTTGACTGGGGTAACAGAATAAGTTCATTGTATTCTCGTCCCCATTCCCCATTCCCAAAAAAGGGTGGCTCAGACTTACTATGCAAACAGGCTCACCTTAAATTCACAGTGATCCTCCTGCTTCCGGCCTGTGCCTCCCAGGTGCTGGGTTGACAGGTGTCCTGACTTGGGCATGTTTCTTGGTCTTGGTGCCTTCCACAGCAGGGGTTTCAACTCACTGGTTTAGTGAGGGCATACAAATGACTCACCTCACTAAACGTCTTTTAGGTGTGTCTGAGGACTTTGGGTTTTATTCTTATTTTGTTCATCTGGTTTGACTCATGGTTAAGAAGTGGTAACCCAGTTGTCTATCAGATGAGGAGCAAGGAGCGAAAGCCCCTCAAGTGCGATTCGCTCACCTCTCCCACCGCTCCCTTGGCCGACTCCCATGTGCCTCTGCTCTTCTCTCTGTCTCCCTTTACATGTGGTTTTTAACCAGCTGGTCGCCTTCCCGTGAGTATTTTGTTGTCTCTCTTTTCTTATACTTCCCTGTCCCATTGACCCCTGAGTATCCCCGTCTTTCTCAATTCAAACACAAGCAAGAATTAAATAAGTCAAAACATAATTTAAAGTAAAAATATGAATATGTATTAATATCTTTTTAAGACTTATTTTTATTTTATGTGTATAGATGTTTTGCTTGCATGTATATCTGTGTACCACGTGTGTGCCTGGTGGCCAGAAGAGGGCATCGATCCTATGGAAATAGAGTTTCAAATGGTTGTGAGCTGCTACGTGGTGCTGGGAATAATGGAGCCCAGGTCCTCTGTAAGACCAGCAGTGCTCTTTTTATTTTTTTCTTTTTTAAAATTATTTATTCACTTCACAACCCAATATCAGTCCTTCTTCTCCACAGCCCCAGTACCTCGTCATGTAAGTCCTGCCCCCATTCCACCATCCCCCCTCTCAAAGGAGAATGGGAAGGTCACCTCTGGGTGTCATACCCTCCTCCACACACAGACACACAGACACAGACGCAGACACACAGACACACACACACACACACACACCACCCGTCAAGTCGCTGTGGGACTAGGCGCATCCTCTCCCACTGAGGCTAGAAGACCTGGTCCATTTAGGGGCGTGGCAGGCAGGCAGGCAGGCAGGTAGGCAACAGGCTCAGGAACAGCCCTTCCAACAGTGCTCTTAATCACTGATCCATTTCTCCAGCCTCTGAACTCAGGTCCTCTGTAAGACCAACAGTGATCTTAATCACTGATCCATTTCTCCAGCCTCTGTATTTATATCTTTTGAAAAATGTTTGAGTCCAAGAATTGAGGACTTTCAGTTAACTTCTTGTTGAAAAAAATTTGGGGGGGGGGTGTAGTTGTTTAGGATATGTCAGGCTGAAGTGGTTACAGTAGAAATGCATTCGTAAATGAAGAATTGGCACATGGTACCTTTGCCATATGGACTACCCTAAATATTTTAGCCAATATTTGCATATTAAATCATAACGTTCACTTACATCTCAGTTGTATCTGCTATGGCCTCCGTACTGTGGGAAGGGCGTGTGTGTTGTGTTGACAATGAACTAAGTGCCGGCTCGGTTCTATTTGCTGTGAGCTTTGCAGCAGGCATGTCGTTTGGAACAACATATGTAATGGGGCTTAGGTGAGGAGCCAGGGCAGCTCTGGGGATGGCTGGTGACTGGATGACGGCAGGTCACTCCTGGCACAGGAGGAGAGCTTGAAGTGAAACTTGGCTGGCGATGGGTTCAGATCGCTACCCAATTTAGACAAGGCAGCTGGGCCCCATCTGTGATGTTTGAGATCGTGTGAATTAGATGAGATGGAGACTTCTAGAAGTGGAAAAGTGAAGGTCTGGGCTTTCAGAAGGGAGCTGTAGAGGAGGCTGTAGAGTTCAGTGTTAACAGTGAGAGGTGCACTCGGGGTAAAGGGCAGACCTTCCTGCTGGGCCAAGGTGGTGAAGTGTCTGTGTTCAGGGCAATTATTTGTCACAAGCAATACCTGGCAGATTCTTTTCTTAATGATAGGCGAAGATAGCTCATGAAGTCTCGTGAGGCGTGATGAGTAGTGGAGCTTTACGGTGAGTACCAGCTCATAATACAGTGGCTTCGACGGCATAAGACTTCAAGAATAAAACCTTATCTTTGAACGGTGCTTAAGATAAATTGTGTGATTATAAAAACATCGATGATAAAATTCACTTCTATTCTCTGATTATACACAGATTGTACTGGAAAGAGCTCAGAAATGAGCCGAGTGGCTGGGGAAGCCAAGCTGGGATTTAAATTTCAAACAAAGGCAGACATGCGGTGGTTGGCTAGAGAAAGATGGAGTCTGGTGGGGATCAGCCGGGTGGGGATCTCGCCGTGAGTGTCACTGCCAAGTCTCCCCAGCTGACAATTGAAATACTTTCACTTGTGTAACCCAGATTGTGTCTTAACAATCACATTACATCTGAACTGGCTATTACAGCCTGAGATTTCTAAATTGTAGTAAGAAGGAGGCTGTGGATTAGTGCACTAGAACAATGACTGAAGACCGTCAGGCCTCAGGCGACTGGAAATGGCCTCACTGGAGGTGCTTCTACAGTCAGAGCCAACAGTAAAAAGGGAAGTAGTCAAAATTGCCTGGAAATAGCCCTTTAGAAATTCCGTTTGGATCCATCAGTCCAACAATTGGTGGAGGCCCAGGTGTACTTGGCTTGTATGCTTGGGGACAAGGGCCTTTCCCCGGGACTACCTTTCAGCCAGTCTGCCTGTCCTTGTGAGAGGCTTGGAGACAAAGCAGCACGAAACCCAGCGGATTCTCCCCTTCCTCCCACACCCGGGCCCACAGTCCTGGGTTTCTGTTGCTGTGCTTTCTTTCCCCTTTGTCTGTCTTCACCCTGTCTCCGTCCTTTCTCCTTCTCCATCTCTCCTGAGGTCAGCTGGGAACACTCCTCCCATCCTGGCTCCACAGCTCACAGAAGACCTGTGTCAGGAACTCACCCGCTCCTCCTCGGCGGGACTGCATTCGTTCTGTCCCTAACAGATTTGTCCTTAGTCTTGGGGCAGCTTGTGTCATCTTGAGGCGGTGCCTGTGTTGTGCTGTCAGGGACTGCTGGTCCTGTCTGCATGCCCTGAGTATGTCCAGGCCTCGCCTACAAACTCTGGGGGTGACTGGGATTCTGGGGTCATCATGAGGCTTTCCAGTTTGTGGGAATCCTGGACTGACAGGGCTGTGCAGCATGAAAGGGTCTTTTACAGAGTGCCTTTCCTGTGTGCACTGAGATGCTGAATTTGTTAGTCACAGTTACCCTGAGGGAGGAAGGGGGATCAGAGAACTGGTTCTATACCTCCGCCGTTGGATCTGTGTTCCTAGCTTCTTATGTTTGTGGTGTATTTTGTAGTATAAAATTTTGATGCTACAACTGATGGGGGGGGGGAAGAATCGTAGCGGTGACAAATGAGCAGCCATTCGGTGCTCCCAGTCCCTGGAGCACGTGCTTGGCCCTGGTCTTTTGTATGACCATCTTCCGGCCTTGCCCCGCTCACCTGCAGCCCGGCTGTGACACAGTGCAGGTGGATTGGGGTTTTATACAGGCTCCTGCTTGAGCAGCGGCTTTGGGGGTGTTGCTCCTCCTGCCTCTCATCTGTAGCAGTTCTCAACACTGAATTCACTCCTGTGCCTGTCAAGGACTGAGTTCTGTCACCCTTTGCAGGACCTTATCAAGGGGCAGCGGGCTGTGAAGGACGAGTAAGGTGCAGAGGGCCCGCAAGATGATCTGGACCAGGGACTGAATTTCTTTTCCTCCTCCTCCTCCTGCCCCTCTCTCCCTCCCTCCCCCCCTTCCTCTCTCTCTCTCTCTCCCTCCCTCTCTGCCCCTCTCTTTCTAATGTGTGCATGTGTGTGTCTGTGTGTGTTGCGTGTGCAGGCTTGAGGTTAATGTCTTGTGTCTATCTCAGTCACTCTCCATCTCATTATTTTTTATTTTTTTCAAGACATGGTCTCTCTGTGTAGCTCTGACTGGCCTGGAACCCACCGTGTAGGCGTGGCTGACCTGTCTTTGAGTCCCCACTGCTGGAATACAGACTTGCCACCACCATGCCTTCTTCACATGTGCTCTATTTCCGTGCCTCATGCTAGCACAGCAAAGCTCCTTTACCGACTGAGCCATCTTCCTCTCCCTGAGTTTAAATTTCTTTTTTGCTTTGTTTCAGTATCATATTCAGTATCTGGTATATTAAAGATGTTCCATAAGCAACTGCTGAGTTTGGATTTCAACTCATCTTGGTTCTTACTGGTGAATTGCTTTGCCATGCAGTCAGCCTTTCTACAGCATACTTTTAGCGACACAGCCATCACATGCCGAGGGAAAAGGCAAATGCTTTATCTCTGGTAAACTGTAGTGGTAGAAAGTCAGTCAAGGCTAGGCATTCTCTCTCAGACCTCACCTCCTGCTGTCCTAGGCTAGCACTGCCCCATGGGAGGGGAACGCAACATTTTGTTCAATCTGGCTTGAGATATTCTGAGGGCTTTTATTATCTCGGTGAATCTGTTGGAAGCTCCTCTACTGCCGTATAGATTTCATTTTCTTTAATTGGGATGGAGATGGAGGAAGAAAATAGCATTTACTAGGCATTCTTGCCTTTTAGAGCTGTGGGTTATTGATTCAGGGGCCTGCAACGGTAATGCTTGGAAGTAAAGTTTCCCTTGGGAGCACCTGTGTGAAAGGGCAAAGGGAAAATGATTAGAATTTAAATCTCTAGACTCCACTGAACTCGTGGCTTCATTAAAACGAGGAGGGGAGGAGGAAATGATCTGGGCTGCCGTGGGCTTTGTTTAACACTCGCATCCAGAAACTGATAACTCAGAATAAAGCCCCCACAAGAGCAGCTGCAGGGCCTGTGAGCGGTCGCCTGCCAGGTGTCGGCAGGCCAGTGTGCTGGGGACAAGCTCTGGCGTCCTGAGAGAGGCTTGAACCTTTGGCTTTCTTTAAGCTAGTTTAATCTTTTCTGCCTGTCTGTAATCATGCAATCACAAAGTGACACGCGTGTGCATGCATGTACAAATATACACACACATACACACACACTGTATTTTGGTGTGTCACTATTTAGAAATGGGAGGAAGAAGGAGGATCATGAGTTGGAGACCAGCCTGGAATTGACAGTGAATGCTGTCTCCATTTCTAAAGAATTTCCCCAAGTTGGATTTTCCTTTCAGACTATATATCTGATACTTGACATTGCTACTTTAAGTACTGTATTCTCTTTTCCATATATTAGCAGCTGTGTGTGTGGGGGGGGTGGTGGTGGTGGTAATGTGACCATGGAATATGGAAAATACATTGGACCAGAAATGGATTTTGCCGCCAAACAGAAGGTGACCCTGGAAAAGTCACCCAACCTCCTTATCAAAATTCCTAGGTGTTTATAAAGGACCAGGGAGTCACACCTGAAGTCTGAGGTTGAAAATTCTATCTCCACACTAAATAAAATGTAGCCCATCAATCTTCCAACATCTGGCTATACAAAACCTAACCAACCAAACGAACAAAAAAACAAAACTCCCCCCACACTCCCCAAAACACCTATGTCCTTTCACGTGTACAGCTACCATGTGCAAAAGCTGTAGACAGCAGGCGCTCTGAGGAGTGTGTCTGGGATGCAATCCTTGAGCTGCAATTTGGCCAGTCTGCATTTGTTGGTTTCTTCACTGGGTGGTGAGGCTACAAACAGCCCGGGCTCAACACAGCCCCAGTAAGCGGACAGGGCACTGCCGTTAATCTCTTTCTTAGGGAGTCACCTTCTTCCTGAGTCTCCTAAAGTATGTAATGTGGCATATAATTCCTGTGCACTTTTCAACACATAGAAAAGGCTACTTAAGCTTTCTGGAAAGATAGACAGATGCCCTCTCTGACTTACAAATGTGGAAGGACCTAGAGAAAGAAATCGAAGCCTTCCGAGTGTACTGCTAAGTCGGCACATAGATTTCTGAAGTCTGGGCAAACACCTTTTGATGATACTTAAGTTCACTTCAAATTCTGTTTGAATGTGTATTTTAACCTATGTGAAAGGGCTCAAGAGTTAGTGAACCAACTGTTCCTGCCTATGACCTTAGTCCAGCCGCTACCTTCAGTGTGTGCGAGTGACATAGCTTCTACTCTGCAAGTGATGTAACCTGAGTGCTGAAGTACCCCTTTGGTTGATCCTGTATGACTCTGGGATTGGGACTGAGAAGCCTTGACTGAAGTCTTTGCTCCCTCCCTCCCTCAGTCCCTCCCTCCCTCCCTCCCTCCCTCCCTCCCTCCCTCCCTCCCTCAGTCCCTTCCTCCCTCCCTCCCTCCCTCCCTCCCTCCCTCAGTCCCTCTCTCCCTCCCACCCTCCCACAGTCCCTTCCTCCCTCAGTTCCTCCCTCCCTCCCTCCCTCTGTACTGGTCATAGTTGCAAATGATTTTCAGATTCCTGTGGCTTCTAGATGACTTTGTCTGTCAGTGCCTTTCCTGGCCTGGCTCACCTGAGGCCCGATCAGCCACAGATCACAGCAGTGTAGCGATTAGGCCTTGACTCTGTGTGTGTTTCTAAATGTCACTGCTTTTATTTGTAATGAGATAACTTGGTGGCTGAGCAGGGTATCTCAGGGATGGGATAGCACTGAAGACGTGGGGTTGTGTGTATAGGCTTATGTAACACACAAGAGCGATGGGTAGTGAGGCGGAGGCCGTTTGGGAAGCAGAAGTGTTTTCCAGTGCAGCTTCTGCTCTCTGGAAAGGAGAAGGGAGACAGAAAGGAAAGACAGGAAAGCAGGCTGACTGAGCGACCGTCTTTAAAGAAAATAGTGTGTCCTGAAGATCCTTTACTGAGTTCATGCATCTATACACAGACATGTGCACACTGCCGGGTGGATGCGTGTCATTGGGGCCAGGCTGAACACACAGCCTAATGCATTCTAACTCCCAAGTCTTTAAACTGAAACTCAAGCTCCTGCTTGGAGGCTCGAACTGAGGGTAAAGTGCGGAGGCTTTCAGTTAAAATAGTGTGCTGATTATTCATCTTGCTGACCTAAGTGGATCACTCAGGCTCACGTAGGACTTGGAGCTCCAGCTCCCATGAGTTTTTGACTTTCTGAGGAGAAGATGAAATACT
The DNA here is from genome assembly GCA_036184795.1 of Tokudaia tokunoshimensis. Lineage (NCBI taxonomy): Eukaryota > Metazoa > Chordata > Mammalia > Rodentia > Muridae > Tokudaia > Tokudaia tokunoshimensis. Next base: position 1,072,776 of record BTHU01000006.1, read on the forward strand.
GAGCAAGTGAGGGCGGCATAATACTGTGCGTGCTGAGATCCAGGCAGTGTTGAATGCTGCGTGCTCTGCGCACTACAGCGTCCCACAGGAGGCCCGTTGCTCTGGGGGCTGGGCGGCAGCCCCAGCGGCTGTGAGAAGAGGCACAGAAATGTCCCCATTTGTCTTGCCTTTCAGTTGGTTTTGTTCCATAGTTTAACATCACCAGAGAGGTCACATCTCTTACCGGGGCTTTGAAAGTCAGCCTGACATTGATGCAGATAAGATTATTGTGCACAGTCAGTGGGTCTGCTGTGCCGACCTGTGGGAGGAACACAAGCAGCTTTTGGTGTAGCAAACGCAACATGATCAGAGAAAGACCCCTTAGGTGGGGCTGCGGCCTTTTAGGGATCTCAGACTTGGACATGAATATCGATTTTAAATTTAAGGTCTTGAGAATGATGGAGTATTTTCACTTGTTTCCAAAATCGAATGCAGTCACATACATTGTCAATACAGTCAAGTACCAGACTTTTAACTCTGGATAAAAACTGGGTGTTTTCCTATAAACATGTGTGTGTGTGTGTGTGTGTGTGTGTGTGTGTGTGTGTGTATCCTACAAAACTGTCTACTGAAAAGTGACAACTTATAGGAAATAATAAGACTGATTACAGCTATTATTACTAAAATTCTATGCTAAATACAGGCCAGCATGTAATCATGTCCAAGCATGAATGCATGTGCAAGCATGTACCCCCCTCCCCCCGCAAAACCAAACAACAATAAAAATAATAGAACAGACAACCTAGACATGGGTGTGAATGCGAAGGAGGATATTGAAACTGTACATGGCAAACTAGGCTAGTGAACGTGCTGACTTGCAGAATGTGAGGGGGCACCGGAAGTGCGGCCGTGAACTGACAGGTTCTCTTATTAAAGAGCCGCAACAGGAGAAAGCCTGGCTTGAGGTGAGAACTATTCTTAACCTTGTGTGCGGACGATCACTTTAGATTTCCCTTAAATAAAGTGTTGCAGCCTGCAGTAGCTGTTTTACTCTTCCTGTGGAAGTCATTGCTTTCTACTTTTTGTCTAGGGAAGGAAAAAGAAAATCCCACACAAACTTTCAATGTCAATGCCCTCTCAGTCTCAGCTAAGTGTTCAGTGGAAGTGTGTATTTTAGCAGAAAAGACCATTAAGGTCTGGAATGTTTAGTGGATGCAACCAGAAATAAGTGGTGAAAAGTTTGGAAGTAGCTCTCCTGTGCTCGCCCTAGAAGATGAGTTACGTCCTGTTCCTCAGCAGCCTGCTACATAATGCCAGGTATTGTTCAGCTCGTGCTCTGCGGTCCCTGCCCACGAGGCCAGGACTGGAAAAGAGACATAAAGTTAACATTTGAAAGTATAGTAGAAACAGAGACAGACGCCAACCCATGTAGTTGGGTGAGTCTTTCTGTGGAAAATGGGGTCCCAGCTGGGCTTTGAGAGACTGGGAGAGCTTGGCAGACATGCCGGAGGGAGAGTATTTTTGGCAGAGATGGAGCATAGAACAGAAATAGTAAAATGTAGAATGTGATCAGAAACGGAGTAGAGCTGTGGGTAGAATTAAGATTGCACAGAGGCAATGGGATAGGGCTAATTAGTGAAAGCTACAGCCGAGCATCAGGTTGGATACAAATCGCAGAAATCTATGAAAACCAAACTAAAGTTCTCAGATGGGTCATTTGGTAAGGGTGCTTGCTGCCAAGGTGGTGTCCTGAGTTTGATTGGCCAAGGATTCACACGGTGGAAGGAAACAACTGACTCCTGAGAGTTGCTCTCTGACCTCCACATGCATGTCATGGACTTACACACACCCACATGTATGGACATCTGCGTACACAAACACCGATTCATGCAAGTAAAAATAAAAAAGAAAATAGGACTACAAGACTTGATTTGCTCTCAGTAGAGTGGTAAGCCAGTTAAAGTTGTGAAGGAGGAGTGACCTAATCAGAGTTTGGAAATGGTCAAAAAACCTCCACACAGAGGACTACATAACTACTCAGATATACATATGGCTGGCCTGTATTTATTCGCCACACTAATCCTGAAAGCATTGTGTGGTTAGCATGTGAAAACTCTCTGTACCTTTTGTTCAATCTTGCTCTGAACTTAAAACTCTTTTTAAAATTATATCCACTGAGTTGGTCATAGTGAGCCACCTTTTGAGGCTGAGGCAGGAGTATGACATGTCTGAGGCCAACATAGGCTACATAGTGAAACCCTGTCTCAAAATCAGAACCAAACAAAACTAAAGAAAAAAAAAACAGATTGTCAATTAAGGCCAGAAGAAAAGCCAGGAGACGTGATGGGACATTCCTGTAATCCCAGCACTTGTGAGGTGGAGGATGAGGGTGAAGAGTTTAGCATCATCCCTGGATACACAGCCAGTTCCTGGACAGCCCAGGCAACATGAGGTCATGTCTGAGAACAAAGCCAGAACCACCTACCTGCTACTGTCTCCACTTACACAGAAGCGAGTCTTCTATATCTTCTCAGCTCCATCATACAAAGATGGGATACAGCGAGGGCTGCAGAGAGACAGTGGATATCGAGGACCTTGTGACGGGAATGGGGACACATTACGCAGTGTATGGATATAGACAAAGAGTCTAGAGACTCATGGGACATAAGCAACAGGACAGAAGCATCAGAGGTGCCCAGCTGGGACCAGGGTAACCTGCCTCGTTCACATAGGTAAGCCACACTTGCCATCCACCTGCCACGCTAAGGCAGTGGAGAGTCAGCACTGAGAAAAGCAAAGTCCTAGCTTCCGTGTAACTTACCGTCTACTGAGAGAACAAAGGTACTTCATGGGTGTTGCGGGGCTCGGTCACTTGATCATGGTATGCACTGCTGCCTTGAAATTGGATTAGCTGTGATCATCTGGGCGAGACCCTCCCAGCATTAGGTTCACTAGCATTCTCTTGTGGAAGGAGAGGAGGGCCCTCTCTGTCTGTCTGTCTGTCTGTCTGTCTGTCTGTGTGTCTGTGTCTCTGTCTGTGTCTGTGTGTGTGCACGCGTGTGTGTATCAGGGTGGGAGGGCCACTCTTCTTAGTTGTGTTGGTGTTGTAAGTTGGTTGTTCTCCTGTAAGTAACCCTTCACCTGTATTCCCATGAGATCTAGATGCTGTGTGGAGAATGTGCCCTGTGTGCAAAGGCTGGATCCCAGGAGGCCATTGAAAGGTCCATGTTATCTGGGTGAGAGATGACGGCATAGACCAAGCTGGTTAGGGAGTGCTAGGACATGGTGGTCTGTTTGTTTGTTTGTTTTTTCTGAGAGCAGAACTAAGAGAAGTTTTGGAAGGAATAGACAGGGTCTTGACAGAAAGTGGGACTCAGATATTTGGCCTGATCGGAGAAAGAGAGAGAATGTAGGGCAGAGAAGTTTTGTGGGGAAGGTAGCTGGAATTAATGGTTTATTTTTTAATGACTGTTAAACATCTCAGTGGTTATTTGAGAACATACATAGAATTCAGTGGAGTAATACATTTCAGAGTTAGATTGTAGCTGTGGCCAGTTACTCTGAAAGGACACGTGGAACTGGGAGGAGGGATGTGGACAGTTTGAGGCAATAGGCAAAGGAGTTGCTCATCCTCTTTGATACGGTTCTCATCAAAGAAGGTGTACAGGTCTGGTCAGCAGATCTTCCTTAGTCCATCATCAATCAATGGATGAAGATCAATGAGAGGAAGCCAAGGGTGGGGCCAGTGAAGGAATGAAGGAGTGCACACCTGCGTGTTCGAGTTCTCGACTGCTGTCCTCCCTGTGTGGAGCGCGATGTGCTTTGTTACGGGGACAGTGTGGGACCTCAAGACCCAGCACAGCTGAGGATCCCCTCAATCAGGTAAGACTGAGAATGGAACTGACACCACGCTGCCATCTGTAATCACGCTCAGATCCGCTGTCCTGAAGATGGTTCATGGGAATGGGAGACAGAGACTGAAGAGATGGCCCAGTGGTTCAGGGCGTGTACTGCTCTTTCAGAGGACCTGCGTGTGGATCCCAGCACCCATGTGCACAGCTCACAACCACCTGTAACTGAAGCTCCAGGGGGACCCAACACCTCTGGCCTCCAGCAGCATCTGTACTGCAAACTCCCCCACAGGGACCACACACAGGCACATGATTTTACAAAGGAAAGAAAGAAAAGGTAGTGACAAAGGAATGATAGCTCTTTGTCTTTTGAGATTCTGTTACTCAAGGCTATGTGCTCAGGGTGCTAAGTTATTGTGGGTGGATTTTCACCTTTGTAATAATAAAATGGTTATTGTCCAAGCTTACCGTCCACTTCATTGGTGGACAGTAGCTCCCTTTGCAGAAACCCTGTAGATCATAGACTGTCTCTCGGGTTCTCAGTCCGTTCATTAGTCAAAGCTGTGGCTGGAGGCATTTGCCCAGGATTGCTCACTAAGTCAGGACATCCCAAGGTACAGTCCACTGACAATCCACCAGAGTCAGATCTACGCTACTGTCTCTGCTTTGAAGATGCCTGTAGCACATTTGTGAGAAGCAGCTCTGGGGTTGAGGAAGGATGATGATGTGGAGGAAGACTCTTGCCTCAACAGCTGTCATCGATACACCACTGCCTGGTACTGTGTTGCCATTTGCAATCTCAGTGAAAGTGCATGAAACTGACTTTGAACCTTGGTTATCTGGACGGTGGTTCAATGTCTCTCTGTGGTGGCTAGGGTCGTGCCAGCGGCCCTCCCTTGCAGATCCACTAGCGAGGTTCATGCTGTTCATTATAACGGAGTAATTAAGTCCTGTTATTGGCCTGGGCTGCAGCTACAGTGCTGTAAGTCTGGAGGCTGGCAGTCCACTGCCATCTCTTTTGTTCTTTAGCCAGATCTCAGAGAACAGGCACTCTCTCTCCTGGGCCTCCTGTAAGGACATTGCTAATGTGTCTGAGAGTAAATCGAGGAATACTTTGATTAGTTTTTAATCTAATCTCTCAGGACATCAGAGAAATATATGTTTGGAAATATAAACAAGACAATATTTTATGGAAAATAGCCTATAAATCTTGGCATTTTCTTTGGCAGAACAGTATTAACATCTGGTTAGCAAACTGTGGTACCCTTAAGAGAATTGGAGTTGGTCCAATTTCCAATAAAATATTGGATTAAGTGACTTCACTTGAGTTTTTATTATTTTCAAGTACATTTTTAAGCCTCTCTTCTTCCTGTAATTTGCAGTTCGCATTTCCTCATAGGCCGTGATTTTCGTTGGGAAGATGAATCATTCGCTGCACCAACATTTGTAGGCTGCCACAGAAATAACCTCAGAATCGAAATGCCAGGTTACCGACAGGCTGCAGACAGGGAGGCTCCATCTCCTAAGAGGCAGCTGTTTTCTGGAGTCCTCTGGTTGAGAGGGAGGGGCCTGGTATCCTTGGGTACTGGGATAGCCCCAGTGGCTTCATGTCTGTGGTGCACCTTAGCCCCAAGGCAGCCTCTCGTAGGTTCATTAAGCCCGAAGCATAGCAGATGTCATGCATGCTCTATGTTGGAGTGGTCAAGACTAGCAGATACAGAGGATTTGGGAGTTACCTCATTCACAGGCAGTGGTGCAGCTGGGAACACAACCTCAATTATTCATTCTTTTTAAAGCCTGCAATGTTATTATTAATTATTGCAGACTTTTTTATACAATGTATTTTGATGATATTCAATCCGAGCTCCTCCAATTCTCCTCCCACCTCCCTGACCTGCCAACTTCCTATCTTTTAGAATAATATTATTTTGATGCCATGTGTGTGTTTTACTTATATGTGTGTCTATGGACCCATGCGCATGCCTGGTGCCTGTAGAGGCCAGAAGAGGGTGTTAGATGATGGGGACCTGGAGTTGCAGATGGTTGTTAACCACTGTGCGATGCTGGGAACTGAACCCAGGGCTCCTGCTAGAGTAGTACATGCCCTTAACCACTGAGCATCTCTCCAACCCAATCCATTTCTTTTTATTTCTTATCACCTGCCAAATCTAATCTGTGCTGACCAGGTACTCATGGGTGTGTGGCCATCACTGGACTGTTGTTGGTCCACCAGGAATCAGTCACTCTGCTTCCCCCAGAAGCTGCCACAGTTCCACCACGAGTCCCTCCCCATCCCACACTAGAATGCTATGATGGTTGGCGTATTCTTGGCCCAGGGAGTGGCACTGTTAGAAGGTGTGGCCCTGTTGGAGTAGGGGTGGTTTTGTTGGAGTAGGGGTGGCCTTGTTGGAGTACGTGTGGCCTTGTTGGAGTGGGTGTGGCCTTGTTGGAGGAGGTGTGTCACTGGGGGTGTAGGCTATAAGACCCTCATCCTAGCTGCCTGAAAGCCAGTATTCTGCTAGAAGCCTTCAGATGAAGATGCAGAACTTTCAGCAACTCCTGCCTGGACACTGCCATGTTCCCACCTTGATGATAATGGACCAAACCTCTGAACCTGTCAGCCAGTTCCATTAAATGTTGTCCTTTTAAGAGTTGCCTTAGTCATGGTGTCTTCTCACAATAGTAAAACCCTAGCTAAGACAAATGCTAACTGGCTCAGTCATGGGCGGGTCTTGTGCAGGCAACTACAGTGCCATGAGCTTGTGTGAGAGGCCATCCTATCACCTGCCCCCCTCACAGTGACCCCTGAGCCTGGGAGGGGGAAGAGCATAGCCATCCCATTGATGGCTGAGCACTCCTCAGACACTGATTCCCTGCACTTTGATCAGGTGTGTGTGTGTGTGTATGTTAACCACCATCCACAGCATTAAGAAACTTCTCTGATAAGGACTAGGAGCTGTACTTTTCTGTGCAGAGACACACACAGGGCAGTTTAGAGGGCTACTTGATACCACATTCATTTCGCAAGATAGCAGTAGTAAATCATCCCCTGGCGCCTGTGTGCTCCCTAGCCATATGTTCTTAGCTAGATTTATACTACCAGACACGTGTTTCCTGTTGATTAGGCCTTAAATCCAATTGGAAAGCATTGGTCACCTCCATAACATTCATGCCACGATTACACTCTTAGGCAAACTTTGCCACACCCACCACAAACTATGAATGTCTCGTCTATTCCACTGCCTCTCCCTATACTGGTTTTGAGAATATGATGGTATCACCATGAGACACTTGACTGGCTTGTTTTCAAGTTGAGTCTTCTTACCCACCATCCCCTTCCCCACAGCTGTAAATCCAGTACAAGTGCATGCCCACGACCAAGACGAATGCTGTCTCATCCTGTCTGGGTTTGCAGCTGGGTAAATCAACCAGGAAGGAGAGGTACTTCCCAGGTGAGGGTCTAGACCATAACCCTTCTCACCGGTCAGCTGGAAGAGCCGGGGCTAGCGTGCTCAGCTGTCCAGATGGCGCGATGGTGCATTCTTATGTTGGAGAAGAGGATCCACAGGACTGTAGAGTAGCTAGTGGGTAGAGTATTTCCAGAAACAGGTGCTCAGGGTTGTGCATTCTACTTGTTCTGTAAAATACAGTCTCAGCTGACATGTTGAGAATCAAATGCTGTCGTCCTGTGGACAGGGACGTCCTGCATCCTTTTCCTTCCAGGGAAAGAGCCTGCCTTGCAGATAGGGTATTGCACCAGCATGCAGAGTCACACAAGCATCCCATGCAGAGTCACACAAGCATCCGTACTTGGCATTCTTGTGCGGTTGGATTTGAGGGAGATCTATTACTGTCACACACACCACACCTTTGAAGAGGAGGGATTGATTTTTTTATTTTGTTTTATGTAGGCCATGAACTTTAGGCCCTTCCAAAAGTGTGGCCTGGAGTTATTATTTCTGTATACTGTCGCTTAAATAAAACAAGATGGAGTTGTTCCTCTCCCGTGAGTGACATCTAAACTGTGTTCACCTTGGAGTTTATTTACCTGTATTGATGGTGGGGCCTTTTTACTTAGAAATATCAGACCTGCAGAAAAGCTGCAAAAAAAAAAAAGAAAAAAAAAGAAAAAATACAACAGAGTCCAGATGCCCAGACCTGCCTGACTCCAGTTGCTTGCATTTATGAATAGGGGAAGTGCAGTTGACATTAATGCAGATCCCGTGACTCTACCATTCATGGCCACATCAATGCTGAAGGAAGGCCCCAGGGGGGCCTGCGTTCTGTGTCATCATGGCTGCGTCTATGTTTCAGGAAGGCCCTGGAAGCCTTCCATGTCATGGCTGCGTCTCCTAGTGGCAGTGCGGCTTGTCTTTCCCGTGCCACCAGACTTTAACACTTTTTGTAGTGAAAGTCTCCTGTACTGAGTTCTTTCATGCTTGCTGTGTCTAGTACACACACACACACACACACACACACACACACACACACACACACACGCCAGAATAAATGAACACTAAAGACAGATGCCAACGACCAACACCCTAGGTCATCCTGTCAACTCCAAATATTCTCTGCTCTGACACACGTGTGCCCACCCTCACAGGTTATTCACACACGCTTAGATCACATTATGCACACACTTAAAGTATATGGTCATAATGGGTGACTTGGTTACTATATCTGTTCACCGATTTTTTTTTCCTCATGTATACTTTCCTCCTCTTCTCTCCTGAAGGCTCAACTGCAGGTCTTCAGATCTGCTCGAGGTTATTGCCGCTCTGATTCAGGTCTGCTGAAGGTTACTCCTGCTCTGATTTTCTGTTGAAAGTGTTTTTTCACTTTCAATCGCTTCTGTGAGTGTGTCTCTGGATTTACCAACTGTACTGGCTGGTTTTGTGTGTCAACTTGACACAGGCTGGAGTTATCACCGAGCAAGGAGCTTCATTTGGGGAAGTGCTTCCATGAGATCCAGCTGTAAGGCATTTCTCAATTAGTGATCAAGGGGCAAGGGCCCCTTGTGGGTGGGGCCATCCCTGGGCTGGTAGTCTTAGATTCTATAAGAAAGCAGGCTGAGCAAGCCATGGGAAGCAAGCCAGTAAGTAACATCCCTCCATAACCTCTGCATCAGCTCCTGCTTCCTGACCTGCTTGAGTTCCAGTCCTGACTTCCTTTGGTGATGAACAGCAATGTGGAAGGTGTAAGCTGAATAAACCCTTTCCTCCCCGACTTGCTTCTTGGTCATGATGTTTGTGTAGGAATAGAAACCCTGAATAAGACACCAACCTTCAGTTTGGAATTTTTTGGTTATCCAGACCTCAGTTCCCTTCCTGTGGGACATTGTGGTTTTTCTCTCTAGACCTTTGATTTGTATCTTTAAAAGGTACCTTCCAATCTCCTCTTCCTCTCAAGCTTCCCTCTGCTTGGAGACCTGATTGTAACCTCTCTTTATATGTTGTCTTTGTGCTGCTCTGTTTGCTTCCCCTTGGTTTATACGCGCTGTGTCGCACATTGGAAGACCGGATGATGTTTGACTTTCTAGTATGCTCTGTGTTCTTGTATTTAAGAGATGCCTTTAGATTTTGTTGCTGTTAAGTTCTGTGGAGATGGTTTGCTTTATCTGAACCTTGCTTTCAAACGTCTGTCAAAGTGAGACAAGAGCATCCCAGGATGCCGGCTGATTTTGCTCACTGCTGAGGCAGTGACTACGGGGCCCGCTGGTCCCTCCTGGGATTTTCCTTGGTGGCTTGCTCACAAGCTCTGTGGTTATGAGCTGTCTAGGGTTCACTGTTCATATCTTCTCAACCTGTGTTAGCCGGAGAGCGTTCTGCTTGCCCGCGCTGGGACGCTTTCCCTGCTGCAGGGATGTTTTCTTAGTTGGGTGTGCTACTGTTTCTCCACTGAAGGTTCAGGGTGACAGCGGGAATCTCCGGGTGCAGCTGTCTTCCTCTCCAGGCTCCACCTTGTCAGTCTGCCTCTGGAATCTTTCAGGTTCCCGTTTTAGAGCTGGGCAGGTGTGGGCTTAGCTTGTACACTCTCTCTATCACAGGGGCTGCTGACCCCATTACCTAGTGTCTAAAAATCCTCAGTTGTAGATGTTTTTCTCTAGGATGTTTTGTTGTTTAAGTCATTAAGTAGGTAAATCTTTTATTCATTCTCCATTTTGGCCGAAGTGGATTTTTAAAAAGTAATTCAATCTCCCCAAATTCTGACTTCCTCATGTGGAAACAAAGACAGGACAGTGGGTTTGTGAAGACCGAGTAGGATGGCATCAGTTCCGTTCCTATGACGTAAGGAATGTGCGGTGCCACTTAGCTGCTGTGGTCACATGACAAGGGGTGTGAAGGGAGCCAGTGCCTTTGTTCTGATTCCATTTCCCAATGGTACAAAAGCAAGAGCTGCTTTCTAGGGGTGATCCCCACCCCCGTCCCCTTCCCATGTTTGCTTATTTTTAGCAGGGTTACAACATCATTCCAAGTACTCTAACTATCTAAATACTATAGGCAATGAGATTGTTCTAAGTCTGAACTGTTCAACTCTGGCACTCAGCCCTGGAGTGAAGTCTGTTTCCATCTGCCTGGTTGTCACTTTGTGGATTAGGCAGCCCCACAAGGCAGGCCTTTGGGAGACATAAGCCGATGGACACAGTACCTGTCACAAGGAGGGGCCCTCAGAGAGCCGAAACTGAAATGACTACCTCTAGCTCCTGACCTCCCAGGCACCACTTGCACGTTTGTGGCCTTGTCTTCCCCCAACCCCCTTTCTGAGACCTATATAGATCATACTTGTTATATAGACCAGGCTGGCCCTGAGCTCACAGAAATCCTGCCTCTGTTGCATGAATGCTGCAATTAAAGGTGTGCACCACTGTGCCCAGCCACCGCCTTCTTCCTCCTCTTCCTCTTCTAGATTTATTTATTTTATGTCTATGAGTGTTTTTCATGTACACATGTTTGCATTCCAATGTGCATGCCTGGTGCCCTATAAGAAGGGGGCATCTGATCTCTTGGGATTGGAGTTATAGATGCTTGGAAAGTGACATGTGGGTGCTCTTAGCTGCTGAACCACCTCACCAGCCTCTGGCTGAGTCTTACTTTAATAATGTGTGTGTGTGTTTATCCCCCTGCACTGTTACCAGAATCTATTTGCACACATTTTTCTTATTTGAGGCCCAAGTCTCTTGTTTCTGTTTTATAATGAGAAAACTGAGACTCGGGGACAGTAAGCCGTGACCTTAGGACTGGGGACCCAGTAAAGGACCCAGCACAGAGAGCAGCGTAAGGGATTGGGCGTGATGGCGGATGTCTCAGGTCCACTCTGGAAGCTGAGCTGAGCTCAGGAGCTAGACACTAGTCTGGACACAGAGTGAGGCCTTTCTTACTCCTAAGTATAAAACCGTCCTTGACATCGTCCATGTTGCTTCCTAGTGAAGCAATGGATTCTGTCTCCTTTCAGGGCCAGGGCGTGGGCCACCTTGTTTTTACTTTATCTGTTGGCCAACACTCAGTGTTTGTACATTACGTAAGAAATGCACAGGATCTAGAAAAAGAAAAACATGACTTATATTCAAAAGTTTACTTCTGCAGGCTGAATGTGATTATTAAATAACACATCCAGATTTGCTAAAGACTATCTTGCAATGGTAACTCTTTCTGTACAGTTTAAGCATGTAATTGTATCCTCAGATTTTAATTTTCAGCACGGATATCTTCTTGGTGGCTACTACTAGTATTATTTTCTTTTCAGGCTAAAGCTTTTTCAGAATTACATCAAATGGAGCTGCTGTTTGCCAATTTCATGGAAGTTGTAATAATTCCTTTAGTAGATTCTATTTATAGATCAAATGTCTGACTAAATATAATTACTTACAGCTAAATCCGATCAAAGCAATAAGCTCAGAATAATTTATATGGAATTTAAAACAAAGGAGGGAGGCAGGGCTTGTAGGGAAGGGCGTACTCAGTTGTTTCTCTAGGGGGAAAAATGGCTGTTTTTTCAAGCCATTGTCTATATTTGTTTTTAAAAAATATAACAAAGTAAAATAAAACAAGTACCCACCCTTTATCTCATCAGTGTCCTTGAAGGAAGTAGTTTCTTCCTTAGATTTAAGCTGGTAATTCTCAGGATTTATGCGTGGTAACTGATATATTATATTTTCTTTGACTTTCTTGGCATTAGAGCAGTTGTGTTCTTTGAAGGGTCCTATCCTGACGGTTTTTCCTCTTGTTTGTTAGGATCCAGGGGGAAGAGAAGCGTCCCTTCACGGTCTGCGAGGGTTTCCTTCAGGTCCCTGGAGACCTTAGGAGAGTTAATTGCTAGTATTATTTGTTCCCTCTGCTGTAGTTGGTGGCTTCACAGCTACCCATCAAACAAGCTTCCATCCCTCTAGTGACAGGTCTGCAGCCTTGCTGTCACCAAAATGCCTCCCGTTGGGTGTGCTTTCCTTGCTTCAAGTTTCAATTTTAAAAGGGACCGAGGTTCCCTGGTTGTGGTTTCTGGCTGTGCCGTGCCTGGAGCCAGGCAGAGGTGGTTCCTGCTCCCTCACCCCCACCCCGTGGGGCACGATGCCTGCTCTGTGTCCCAGCCCTCTGCTCTCAGTACCTTTCTGTTCTGCTTTTGTTGTTCATGATTCTGTCTTCCCTTCCTTTCTCCGTTTCCCGTCTTTTACCTCCCCCCTCCAACCCGCTCTTTCCCCCTCCACCTCTCTCCGTCTCTGCTGACCTGCTTAGTTGGCTTTCTGTCTCTTCAGAATCCGAGATCTATAAAGAAAGAGATCTCTTTGTTGATAGTTGTAAGAGCTCCAGGATGCGACTTGAGCATCTGCCCCACGTTTGCTAAGGGTTTGCACTGCGCTATGCATGTCGGAAAGGAGAAGGGAGGTAGGTCCTTGTTGCACACATTGCACTTGAGAGAAAATAAAAGCCTAGTGGTAAGAGCAGTTCTAAGAGGAAGATGCAAACGAAAAGGACCCCATGCCTCTCGGTCTCTCTCTCACAAACTTTTTCACACAGTATGTATGATGTGGGTGAGTTGTTACTTGGAATATTTGCTTACTAACGTGGGACCAAAGCATAGTACAGAGAGAGAGAGAGAATGAAGACCAGAGGCCAACTGCTAAGATGTGGGAAAAGAAAAAGGGCGCGGGGCCTGGCGTGCACGGACACAGGGGCACACGCCAGGCTGGGCCAGCGGTGCGCAGGCCTCGCTCTAGGGCCAAGGTAGCGTACAGATGCAGAGGACGCAAGCGGACACGGTTCCGCGGGGGGGGGGGGGGGGGTTGGGGGAAGCAGGCAAGATGCATGCGTGCCTCGGCCTAACCGGGAGCGGGCGGTCACACCGCCGGCAGGTCCCGCACATGGCGTGCGAGGGTGCAGAGAGATCCCGGATCTCTCTGCGTGTTACCTGTGCTCAGATTGTCTGCTTAGCTGAATCCCAGAGTCTCAGATGGAGCGTACCAGCTAGCTCCGTGTGGCGAATTTAAGAGGCGGCCCATAGCTTTGATGTTTTATTATTAAGAAAATAGAAAGAGAAAAGAGATAAAAGGACAAAGAAAGAGAAGAAAATAGATAAGAGAAGCCATGACCACGTGGAAAGGGGAGAAGACAGAGAGACAGACAAAGAGAGGGCTGGGAGAGAACAGGTGGAGAGAGAGAACACGCACTGAGGGGTGTTATTTATAGTGAGTTGGGTGGTCAGGTGACCAGGAGGCGGGGACACTGTGGCTGCAGGCAGGAGACTGCCTAGGCAGACTCAGGCTAGAACCTGGGGCGTGGCCACACGTCTCATTAAGGTCCCATACTAAGATGTAAACAATGCAATCCCATCTGTAGGTGTGGCCCTCCCTGCTCTCCGAGGAGCAGCACTGAGGAGTGGGGTGGTTGTCTACACTCTCATTCACCTTCGTGGAGATGATGGTGGTTCCCTCAAGCACCTGTGGTCCGCCAGGCAGGCTTGACCATTCCAGGACACTTGGGTGATAGTTCAGAATCCATTAGTATTAAAGTCATCCTCCTGATTTAATTATGGCCCTTAAAGGAGCAATATTTCTATGTGGCCAAAGATTTAAGCCTGAAGAGGTTCAGACCAGCCAGTTCTTTGAACTGGTTTTTTAAACATAGCCATTAAGTTCTTCTATAAAGTAAGAGAATTTAGCTTTCCAACCTTCCCACCCTTGTCTGTGACTTTATTTTTATCCTTTAGATAAGGAATAGTTCACAAATCTCCTGTTTTGTTCAAATTCTTGTTTGTACCAATTTCCCACCAACATATGAATTTCTTTATCCACCAAATGGAGCTTTTTATCTTCTGGGTTTAATCCGAAGATCAATCAGTACATAATAATGACCCCTCAATTACCCAACTAATGGAGATGAGGAACTGTTTAAACAAAGTATCGTTTTATTCATTCTGGAATATTCTGCCCAGTGGCAGCAGTGCCCTCCCACTGCCTTTCCTCAGATCAGAGTCTGACACCGCCACCAACCAGGCTGTGTTTGACCAGTCTGAGGCTTTGTCGGCAGAGAAGAGTGAGTTTCACTTGTAACACTGCGTACTGTTTACATTTACTCTTTCTGATTGAAGTGCAGTTAGCAACTGTAGGCCGAGCAGTGAGATGGGCTTGATCTGGTAAAGGCGAAAGTTGCTGGGTGGGAAGGCGCCGGACGGGATCCTCGCTCGCTCGTTGGCTAGGTCAGTCATTCTGTACTAGGAGTAAGCTTTGGACTTAGTATCTCAGAATATGACATTCGCATGTTTTCTACTAACGTGATCATCGAGTTTCTGAAGTAAGCCCTTCACTTTCTTCAGGCAAGCCTTTGTAAGTCTGAGGTTATGCATACTGACAGTTTGGCGAGGCGTTGTGTGGGTAAGGTGCCATGAGGCATACCTGTGAGAGGGGGAGTGGGTAGAGCCTGGGGGATTCCTGAGAACCACTGCACAGCCCGCCTGCCCTGCCTGTGAGCTCCACATTCGGTAAGAAACCTTGTCTTGTAAAATAAGGTGGCTGGGATGGAGAGATGGCTCAGCTGTCAAGAGCATTGGCTGCTCTTGCAGAAGGTCCTGGTTCAATTCCCAGCACCCACGTGGTGACTCACAACTGTCTGTAACTCCATCTCCAGGGCATCCAATGCCCTCCTCTGACCTCAGTGGGCACCAGGGACACACATGATACAGAAACATGCATGCAGGCAAAACAGTCATACACACAGGGTATAAATAATATTTAAAAATGAGATGAGGCTCGTTGAACAAAGATACCCAGCATTGACCTTTGGCACTCACATTTGTAATAGACGTTAACAGGTACATAACACCCCAGATATAAGTGTACACACAAAAACAAATTCAGTGATTTGTGGAAATGGATATATATTCAGTTTATACTCAGTGTAAAGTTTCAGTGAAAGTTTAAAGAGGTGGGCTGTGTAAGACTGGGCAAGATACAGAATTACATGTATGTAAAATGTTCATTTATCTCTCCAGATGGATGCATCTTGCTTTAACGAAATGCATTATATAGAAAGTCAGGCTTCAGCTGCAGAGACTCTAATGAGAGATCTGTTCATAGAGGTCTGAGCAGACTCAGGAAGCTGACAGAGTGGTGAGCTCTCTGGGGACAGCATGGCTGTGGGGCTGTAGATGGAGAGCACCTGACATGAAGCTCCTCCTTGGGGAGTCTGTGGCAGGAGCTGAGGTAGGAGAGAACAACCACATCAGTGAGGCAGAGAGCACCTCCCTCCCAGAGAACTGAGCAGCGGGGAGGAGGGCTGGGTTTTCAGTCCACAAAGGAAGCTGGTATGGCCTTGGAGTGTGGATGGCACTTAGCACTTAGCATGGTCACCACAGAAAGGACAGCTGTCAATTAACAGTAAATTCAACTTCCAAACAGAGTAAAGTATACCCCTGAATATACATGAATCCTTCTATTCTTGTGCATGAGAATTTATTCTGCAAGCACTTCACAGATAATGATTTCCACTCTGCCTTTCGCATCCCTTCAGGAGAGAGAGCTGTATATAATTGCTAAAAGCCGAGCCTAGCTCCAGAGACTTGTCTCCTTCTGTAAATCCCCATTTTATCCAAGAAAAGGAGATGTGCTGGTGGTGTTGACATTTCCTTTAAAGCTGATGAAAGATATTTTAAATTAAGCATGAATCTTTGAAGACCTCCATAGCTCATTTTTAAAACATGACCCATTCTCTGAAGCGCGTGAACTGTGAGAAAGGAGTCCTTCTGCAGAAGCACTCAGTGTTTTCTTTTGAACAATTCATTACTAATGTAATTATCAGACTTGTTACAACTGATCACACACAGGATGATCTTTTTCTGTATGTTTCTATAATCCATGTATCTCTGAGATGACTTGGTTCTCCATCTGCTGACTGCCTCTCCTTTATTGGTAAGTCACCAGAGTCTTCATCCCTGAACAAGAATTCTGTGTGTGAGGAATACAGAGGAATACGCACGCACACACACACACACACACACACACACACACACACACACACACACACACACACACACACACACACACACACACACACAGCCCTGAAATAACTCTTAATGTATTTGCATTTAAGAGTCCTAAAGATTTAGCCTTTGTGTTCAAGCTCCCAGACCCTTTGAGGAAGCATGGAAGGGAGTTTGTTTATCGCCTCTGGAGACATTAGGGGTTCTCTCCGGGCCAGAGAGTCACCTTTGCAAGGTGCTCCCAGCTCCTGCCACAAGATGTTTGTTTATTACACTGCTTGATCCTGGGCGCTAACAAGCAAAAGGAGACAGGCACAAAGGGATGCAAGTTGAGTTACCAAAGGGGCATTTGCTGGTCCACTGAGTAGCCACTGAGTTCTCTTTACAAGTTAACACTGTAAGTTGAGAAAGTGACTTCAGGGGAAGGGTTTATTCTAGACTACAGGTGTCTTTCCAGAACTTCTTGGAATCACACTGAAATGTTGAAGGGTATTTATTTTGTTAGTGTATTTTGTAGAGTCTCAAAATACATGCTGTTCAACCTTTGCAAGTAAGTCTTCATGCTCTTGTAAATGTCTTTGCGCACCCTTTCAGCACCGCCGACTGCTCTATTGGTTTAAACACTTGTCCTACTAGACAGACAAGCCACACACTACAGTGTGTGCTCTCAACTCTAATGTGACTTCACAGAAATATTGTAGCATCATGTTTCCACACAGCATAGAAGAAACATTCTTTGTAGTGTTGTAACATTACAGTAAAACAAAAACAAATGGTGGGTGGGCGGGTGTGAAGAGCATCCTGTCTGCAGAGACTGGTTGACTGACTAGAATTACAGTACTGCACAGAGATGGGAATGTTGTAGGTCCAGGGACTGAGTGCCTCTCTTGGACTGATTCTAGCCTCTGGAACAACCATTCCTTGTCCTACTCTGTGTTGGAACTAACATCTTGTGACTTACAGACAGAAACCTATCTGGTGTGTGCGGGTAGAGGTTAGCCTTTGTGGTTCTCCATGTGGCCTTTCTCCACTAGGGCATCCTCCTCTGTTAAGTCCAAGCAAATACCTCCAAGAAGCTTGCTTTGGCCCGGGTAAACCAGTCCCTTCTGGAGCTACCATCACACTGCAGAGATCTGTTGAGTGTTTCTTACTCTGATTGTGATATTTTTTGCACACCTGTCTTTCCTAACTGCTGTTATCTACAAAGACCAGAATTAATCATGTTTACATCCATTGGTTAGAACTCTCAAAGTAAGGAGATGCTAAGAGAGGTTGTGGGAAGAATAGAGGTCCTACAAGTTGACATTTAAAAAGCTGTCGATAGGAAATGCACTTTGTTTAGATTTGCATGCTCTAGTGAGCTTAAAGCATCCTCACAGGATCCTGACCTGTTTACAGGATTTTTACATGTTCACAGAATCTTTACATGTTCCCAGGATCTTTACATGTTCCCAGGATCTTTACATGTTCACAGGATC
This sequence comes from Tokudaia tokunoshimensis, assembly GCA_036184795.1. Lineage (NCBI taxonomy): Eukaryota > Metazoa > Chordata > Mammalia > Rodentia > Muridae > Tokudaia > Tokudaia tokunoshimensis. The sequence continues at coordinate 1,090,552 of BTHU01000006.1, forward strand.
TTGACATGTTTACAGCATCTTGACATGTGTACAGGATCTTATGTGTTTATAGGATCTTGATAAGTTTACAGGATCTTTAGGTGTTCACAGGATCTTGACATGTTTGTTTATAGAATCTTGCCATGTGTGTAGGATCTTGACATGTGTGTAACATCTTGACATGTGTATAGGATCTTTACATGTTTGTTTACAGGATCTTGACATGTTTATAGGAACTTGACATTTTTACAGGATCTTCGCGTGTTTACAGGACTCTTGGCTGACATTTGACACTGTTTCTTTGGATAGTCCAGTGCTGTTAGTAAATGGCATGGGGAAAACAGATCCAGTGCTTGAGAATGGTGTGTTGAGAGTAGCATTTTAACACACAGAACGAGCCGTTGTCACTGTGCAGTTTAGGACTCAGAAAGTCCATATATATGTGGAAGTGAGCTGAACTATAGAAGCTGGACTATTTCTGGCAGTTAGATAAAAGTCAGCATTCCTCAGGAACTTGTGAAATAGGAGTCATTTCCCTTGCTTCTGGCAGAGGGGAAATCTGGCTCTCCATCGCTGTGTACCTGTGGTGGGCAATCAGCATATCAAAGCCCACGCTGGCCTCCTGGCTCCTACAGTCCCCATTCACAAGTGCCCATTATACATTTCAAAGCCCTCTCGCTGCTGTAGGCTGCGTGGTGAGTGGCGTGCCCTGCCACGGCTTTTCAGACATAATTTTTTTCATTCCTAATACTGATAAAAATAGATTTAATTAGACATGTGCAAAGGATCTAATTTTGGTTCTGGTTCCGTATTGTACTACTCAATAAGACTTGGCAGTATTTTCTAATACGTGGACAAATTCAGAGTAAAAAAGAGAAGTGATGAGAAAAAGTACACAAAGGACTGTGCGTGTGCACATATGTTAATAACTGCAGGTAGGTTTCATTCGTGTGTGTGTGTGTGTGTGTGTGTGTGTGTGTGTGTGTGTGTGTGAATGGGCTTCACCATTCACCACAGAGAATAAGAGTTGTCTTCTTGAAGCATTTGTTGAAACAGCCCCTGGGCAGAGATGCTGAGGCCATTAGCACTAATGAAAAGAATCACAAGAGACTCCCTAGATGGCTTCTGTTTGCATGTGGCAGCCCCACGTGACATGAACTGGGGGATTTTTGTTTTCTGTTTTTTGTTTTTTTGTCTTTTTCTTTTTCCAGAGTTTTGCTTCTGTGCTTGCACGTTCGTGTTCCCATATCCTGGCAGCTAAGCTTTTAGCAATGACACATTTCATACCTGTCTATTACTTCATGGTTTTATTACCTGCCTGCATTCCCCACCCCTTCCTTCTTACACAGAGTTTTGTTGTGTATTCCAGGCTTACTTTCAGTCCACAGTCCAGCAGTCCATCCTCCCACTCCCCCCACCCCACCCCCACCGCTGGAATTATAGGCAGGAACCATTGCCGTGCTCATTCTTATATCAGATGGTCACGTAGGTCACACTAGAGCCCCGGGCGTAGTAAAAGCTACAGTCAATTTGTTGCTGACTGAATTTTTGGAAGGGTTTATTTTTATTATGTATGTCTATGTGTGTGCACACATGTGTTCAGCTATTCTTGGACTCCTGAAGATTCACTAGAGCTGGAGTCACAGGAATTGAACCTGATCTTCTGCAAGAGTGGCCGTGCCCTTAGCCACTGAGCCACTCTCCATCCCCCCTGCCCCCCATCCCCACCCCACCAGTGAGAAGGTGCCCTTATACATGGCTTTGAGAGTGTTAAAACAAGAAAAACAAATGGAGGAAAGTAACTTTTAAGAGACCAAGTGGCACCTCAATATATGTTTTACTAAAGTTGATGACAGTAAAGGACCTGGGGAGGGGAGAGAGGGAGGGGAGAAGGGGAGGAGGAGGGAGGGGAAAGGAGGGGAGGGGAAGGGAGAGGAGGGAGTTGGTTATGCATTTAAAAGCAGTAACGGGATAGCTGTATTGGCTACATATCATCCTGGCCAGATGGTTTTGGGGCCCAGATTTTCTCTTCTGTGTGTGCAGATGGAAGGACAGGGTGCTTATGGAGGTTAGCCCTGGACACTGCTCATGTGTGGGCTGATGCACTCCTGCATGCTGATCGGAGTCTCTGACCTGACCCTGCTGCCCCCACATCCCTGGACCAATTGCAACTGAGATGCCTCATAGTGATGCTGGTGGAGTAGCCTGTTGTGATCTGTGAGCAGCTTCCAGGCTTAATGGCAGCCGGTAGTGCTTGACCTTGCTAGAAGCATGGTTGCCTGTCTGTCTGTCTTTCTGTCATTAGCCCTTAGACTCACTACTTTTTAACTGAGACTGTCACTGGTGCTAGAAAGGATTTCTGTTTTCCCCAAAGTCACTTTCCTAGATCCTAGGAACAGCGCTGAAACATATACAGAGGTTCTCCTTTCCTTTAAAATCTGCTAAAGGTTCACTGGTACCGTAGTTACAGACAGTTGTGATTCACCATGTGGGTGTTGGGAACTGAACTCAGGTCCTCTCTAAGGGCAGGCAGTGCTCATAACCACTGAGCAGTCTCTCCAGCTCATAACCACTGAGCAGTCTGTCCAACCATGAGAAGCACTTATTTTCTAACTCCGATAAATGTGTCTCGTGTGAACAGGAGCAGACCCTTGGGTTCTCGCTAGGTGTTACCTCTAGCTGGACAGTTGGTATCTGTTTTCTTTGATCTGTCTCTAAGTCAGTCCACTAGGTCAGTTTGGAGCCTGGTTCAGGAGGCTGCCCAGGTAAAGGCTGGCATGAAGTGGGCCAGGTTATGACTACCAGTGAAGAGCGCACCGGTTCATGGAGAGTCTGGATAGCTATTGGAGGAAGAGATGGGCACAAGTCTATCGGTTCCTAAAGTTATGCCAAGCTATGCTTCAGCACTGTTGTTAATGAAACGATCTGCTTGTCGGCATTATTATTGGTGTGTATTATACCAGAGCACAAAGGACCCAAGGTAATGCCAAGAAGCGAACTAGTAATAAAGACTCAAATGTGGGGCCCGCCCCGGGAACTGGATGAAGCTATGTGCCCAGCCGTAGTCCCCGGAAGTCACAGTGGCCCACGCTGTCTGTCGACCATTGGAACTCCAGGCTCAATGCAAACAATTACTTCAAAATAATAAGTTCCTTGGCAGGAGGTATTTCATCTTTGGAGTAGAGAATGAGTTCTGTGACATATGAAGGTATTACCAGCTCAGGGCAAGGCTTTCTGTTCCAATTGGGGGCTCGTTGTAGGGCTACATTCAGCACGCCAGCCACCCCTCTTGTATGGACACGCCAGGCCTCTTGTGTTGCAGTGTAAATTGCTGATTAACTGCTTTTATGCACTCGGAGCCGACGCCACCTCATTTAGAAACAAGCAGAAGTGCTCTAAGGAACCAGTCAGAAGTTCGAGCTGACATCAGAAATCGTAAGCTCAGAGACGTCATGACAAGTAGTGCTGTCAGTTTAAATTCTAGGTTTTTCTGCCTAGAGACAGGACAAAGGAGCAGGGCTGATGGCCTGTGAGCTGTGCATTAGCAGATGTGCTCCTGCAAGCTGAGCGATTGTGAGTTCAGATCTGAGATGTGCACGGGCTACCTTTCACTTGGCTATGATGTCCTGAGCAGCTGGTCAGCTGCTGTGAGGGAGGGGCAACGTGGCAAGTGCTGACAGCAAACACATTAGTCTAATGAAAAAAAAAATACTCTATTTTTGCTGTTAGTTGATCGATTTGAATGAGCTGATGAGTTAAAATGCATAGAGAGTTTTTCTTCTCAAAACACAGTTCTCTGTGTTTATGTGAGGACAGCTAAGCAACATTGCACCATCTAGGAAGGTCGACCATATAGAATGTGTGTGCTGAGTGGACTGAAGAAATGGCTCAGCTGGTAAGCCCTTGTCCTGTTAAACCCGAGGACCTGAATTTGATCCCTATAACCATCATTAAAAAAAAAAAAAGTCATGGTGTGGTGATTGATAATCCCAGCCCTGGGGAGAGAGACAGGTAGGTAGATTTGGGTCTGTGGGGTTGCAGGCCGACCATCCCTACTTGGCAAGCTTCAGGCCAGTGAGAGACCCTGTCTCACAAACAAGTCAGACAGCACCTGAGGAATGACATTCTTGGCTGTCCTCTGGCCTCCCCCCATCCCTCTATCTCTCTCCCCCTCCCCCTCCTCCTTTCTTCTTCTTCTTCTTCTTCTCCTCTCTCTCTCTCTCTCCCCCCCTCTCCCTCTCCCTCTCATGTGCTCGAGCACACACACACACACAGGTGCTGAAGAACACAACTGCTCCCTCCCCTGATTTAGGTGTCTCCTAGCCAATACCTTTCCTGGCTCAGGTGTTTCTACTATTTTCTTGGTAGGTTTTCCTACAGTGTCAGGAAACCAGCCCCCAGCCCCCATACTGGAGCTCTCACACTAGAGAGTCCTTGGATTAATGGTGCATCGACAGACTGGACAGGCTGCTGTGCTCATTCCTCCACCTATACCGGGGAAGCACAGGGCAGGAAGAGAGTCCTGGACCTGGGGCAGGCTGGGTGGTGTCAGCTTTTACTCCACACCGCATGCAACGCCTCTCACGTTCCCTAGTCAGTTATAAAATGAGGATGCCTGTTAATGTACATACACACATTCACACATACGTGCATGTATGCGTATGTATGTGTGGCCTTGTCGCAGGACTAAAATGAAAGGGATTATTTTGTTGATTCTTATTTCAGGCAGATATTACAATTATATGGAACACAGAGGAGTCACAGTCCTGGGTACAGCAGCAACATGGCTGCCTGGGGTGTCAGCCAAGAAGGGAAACATTTTTTTTAAAACTGAAAATAAAATACCTTTATACATTATATTCTGATCAAGGCTTCCCCTCCCTTGTCTCCTTCCCACCCATCCGGCTTGAGAGGGGGATGCTTAGCTAGTTTACTGTTCAGCTGTGGGAGGGGGGGGACCAATATCCGTGTAGACATTAGCCTGAGTTACTTGACCAGCCCCTGTGTTCAGAATTTCATGCCGTGTGATTGCTGGCCATGGCCCATGTACCTTTGGTCTGGAAACCTGACTAGGGCATTAAAGAAACAGAGAGATGGCAGATACACACACAGACAAGCTGGACTTGGGTGGACCTTGCACACTCTTGTTGGAGTGGCACCAACTACCACAGCAACCCAGGACCTCAGCGTGTTTACTCTGCACAGCAGGAAGGAGACATTAACTGGTCTCAGGAGATGTCCACAGGCCAGCAGTCTCAGGCTGTAAACATCAGGGAGAGGAACCTGTAGTTGCTAGTTTTTTGCAAACACTGTTTTGTTTTGTTTTGGTTTTTTTTTTTGTGCTTAAACACTTGTAGTTGCTCAAAGTCTGTAGTTTACAGGCAGGGAGTATCTGTAAACACTCATCCTTGGATCAGAGAACGGCTTTGTCAACCTCCTAAGGGTCTAAGGTGTTGGCCCTTGACATGGCTGTGCCCTTATCAAGAACACACAGTTACTCAGGGTTCCCTCCACTTTCTACGATTGCTATCTTGAAATTCCAAACAACCATGTTTGGCACCAGATAAGGCCAGTAGGGTACCTGCCTGGAACTGGAACCCTGTGTCTCTTTCCACCACAGTCTTCATTACCACAGGATCTCAGTGTGCTCCAAGGCTGGTGCCCCCTTCTGTCCTTGGCTGAGTTTGAGTGTAGACACATTGGGGCTACAGTCTGCACACAAGAATGGTGCCCGGAAACATCACAACAGTGGATTGCAAATAAAATCTAGAAGCAACAGGGCTTGCTGAGAGAGACAACCAAAAAGAAGTTCTTTCTGCTTTTTAAGACATTTTCATTTTGCGCTGGGACCCGTGAATTATATGCCTCACAAAATATAACCAACCTGACCTTCTGAGTGCTTGGAATTTTTTAGGGCCTTATCAAGACCTCTATGCCGCTGGTAATTGTGACGTCATCTAAGTCCTTTGTGGAGAAAGTAGAGTAGACATTGGGGTAAGAGTCAGCGAAGTGTGAGGAAGTACAATAGAAATCGCCCTGGTAAATACATTTATTGAATCATAATTACCCCACAGCTAAGTCTCAATCTTACATAGCCGTAATTTTTGAGAAGGCTTTAAAAAGGAAGGTAGGCTTTGAGGGACAGGGGAGGTGGTAACTGGAGTGAGCCCTTTACCTTTTGCTGGTAGGAGAACCCTGAGCAGTTGTTAAATGTTGACCAGATGGAGTCAAGAGGAGAAAAAGTTGGACGGGGTCACTTCTAAAATGTTTACTGAAAACATATTGTGTGGATTTTGCTGTTCACTCTTGAGACGAGGATCTTCTTTTCCCAAAGCACCGAGAGTGCTTTCCACTTCTTCTTGGAGCCCAGAGGAACCCCCTTTCCATGGCTCAGGGCCATCCACGTTTGGCTGGCTTCTCAATCGTGCTGCAGCAGAAGGGTAGGGTGCAACAACAAGGCCAGGTGATCTCCCGCCCTGGGCTGGGCGTTTGGTTGTGAGATCTGTTGAGATTCTGAGAATGCAGCCATGAGGCATGCTGGGGGCAGCTGCCATATTGGCTCTTCCCAGCATCTTGGGAAGCTATTGGCAGTGATTACCATTCTTTGACTCCCTGGGGAGTTGAATTAATGTCTGCAGAGGGATAGAATATTTACCAGAACTTGTCAGTTGTGAATACATGTTTAGGATTATTTATTTTGGGATATATATATATATATGTGTATATATATATATATCCCAAAATAAATATATATAAATATATCAATATATACAATTAAAACTAATATTATAATATAATATATAATATTATATAATATAATATTATATATTAATTATAATAAAATTATAATACTAATATTATAATATATACAATTAAAAGGATATATCCCTTTAATTGTAAAATTATAAAAATATATTTATAATATATATATATATATCCTTTTAATTGTAAAATGGAGATATAATGATCCCTACCTTACAAAGTAAGAGTAGATTAAATTAGGTAAGATGTGTAAGATGATAGAATCTTGTTTAAATATTTGTACTTATTTGTGAAATGAAGTATTCTTTATACAACCATGGCTATGATATCTGAGCAAGAGACATGACATGACTCACATGCCATTTTCCTGCTTATTATTTATTTACTTTTTGTTATAATCTTGCTATCACAAAAGTTGTTGTTTTAAAATTGTAGCAAAACAGGCTGTAAACATTTCCAAGTGGCATTAGCTACATAGATAGCTGTGCAGACAATGTTACTCTCCAGCCCCCAACCAGGAGGTCTACCCTTGGATTCTGACCACTTATGATGCTCACTCCATGTTCTATCTCCATGAGATCATTTTTCCAGAGTTTCCTGTGATTGATTCAGGTTGGCCAGGACTTGCTCTCTGTGTCTGTCCTCCAGCTTGTTTTACTTAGCGTGATATTTTCAGGGTTCAGCCATGCTGTAGCATGCATCAGAATTTCATTCCTTTTTATGGTTGAATAATATTCAGTTATGTATGTACATAACATTTTGCTTATTAACCCATTGATTGACACCTGACTGGTTTCCACTTGTTGGCTCTGAACACTGGTGTGTGCGTGTCTGCGTGAGTTCCTTCTCTCAGCATTTTCAGACACACACCTACGAGTGTGGGACCATATGCTATTTCTGTCTTTACCTTTTTGAGGGTGCACTTAGCAAAGTGGCTATATCATTGTTAGGTACCATGGTTCCAGTTTCTTCCTAATCCTTGCATACATCTGTAGTCTCCTTACTTTAAAAAGCAAAACAAATCAATAGCTCTCCCAGAAAGTCAAAGCGCTATCTCATTGTGGTTTTGACTTTCGTTTTTTTAGGGACTGATTACATTGTGGCCTCTTTTCCTTTGCTTATTGGTCCTGTGTGTAGTCATGGGGGTGTTGTGATTTTTTTTTCTTTTGTGCCTGGATTTTTGGTGTTATATCCAAGAAAAACACTGCCAAATCCATTAAGGCTTCTCTTAAGTTTTTCTTGTAAGAGTTTTATAGTTTCATGATTAGGTCTTGTAATTAGGAATTTGCATGAAGTTCGGCATTTTTCTAATACCGTGTTATGGTTTGTATGTGCTCAGCCTAGGGAGTGGCATTATTAGCCGGTGTAGCCTTGTTGGAGGAAGTGTGTCATTGTGGGCGTGGGCTTTAAGGCCCTCATTCTAGCTGCCTGGAAGCCAGTCTTCTCCTAGCGGCCTTCAGATGAAGATGTAGAACTCTCAGCTCCTCCTGCACCAGGCCTGCCTGGATGCTGCCATGCTCCCGCCTTGATGATAATGGACTGAACCCGTAAACCAGTCCCAATTAAATGTTGTCCTTTATAAGAGTTGCCTTGGTCATGGTGTCTGTTCACAGCAGTAAAACCCTAACTAAGATATACCATATGGAGAAAGTACCTCAAAACTTTTGGTGCTGTATCTAAGAAAAAAAAAAGGTTGCCCAATTCAATACCATGAAGGTTTCTAAGAGTTTCTGAAATTTATGCTTAGGTCTTACAATTAGGACTTTGACTCACTTTGAGAGACCTTCTGCATATGGGATCAGGAGGAATCTGACTTCATTCTTTTGCTTGTTAGTATCTGCTTTCCAAGAACCATTTGCTACAAAGATTGCTTTTCTCCATTGATGGATGGTCTTGGCTCTTTGGTTGAAGGCAGTCCTCTACATGAGACAGGGATTGACTTCTGATTTTTCTGTTTTTTTTTGTTGTTGTTTGCTTGTTTGTTTATTTTTTCCTCCATTAGCCCTATGACACTTTTGATTCTTGCAGCTTTGAAGCCAAGTTCTGAAATCAGGAAGCTGGAGGCTTTGTTCTTTTCCATGATTGCTTTGAGTATTCAGGGTCAGGAGAGACTTCATACGAGTTTTAGTATAGGTTTTCTCATGTCTACTTTTAGTAAATATCTATTTAATTTTTCTTAAAGACTAAAAGCCTGAGAATTGCACAGACTCAGTCACTCTGAAGTGCTGAGCCACAGATGATCCCTCAGAGTCACATCCCCTCCCAAGGCTCAGGAATGGCTGAGGAAGACAAGGCGAGAAGATCCCATGAGGACCAGGTTTGCAGGACTGCGGCGTCAGGAGCTCAGGGCACCTGCTACCTGGACAAGTTGATTCCATCCCAGAGATGGAGTGGAGGGGCTCCTGAGCCCCAGCCCCCAACCGAGAAGCTAACAACAGCTGTTTGTTTCTAGAGGAGGAACAGTCAGTTTTTTCTAGTGGTGTGGCTCCTTGTAGGTTAGCCATACTCCAGTGGGTGTCCCCACACCCACAAATATATAGACAGCACACTTTGGAGTGAATGAGTTGGTTATGAAATGAATTTAAAAATCCAGCATAAAGTTGAGGGGTGGGCAGGTGGGGGTGGATCTGGAAGGAGTTGAGGGTGATTATGAGAACAATATATGAAATTCTCCGAGTTTTATTACATGTTATTTAATACGTTAGTGCTAAAACCCCGCCTTAAGTTTGTAATGTGCTATGTATATGCCTGTACTGGACACATTGTGCTCAGCTGTCATACTTTGTGAATGATCTCTAAGTTTACAGCAAGGCTGTTCTAGGATGTAGTTGATCTCCTCACTGTAGGGAGGCCTGATTATTTTAAAGCTGTATCAATGCAGTGACACTGTCCCACAGCAATTATGAGTGACATTTAGAAGGCATTTAGAATCGCATGCCTTTGAGTCCCTGTTCTGCTGTTGACTGTTTACTTATCTGTCTAGATTCAGGCAAGCCTCCCTAAGACTGCTTCTGTCTCAGAAATACGGAATACGTGATAGAGCTGGTGTGAAAATGCAGTTGGTGAGTTGGGCCCGCTAGCCTTTGGCAGCATCTGACCTATTCAGCGAGCACGCCACGTTGTAAGCAGCTGGAGAAATCATCTTGGGCGGGTGTTTGAGCAGAAGAGCCAGTGGTCGACCCTTTACACACTTGCTGCTTTGCCTCTGACAGGCTGTGAGACTGGAGGCGATCTCCGGACCGACCCTTTCCCCGCTGTGGGATGGGATCTCTCGCAGTAGCTGGTCTCCTCACCCTTGTCTTGTATGTTTCCCACTTGCTCCTTTGACTCCTGTTTGATGCGTTTGGAACTCTCTCATTCTGGCCTCCTCCTCTCAGCTTCATTTTCCCGTGTTTACCTCTGTCTGTCCTGCGACTTGGGTTTAATTTGATTTCCATTGTGGCCTTTGGGTTACCTGCCTGGCCACCATCAGCAACTGTTCTGTTTTGTTGTCTGCTGGTCCCCTCCTAGTCAGGTTTCTGTTTTAATTCTTTTGCAAGCCTGCCTTGGTGTTTGCTAGACTGCTCCTCATTAAATTCTTTTGGTTTCTTCACCCTCTTCCACATTTGAACACAGTTGCTTTATACTCCTTGTTTGTTGAATTAATTTAACTCTCCCCTGTATGTCACTGCCCTGGGTGATGGCCGACCTTCCACCCTCTGCTCGAGGACTTCCGGACTCCCGTTTTATGCAGGTGGCTCATGGCCACCCCTCCAGGGGCTGTGTCCTGGACTCTCTACCCCCTACTCCCTGGGAGTCCCTTCAGCTCCAGCCCCTGCCTACTTTTCTGCTCATTTCCTCATTATCTCTAGCTCTTGTACATTTTCCTTCATTGGATATAACTCAGCACACGGCTTAAACTCATTTTCATATATACTATCTATTCTTGGTTTTGAGATTGAGAGATTTGAAATTTAAGATCTAAGAAATTTTGAGATTTAAGTCTTGGCCCCTTACATATGTTGACTGGAAGCCTCTGCGCATGCTTAGATACAGACGCAGACATTAACATATCCCTAAGACGTCTTTAGGATCTGTGATTAAACAATTCCTCTTTTGTTCACACGTAGTACTCGGTAACTAGCTGATAAATGCAGGATAAATGAGAGAGATCTCATGCCCCAGCCTCTGTTTTGAAGTTATAAGCTCTCTGGTAGCCTGCATGATACTGCAGTCCCCTGCTTTGTTTTATTTTAAACGAATGATACACAGATACTAATTAATTAAAGTGGATCAAAGGAGGGAGAATATCCAGAAAGCCCAATACCTGGTGTTTAAAATTGGACTGTATATCAGCAAGAAAGGTCAATGTCAATAAGCCACCAGCAGATACTCCTAGATGGAACCAGCAGGCACCCCCAGGGACACGTGTGAAGGGAGAGAGTAGTCAGTTTGTGCTTTCCCACTTAACTGGCTTCCTTATCGTCATAAGCAGAATCTGATAAAAGATCACCAACTAAGTGGTTTGCTTTCTCTTGGCTTCCAAGACTCCTTTAATTTCCCCATAAACACCGAGATAATCTCACTTAAATGAAGTGCCTTCTTGTGTCTGGAGGAGCCTACGTTCTCCACTCTCAGCTTTGAAGGGTTAACACTGACTGGATGAACATCTGCTGTCCCCATATTGACACAGGAATAAATTATTCATAGTGTAGTATTTGGGAATTTTAAAAGCTCTGTGATGAATTCTACCAAACGATATCGTGTCTCCGACATCCTCGGGCCTCATTATTTTGTCGTCAATTATTCACAAAAGCTGCCCACCTCTCGGAGCACATACGGAATTCTTGAGGTCAGGCGGGCAACCCCGTTAAGACACGATCTTCTTTTTCTTTGGGTGCTATTTCTCTTGTGGGGAGGATTCTGAAGCTCTTTCTCTGCACCAAAGGCTGAGCTCTGTTGGCTCTGTGTGTGTGTGCGCGCGCGCACGTGTGCACACACATTCATGCCTATCTGTGAAGCACACATCTTGGGCTGTGCTCCTTGTGTGTAGTGCAGCCAGTCTTTCCCCAGTCGCTCTGAAGAAAAGCTGCTTCAGGGATTTTTCAGCCCGCACTTGCTATAAAAGGATTTGCTGGGTTTCGTGTGAGTGCGCAGAGTGGCATCCTAAGATCTAGAGTCAAGCCGAGGGCTTCCTTGGGTGTGGCTAGAAGCAGTTTTCATCTGTCTGCCACTGGGGCATTGACTCCTGCCTTCTGCCTCTGGTTGCATTGTCCATAACTAGGAGATTCTTGAACACGTGTTTGTGTGTGCCTCTGTGTGCGGTACCGGTCTCTGTAGCAATCAAGTGGAGCCTGTGATAAAAAAAAAAAAATTGCCCCAGCAGCAGTACAGTTTCCTCTTGTCCTAGGGTAGAGCGCAGGGCCTTGTGCATGCTTGGCCAAGTCACACCCATGTTCTGTACAGCTCAAAGCCCACCTATTATCTATCTTATCTTACTCCTGACCTCAAAAATACTCCATCAAAGCAAAAACTTTGCATTTCTGTGATTAACACCAAGGCAAACTTTTGGAAATGTTTAGTAGGAAAAGAATTCATGTAGCTGGGCCAGGCCAGGCCAGGTACTACACTGGGTCAGGCCATGCGCTGCACTGGGTCAGGACATGCACTGTTCTGGGTCAGGCCATGTACTACACTGGGTCAGGACATGCACTGCTCTGGGTCAGGGCATGCACTGCACTGGGTCAGGACATGCACTGCACTGGGTCAGGACATGCACTGCGCTGGGTCAGGGCATGCACTGCGCTGGGTCAGGGCATGCACTGCGCTGGGTCAGGGCATGCACTGCGCTGGGTCAGGGCATGCACTGCGCTGGGTCAGGGCATGCACTGCACTGGGACAGGCTGTGCAGTGCTCTGGGACTGACCATGTACTTTTTTGGGTTGCCATTTTGCTGAAGTAAATTCTAATGTGTTTTTAGGTTATGTTGAGAAATGATCGATTTTCATATTTTACCCCACAATGACATAGAATCTCACAACTGCTTACATTTTGAGGTAAACATTTACAGAACACTTTAGCTTACTTGATCTGTCTCTCCAGGGCTGGAAGATGTGGCAGATATTGATGCTATTTCACAGAGTAGGTTGTGGGGTGGCGGTGGGAACTCCGCCCTCTGTGGCCTCGGCTGCGTGTTTTGTGACTCCACTGTTCCTCATGCTGATGGCAGATGGACAGGCGTTTGTTCAGCCTTGATAATGGACATAGATTATGTCCCCATCTGCCCGGCAGAAAATCAGTGACTGCACTGAACAGTGTCCATTTAAAGTATTAAATTGCATCAAAACTTATGACATTTAAAGTGCTTTTACAATTTAGTTAAGATAACAATTTCATCTGTTTCCATGTAATTACAGAGGTTCTGAGTCATTTTAATCTAGCAGGCTGGAAAAATATGACCTCTGGCTACATGGTCTTTTCATTGCATTTCACGAGTGTGTGTGTGTGTGTGTGTGTGTGTGTGTGTGTGTGTTGAACTTGAAGAGAGTTCATTGCTTTCCATTCTGCTTTTCCAAGGGCTCCAGTGGTCCCTGTGGTAGCTCCAGGCCCCTCCTCCCATCTGCTGACAGCACTCAGAGTTTCCACGTGACAGAGCAGCAGACTACTGATCCTGTTTTCCATGTCAGGGCACACCATGTGTGTCACTTGAGGCGTTCTTGTGGGCACTTAGTTCGTCGGTGATTATGCACGGGACCCACTTCAGCTCGAGCTGGGAAGGAAATGTCAGACAGGAAAGCATTGGGGGGGGGGCTCTCCCAGGACTGAGCATGAGGGAGTCGCACTGCAGAGACACTGCTGCCCCGTCCGTCCTCCAGGATGTCACTTTGACTTCCACTTGGCATGTTTGAAGAGCTTGACATTTTGTTTTCCTGTATTCATTTGATCGGGGAGTGTGGGATCAGAAGCCATCGATTGGTTGGGAGTAGTCTGTACCTCTCAAGTAGCATCTGGTTGTGAGTGACAGGTCTGAGTGTTTGCAAACCGGCCCTCTAATAGTGGGGTCCATCTTCTGTGGGGGAGCCTGGCCTCTTCCGGCTCAGCCTTAAGGGAGTCAGTCATCACGGCTACAGGAGAGTCTCGTCTCCTCTCAGGCGAGACCTTACTCTAAGGATGCTCAAACTGTGTTTTCATGGGCTCCATTTCTCCACACAGTAGACTTGGGAAACTCCATTGCCTTTACAGAGTTAACCATGGGAGGCCTTCTAAGTGGACTTGCTCTAATGCCCTGAAAGTCCAGAATAGCAGCTGTCCCCCTAGCCTCTCAGCCACACCCTGCCTTTCAAAGCTAAACAGCACAGGGAAGGCCCTGAGAGCCACAGCACCCAGTAAAGACATGTCTGTGGGTTTTGGGGTGTCACTAGGAACGTCTTCCAAAATAATGGCTGTTTTCTATAAAGCATTTTACCCTCACCACCAGTCCCAACCCACAAGCGTTAGATAGACCATGTCAGGCCAAGGTACAGATTTGCAGGACTCTGGAGTGATGGGAAGATGGCTGCCCCTCTCCTGTGTGTTACTGATGAGTGGAGTGTGAATTTGGTTTTGATTGATTGATAGCAATCTGGTGGTCTGAGGGAAGATGCCAAGGCTGCTGCTTTTCTTCTTGCCGCACTTCTGATTGGTCCTTACCTGCCCTGAGTGGGCTGGAGAGAGATGGGTGGGTGAGCACACGTGGGGCTGGAGGCGTGGTGTGGTTCAGTGTCCATGGAGGCTGTTTCTCGAGCCTGAGGTGAGCATGATGGTAGATGAGGTGCGCCCTGAGTGGAGGAGGACATGAGATGGGCTCTTGGACTGAAGAGGAAGTGAAGCAGCCGTCGCTCTTCCAAGCTTTCCCTTCCCCTTCTGTCCCAGCCACCTGCCACATTTTCACTTCTCTGTTCCTCGTCTGGCTCTTTTCTGTTTTTCTCTTTCTCCGTTGCTACCATGCCACGCAGTGTGCTTGTGTGCATGTCCCCTCACCTCTTCCAGCACTTATGGGTCCCAGTGTCTTTGCATCCTCCTTTCCCTCCCCTTCCTCCAGTTGCCCCAGTGACTGGGTGCTCCCGCTTTGTGTGTTAACAGACTGCTCAGAAGTGCTCCCGGTACACAAAGGATGCTATGCAAGTTCTCCTTGCTGTCAGCAAGAGCTGCTGTCAGCTTCCTGCCATAGCAGGTGGCAGCCATGGCCCACTGTCAGCCTACTTGGATCTCCTGTTCACAAAATCTGGCAAGAGTGTGTAGCTGCTGCCGGTCCGACTCCTCCGCTGTCATTTCTAGTAAGCAGAACGTAGCTTCAGTGTTCAGACAAATGCAGAGCAGGCCGTGTCTTTCCACAGTCGTTTGAGTTGTGTCCGGATTCTGGCAGGACCCATGAGGGCGGGGGGGGGGGGTTGCCACCAAATGCCAGAGTTCTGTTTGGCCAAATCTGTGATGTGACCATATGAAGAATGCTGAACTATCAAACACTGGATGTCCTGAGTGTACTTCATGGCCTAGGACTGTGTACTCGCTCCTCTGAGCCTCCTGTTCTGTTCTGTGGAATGGGCTACTGCTAGCTGCTTCCCAAAGAGTCCCAGAGATTAAATGAGACCACAGGCCACAGCCTGTCTGAGGCCATCTCTGACATTTGCTATCCTTTACTTTCTTTTTTTTTTTCCCCATATAAATTACGTGACCACCAGCTCCCATCCTGAAGATTAAATAAGGACCCAGACACCTGTAAGAAATAATTTGCCTCTGGATGGTGACTTTTTTTCTAAGGAAAGTTTTAATATTGAATAAGTTCCCATTTTTTTTTTTTAAACAATTGAGTATGATCTTGTTTGAGATGAAGAGGAAAGACTGTGTAACTTATACAGACTTTAAAACCCTGTGGTTTCGTGGTTCCTGTCTGGGTTCGGGGTTCTGGTTTCTATAGAGTGGATTTGTTCGAAGAAGAGGCTATGTTAGGTCCCTGAGAAGCCTTCCTTGTTTTTGAAACCAGACAGTCATGCTTTTGTGATGATGTTTCCTCTTAAAAATAAAAACAACTGAAAATGAGGGGTTTTTTTTGTTTTTGTTTTTGTTTTTTGTTTTTTGTTTTTTTTTTGCCAAACTCTCCAAGTAGCTTTGCCTTAGGCAGAGCAGATCCATAAAAGGTCACTGCAGGCCCAGTGGCCACCAGCCTTTTGTGCTTCTGAGGATAGGGTGGCTCAGGAAGAAAGAGCTCAGAAAGAGCTGGCCCAGGCATTCCATAGTCCCATGGGCTGGAAAGGGACTTTGGGGGTTGAGTATTAACGTTTTGGTAGTGACTTTTTTTTTCTTCCATCCCGTGAGGTTTTATTTTGGGACCTACCTTTGAAAGTTCTGCTAACTAGAGCTTTATTGGCTGTAGCTTGACATTTTCCTTTGTGGTTCCAAATATTTGTGGCTTTTGCGGGTTTTTCGTTTTAATTCCTACAATATTAAGACCAGCTGGTTTAAAGTTATTTATTTTGATACAGAAAGGTATTATGACGAAACCACGCTGAATAAAACTTGAGTCAGGGAGGTGGCTGGTCTGCAGGGAGAATGAGGGGGCTCCATGTCAGAAGAGAGTTTGCACCCATGTCTGCTGCTCACTCAGGGAGTGTTCCTGAGGAGCCTGCTGCGGGTGGCCCCTCCCCCGCCCCATTAGTCTCTCCCTGCGCTTCAGGTACTTTCAGGGAAAGTATTGGATACAACCTGTGTTGATGCAGGGAGGTGCTGCATGTTAGCTTTCATTTGTTATTCTCCTCCCCTAGTGTATAGAAGAATGACCTGCTCTCTGACTGCCTCAGAGCATGGAGTCAGGGCAGCAGCTCCGGGGATGAGGGGAAGAGAGGTCAGGGAGGCCATATCCCCCCCCCCACACACACACATCGTGAAACTTCCCTGCCCCTGTGCCAGACTGTCTTGGTATGTGTTATAGAATTAGGGCAGGGGCTGGATCGATGGCTCAGTGGTCGAGAGCACTGGGTGTGCTTCCAGAGGTCCGAGGTTCAATTCCCAGGACCCACATGGTGACTCACTACTGCCTGTAACTCCAGTTCTAGGAGATGACATCTTCTTCAAGCCTCTGTGGGTATCAGGCATGCATGTGGTACACACACACACACACAAACATGCAGAAAAACACTCACGTGGAAGAAATAAACAAAATAATTTTAAAAACAGAATTTGTATGATTGTCAAGCAGTTATTGGTATTGGGGAAATCAGTGGGACGCCCAAATGACTGTTATAACCGTTTAAACCTCTAATATGAACAATCAGAAGTCTATTATTTTCAGATATATTTCCAGCGTGGCAGGGTATTCCTTCAAGTTCCTTGATGCTTGCAGGTTCCTGGGTCTAGTTAAGTACCAGCTGACAGGTTTGTACATGATCACACTTTTCAAACATAATTTAGAAGAAGCTTGGTATGAGAGTCCTTGAGTCAGGCACGTGTGCATCCTCACGTCTAGTGTGTCTAGTGGCCCTACTTTAAGGCTCAACGTGGAGGTGGCTTCTGAGTCATGCTCTGGAGTGTCATCAAAGGATCGGTACAGGTCTTGTGAGCATGGGCTGTCATAGGCATACACCGGATGCCAACAGTGAGGAATGAGGGACCTTAAAGGAGCGGCATCCGTTGCTATTATGAGTTATGGTATCTCTAAAAAAGCGCAGCAGTAGATATGAACATGCATGGTTACCTTTAACCTAATGCAATCAATATCGGAACAGATATTCTTCTCCATCATACCAGGATATTGCGTTAAATTCTTTAAATAATTAGAAGCAACTTTTACACCCACCTTGGAAAGCCGCTGTAGAACACCTGTCTGAGGTGTGTGTGATGTGTAACTCAGCGGACATGTTACTGTGAAGAGACAGGTATAATTAAGTGTTCATAGATGTTAGCATATGCTCCAGTGCTGTCCTGCAGGCCTGGCAGTGAGCGTCAGGGTTTGCCCTTACCACGTAAAAGGGAGTGTAGACGGAGCTGTCCTATTGTGTCAGGAGCTTTGAAAGATGTGCTTGATGTTCCAAGCTGGGAGTGTCTTTCTAATTTCAATCTGTTTTGTTTTATTTTAAAATGAGTGTGTGTGTGTGTGTGTGTGTGTGTGTGTGTGTGTGTGTGTGTGTGTATGTGTGTGTGTGTGCCTTATGCATCTTGGAGGCAGTTACTCCTTCCAAGCTTCCATGGAATGGTATCATTACCAAGGTGAGCCTTTGTCTATATCTCTGTGGGCAGCTAGAAACTGTCAGAGAGAAAATATTTCTCCCTCTTTTGGGACCATCATCTGGCTCTGGAAGTAGCTACTGCTGGGAGGGAAGCCATTTGTAATGTCCTCTTCTGGGTCTAATTGTGTCCCCCACTTTAAATTTTTTTTTTAAGTATTCAGTTCCTTTTATCTATTAGTCTTCATGGTATAACCATAACATGATCGATGACTTACAAATCCAACATGCTTTGTAGCTTCACTTACCTGGATAATTATGTTAAAAGACTGAAAAATATAAGCTTGGCTGGTTCTGATGTAAGCCGAACAATTAATACTGTTTTTCTGTATGTACATGTGTATGTTTGTACAACTGTGTACACATTTTTGTTTACATTGTGTGTTGTGCACTTGAAATCATAACTGACTTGCAACTATTATTTTTGTCATTATTTATCGGGATGTATGTAACTAGTTTACTACTTAAATCAACTTAGGCTAAAATTAAGTGGCCCCAGGAATTCTATAAAATTGTGTGTGTATAGAAAATTATGTCAAAACGCAAGGCAGTGGTGGCGCACACCTTTAATTCCAGCACCCAGGAGACCAGTCTGGTCTCCAGAGTTCCAGGACAGCCTGGGCTACACAAAGAAACCCTGTCTCAAAGAACAACAAACAAACACACAGACAAAGTGTAGGCAGTGGCTTCGGGGTGACGGGATGAAGGGATACATTTACCTAATCTTCTTTCTTTCCTTTTATTTTTTTTTTTTTTACTAAATTTCCCAGAATGAGCATGCATTCTCTAGTGATGTTATATACATCTTTAAAATAAAATAAATGGAATTTTAATTTCTAAAACATTTAAAATTGGTTCTTCTGCCCCGAGGCTGAGTAAGTACTTAAGATTGAGCCTCCCACGCTCGAGTGTGAAGTGACTGCGCATTGCCTTTGGGTGTCACCATCGCAGCCACATGTTTGTCTCACCCTGAGACCCGGTTTTCTAAGCAGGACCGTATGCAGGGTTAGGCACTCATGGCGTTAGCGTTTGTAAGCCCAAATGCAGACAGTGCTCATTAATACTTTACTATGTATCAGAGTCTATGAACATTAAATTTTCTTTTTTATATAGTCATTAGTGCAAAATCTTCTAAGAAAATGCTGAAGATGACTGAGATGACAAAAATAAATAAGAAATTGCACATGCTATTGTGAAGTGATGTTCTCAGAAAAAGACCATGGGAGTTGAAGATTTCATGAGGCTGGTTGACCGTTGAGAGCTCGATGAAGTTACAAGGTTGCAGGTCCAGAGCCAGATTATATGTGCTCTGGTTAAGCCCTTACCAGCCATTCCTGGCCTACCTCTGTGTCTGACCGAGCATCCTGTAACTGTCAGATGAAACCTCATAGAAAGCACTGACTGCTCTTTTGACCAGAGAGACTACCAGTAGCCATCAGGCAGCATCTGAGGCCTTTGCTGAAGCCTTCGAGGTGGACAGTGTCTTAACCTATGACCTTCACCTGTTCTTTGACTGTGAAAATCAGAAAGTCATTACCAAGTGGGATCGTGTGTTTCAGGTAACCTAGAATCTGTGTTCCTGGGCCAAGGTCATACATATTTGGTTCTGGAATAAATGGTCTTACTCCCTTTGAGGTGAGAACTGTGTTTTCGTGTCTACGTTATTATGATTCCATAGGTAAATGAGCAGGGTTTTTTTTTTTTTCCTTACTCTTTTGCTGTGATGTACTGGTCTCCAAATGCCCTCAGTTACTGTGAGCATTTATCTTTCATTCACCTTAGTCAGCTGAACTTGGATCCTTCAGGCCTTGGAGACAGACTGTCCTTGGGCCCTAGGGTTGTTTAGGTTTCTCAAAGAAGCCATGTATTGTACTCTTTGGAGACTTTAAAGTAAGGTATTTTCTCTTCTAAGACATATCAATGCTTGAAAAAGGCATCAGAGCAATAAAACATGGCATTTTCAGAGTGTTCATTAAATCTATAAGGTGTTGGTTTTATATTTGGTCACTTTATAAAGGACTATAACTCTAGGCCCTTTTATGGGGTGTGCCTGTATGTATAAATCAACTTTGACATTTTCCTTACTTTAATGATAATGTGACTTGTTAATAATTACTATGGTAACTTCCAATTAATGAGAATTGTGACTTGGATTAGATGCCTTCTAATTAGTACTTTGTCATTTTACATCAGCAGAAAACGTGTATGCTGAATTAAGGAAAGAGTTCCATTTGGCAATAGGTGGTTCATTAACACATGGAAAGAGATAGACAGCTCACACCCTTGCCTATGATTTTGTTGAAAAGAAAGGGGGTGGGGGTGGCAGACCTGTGTTCAGTATTGGGGGGTGGGGGTGGCAGATCTCGTGCTCACTACTGGGGAGACGGCAATGGCAGACCTCCTCTTCAATACTGGGGGTAGGGGTTGGCGACAGATCCCCTGTTCAATACTTTGTTCTAGGTTTGCCTCTATAGGCAAATGGTGTTTGAAAAGCTGGTAAGCTGCCACCACTGGACCAGATCCCAGTGCGAGTGAATTTAGAGGCATGAGGAAGAAGCCTGAGCTGCTTCAGCAGCTAGTCACTGTGTGAATAATTAAAGGCAAAGGGGATTGCATTTCACCAGCTAGGACCTCCCAGCACTGAGGCTGTACAGGTCCTTCACAGGTCACCCTACCCCCCTCCCCTCTTTAGAGATGATGGACTAGGGTTCACATAACTGGCCAGGAAGAGATTTGGGGCCAGTTCAGGTTTTCCTTGCCCCGTGTCCAGGAGGGTATGAGCCAGCAGCCCTCTCCATCCAGAGGTCACTCTTGACATCGCAGGGCAAGAGGCATCACCACCTCATCCCATCCCTCAGAAAGCTCTGTGGCTGCCACAGTGAGCCAGACAGCCAGAGGAGTGATTTTTCAGCAGAGGCTCTCTCATGACTCTCACCTCTCTAGTGTGGAGGGTGCTGATGAGACAGACACAGGCTACACTCTGACCTGCAGTGAGCCATTGTCATTCTCCAGAGTGAGCCAGCAGGATGCGATCAGGGTCTGAGACCCCCTTTTGCTTTTATTAAAAAGTTGTTCCTTTTGTATGATTTAAAAAAAAAAAATCCAAACCGCTTGAAATAAGCAAAAGAAAATGTAAATGATTTTCAAACAGACCAAATTTTCCTTTGTACTTCGAGTCTCTTCACGTCTGCTTGTGTTGGCCCTGCTTATTACATGTAAATATTTCTCAGGGAAGGACCCTTTCTGATCTGTGGTCTCCTTGGAGAGTGAAATCAGGGTGAGCATTTGAATTCAAATGCATGTGTTTTTACATTTAAACTGCTGTAGGAAGAGCTCAGAAAGCCATCCATAGTTCATAAGGGGAGACTCTTGTGGTGAAATTAGAGGCTATTAGAACTATTGGTCTTATTTCCAACTGAATTAGTTAACTGCCTGTTAAGGTTCAGAGCCTATTGACCACTAGGCATTTATTACCTTAGCCATAATGACACAATGATTTCCATTAACTTCCAGAGTTTATGGAAATAAAAAAGATCTTGCAAAGAAAGTGGTTGCATTTAATTATGAGGATTAATTAGGCATTCAAATGTGGGTGTAAAGTATGTTTTAAAATCAAGTATTTCTTTTTCATTGCTGTGAGCCAGTGCACTGAAGGTAGGAAGAGCGCATGTCTCCTGAAAAGGCCCCAGGTCTCCTGCCTCACTGTCGCCCGCACTGAAATTGCTGATCCATGCTTTCAGAGGCCACTCATCTGCCAGTGTCACATGGCATGCAGTCATTTAACATTTTCCATTAGTCATAACCAGGATTGCGCTGGGAACGATCCACCGGCTGCTATCTGTATCTATCCCAATATATTAGAATATTAAATATACTCTTCTGAGAGCTCCAGAAAGTGACTTGACTTTTTTTTCTCTCAAAGACTTTGAAAGTGAGACACTCTGAGCCCACACTCCATCACGTGTCCGTGTTTGTGTTTAATTATGGCCACAGCTTTATAATTAACACGGATTCCTTCATGAGCTATCAATTAAACTAGAGGTTTTGTGCATTGACTTTGAACTTGCAGTGGGCAAAAAAAAAAATGTCTGTGAGGAGCCGAGTTAAAAGAACTTTTTAAAAAATTAATGCATCCTGAAAGGATGTAGAGAAGATGACAGATTATGAAGTGGAACCTACTTTTTAAGCATCTGGGATCCTATTACATTAAAAATTGATGGGTGGGCTCTGAATATTCATCTCTCGAGCGTTTGAAATGATGCCGGCAAATCCGAACTACCCCTCTTCAGAAGACTCATTTGCAAGTGTCAACCTGCATTCATTTCAAACGGCTTGAGATGAGTTCCTTAATTTGTTTCAGAAGTATAGTTCCCAAAGTTGATGCAACTAAGCATCCTCTGCGCTTCCTCTGGACTAGTCGAGGTCTGCTTCCCTGATGTCAGTGTGGGTTGTTTCTCCCCGTGGGGCGGTGGATAATTCTCATCTGTCCTGGCCAGGCAGCATGGCCAGCCTCAGGAAAGATGTAAACGTGTGTTTACTCACTCAGGCTTTTGACACTTAAAGAAAAGGATGGAGAACCGAGAGTCTGAAAGACCTCAGGTGTAGGTAAGGAATGCGGAACTGGTCAGAGTTGCACACATCCAGGGAAGGCTGTACCGGAGAGGCACAGGCAATAGGCCGCCGCTTTTCACACATCTACCCTGTCATTTAGTAATTGGGACACACAGAACTGTGCAGGCCCTGTCTCCGTACTCCGGGGTTGTTGGGGGTCATGGAATAGAT
The DNA here is from genome assembly GCA_036184795.1 of Tokudaia tokunoshimensis. Classification (NCBI taxonomy): domain Eukaryota; kingdom Metazoa; phylum Chordata; class Mammalia; order Rodentia; family Muridae; genus Tokudaia; species Tokudaia tokunoshimensis. The sequence continues at coordinate 1,113,312 of BTHU01000006.1, forward strand.
TGCTTACATTTTCCGTTTGGAAAGTACAAGCCTCCACTTGTAAACATTGTTTAAAGGCACAGAACTGGAGCTGTGGCCTCAGAGACAAGCAGCTCTGGGTTTGAATCTTTTTACTCCTATCCCCCCAACCCCCACCCCAGAAAGTTGCCTTGGACTGCTCACCTCTGTCAGTGCTGGGCCACTGCCACCCAGTCCTCTTTCCTTGAGAGGAAGACAGAACACTCTGCTGTACAGGATTTTAAAAACTCAGATTACTTATGTGAAAGTGCTTTGTAACCTAATAAATGTAGGTTCCATTTCTTCTCCTTTCTGTAATATTGCAGTCATCTCCCCACTGTGACTTAGGGACAAGCCATTGTGAACTGGCTGGAGAATAGAACCACCCTTTATAAATGGTGACCAGTCACTGGGCAAACGCTTAAACTACCTGTAACAACTGAATTCAGACTGAAGTTTTAGAAGAATGTTTCTGTTAAGAACTAAATTCACATCTGTGCTTGTTCTTATGTTGCTCCCAGACAACTCTCCCATCAACACACAGCTTTTACACACATCCCCGATGGCTCTGAGCTTCTGACTAAGCTCATTTCTTCCTGCATGTCCTTGAAACCCCGAGTGCACTCTGAGCAGAGGGAGTACAGCACACCCTTAGGAAAGGCAGACTAGTTTCAGGAGAATACGCCCAGGGTATTTTTCATTAAAAATAAATGGGTTTGATTCTGTCACTTCAGATTTATCAAATCCTGAAAGTGCTGTTTTGACATGTCTTACGGAAAGAGGGGCTTCAGTGAGGGAAGGAATGAAGTCAGCATTTGGCGAGCTCTGGGAAAGGTGTGCGCTGGCATCACCCCTGCGTGAAAATTACCTGTCAAGCAGCACACCGAACCTGGGCCTGCTTATAACCAGTGGGGTATTGGCTCACGTGACCAAGGCTCCAACATCACCAAGACCTGGATTACTAATCAAGCCACGCATCTGTGCCTGCTTTATGGAGATTTTTAAGAATACAGTAAATCCTGGGATATAGGTGCTGCTGTAGCAATAGAAACCTTAAACAATGCTGCTGAACATTTCCCAATCAAAATAGCTAACTTTTCAACTATTAGAACCTGCAATGCTGTTCTGATAGCAACCCCCCCCCCCGGCTTTCAAATAGTTAGTTGGCTCCACCCCTGCTATTTCCTTATTGGAGCCGCTTCCATAACTTCACAAGAATAACCACATCGTAGCATGAAGCAGATTCTCAACAAACTAAGCTGCACTGAATCTTAGCGGCGCTATTTAAGAATGGCGACAACCATCCAGGGACGTGACAGCCTGACATCTGGCACCATCTCTCATTAAGTATGAAATTTGTAGGTTAGAACAAGACTTTTAACTCGTCCTGCTCCTGAGGCCCCGGGATGTTATCTGCTCTGCTACCGTAAACCTTCTCTAAAGCAGGGAAGAGGAGATAACTTATGCCTCTGTTGGTCCATTTAGCTAGGATGGTCACAGATGTAACTACCCAGGAAAACAGCATGAAGAAGGCGGGGAAGCCGGGTCCAGATCAGAGGTGCGTGTGAAGCAGAGCTGCCTGTTAGAACACCTGCCATGTGGAGGCAGTCTATGCACTTCAGCCTCCCCGGGCTCTCTCCTTACATACAGTTTTCCTTTTGTGACTAACAGGGGCGGGCGTGACTGACAGAGTGTCATCACATCCAGGATGGCTTAAAGATCTAGTATTAAAAAATTGTGCGTGTGTGTGTGTGTGTGTATGTGTGTGTCCTGTCCCCTGTCCCCTATCCACTTGTCCCCTGTCCCCTATCCACTTGTCCCCTGCAGCTAGAGGTTGTGAGCCACGTGACGTGGCGCTGGGAACCAGACTCTAGAGAGCAGCAAGTTCTCCTCACGAGGAGCCACCCCTCCAGCCCCAGTTGCAGGCAGGAATGTTTAGAAGTTTGCAGAGTCCTCGGTATATACTAGCGGAGCAGCAAATATATATGTGTCCTCATGCTTGTTGGCACCAAGTCCTGGCTATGAGATTCTGTGCCTTTCTTAATGTTCTTCACAATGTGTGTATATTGAGCACATAGAGTTTTCGGGAGTCATGGTAGAGCCCTGGAGCCTCTGGAAGTAGAGTTGCAGATGGTTGCGTGCCAACACGTGGATGTTGGGAATCAAGCATTATTCCTCTGCAAGAGCACCTGGTGTCCTTAGCCGCTGAGCCATTGCTCCAGCCCCTGAACACATTTCGTCACCTCTGTGAATGGTCTGTGTGGTGGTTTGACTAGGAATGGCCTCCGTAGATTCATGTGTTTGAATGCTTGTCCTTAGGGAGTGATGCTATTAGGAGGATGTGGCCTTACTGGAGGAGATGTGACCTTTTCGGAGGAAATGTGTCACTGTGTAGGTGGGCTTTGAGGCCTCCTATACTCAGTCTCCAGCCTATGTGGAATCAGAGCCTTCTAGCTGCCCGCAAAAGACAGTCTCCTCCTTGGCTGTCTTTGGATCAAGATGTAGAACTCTCGGCTCCTCTAGCACCGTGTCTGCCTGGTCGCTGCCAGGATTCCTGCCATGGCGAAAATAGAACTTCTGAACTGGTATAAGCCAGCCCCAATTAAATGTTGTCCTTATAAGAGTTGCCTTGATTGAGGTGTCTCTTCACAGCAATGGAAAAACCTAACTAAGACAGTCTGTTAGTTTCTGTCTGGGAGATCATTTCCTTCTTGCCTCTCTAGCTATGGCACTGGTAGGCAGGTTAGAGCCCTGTCTGCCTTTGTCTTGTCAGTCTTCCTTGGCATGCCGCCTCAGAGCTGTCCTGGTTGGAAGAGACACTCAGAGGAGCGCTGGCTGGTCAAGAGATGGTGTTAATAACACACAGTGGTTCTGCTCAGCGTTGAGTTTGGACCTCTGCTTCCCAACTACAGGAGACGGCAGGGAATTGCAGACTCTGCCCACTCGCTGCTTCAGAAGCAGGGGCAGACACCAAGGGGGGCTGTCTTTCTTCCCTCTAATTAAAACAAATAATAATGATTATTTATGATAATTATGTTCTGGGACACTTCCGAAAATAGTGAGTCATCGAGTCCCGAGCCGTTGCTCTGAGTAAAAAAAAAAAGACGCAGGGTTGGGTTCCCATGAGTCTCAGCCTTTCCATTAGTGGATCAGTACAAGACCTGGTTTTGTGGGTGTTTCTGTTACAGTACATCTTATGTATGTTGATTCGTTGACAATGCATCCGTGGGCAGAGACACTATGCCCGAAGCCTGAGCAAGCTCACCTAACCGTGCCTGGCAGGCACTCTGCTGTGAAGCTCTTGTGTTCCTGCATTTAGGGACGTACAACGGGCTTGTGCACTTGAGGCATGTCACCTGTGGGAGTGCTGAGTCGGCCGGTCTGTCCTCCGCTCGTCTCGTGCCCTTCACAGCTGACTTTAGAGCTTTACAGTTTAGTAATTAGGCAAATGCATGAGCAAAATCTATGAATAATGAGATTGGCTGTGCTCAGCTCTATACGTTCTCTTCTGCTGCTTTTCCTGTGTATGCGTTGTCCTGTGCTCAGCACATGTGTGTGCAGGTGCATGTGTGGGCCCGAGGTGGGTCCTGGGTCTCTTCCTGAATTGCTCTCCACCTTACTTTTTGAGTCTCTCAGTCAAACCCAGAGCACGTTCACACTGCTCGCTCTGCCAGCTAGCTGCTCTGAGGCTTAGAGGACAGGAAGCCTACCTGCCTCACCTGACATTTGTGTGGCTCTGTGGATCTGAACTCAGGGTCTCCTGTGTGCATGACAGCTGCTTAAGCATTGAGCCAGCCCCTAGGCTGTAATCCGCTCTTAATCCTACATTGTCTTATGACTTCTGGCCTTTGAATACTGCACATTGATAAGAATGTAGCGTGCATCTATCACGGTTCTTTTAAATCTTTTATGCAAGGTGCATGTTGCCTTTCTGCATTCCTTTTGTTGTATTGAGGTTTGCACTGCTACCTGCCCCGGTGCTTTTCAGCCAGAAGGTGTGTGTGTGTGTGTGTATGAATGCATGTACGTATATATATATATACATACATATACATATATATACACATATATACATATGTATGTATGTGTGTATGTATATATGTGTGCATGTATATGTGTGTATGTGTAGTGTACTTATGTATATATGTGTGTATATATGTATGCATGTATGGATGTGTGTGTATGAGTGTATCTCTGTGTGTATACATATGTGTGTATGTATATGTGTGTATGTATGTGTGTATATATGTATGCATGCATATATGTGTGTATCAATGTATCTGTATGTATATATGTATGTGTGTATGTATAGGTATGTGCATATGTATATATGTAAGCATATATGTGTGTATAAGTGTATGTGTGTCTACATATGTATGTATGTGTGCACATGTATATGTATGTGCATATGTGCCTTGTGTGTGTGCTACCTTGAGTTTTAACATGCATTAACATGTGTCAGAACATGCTCCAACACCCCAAACCTCCTCCCCCCACTCTTCGTGATCACACCCTCGAAATGGCAGATTGCTCTACTTTTGCCTTTCCCAAACTGTCCTAGAATAGAACCGTGTGGGCCATTGGACCCTGGAAAGGGGCCCCCTCCTCAGCTTTGACCTCTGGCTTTCAGCTGCCATTGTGTACCCCAGTTTGTCCTTTTTCTTTCTGAGTGCTGAGCCCTTGTTTAAGCGTTATGCATACATCTCGATGCTTCTCAACCCCTGGGTTGCGAGACTTTTGGCAAACCTCTGTCTCCAAAAGTATTTACATGATTTGTAACAGTAGCAAAATCAGTTATGAAGTAGCAACGAAAACAATTTTATGGTTGGGAGCTAACACATCATGAGGACCTGTATTAAAGGGTTGCAGCATTAGGAAGGTTGAGAACCCCTGATCGACCTGCCCACATGCATTGGAATTGTTTGCAATTACAGGGAAATTATGAATAAGCCTGCTATAAGCATCCACGGCTTTGTGTGGATGCAAGTTATCATCTCCCTAGAAAAGTTAGGAATGTACTATCTGGATCTAATGTTAAATTTAAGATTCTGATAGATAAGAAACTGCCAGCTCTTATTCTAGATTCTTGTGTTCCAGATTTGTGTACAAGAGTTCCAGTTGCTTGCTCTGGGTCGTCACCAGCACTTGGTGTTGCTTCACTTTCTTTTTTCTTCTGTACTACGTCCATGCACAGTGCACTTGCTGTGAAATATCCTTAGAGTGAGTGCAAGCCATGTCCTCTGGACAGGACAGGACCCTGCACTCATGAACTTACAGCAGCTGTAGTGTAGAGTGGGGAGGGGTTCATGAGTTCCCACCCTCACTGGGGAGCTACTGATGGTGAAAGTCTGCAGGGAGTTGGTCTCTGGCTCCTGGCTGGCCAGCCACAGCCCAAAGCAGCTTTTCTCAACCTGTGGACACCTTTGGGGATCAAATAACCCTTTCAGAGGAGTCACCTCAGACCACCAGAAAATACAAATATTTGCATTACAATTCATAAGAGTAGCAAAATTAAAAATATGAAGTAGCAGTGAGAATATATTTGTGATTGGGTGTCACCACAACATGAGGAACTGTACTAACGGGTCTCAGCATTTGGAAGGTCAAGAACTGCTGCTCCAGACAGTGGTTGCACCCCACAGTACATCAATGGCACAAGTTGGTTTAGGTGAATTCTTGAAAAGAAAGAAAAAATGATCCAGAGCTGGGAAGAGGGAGTCGAGGGTAGATCTGGGAGGAGTTATGGGGAGGAGTGTGATCAAATACCTGTGTGCACAAATGCAATTTTCAGAGAATTACTGAAAATATTTAATATGTTCACATTAATATTTAAAATGTCCTACCATAATAAAATCTTACTAATTGCTTTATGTTGTGCTGTCCTTTTTTAAAACAGAGTGGTTTCTCTATAACACACACATTGCGAGAGGGTTGTGTATTGGCACGGGGCGGGGGGGGAGCATACTTATTGTTCATTTTTGCTGTGAACCCAGACTTGCTTCAGAAACCTTTATGGGGCTGGAGAGATGGCTCAGCAGAGACAGGTGTTTGCTGTACAAGCCTGGTGGTCTGGAACCTAAGTACAAGTGTGGGAAGAGAATTGGCCTGTCCTCTGACTGACATGCACACAAATGTGTTTTGAAAGTTTATTAATTAAAAATATTCTTTTTCTAAAACGTGAACTCTGCTATTTCATCAGTGTGGCTGTGCACATCTCCCTGGCACAGTAGTGTGGACCGTCCTGTGAATTCCTGTGCAAGAGGTAAAAGCTAAAGAGAGAGAAGAGGCAAGCCCTTGTGATAGAATCATCTCTGCCCAAGGAGGCCTATGTGCAGCTCCTGCATCCCACCTAGACTGTAGCAGCTAATAGTCATTTTTATGGGCCGTTCTGGAAGGAGCTAGTTCATATCAGCGTGGTAGCATCTGGAGTAGCTGCACATGGACAGAGATCCCAGGAGTCCTCCAATCAGTGAGAACTGAGGCCGCCTGATGTTTGGTCCTGTCTTCTGTTCTGCTCTGGCTCTTTGCCCACCAGCAGTCAACTGCCCCACCCTACCCCCAGGCTATGTGTGGAGGCACGGCAACCCAAGGTCTTTCTCCCAACACTTTGGTTAATAACACTTTTGATATGCTTAATCTAAAGCTAATTATGGGAAAACAAATACTTGATATGATCGGCCAACTAGACTTGAGAGCAGCTTTCCTCTAGATATTGATTCTGGACAGACCATCAGCCAAGAGGGGAGGAAAACAACTCCCAGCTGCAGATTCAGACGGACACTGTGTTCACCGAGCCTCGTCTTCTGAGCGTGGGTTCCAGACAACATGATGGCGTTTTCTAAAGCAATCCCAGATCTTTCACATCTTCTTCAGTATAGAATAAGACAGATCAGCTTTGTTTTTTTGTTGTTTTTTTTTTTAAGTGAGAAATAGAAGAGCAGAGTTTTTCTGGAGTGATTCCGGCCAGCTGAGCAGGAGAAAAACACATTTGCCCCAGGAACGTGTTCTTTGCTGATTCTCTTAAGCTTTATTTTGTTTTCAATATAAGGTATCAACAAATACAAGCAAGAGAACACTCACTTGAAAGTATCAGAAAATAAAAGAAGTGTAGCGAATTGTATCGTATCCACAAACAAGCCCGAGCTTGCTGATTTTTTTTTCCATCCCTGTGATTTAAAGCCTTGCAACTCACAATCTAATTAACATCGAACTGAGTTGCAAGTACAGTGGCCTGTTTGGTTCAATAATAATACATTTATATGAAAGGTTAATGAAACGAATTTTCTCTGTATCCAATTCATTAAAAATTGCTCTACAATCAAGGGTTGTAATGGGCTAGAGATTAAATATTCATGTTCATAAATTGTCTGTGTCATTTCTGATTTTCCTTCATTTCGGCCTCCATGGTTTGAATTTTACAACTAGAACAATTCCCCTGCAAAATGCTAATTTAGAGGCTAATTGCATGCCATTAATTTTTTCATCAAAGACATTGTGTAGACCAGAGAAAGAGCACGATAGCCAGGGTTGGTGGGCTCTATGCGCTCAGTGTTGAGGGACAACTTTTGTGTGCAGTGGTCATCCAAAGATCTTGCATGGTACCAAATGGCAGAGGTGTACTCCAGTAAAGCAAAGGCACACGGACACAGGACTGGGAGGTAAATGAGTAATGTAGGAAGTTAAGAAAGAGATGCATTTATGCTATAAAAGGAGAATTTATAGCTGTGAGCTATTTTTAAAATCTAAGGGCAACACCGAAAGACAGATTAAATCTAAGTCAACTGTTCACAAATGCTTGGAGTAAGTGACTGTACGCGTGACTTTCACTCTTCATCCTGTGTAACACCACACACATCTGTCACATCTGACATGTCTGAAGTACACTCATGCCCCTGTGCACAGCAGTTCACCTCCTAACTCACCTGAACCAACAGGGTGTGGGGGAGTCAGGTTCTAGTCAGGCCCGGAGACATTTGGAACTGTGAACCAGGGGCGGAATGTTGGAAGTAAAAAACTTGAAGCCTGTTGTCGTTTCTAGGGGTGCTCACGGGCTGAGGAGTTTACTGTTGTCAGTATTCAGATGAATCCAGTTGAACATTTTCCTTTAACTCTCTGGATGGCCACTTAAGCAAACCACACACTAGTAATCCTAACAGTTTTAGCGACAAGTGGTAAACATTTTGGTCATTAGGTAGGTTTTTGTGGTGCTGAAATACAGTGACCATCCCTGCGAGTTAGCATTTGGCGCAGCTGGCCATGTTGTAGCATTTATGCCCCTCCAGCTTTAGACTGTGGCACCTCTGCCACACCATAGGTGCCCACATGTAGATGTCAAGAGGCTCTGAGGGTGACGCTACACCTGGCATTTAACATGGACTCATGGGTTCAGCACCCCATGACAGGGGGCACAGTGCTCCCTGTGAAGGGACCAAGATGTGCCCCTTTCTCAAATGAAGTGTCTTCCAATGGAAACCTCGACAGGAAGAGAAAGAGGAACAGACAGGCTCCCGCATGTCCTGCAGCTTCCTCCTGTGGGGGTTAACGCCACAGATCTCTGCACACTCTGACCTTGGCTGTGATTGGGGCTTGCAGCAGGGTCCTGGGATAGCTGCTGCTATCTCCCCGGACTCGGTAATTCAAATTACTCTTTAATGGTAAAACAGATTTCATTTGAAAGTCTTATAGTAACAAGTTCTTCAAGTACATGCTTCCCAGTTCCTTAAACCTCTTTGGAACAAGGGAACAGAGTTGGGATTAGGTAGTATTTTAAAACATTTAAGATTTATTTGGTTTATTTTATGTGTGTGATTGTCTTGTCTGTGTGAGTGCATGCATACCATGTGTGAGCCTGGTGCCTATGTTGGCCGGAAGAGGGTGTTGGATCCCCTGGAAGTGGAATTAAGAAGGTTGCGAGCCACCATGTGGGTATTGAACCAATTTCTTCTGCAAGAACGAGTATTCTTAATGTATGAGCCATCTCTCCAGACTCAAATAACATATATGTGTGTATGTGTGTGTTATTTATATATATGTGTGTTATGTCATATATGTATGTTATATATATATACACACACACATATATAAATATAATAAAAACCACTTTATTTGAAAGAACATGTAAATAAAAAGTATTGCGCAGGTAGATTAACAGAGCCACTCAAAAAACTCTTTCCCAGGCCCAAAGTCTGTCTGTCTCAATGAACATCTGTACAGTTATAATGGCCACTCTAACACTTCAGGGCTTGGATTTGGATTTTATTTACACTTTTATAATCAATGCAATTTATGCCATATGTATAAAATACAGGTATATCTTATATACAACTCCTTCTGAAAGGAATAAAAGGTACTCAAAAAATCCGTGACAGCATTGGAACTAGAAAAATAATCGTATTTCCCCTTTCATAACTCTGGAGTCCTCGCCTGTGCTCTAACCATCCATATTCCCTAATATCACTCCTCCGTCTTCTTTTTACATGTTATATATGCATGCACACACACTTGTCTACATATGCAGAGAGCATGGGTTTTTTCTTTCGGAGATTAGGTGACCTTGCTTCTTTTTGTTTGTTTGTTTGTTTGTTTTTTTTTTTTTTGGTTTTTTTGAGACAGGGTTTCTCTGTGTAGCCCTGGCTGTCCTGGAACTCACTCTGTAGACCAGGCTGGCCTCGAACTCAGAAATCCGCCTGCCTCTGCCTCCCAAGTGCTGGGATTAAAGGCGTGCGCCACCTCTGCCTCGCTTCTTAATATGCACTTGGAATCCATATGTTTCCCTGCAGATCTCCTGATTTCATTTTTTAAAAAAAGATTTATTTATTTTATGTATATTATTACACTGCCACTGTCTTCAGATACACTACTATAAATGGTTGTGAGTCACCATGTGGTTGCTGGGAATTGAACTCAGGACCTTTGGCAGAGCAGTCAGTGAGCCATCTCTCCAGCCCCTCCTGATTTCATTTTTTTTTTAAAGCTGCATAGTCTTGTATTTTTAACATGCATCACCTTTCAGTCACCAGCTCATCAGTTATGGAGCAATTGCGTTGTTTTGATTTCCTAGCTATTCAGAACAGAGCAGCCTTGAACTCTGTTCTGTGGAGTGTGATGGCCGGGTCATTCGGGTCCACACTGATTTCCAGAGCTGGCACACCAATTTGAAGTCATACCACACTGAATATGAGGGACCCCTTTGATCACAACCTTTCCAGCATTTGTAGCTGTTGTTGGTTGTTTTATTGATTCTGGCCGTGGCAAAATGAAATCTCAAAGTTGTTTTGATTTACATGTCCCTAATTGCTAGGGACAACAGATAGTGTTTTGAAGATATTTCTTAGCCAGTTTTATTTCTTCTTCTTTTGAGAACTCTCTCTTCTGATTGATCCTTTGTTGGTTTTTGTTGTTGTAGTTTTGTTCTGTTTTTGACTTTTTTTAAAAAGTACTTTATATATTCTGGATATTAATTCTTGGTCAGATATGTAGCCGGCAAAGATTCTCTTCCTTCAGTAAGCTTCCCCATAACTGATTGTTTCTTTACCTGTGTAGAAACTGTTGAATTTTATCAAGTCCCACTTGTCAATCGTTGACTTTAATTTTGGAGCAAATAGAGTCATATTCAGGAAGTCTCTTCCTGTATCTCTCTCACGCAGGACAACTACCAGTGCTTTCTTCCGACTGTTTCCATGTTTCAGGGCTAGATCTTGATCCCATTTGGAGCTAGGCTTTGTGCGGCAGGATAGCTAGCGATGGGTCTCATTGGCTGTGCCCCTTTCCTCTCCTTGTGGACATCCAGTCTGTCAAGTGCCATTTGTTGAAGAGGATTTCTCTTCTCCAGCTTATGTTTCTGGTGTCTTCGTCAAATGGTAAGTGGCTGAGTTATGTGTGCTTGCATTTGGGTCTGTGATTCTGTTCCATTGGCTTGCATGTCTATCCCTTCAAGGGCACCATATTGTTTCTATTCCTCTGGCTCTGTAATGTATCAGGTCTGGAAGGCGGATCCCTCCAGCATGGTTCTGTTTGCTGAAGATTGCTTTAGATATCCAGGGTCTTTTGTGATTCCATATAAAATTTGAGATAGATTTATTTTTCTGTTTCTGTAAAGAATCGAAAGGAGATTTTGATTGAGATTGCATTGAGTCTATCTTATGGTAGAATGATCATCCTCATAATATTAATTTTACCACTCCATGAGCAATTTCCATTTTCTAGTATCTTCCTCTCTTTATTAAATGGTTTAAAATGTAAGGATTGTAAAAGTAACCTCCTTTGTTAAGTTTATTCCTAGATATTTTATTCTCTTTGGGGCTGTTGTGATCTCTTTATGTTTGTTGATGGTGTATAGAAAAGCTATTAATTGCCGGGCGGTGGTGGCGCACGCCTTTAATCCCAGCACTTGGGAGGCAGAGGCAGGTGGATTTCTGAGTTCGAGGCCAGCCTGGTCTACAGAGTGAGTTCCAGGACAGCCAGGGCTACACAGAGAAACCCTGTCTCGAAAAACCAAAAAAAAAAAAAAAAAAACCAAAAAAACCGAAAAGCTATTAATTTGAGTAGGTTGATTATGTATCCTGCCACATTGCTGAATTTGTTTATTGTTTCTAGAAGTTTCCTGGTAGAATTTTTCAGGATCTCTAAGGTATAGTCTCGTGTCATCTGCAAATAAGAATAGTTGGACAGCTTTTCTTTTTTTCTGTTTTTGTCTCTTTACCACTCTCTTGCCTTATTGCTCCAGCTAGCCCTTCAAGCGCAATATCGAAGAAGAGTGTGGATTGCATTTCTGCCTCCTTCATGGTTTCAACGTGGTTGCTTCAAGGGTTTCTCCACTTAGGATGGCGTTAGCTCTGGGTTTTTCTTGCATAGCTTTGGCTGTGTTGAACTGTTTCTCCCCCCACCCCCCGGGACTTTTTATCATGATGCCATGTTGGATTTTGTCAGAGGCCTTTTCTCCATCTGTTGAGGTGATGATCATGTGAGTTTTGTCTTTAAGTCCATTTATGTGGTTTGTTACATTTATTGCCTTGTGTAGGTTGAAGCATGCTTGCGTTTCAGGGATAAAGCCAACTTGATCATTATGGATAAAATATATGTCTGTGCCCAGTTTTCAAGCAATGAGAATTTTTAAATCTATGGTCACCAGGAACACTGGCCAGTAGTCTTCTCTTTGTATTCGTGTCTTTACCTGGTTTTGTCGTTAGAGTGATATTGGCTTCATAGAAGGAGTTTTGGAGTATTCTTTCCTTTGTCCCTCCCCTCCCTCCCTCCCTCCCTCCTAAGCTGTCACTCACTCTGTGGACCAGGCTGGCCTTGAGCTCACAGAGATGATCCACCTACCTCTGCCTCCCAAGTGCTGGGATTAAGGGGTGTGTATGTGTCGTCCCCCTCCCCCGCCCTGCTTCCTTTTCTTTTCTTCCCTCCTCCTCTCCTTCTTTCCTTTTTTCATACTTTAAGAATTGGCTGCACATATTTGAAAGTCTGGTAGAGTTCTGCTCTGTGTCCACCCGGGCCTGCATGTATTTTACCTAGAAGACCTTTCACTTTTTACTCTAAATCTTGTCTGTCTATTTAGGTTGTTGGCCTCCTTTTAGTTTAATTTTAGTTTTTTGGCTGAATCTAGAAATTTATCCATTTCTTTTCAGTTTTCCAGTTTCATAGAGTAAGGGTTGTTTGTTTTTTTTTTTTACAATATTATTTTATAAAATTCTTAGTTTCTTTGCTATCTTTTGTAATGTTTCCCTGTTTATTTCTCATTCTGTTAAACTTGGGTCTTCTCTTCCTTTGGGTTAGTTGGGCCAATGGTCTGTTGATGTCATTTATCTTAAAGAACCAACTCTTAGATTCATTGAGTCTGATGAGTGTGTGTATGTATATATATATATAATTTATATATGTAATATATAATTTATATAATATATATATATATAATTTATTTGTGTCCTTGCTGACTTCTTAAATCTAAGCACTCAGAGGTCTACATTTCTCTCAGAGGACAGCTTTCATTGTGTCCCAATGGTTTTGCTGTGTTGTGTTTTCTTTTTTTATTGAGTCCCAGGAATTTTTTTTTCTGTCTCAATTTCTTCTTTGACCCATTCATCATCCAGTAATGAGTTATTTCATCTCCATGAGTCCGTGCATTTACTGGAGATTTCTTTGCTGTCAATTTTAAGTTTTATTGCATTATGGTCAGTTGGAATACATGGAATGATTTCAATCTTTCTGAATTTACAAAGATTTGCTTCATGCCCCGGGATGCAGCATTTTAGGAAGCTTCCGTCTGCTGCTGTGTAGATGGATATTTAATGGTATTTAGGTGGAATAGTCTCTAGATGTCTGTCTCACCCATCTGACGCACAACTTCATTATGATGTTTCTCCCCTTACTTCTGTGGATAACCTGTCCAGCTAGACCCTGAGCAATGACCGGCAGGGTCTGGCTGGCTGAGCGGAGAGCCTGGATACTGTGCAGGGTGGAGGCTGGCAGGGCAGCTCCTTGTGGAAGCCTAGAGGTTGATTGTAGTGCAGGCAGTTGTGGCTAGACTAGGCCAGGGCGTGGGTCCTAGGCTACATCTGCAGGCTGTGGAGGGGATGTGGCAGGAGGGCCAGCTGGGCTCACCCATGGGATGAGGGTGACTAATATTTTAATACTTAAATATCTACTGGAATTCCGTGTATTCTCTTAGTCTGGAGTCATGTGTTCTTGTCAAGTCTTCAGAGACGGCTGTTGCACTCTGTGTCCAGTGCCGCGCTGCGTTCTCTGCTCTGTCACAGTAAACTACAGTCTCATTTCATCGGCAGCAGCTTTATTGTGTTTACTTAAGTTTCATTGTGGCATATCACTCACAGAAGCCTAAAGAATTAATTTTCTTCCGTAGTGACTCGTGGTTGGGGAAAGAGCTGGGAGAGCCCCACTGGGTGGTCACCTAATGGGGAGCATGTTGTTCCGACATGCTGACTCATCCCGTGGGCACTGTCGAGCACTAAGTGAGAGCACCCGGAGGGCGTGGGGAACTGAGGAAGGCCCTTGAACCTTCTCTATGCTTCTGAGGAAAAGACTCTAAGAAGCTGTGGGAGGCACACCATCCTGAGTCACCATCTCAATGAAGCAAGCAGAGTCTCTAGCACTGCCATGTCACGTTGAGACCACAACTTGCATCTTTAAATGGGGTGTGTGCATGTGTGTGTACGTGCATGTATGTGAACACGTGTGTACACACATGTGTATGTGTGTGCATGTGTGTGCATGTGTGTGCATGTATGTGTGAATGTATGTACAAATGTGTGTGTGTGTGTGTATACATATAGTTAGGCCTGCCTTGGCACACATGTGACATCAGAAGACAGCCTTTTCTGTCTTTGAGTCCGTCTTTGCTATCTACCTTGAGTATCTGTTGCTCACAACTGCATCTGTTACTGAGGTTGGATTTTTCCCCAGGGAAAGACAAATAAAACATACTTTTCATCATTTCACTGGATAAACTGTGAAGTCACTGATCACTTAGTGAAATAATTGATGACTGAGTTTTGTTTTAAGCATACAAGGACTTTTCAAAATTAAAAGTATTTAAGATTTTTGTTTCTTATAATACATACCAGAAACTAGTAACTCTAGATACTCATCTCCCTCCCTTAGCAGTAACTCTTCCTTATATAGATACCCAACACGTTTATATGTATCAAGAATTTATTATTTATATTTTATTTTGAGATAGGGTCTCACTCTGGCACCCAGGCTGGTCTGAAGCACACTGTGCAGATCAGGTTGGACTCTTAAGTAATCTCCTGTCACAGCCTCCCTGGGTCCTGGGATTTCCCAGTTGTCCTACCACACCCAGGCTGCGTATGTACATATTATATAATCCATGGTGAATTTGTAGCTAAGCATCTCTTCGAGAGCCATAGAACCATGATTATTTCTAGGTGGAATGTATGACTAGAACCCCCTAAAATGTAACGTGGGTAATGAAAGAAATGTCTGCAAACACATTGAAGATGGGCACAGTGGCCAAGGCCGGATTACTTTACACACCTGCGTTTACACAGCTGCTGTTGGTTCAAATCCACAGAGACAAAATAGCCCACAAACCTCTGAGAGTTCATTTCACTTAGGGGTTAGTTCTCGGTAGAAACCCAGAATAGTCTTACTTCTTCAGATTGCCTCAGCATGCTGCTATACAATGCAATAAGTGCGTTTACATGGAAACACGAAAGTCGCCTGCTCTCAAGTTCTCTGAGTATTCGTGTGATAGTAAGTGATAGTTATATTTTCAGCAGTAGTTTGAGAGTCTGAAACTTTATTTAGACCTCATGAATAACATTTATGAAAATGGTCAAGTGTGTTTAGCTGAACAAAGATAGTCTGTGTTGTAAGAGTACATAGAATAAGAAGCCACTTATTTAGAGATGGATGTACAAAAACTGAGCCCATTAATAATGTTATTTAAAAATAGATTTATTTATCTTATTATGTTATCTTATATGCATGGGTGTTTTTGCCTTCATGTATGTCTGTGCACTGCAGACACATTCCATTCTTTCAGGGTATTGTTCTCCAAACAATCCCAGAAAAGCAAACTGTACTTCACAAAACTGACTTCAAATTATGATTTAAGTTCTGAGTTTAGGGTCTGGGGAAATAACTTAGTTGGCAAACTGTTTACCTGGAATGCTCCAGAGCCTTAATCCACAATAAAAGAATCCACGTGAAGAACTGGGCCCATGTAAAGAAGAGGGTGAATGGCCCTGGCTGTGCCCTCAGCTGTGGCAGGGGCCGACAGCTAGTCATGCCTGATCATGAACCTAAAGATCCCAGGGAGAGAGACCTCATCCCAGGAAACACCATAGATGGTTCCTGAGGAACAGCACCTCAGGCTGATGCACACGTGCGTGCACACCCACACACACACAAGCCGGAGCACACACACAAACAGAATCTAAAGAGATCTCTATAGTTAAACATTTCCCAGTTAGTTGATAATTTCTTCAGTTAGCTGATAGTCATCTGGTCAACTGTGTTCACATTGTTTTTTACCAGTTTTAAACTAACCCCTTAGACGATACAAAGGACAATAATCTTGGTTGTTTTGAAACAAAATACGCATATTTTAGGTAACTTTTTAAACTATGTTTAAAACCCCACAGAATACTCACTTTACCTACGGTCACATGTTTTGTGGGGTTACTACATTGACTTTTTTGTGGTGCATGGCCGGTGAGCACTGTACCACCTGAGCTGTACCACCTCAAGTCCAAGAACTGTTGCAATATGAGAATCAATGCCAATGAATAGAACAGAATCAGTGTGTCTGAGAAATGAAAGAAAAATCTAAATGCGAGTTCTTGCAAGAAGTACAATTTATGATGTATAAAAGAAATGAGTTATCTTAGTTATCCACCCTTTATCCTGGTTCTGAGCCACAGGCATTTCACTCATAGCCCCGATAAAGAATCCCGTGGGCACTCTGGTCGGCAGTGTATTAAACAGGAATCTTTGTTCTTTTCCCCGTGTCTCCAGGCATACTTCCGACAGGGTGTTGCCCTCCAGTACCTTGGACGTCACGCGGACGCCCTGGCGGCCTTTGCATCAGGGCTGGCTCAAGACCCCAAGAGTCTCCAGCTCCTGGTGGGAATGGTGGAAGCTGCCATGAAGTCCCCCATGAGAGGTAGGTGGGGTGCGGGTCTTCAGGTGAGACTGGAAAGCAGGGGCGCAGCCTTCCAGGGTTAGAGACCTGCCAGGGTCTGCGGGCTGGTGGTGAACAGTCTGACAAGGGCAGATGAGCTCACGTCTTTGTACTTTAGGATTATTTAAATCATTTCTACTGTAAAACTAGTTTTAAGATTGTAAACCACAATACCTCTAACAATAAGCTGATTTTCTTGTATGAATAAATATAGCCTTTAGAAATAATAAAATGAGAGAAGACATTAAGCTATGCCTTCCTTCCTCTCTTTCTCCTCTCTACCTTTCTCCCTCCTTTTCTTCCCTTCCTTTGTCCTTCCTTCCTTCCATGCAAAATACAGAAGCCAATTCAACGGGATTAAGAAATAGTTTATTCTGGAGCCAAATTCGAGTCGCCATGGTCTCCAGAACACACAGTTTAGATTACCCCCTTCCATGTTTCCCAGTGTGGATGGAGTTCTATGGAGTTTTATAGTAAGAGAACAAAGAGCATTATAAATGAAAAATTGCAGTCAATTATCAGCTTGGGAGAAGTATCAGAGAGGTAGGCTGCAGTAGGATGTGAGATTCTTAGTCTCAGAGGCTGCCTGATAACTTCTTTAGCCAGTTCACCATAGGGTTTTGTTAAATTAGTACGTTCTAAAGGTTTTTAATCTGTTTATCAGGAGGTCAGGTGAGGCACAGAGGTGGTCCGAGAGTGAGTGGTTCCTTATGGGGCTAAATGTAACCTGAGAGAAGTTGTGACTGGCCTCTCAACCTTGTAGCATCCCAGCTTTCTTCAGGAATTCTCAGCTACACTTTCCCTTCTTTTTCCTGACAGAATCTTATGCTGTTGCCAAGGTTACCATAAACTTACTGTGTAGTCCAGGCTGGCCTGGAACTTGCAGCAATCCTCCTGTCTCAGTTTCCTGACTGGTGGGATTATAAGTGTGAGCTACCATGTCTGCCTTGCTCGTTCTTGTATATCTTAAAGCTAGTGTGTGTGTAGCTGGGGGCAGCATCTTACATCTTTAGAGGATGCGTGTTGCCCTCAAAGGAGAGGAAAAGTGAAGTGGAAGCTTCTCTCTGTTGCTTTATTCCGACCGATCTTCTGAGAAAACAGAGAGCACAGAGATGGTCCGGGTGAGGCTGGAGGGATTCTACGGCCCTGAGCCAACGGTCTTCACTGCAGTGCAGTGGTTTTAGTCTCTTTCACTCTGTGGTCCTGGCAGGTCACACTCAGGATCTGAAGAGTACTGGGCAGACATCGTAGCACTCACTGAGCTTTGACGAGTGAGCGCTTGGGAAGGTTCTGATGAAACACACACACCAGCTGTCATCTGTCATGACAGCAGATCTGTGGCCTGTAGACATCTTATGCCCATGGCTTTTGCCAAGCAGAACTCTGTCTTTGCCATATAAATGGTCTGAGTTTTAATCAACTCTTCAACTCTTCTAGATAATGAACCTAAAAGTCTTGACAGTATCTTTTTGTCCAGTTTTACATGTTTGCAGCATTTGGTGCTTTAATTTGCTGCCTATGATTGTACTTGGCTCAAAGTATGTGCCAAATAAAACTGATGAATTAGACAGTGCTCCTGTCTCTAAGCAGTTAGCTCTCTACAGAAGGTGTTTTCCTGAGAGTTGGACATTTCATGTCTTTAGGGGAAAGAGGTAAGAAACTTCTCTTCAAGCGGTTTCATAAGTTACACTAAGTCACATCTTTGCCTCAGGGACTAAAGGCTTTTCCCAGGACTGGCCTTCCTGCCAATAAACCATGATTCAGAGCAATGCACTTGGGACTCCAGGACTTTTAGGGGAACACAGTGAATAAGCCAGCACCTGTCTTCTTTACCATTTCCTAGAGGTTTTTTTGTTTTGTTTTGTTTTTAATTTTCTTTCATTTTTTCTTTTCCTCTCCCTGAAAGATATGCATGGAACTTCTCCAAGGATTGGTAACACCTTTTAAAGAATGTACGTAGAACACTTTTATTTAGTCCATTTAATACAACACCGCTTCATCCTGAGGCAGCCCTGCGGCTGCTTTAGGATGCTACAGCAAATGTGTTGGTATCCGCAGAATGGCA
Organism: Tokudaia tokunoshimensis; assembly: GCA_036184795.1. NCBI lineage: Eukaryota > Metazoa > Chordata > Mammalia > Rodentia > Muridae > Tokudaia > Tokudaia tokunoshimensis. The sequence continues at coordinate 1,132,040 of BTHU01000006.1, forward strand.
CCTGTTTGCCTTTGAAACGATTTGTTGAGAAAAATGTTTTTTAAAAAAATCTTCCCTGTGGCGTCAGGGCAACTGTTGCCCTCAGGGTCCACCCTTCCCAACTTGCAGTGAGTGACCCTGGAGAAAAGCCTGCTTCTTACAGGTGCCTGGAGCCCTTCCGTGTTTTCTTCTTCCCTTAGACTTCATGAGTCCTGCTTGCTCTAGCATCACATTCCCCGTGCCTGGCTGCGGTGGGCCTCCGCTGAGCATCCTTCCTTCAGCTGTGCAAGGTGTAGTTCTGCGCATGCGCACCCTCCTGCATCCCAGAAGCCCTGCTCTGGGGTGTGAGGCAGCGACTCTCGGAACCATCGCTGTTTGCTCCTTGTGTTTAACAGACGGTGTCATCGTCCTGCGTTTCTCTAAATTTCTGACACTGAGGCACAACGCTGTGGTTTGGACCCTTTGCAAGCAGATCTGATCTGTTGTGTCCTCTTGTCTTAATTATTTTGTTTGTTGAATCAGGGTGTCATGCATCCCAGCGTGGTCTCTAACACACAGGGTAGCTATGGCTGGCCTTAAAAATCCTAATCCTCCCACCTCCCAAGTACGTGCCAGGTTGCCCAGCTTGTTTTGTAATTCTGAAATATAACAGGAAAAAAAAATAAGTTAAAAACCTCCCTAGTTCAGTTGTTTCTATAAACAAACACAACATGAAAGAATGTTACAATTTTATATTTTCATTTTTATGGGTGTTTTGTTTGTACTCGTGAATGTCTGTGTATCACATGTATACAGTGCCCTTGGAGGCCAGAGGAGGGTATTGGGTCTTCTGGAACTGTAGTTATAGATGATTGCCAGCTGACATATGGATCTTGAGAACTGACCCTGTGTCCTCTGGAAGAGCAGCAAATGCTTGTAACCACTGAGCCATCCACCCAGTCTCAGTTTGGTTTTTTTTTTTTTTTTGGCAAGATTTTTTTTTAGGGCTGGGAATATGTCTCACTAGAATACACTTGCCTAACATGTACTGAGTCCTGAACTCAGGACTGCAAAGAGAAAGAATTCCTTTTTAAAGACAGGGCCACGGGCAGTGGTGGCGCACGCCTTTAATCCCAGCACTTGGGAAGCAGAGGCAGGAGGATTTCTGAGTTTGAGGCCAGCCTGGTCTACAAAGTGAGTTCCAGGGCAGCCAGGGCTACACAGAGAAACCGTGTCTCGAAAAACCAAAAAAAAAAAAAAAAAAAAAAGACAGGGCCAGCCTATATTAATACACTTTTATTCCTATATAAATATACTATCCCTATCTGCATTAAAACTAATTTGACTTTTATTATTGTGCTCTATTCTCCTAACAGAACTATCTGGTTATCTGCACTATTTTTTTTATCATTTTACCCATGTACACAAACCAATTGTGAGTAAACTTTTTTGTGGATATGGCCATGTTACAATACATGTATCTCTCTCTATGGTTACATCACAATACATGTATCTCTCTATGGTTGCATCACAACACATGTATCTCTCTATGGTTACATCACGATACATGTATCTCTCTATGGTTGTATCACAATACATGTATCTCTCTATGGTTGTATCACAATACATGTATCTCTCTATGGTTACATCACAACACATGTATCTCTCTATGGTTGCATCACAACACATGTATCTCTCTATGGTTACATCACAATACATGTATCTCTCTATGGTTACATCACAATACATGTATCTCTCTATGGTTACATCACAATACTTGTATCTCTCTATGGTTACATCACAACACATGTATCTCTCTATGGTTACATCACAACACATGTATCTCTCTATGGTTACATCACAATACATGTATCTCTCTATGGTTACATCACAATACATGTATCTCTCTATGGTTGCATCACAATACATGTATCTCTCTATGGTTACATCACAATACATGTATCTCTCTATGGTTGCATCACAATACATCTATCTCTCTATGGTTACATCACAACACATGTATCTCTATGGTTGCATCACAACACATGTATCTCTCTATGGTTACATCACAATACATGTATCTCTCTATGGTTACATCACAATACTTGTATCTCTCTATGGTTACATCACAATACATGTATCTCTCTATGGTTGCATCACAATACATGTATCTCTCTATGGTTACATCACAATACATGTATCTCTCTATGGTTACATCACAATACATCTATCTCTCTATGGTTGCATCACAATACATGTATCTCTTTCAAACCATTAACCAAATATACAACTCAAGGTAAATATGAATTGAGAGGACTTCTCCATCTTTTGTCATCCAGGTTGTTTTGCACGTTTTATGAGCCAGCCTTTCAGTGTTGTATAGATGCTTAAGGGATTTGGATTCTGAGAGTCTTGGACCTGCTGTGGGCTCAGTAACACACTTGCAGAATGAGGCTGAGTTCACCAACAGCCATTCTCCAAGGACTGCTGGGGACTCCCGTGTGTCTCTCCCTTCTCTTCTGCAAGTTCAGTCATCTAAAGACAACTGTGTGAGCTGTCTATCACCTGTTGTGATTCTATCAACTCTGGATAGATCCGTGGAGACTCCTTTATCAAGTGCCCGTCAAAAGTGGCTGGCAAATGCTTAGGTCTTTCTCAGTTTGAAGGCCTCCCCTTCATTCTGTGTCTGTGTCTGCCCTCTGTGAACGCCCTCCCTCAGGGGCTCCCTGAGGTCCAGTCACTTTTCACAAGAGCCCTGCTTTGGAAATGTTATGTGATGAACATTAATTTTCTTCTCACAAGAAAGGGATCTGACCCAGCAATGCCGTTTACTAGCTTACTGACACTGAGGGGGCATTGCTTTCCCTGCCTAGCCTTTCTGTGAGAGGGGAAGGATGATATCCATCCCATAATGTTCCAGGAGCCATAGGCGTGAGGCAGGCCCTGCAGACTTCTCCTCTGCAGATGGGACTCTTCCTTTCCTGGTGCTCACACAGTATCCAGGCTCCCCTTCCTTCATATACCCTCACTGGAAGTCACGCTCTGGTCTCAGCATCAGAAACCTGGCTTCCTAGACAACACTGTGATTTCCTGTATGCCATTTCCTCTGTGAAGTGCTGGCCTTAGGACCACTAAGGCTCCCTGGGTACATTCTCGACAGTTCTCAGAACTCGGGCTGGGAACTGCACCATCCACTTCTAGATTGGGCAGATCCTGATGTATCAGATGCTCACACAGTCCCTCCTTATTACTCAACTTACCTGTGGATATTAGGCTGTGTAGATCAAGTGCCTGGTGAATCCCCAGTTCTGAAGTGTTTGAGTGTGGAGAGCTCTGCATCTCAGAGCTGGCAAGTGTGGTACGCCTCTTAGCAGAGGGCAAAGGACCTTCTTACTATCAGCCTCTGCTACATTCTCACAAGCTCCTGGAGTGTCAGAAGTGCGACCTTATTCTTCTTAAATCCCAAGGACTTTACATTTCAAAAACCTACAGCAGGGACACTGTCAGTGTTGCCTTTGTATTCCTATGGAAATGGTTTGACGCTGGTTATTTCATGTATTATGCATAAATTCTAGAAAGAAAAACATCTGAATAGCTACCGGCTGCCAAAATTCTGTTCTGTCTAATCTGCTAAAAATCACAAAATTTGTCCCTCTGATGATAGCGCAAGTTTATCTTAGAACAGGAATTAGAGCAACAGACTTAGAAAGAGTCTCAGAGATTATCTTTAGATTTTTGAAAAGTGTTTCACAATCTCTTTCATCAAAAGAAATACAGTTGTCTGGATACAGTGGCATGGTCCTGTGGTCCTGGCTACTTGGGAGGTTAAGATGGGAAAATGGCTCACAGCCAGGAATTTGAGACCAGCCTGGGCAACATCGAAAAACCCTAACTCAAGCTCCTCCCTCCCCTCTCAGCCCAACTGCTGACTAGAGATTCTGGCTAGTGATCTAAGAGATATCATCTCAGCGTAAGCAGAGAACGTCTACAAAGGAAATTGCATATGGCGGAGTGGATGCTGTGTATCTTTAGATATAGGCAGAGATGTAGAGATGTACATAGGTGTCTGTGTGCACACATTACCATGCACATGTGCACATATACACGTGTGCGTAACCATGGCCACAGCCATCGATCGCCCTTGCACTCAGCCGGTCGTGTGAGGTTAGTTTTGAAGGGCAGACACATGTTCTTTCAGCAGTCGCTCGCTCCCTGTCTTTCCCTCTAAGTCACACCAGCTTCTGCTGCTGCTACATAGAGTGCCTGCCTGGTCAGCTCAAACCAGCCTGATGGAAATCTCTCTCCCTTGTGTCTGTCTCATGCTGCCTCCCTGTGTAAGACAGTCCTTTCCCTTAAGGCACCTCCCACCCAGAATAAAAACAGCGGAGAGTTTAAAGGCTATCCTTTAACAAGTCAGGCTCTGCCCCCTTGAAGCCCGGGCACCCTGGGTAGCATGGCTCTCAAATCACCTCACATCCATCTTTGCAATGGCACTTAGTGTTTAATGTACTTATATATTTTCTTTCTGTCCACTTTGACTGGGGGTTTCCATTTTTCTTTATAATTTTCCTAATTTCATTCCCATCTACCCCCAAACTTGCCCAAGTAAAGTTTTTTTTTTCCTTCTTGGGAGTTTCTAGACGGAAACTCCTCATCTTGGTCTTCTGTTACAGTGTCGTCTCTGCTGCTCTTCCAGTGGCTACACAGTTGCTGTGGGGAAGACTGTCTTGTTCTGAAGCCTGGGCCTATGCCTGCATCTGCCATTTCAGGATGCATCTGAGCACCTTCCCCGTCGGTCAGGAATTCCCATTTTTCTGCCTTCCACTATAAAAGCAGAAGCATCCAATCCCACTGTTCCCACTCTCCTTTGCAGCTGGCATCCAAACTTTGAATCAGAAACTACAGATCTAGTGAAGAGAGAGGTGGCATAGAATTTATTATGGTGGTGGCAACATCCTTTTCTGAGAGTTGTGCTCTGTGGCAGGGCTCTGGTGTGGGCTAGAGGCTGCATCACCACGGTCCACTGCATAACTCAGTGGGTTTCTACTTAAAAGCCGCCAAGGTCTCTGTGGCTTGCAACTAAATCTTCTTGCTCTGGCCAAGTGGCCTGGAGCCCTGCACTGGGCTCTGACTTTGCCTCTGACCCTGTCTGATTAACCTTAGCTGAATCAGATAAATGCCCAGATGTTTGTTTGAAAATGATGGTACTGCTGGTGTCTGGTTTGCTCACTGGAGGTGAGGTGCTGCTCTGAACACCACTATCTACTGGCCAGCAGCAGGGCAAGGGATCCTGCTTTTGGCATTCTGGGGTATGTCCCTCTTCTATGCTCTCAGCATTTTGGGGGGTCCACCTCTCTTCTATGTAGCAGTTCCTGCCCTCTGCTGCCTGTGTTTAAGCCTATTGGCCAGCTACTGCTTCCTAGCGCGCTGCTGCTTGCATCTTGACAGCAGTAAAAATGTCCTTTGTTCTCTGTTTACTGATCTGATTGAAGGGAAAATGCTTTAGGCACCAGTGAGCTTCAGGGTTTCCCTGGTGATGTTGACTCAGGCAAGAGAGCTCTTTAGCAGAGAACCGAAAAGTCATAAATTGTGGCCTTTGGCCAGGAGGTGAGGTTAAAAGGGACCAGCAGCCCTGCAGGCTTGATGTGTGGATTATCCACCATTTTGAAGGAGGTTTCAGGACCATGAGAGGCATAGTCAGAACTCTTATTATCTCTAAAGAAAATAGGGAAGGGCTAGATGGGAGCTTGTCATCCTTCTAGCCCCCCAAATGGAATTAACCCCACGTGGCTTAGCAACCTCTGACCTACATCCCTGACTGTGGCCACTGGAAGGTAAAATGGGATAAACATTCATTTTTACCACCTGATAGCTCATGCTGGTGCAGGAGATGGTTTCCTTCTGGCTTGGCTTGATGGTGTTTTGGTGTATGTGTGCATGCATGTACTATAGCTCACCTTGGTGCAGGAGATGTTTTCCTTCTGGCTTGGCTTACTGATGTTTTGGGGTGTGTGTGTGTGTGTGTGTGTGTGTGTGTGTGTGTACTAGTGTCAGAAGTAGCCTTGAGAATGGTTGGCATTTTGTGGATACCCTTTACTGCATCTTCTAGGAGAGACTACGAACAGGCTTCATTGCCCGTTTGCTTTGGATGATGGGCATGTTCGAGACTCACTCACCAGTGAGGCAGAGGCTGGGATTTTATCACAGGTCTGCAGCGTACCACTTAGCTATCAGAATAAAGCATTGTAGACCAAAATACACATCTCTCACCTCCAAGGGGATAAGAGAGAGTTTATCTGGGAGCCAAATATGAGTGAGGGTGGCCTAGGAACACAGATGTAGCTTACCCCAAATTCCATGTTCCAGCAAGGTAGCAATTTCCTAAACGTTTTTAATGGTGACAGAACAGAGAACAGTCATGAATCAAGACACGTTGTGAATTCACTGGTGACTGCCTCCAGAAGGCAGGTGATGGCAGTCGGGGTGGGAGAACCCTGTCAGAGGCCAAAGATGCCACCTAACACCACCCTCAGCCCTTTGGTTGGTGAAAAATCTACAGTTTTACTCTACATTCCAAAAGAGAATGGCTGTTTACTAGGCTAAAGATGGTCCAAGATAGATTGTAATGAGGCTCCGGACCTTCAGCGTCCCAACACCCGTGGTGACCACAATTTTGATGAGCCAGTCAGCCTCCGAGGTGTAGTTGTTCTCAAGGGACTCTCATTCACAGTAGGTAACAGGTTTATCTGGAAAATATTTCTACTGAGCAAATGTGGAACAGTTGTATAATTGATAGCTAAACTGTATAATACAAGCCATAAATGAAGATGTTTTTAGATACAGGAGTATCTAAACCAGAGTATCAGCTGGAGAGTGGAGGGTGGTACCCAGCAGAGGGCGGCTGAAGTGTGGGCTTGTGATGCTCTGAGGAGGAGCGAGATAGACCAGGACCTTTCAGGAGATGTGTTGTTGCATCGCGAGCAATGAAAGCCAGAGGAGAGGATGAGCATGGCCACGCCCACAGGGGAAGAAACTGCTGGATGGGTGGACAACGACGCTGGCGTTAGCATGCGTGGGCCACCACGTGGTGCGAGGTTCCAGGGTGGAGAGCTTGTGTGTGATCCAGGCCACAGACATGTTTCTAGCGCACAATGGAAAGACCGCTGTGCCTACCGGTCTTCATTCTCCCGTTTTCTTTCTCTTCAGACACCCTGGAGCCCACCTACCAGCAGCTTCAGAAGATGAAGCTGGACAAGAGCCCCTTTGTGGTCGTGTCTGTGGTTGGGCAGGAGCTCCTGACGGCCGGCCACCACGGCGCCTCCGTGGTGGTCCTAGAAGCTGCTCTGAAGATTGGCACTTGCAGCCTCAAACTGAGAGGCTCTGTCTTCTCCGCCCTGAGCAGCGCGCACTGGTCTCTTGGCAACACAGAGAAGAGCACTGGGTACATGCAGCAAGACTTGGATGTAGCCAAGACCTTAGGTACACGTCCCGCGTCCTGCCTGCACGTTAGCTGCATGCCCTGATTTCTACCGGACCAACACACACAACAGAGCATTTAGCTTTAGGGCCTCAGGTCTTGAGGATTTTCATACAATAAGGGTCCAAGGCTCCCAGGAGGCCTGGCGATGTGATTAGCATGTTCATAACCTAACTAGGTGTTTTCAGGTTCACGGTTTTAAGGCTCCAATTGCTGGTTCTGTGGGTGACTCGACTTCATTTTAATTTTCACCTCCATGAGAATCCACCAAGGTTTGTCAAAGAGCACAGCACAGGCCAGGTGTGGTAGGCCACGCTGAGAGTCTGAAGCAGGTGGATCTCTGTGAGTTCCAGGCCAGCCAGAGATGTACAGTAAGAGTCTGTCTCAAAGGAATCAAAGGAGAAGCGGGGTGAGGGGTGGGCACAGCATAATGTTGAACCTCAGGACCTGCATTGTGGGGCCAGATGATGGTGTGATGTCTCTGCCACCTACTAGCTGGGGGCTTGGGACTTTGTTTCTTGGTCTTTTGGAAGCGAGGGCTCAGTATGTAACCCAGGCCAGACTTTATCCTGTGAGCTTCCTGCCCCTCTGCAGGGGAGAAGAAGAGGCAGGGCTGTGACTGTGGCCGCCATTGCACTGATTATCCAGGGACTTTCAGGTTACAGGAAGGAGGGCTGTGGGGATCTGCCATCAGATACTCATAGAGAAGTGATGTATGAGAGGAGGCCCGGAGTCAAATGGCTGAACCAGCAAGCTGATAATTGCTCAGATCCAAAGGTCATGTGCAAAGTGAGGAGGAGACTCCCAACAGCAGCTGGTCTGTGTCGCAGCCTCCACCCTCCCGTCTGAGACCCCTCCGTCCCCCGAGCACGGGTGTGTTACAGCAATAACATTTGTTCACAGAGTTAGGTTCTAGGATCTTATCTCCCTTTGTAGAGGCTAAAAGAAAGTAACTTAAATTCTAGCTAGTGAATTTGTGGCTTTTTAAGAGAACCATATATGTTATAAATAAAGCTGTAACTTACAGAATTTTTCTCCTTAAATCCAAACCAGGTGACCAGACAGGAGAATGCCGAGCTCATGGGAATCTAGGCTCTGCATTCTTTTCCAAGGGGAATTACCGAGAGGCCCTCACAAACCACAGGCATCAGCTGGTGCTCGCCATGAAGCTCAAGGATCGGGAGGTATGAAACTCACTTGCAAACCAAACTCCCGTTTTCAGAAACGCAGAGCCACTTTATCTGTGCAGGAAGTGTCTGGGGTGCCTTAACATCTTCGGAAGTTCATAGTCATTGAGACTGTCATGCCCGGTCAGGTATTGAACGTCTATTGCATAGTCCTTGAGTATGTACAGAGAGAGAAGGTCTTGCCTCTGACCTCAGGAGCAAGCAGCCTGCTCAGGTGCGTCGTTCTAAGTCCCTTCAAGTGTGCCATGAAACTCACAGGTAAACTAGCAGAGAACTGTATCTGGTGACACAGTAGCTCACACGAGCTTTGTGCATGATCTAGCGTTACGACTGCCCCTCCTTCATTGTGTTTCTTTGTTTGAGAGAAGCCTGTTGAGTTTGCGGGAGAGCCAAATGTCACGGTGAAGACTTGCAGTGTCGACTGTGAATTTCTTTGAAAGTTGATACCCAGTATGGTTGGCACAGTGAAAAAGCCTTCCTGTCTGCTCCTGGGCAGAGGGTGGACTTGAGTTTCAGGTGCACCTGGCCCTGAGTCGTAGCTGCACTTCCTGGCTGTGGGGTCACCTTCCTTTCTTCTGTTCTCTCTGGGGCATGGTGACTGATCTTCACTGCCCTGCTCTATGGCCCCACAGTTGTGTAGGGTCACGCATAACATACGTGAAGCGCTGCCTTCCATGAAGCAGTTTTATAAATTATGGCTTTTGTGATATTAATAGACATGATACAAAAGGGACAAAGCAGGGGGAAGAATAAGTTTATAAGTGGGTTCATATGTTCATTTATGTTTGTTCCTTGGACGTTTACAATGGGACATTATTACAATTATATCATTTAAGCAACCCAGCAACTTCAGGTTTCTGGGGCATCATCAGGCCACATTGCAAGAAAGAAGTAGGGCTTTTAAAACAGCATTTGAAAATACTGGCCATGCAGAGAGCCTGTAGTCCCAGTTCCTTGGCAAGACGGAGCAGGAGGATCAGTCCAGTTAGAAGCAAGAGACTGTCCTGGACAGCACAGTGAGACCCTGTACTGAGTGGGAGGAAAGCCGCCACTGAGGCAGCTCAGGAGGGAATGGCCAAGCCTGACAACTGGGGTTGTCCCTCAGACCACTTGGTAGAAGGAGAGAGCCTACTTTCTCCCCTCTCTCCCCTGCCAAGTTATCCTCTGATCCACAGCACACACACACACACACACACACACACACACACACACACACACACACCGATAAACAAATTTCAAAAAAAATTTTTTTTGAAAGGAAGGTAAAGCAGATATCTTTAACCCCAACAAGTAGCATTTCTGAAAACTTTGAACTAGGTTGGAACACTTGAAGACCGTATTTCATTTCATTTCTCTTTTTATTTGAAGGAAATGTGAGAGGGCCGGGTTTAGAGAGGTGCTCGCCACTGTGCACAGTCAGCCATTTGTTCTCGTAGGAAGATGTTTGGACATCCTTGTCAGTGCTTTCGTCCTCCCCCACTTATCGTCAGTTCCGGAAGCCCAGATGGCTTTACTTATTATACCTACTCCTTGTTTATTTTGAGGCCGGGTCTCACTCCGGCCAGAGCTCTGTGTAGACCACACTGGACTCTCCACCTGAGAGCCAGGGTTACAGAAAGACATGTGCCTCAACTCTCAGAGGACAATGGGGCTCCCAAAGACAAATGTACCAATGGTGTTAGTAAGAGCTGGCCAGGTGCTGAAGGACAGGACATCTGCCTATAAATATGCCAAGACCTTCGTTTACCTGTTCTCTTTCGCCCGTGAGGTGTCTGTGTTAGTCCAGCTTTGGAGGGTGGAGACACTCACTGTGACGCAACCATCCTGTGGGTCTCCTGGGTGCTGTGGGTTTTCTGTCTCTGGGCTTATCTATTACCAGGGATTATAGTATGTGAGCTATCAATGTGCAGTGTGTTCTTAAGAAATGATTGATATGAAAGCAGAGGGGGCCCCGCATGACACCAGTACTTGGTCCCTCTCCCCAACTCTCTGACTGTGTAGTGGCCACCTGCACAGGCACCTGCCACCTTCCTGGTCCTTGGCACGTCCACTGCTGTAGTAGCTGCAGACCTGCCCATCGGGAAGCCCACAGCCCGGCCTGTCTGCAGAAGACAGTCCTTTACAAGGCTAACTTTAAACGCATTTCCTTCTGCCCCCCTTGGGAGGATGGAATGCCTTTAGCTGCCATGATGATTGTGGAGCCCTTCCCCCCTCTTTCATTTTACCTCCACTGGGAACAGAACTTGACCTCTCACTGAGAGGACACTGCTTGGACACCGTATTCTCTTCCAAGTTGAACCCCACTGAATTCCCCTCCGAGTTGGCGATTGTAACAGCTTTCGCCGTCCTCTTCTGGTTTGAACTCATTCTGACACCTCTGGCTACAGGTCCAGACTCCTGCTTGATGTCACTCGAGAGTATACTTTCTGTTCGCAGGCTAATGTGGACCCGCGTGTCTCTCTTGTTTGCCTCTGGAGTTTTAGAATAGCTTCTATGTTCTTGAAATGTACAATTAGATTCTTGGCACCTCTCTGAAGTTTTGGCTCCTAGCTCTGCTTCTGTATCTGACACATAATAGTGCTCACTCGCTCTTTTTTTTCCCTTCTGATAAGAACATTTGAGATGGACTTTCTCAGCAAACCTCAGCTATACACCATGACAGCCCTGACCATAGCTTCCTGTTGCATCCAAGAACTGAGGATTTGTTCATTCCACATGACTCACCGTGTTCCCTCCCTGCTTCATTTCCGCACTGGTGGGCACCGTGCCATCTCAGTGCCACCATCGGCTTGACATCCAGGTCCCAGGTCTGAGCGAGGTCACACAGTGTTCTCCTTGTGGGTTGTTTCAGTTAACGTAACACTCAGACCTGCTGTCATTCCCGGCTGTTAATTTGACACTTGGGTTGTTCCCATATCATGGATGCTGTGAACACAGTGTCTCTCTTAGTGTCTCTTCCTCTTTACATGGCATTAGGGAGTGACCCCAGGACCCTGTGCATTGTAGGTAAGTATTGTAATGCTGAGTGCTCTTCCCAGCCCGCTCTGCATCTTTAAGGGTTTGTTTGTTTGTTTAGTACTGTTGTTTGCCTCATGTGTGATAAGCTAAATGTCCTTATTCCTATGTTGTTGAAAACTGCCCAGTAATAAGCCTGGAGTTTACTGTGTCAGAACACAGAGGAACAGGCAAAGGGAGCCAGCGATGCTCGCTCGTCAGTGTGCGTTTTGTTTAGGCTGGAAGTTCTAATAGGCAAGTCTGGGATTCTTAGATGTGCAGCTCCTCCAGCAGCCCCAGGCACAGGCGGGGCTGGGTGTGAGTGTGTGCACACAGGTGTCCCCTCCTCCTGCCCCCAGGTGTTTAGTACACTGAGCTGTGAGGACGCTGCTTGGCAACCAGCAGTGAGTACTGTATCAGTCGATGCCAGGTCGCTGTGAGTTAGGACAGGGTCATCGTCTCAAGGGGTCTTCAGGAAATGGCTGAGACGCTGGAATATCTGTTGTGTTACACTGACCTGATAGAGTTTTATTTCTTTAGAGATAATACTTGTTTTGAACAATTACGTAGAAATGCGTGGAGGTAACCAAGCTTTTGCCCTCTATACCGTTATCACTTTGGATGCACTCCGTTAGCCATATGCAGTTCTGGTTGTCAATTCAAATCAAAGCTGAAACCCTTTTGTAAGGTTGTTTTTTAACCTTTTCCACGTATCTTTTTCTCCTTTTCGATGTAAAGCCTTCTTCATAATTATTTTGCCCTCCTGCTCCTCTCACTGTTCCATATTTAGGGGTTGCAGGTGTTTTGGAATTATAGAATGTGAGACAGTACCACAGTAGCTGAGCTGGTGAAAGCTTCATGATGTTTTATCTTTTCCTTGGGCTACATTACACGACTCGGGCTTGTCTGGGAAAAGCTTCCTGAATCTTCTAGCACTCAGGAAAGTTGCTCTCAGGAAGACTGTGTCTTGTGCGAGTCTCACCAACAATGGGGCCTGGGTTTTGATTCCTCACACGCACCAACCGAGGCATTAATATTAGAATGTAAAACTCTGCTGCATAGTTAAAAAAGTAGCATCCTGTATGTGTTTGTTCGGAGACAGGGTCTCACTATATGGCCCTGCTGGCCTGGAGCTAGCTGTGTAGACTAGGCTGGCCTCGAACTCACAGAGCTTTCCCAGCTTCTGCCTTGGCTGCTGTGCCAAGGGTGTGTCATTCTGTTTGTGTGGCTTTGGTCAGTTGGGTGAATTGGTTCTGAGTGTTCCATATACAACTTCACTCTCTGGAGACAACGAGGTCTCACTCTGTGGCTCAGGCCGGCCTGGAACTCACATCTGTAGCCTAGGCTTCCCTGGAACTTGTGATCTCCCTGCCTGAGTGTCCCAAGTGCTGGGATTACAGGTGTGTGCCCCTAGGTCTGAGTCTCTGTTTCCTGTACGGGTTTTGGATGTTTTGTAAGGGCTGGAGTGTCTATCACCCCACTGCGTCTGGAAACTGTGTGTTAAGTATTGTTACCGTGTGACACACTTACATCTGCTACGATGAGCGTTCACTTCTGCTCCTCTGGAAGATGTTATACTCCACTCCGCCTGCCGGTGTGCTTCAAGATCACTTGTTACATTCTGGAGAATCTTCCCTTTGGGTTTCAGTTTGAGCTCTGTACATGCTAAGTATAGGAAAATGATACCTTTACTACAGGGAGTCGCCCATGCAAGAACCGGCTCTGCTCCTTCATTTATTCTTTATACTCCTGGCTAACATATATTGAGATAGGTTCCCCTGCATCCTCATCGAGCCCGTGGTTGCGGTGCACTGCCCCCTGTGCTGCCTGGCACACCAGCACAGGAAAAGGTTGACTCCGAATTCATAAATAGCCAAGTGTAATTTTCTCATAGCAGTTTTGTCAGGCCGTGAGGTTGGTTGATTCTTTGAGTTCTCCAGTAACACAGACTTCCTCCAGGTAATGGCAGTTTGCCCTATGGCTTAGGCAACTTTCACCCTTTGACTCTTGCACTGATTAGAATTTGAAGTGCTCTGAGTGGCGGCCACACCCGCCAGCATCGAAAGCTCAGTCTGTGATCTGCACTCTATTTGATGTTTTGTCCCTCATGCCTCTGGTGTGTGACTGTGTTCGGTGGGCACCTGTGCTGGAACAGGCCTCTGTTCCAGTTGGTCTCCTTTGCTCCTCTCTTAGACATTTTGTTTCTATGTCCATTGCACATACACAATGACACTATGTATCTGTATAAAGTCTAAGAGCTACATTTGAGAGAAAATGTGATAATTCACTTAATAGGGTTATCTCCACTTGTGTCCATTTTCTTGCAAATGCCACATTCTCTATCCATTCCCCTGTTGATGAACACCTACATAGTTCCTATAACTTGGCTGTCTTAATGTATCCTTTTTAACGTAGTCTCTGTGACATTTAGTTGCATATTATTTATTCTGTTGCATTATTTTTATATTGAAATAACGCCCTCTGAAGCAAAGTAACCCCTGTAAACACTAGGGACAGCAGAGAAAACGCACCACATCCTTCTACCTCATGCATCTGAGCTCTGGGAAACATTAGGATTTTACCAAACTGTAAGATGGCAACCTGAAACCCATTCATCTACTTACCTTTAGAAGCAATGGGGTTTCCTTTTATGCAATTACTCTCAGATACTTAATAGGGGAGGTGATACCTTCGCCACAGGATTTTTCATTGAGAGTAACCTTCTGTCTCCTTTAATGGCTTCACAATTAATTTCAGGTGCCCACAGAGACCTTCCTGTGAGTGAATATTAATTGTCAGGAGGGTCCATAAATTACATTATATTAAATGTTCTCGAGTCAGGAAATCTGATATGCAAATGCACAAATGCCTCCAAAGGTCTTCCCGGCCTCGTTTCTCTCCCGAGCACTGTGTTTCTCTCCCCATCTGATCTGCCCCCCAGGACCCCACTTTGGCTCAGAGCACCTGCCTCAGCCGTCAGCCCCTGCCTGCTGCTGAACTGCTCTTGGCCTTTCACCAAGGCCACCTCCCTGCCATGCTCATGGCTCATTTGGTGGCTGGATTCTCTTATTTCTGTAGTAGGAATCTGTCCTCACTTTCATTCTCTTTAAGAAACTCTACAAGTTGAGAAGAAGGGGTGTTCTCTCTGGGGTGTGTTAACATGGCCCAAGATATGGAAATGGTTGAGTATGAGTTTAGGTATCCCACAACCTTGAACTTGAATTATGCTATATCGATAATTGCTGTGTGGCCCTGAGACAGCCTGACTCTTTAAATGGATGCATGGCCATTCGAGTTGTTTCATTTTCTAGCTGCTTTAACAGCTTTTCTTTGAATTTTCTGAACATCAACACTTATTTCTTAGGTCTTGTGTGTTTAGAATGATAGATTTTTTTTTATAATTATCTGAAGTGGTTGTAATGAGTGGAAATGTCATAAGCAATTTAAGGGATTCTTAAACTCCAGCAAAAAATAGTTAAAAGGTAAAAATGAGTAGGGGACACAGGCATCTGAGCAAGTAAGTTTGAGTACTGTCGCATGTAGTTAGTATGCTGTTGTGAAATTAAGAGTTATTTCATAGAAACTGCCTTCAGAGCACAGGATTGCAGCTCTAGGATTCTGCAGGGATTCTGCCGCTGTCCTTGGGGTGATTGGGGTGACTGTTTCCTCCTGGCGTTATCATCTGTGTGTGCACTGTATGTAACTATGGAAGAGCAGTGCCTGCTTAAGGGTAGCATGAGTTTGTCTCAAATATATAAGTGAAGCGGACCCTGCTGGGAAGAGGCAATTTCTTTTGCCAGGTGGCTTTGTGTATGGATCTCCTGTCACACTGGAGCGTGCAAACGTTCTGGTTTCTAAACGTTATAGTTTTTTTTTAAGTTCATCCTGATTCTGGTTTCTTCTCTGTCCAACCATTTCTTACACTCTTTTTTTTTTTACTTGCCCTTCTGAAATTTAGTTCAGATTGTGAAATTACCTGTTCAAGAAGCTTCGATAGCTTCAGTTGCCTCTGGGGAGTCTAAATACCTTCATAACCATCCCCACGACCTTTCGACTGTTCTCCACGTAGTCCCTGTGGGTTCTCCTGCACATCAGCTCATTCTGGTTCCCGTGTGGAAGCCCCCCTTTCGACCCTGTTGAGTTTGGCTGGACATCTCTGGCTTGCTGACGCTCTTTCTCCGTTCTCATTGCTTCTATCTGACATCAAATGAACTGCTGATGAGGTCCAATTTAGCGGTCGCTTTGTGGCCTGCTTCTGGAGATGTATGTGTCTCTCAAGGTCACACAGCTTTGCCATTTCAGTGTCAGCGCTTAGATCTGTGGCCATGCTTGGTTTGGGGCAGAGAACAAAGTCAGGTTTCTTTCGGTGGATTCAGTCCTTGAGACCCTGCAGTGCTGGCTGCCTTCCCCATACGCCCTTCTGTCATCACGCAGACAGCATATAGCTTGTAGTGAGTCTCATCTCTGACACGGCCATTCTTACGACTTTATTGTAGGCCGAGATTGTGCTGGCATCCCGCTCTTTCTCTCCTACCTGTGGATGTAATGTATTTCTGAACCAGCTCGTCAGCCCATTTTCTCTAGACATCCAACTGCAACTATGATTAGAATAGACCGTGGCTTTATATATTTATTGGACAGTGGGGCTATAGCCTATTTTCTGTGCACTTAAATATAACTGTGTATTTATAAAATACCTAGTGGGTATTTTTCTTTTTCTCAGTTTTAATGCTAAGAAAATACTTTTGAAGTTTGTTTTGCAGTTCTCATTTGTATGTATTTATGTGCAGTTAGGTGTACTGTAGGACATGTTTGGTTCACATACACGAAGTACGTGCTCAAGTGAGAGTCGTCAGTAATACTGTCTCCATGCATATTGTCTTTTTTTAGGTTTTTATTTCATTTTTAGTTATGTGCAGGTGTCTGCATGGGAGGTTGTGCACGTGTGTCTTTGGAGATGAGGATGTCCGATCCCCTGGAGCTAGGATTACACAGTGGTGAGCTGCGTGTCACGGATGCTGGGAACCCATCGTAGGGCCTCCGCAAGAGCAGCTTGTGCTCCTTGTCCTCCAACCCCTATACCATCATTTCTATGCACTGAGAACCTTCAGCTCTCGGGACCCCCCCCGCCCCCCGTGCACTGTGGAACACTGGGGCTGATTCCTGTTTTCTCAGTGGTGTACAGCTTTTCTCTGTTCCTCTCCTTTCTACCTGTCCTGAGATCATGATTCTACAGTGTTTTGCTGTAGTGGAGGACCTGCCATGCTCGTCTTCGCATGGCCGTTGTGTTCCGTCTAACAAAATGTCCTTCAGCTCCAACCACGTGGTGCAGGTGATGGGATTTCACACTTCACGGCTGTGTCTATCTACCATTAGAAAAATCTACTGATTGACAGACATCTTTCTTCGGCTGTTGTTAACAGTGCAGAAGGGGACTCAGGTATCCAGGAATCTTCCTGAGGCATTGAGATCATTTCATTTCATATAAACCAGCAAAGGGATTTTAATTTTTCAAGGCATCTTATCTGTTTTACACAATGCAGCACGGATTGGATGCTCAGCGCACTATGAGACATTCTATCTGTCGCAGAACCTTCGTGTCACCGAGAAGAGATACCATGAGCACTGTGACGGTGACTTTCTTTTCAGCTCTCTTGACTGCAGCATACTCCTCCGTCTCTGGTCCCACTCCCGTTAGCAGCTCTCCTGGGCAGGCACCCATCCATGGCTCTGGCATCTCGAGGTCTCCAAGGTCTCCAGGCTTCAAGTCACAGCTTCAAGCAATGGTTTCTCCGGGTCTCTGTGCACGGACACCCCTACCACATGCCTGGCCTCAGCAGCCTCCCTTAGCCATGGAGGGAGGGAGAGTCCACAAACGCTTCCTTGTATCCTTTACTCTAAAACCAGAACCACATGGCCGAAGCCACTCCACTCTTCTGCTTGCTGGGACTGTCTGGGACTTGGCCTCCTTGCGAATTCATTTGCTTTCTGGGTTTGCTGGTTTCCTTCACTGTTTAAGCTTCCCTTTAATTTTTTTCTTTCACAGGTCCCGGAAGCTTAGCTGGGTGGGGTCTCACCCTGAGGCCACTACTCCCTTTATTCCATTTAGCATCAGGATTTCCTTTTATCTCCTTGAGCCCTGGACTCCTCTCCATTCCACTTCCTGCCGGTCCTTTTCTCTTCAAACCTTAGCTCGTCACTTTTCCTTGCTCAGCTTGCTCTTTTCATTACAGATCTGCATGGGAGCGACCACTAATAACCAAGCAACAGAACCCATACAAGGCTCCTCGGAAATCTCCTCTACCAACACTGTTAATCCAAAACCTCTATAATTTAGCCTCAGGTGTATTTTTTCAGACAAGGGCAAAAAAGCAACCGCATCCTTCATCAAAATGTCGCAAGAACGGTCTCTCAGCCACTTACTAATATTCTTCTCCTCTGAAATTTCTTGAGCTGGGCTCCATATCTCAAATTGCCCTCGGCACTGTCTTCCCTGTGACTGCTTGCAGGGCCCTCTAAGCCCCACTTACTTCGTTCAACTGCTTTCCTAATCTAAGTCCCCCTGTCTCAGCATTGCCCTGCTCCTTGGTACCAACTGTTGTCTTAGTCATTGTTGTATTGCTAGGAGGAGACACCATGACCAGGGCAGTTTTATAAAAGAAGGCTTTTAGTCGGGGCTTGCTTGCGGCGTCAGAGGTTTAGTTCACTGTCATCATAGTGGGAAGCATGG
This sequence comes from Tokudaia tokunoshimensis, assembly GCA_036184795.1. Classification (NCBI taxonomy): domain Eukaryota; kingdom Metazoa; phylum Chordata; class Mammalia; order Rodentia; family Muridae; genus Tokudaia; species Tokudaia tokunoshimensis. Next base: position 1,150,386 of record BTHU01000006.1, read on the forward strand.
TGGTACACAGGTAGACGGTGTGCCGCAGAGGTAGCTGAGAGTTCTATGCCTGGATCCACACGTAGCAAGGAGAGAGACACTGGGCCTGACTTGAGCCCTTGAAACCCCCAAAGCCCACTCACAGTGATGCATGTTCTCCAACAAGGCCACGCCCCCTCCAACGAAGCCACACCTCCTAATAGTGCCACTCCCTAAACATTCAAATACATGGATGCCAATGGAGACCATTCTTTTGTCCTGTTTTGTTTTTTGAGACAGGGTTTCTCCGAGTGTCCAATGACCAGCCCCCAACTCAGAGATACTCCTGCCTCTGCCTCCCAAGGGCTGGGATTAAAGGTGTGCACCATCACCGTCCAGCTCGTGGGGGCCATTCTTACTCGGAGCACCATACATTCCTAGCTTCTGTTCTAGTCTGCTCAGGTGCATGCATGCACACATACATACAAACATACATACATACATACAAGCACACACATGTATACATACATACACATATATACATACATACAAACATACATATACATACATGGATATAAACACACAAATATAAGATAAAATACATAAATCTTAAAAATATGCATATATTTAGAGATGGGGGAGGACTCGTGAATCCCACACTAGCTGGGGAGCTGTTGATAGTTAACGGTTTCTGGATAGGGAGAGTCAGTTTTCTTTCTTTTTTTTTATTTATGTGTATATGTGTGTGCGTGGGGGGGTTCCTATGGAGGAGAAGAGGGTGCTAGGTGCTATAGAACTGGAGTTACAGGCAATACGAGCCACTTGGGTAGTTCTGGCTACCACTGGAAACCGAACTCAGGTCCTCGGGCAGAACAAGAAGTGCTCCTAATTATGGAGGCATCTTTCCATCCCTGGGAGTCAGTTTTCTTCAACAGTGTGACCGCTGGTGGGTTGACCATGCTCCTGTGCGTGGCCTGAACCAGTAACTTTATACAGGCAGCAGAAATTGGACTTGGTAGGGTGTTAAAAAAAAAAAAGACTTAAAGTTGGGAGGGGGTGGGGTGGATCTGTGTTAGGAAGACAAATGCGGTTGGTAGGATCAACATACATTGCCCTCACATGTGAAATTCTCAAAGAATCAATATATAAAATTAAAAATAAATATATAAACATATATACACACATATAAAAAATAAATATAAATATTCAGGTTTTTTGCCTGGCTTCTTTTTCTTCCTTCCATCTGTCCATCCGCCTGTCCATCTATTTGTTCTTTCTCTCTTTCTTTTGCTATTGGGTCTATATTCTCTCTATGTCTTGGATCTAGCACACACTTTAGAATGTCTCTTAGTCCACAGGGTGCTCATTTACTTGGTCAGTGGTTTCCTTTGCTATATAGAATTTTTTCAGTTTGATGTAATTCCACTCATTTTCATTCCCTGTATCTATTCAATATTCACTCACAGTTAAACTATTTCCCGAAATTTGTAATGGGGGGGGTTGTTATGGACTTATCAACACTTGATATTAATATTTTGGAAATGTTTTCAAGTGAGAAGGCACATTGGTCCTGTGTAGAGCTTCAGTTCTGGAATTCCCACTTGCTTATTTTCAGTTGTGGGTCCTCTCCCACCCGGTGCCCAGAAGGAAAGAGCTGCGGCCGACATACGCTAACAGCCACATCCAGTGGGTCAGCACACACCATGTGCTGTGCCTTTGCCGTGTGGATTAGGACCCTACTGTTGCTCTCATCCTTGTAGGCTCTTCCCTCTGGAGGCGCCTCCTGTTCCAGACCAAAGCCGCTGATGGCAGCTTGTAGCCTGGAGGAGAACCCGTGGATGGCAGGGCAGGAGCAGAGCTTCCTCAGCTTGTTCTTGCAACTTCCAAGCTCGGGAGAGCAAGCCTTAGAAACTAGAAAGCACAGCTGAGTTTGATTTCCCACCCGCCCCCCCTTTGCAGTTATCTTTGCTGTTAAGAGACTAAATTCTAAACTTCACATCAGTGAGGGTTCCTTTTACAGGCTCAGCGTGCTACTCACAAAAGATCTTGTAAAGTGAAATATGATTCTTCATGATTATGAAAGCGAGGTGAATTACGACCACCAGAGGCTCCCGGCACCTGTGGGTTTGCCAGGCCAGGAGAAAACAGAGCTTCTGGGTCTGCTTTAGCTACAGGAAGTCTCAGATGACTCCTGGGGACACTACCTCCACCCCTGCACTGTCTCCAGCCCTATTTCCTTGGGGGGTTTTTTTTGCAGTCACTTTCTACACAGTGTGTATTATATAATCTGCACTAGCGGTAATGTGAAATCCATTAAACGGTCTGTGGTGTGTGTGTTTGTGTGTGCTTATGTGTGTGTAAGAAAGAAAGAATGTGTTTGGGGTCGTTATTTTACTTCTAGTAGTTGAGGGAGTAGATTAAAATGTAAAAAACATTCCGTTTTAGCCAAGAGCTTTAGCCTCCCGGGGAGTATTGAGTTCACAGGGGAAGGCTTGGCAACCTTCTCTTTGTGTCTCACAGGCCTCTGAGAAATGAGCAGGACAGTTGCACAGTAACTCAGGTCACTTGAGACAGCAGGACTTGCAGGAAAGGTGGTAGGGACCTGGTGCCGAGGGCGAGGTCTTTGCATTATAAATCAGCTGAATCAGACCTCTTAGACCTGAGACCAGTTATACAAACTTATTTTCAGCCTGCTGATAAAACAGCGATGACCTCAAAGGAAAGAGCATGTGCAGCAAGTCTGCATGAGGCTGGTGCCGGTCCACTTCCCCCTATAAAATTCTGCATCATCATCATCATCATCATCATCGCCACCACAATCATCACCATCACCACCACCACACCTCCTATCTTGTTTCTTGTTGTCCTCTTGTAGCCATAGCATTTCCTGGTCCTTCTTGTGCAGAGGAGAAGAAAGTTCAGGTGAGGATTTGGGAGACCTAAGCCAGGAAAAAAAAAAAAAACTCAAACCCAGGCTAAAAGGCACCAAATAAGGCCAGCCCCAAGGTGCTAAGGTGATGGTATTAATTAAAAAGGGCTGTAGAAACTAGTCAGCCGAGGGTGGTGATGTGGCCTGTCCTTCCAGACACTGTAGGGGCCCGCGAGCCTAAGGTCAGTCTGACAAACATAATGGATTCTCTCCGTCCGTCCGCCCGTCTGCCCATCTGTCTGTCTGTCTGTCTGTCTGTCTGTCTGTCTGTCTGTCTGTCTATCTATGTCTCTGTCTCTGTCTCTCTCTTTAAGCGTGTTCAAATATTTAAAATAATATATGCCAATAGAGTATATAAAGCAGGAAAATAGAAAGTACAAGCAAGTTCAGTAGGAACACTCGGGCTGAAGAACACAACATCTGAGAAAACCCACATGGGCTTGGCTGGCCACTGTGACGTTCTAGGTGACAGAAATAATCTTGAAGATGGGTCAGTGGAAAGTACACAGGCCAAACACCAGAGGGAGAGTGGAACAGGAAGAGTAGAGAGGGCAGGCAGAGTCAGACGCTCACTGATCAGATACCTGGTGAAGAGAGGACAGGGAGTCAGGCAGAAGCAACGGGTGCGGAAAGAGCGGATGCCGTTTTCACTAGATTTGGTAGAAGGAAATAAATGTCCAGATTCTAAAAGCTTGGGTGACCTCCCCAAGATAAAAGCTTGCAAGCCACACACTGCACACACGTTAAAGGCCTCTAGACACATGTCTTGGAGGAGGAGCCTCAGTATACAGGGTACCTGACATTTTTAACAGAACCCACGAAGACAAGGACAAACATCTCAAAGTCCCAAGAAAACTTGTGTCAACCCAGAATTCAGTCACCAAAAACTAACTCTCAAGGGTGCAAGCAAAATAAATACATCCTAAGGAAAGTGGCAACCAAGGAGGTGACCGAGAGCCCTGGCTCTGTGTGACCTGGTCTGGGTTTTTCAGAGTGAAAGAAAATAGTCTCAAGTCGGGCACAAGCTCAGGGACACAGAAGTCATACCGGAGCTCATCTGCATATTGCTGAATAAGATTGCATGTCCCCCTCCTTCATTTCTCTAAAAGCCATACGCTTGGGGCTAGGGAGGCAGATGGCTCTACAGTTATGGCCACTGGCTGTTCTTCCAGAGGACCCAGGCTCTGTTTCCAGCACCTGTATAGCAGCTTGTAGCCGCCTGTAACTCCAGTTCTGACACCCTCTTCTGGCCTCCAAGGGCAATGCACACGCATGCTGCACAGACAGACAAATGCAGGCAAAACACCCATATACATAAAAAATTTCTTAAAATAAAAATTCTTGCTTAAGACTAAAATTTTAGCTCTGATTGTAGTTCACAGAGGTGAATTATATTTTGTTTGTTTGCTTGTTTGTTTGTTTGTTTGTTTTTGAGTCAGAGTCTCACTGTGTAGCCCTGGCTGTCCTGGAACTCACACCTGACTGGACTCAATACTCAAAGAGATCCTCCTGCCTCTAGCACCCTCCGCCCCATGTGCAGGATTAAGGGCCTGTGCCACTATGCTGAACCGTCATAAAATATATTTTATATTTTATATAATATATAAAATATATTTTGTGTTCATTTGTTGTCTCTGAGATCTGAAAATGGTTCAACTACTTTTAAAACATGTATCACAAACCGGGTGAGGTGGTACACACCTTTAATCCCAGCACTTGGGAAGCAGAGGCAGGAGGATCTTCTGTGAGTTTGAGGCTAGCTTGGTCTACAAAGAGAGTTCTAGGACACCCAGGGCTGTTACACAGAGAAACCATGTCTCCAAAACAAAATAAAATTAAAAATAATCAAACATGTCTGACAGTTTCATTATATTCCAACACACAGAAACCCTGTGGTCCAGTGAGATAGCCCCTAGGTACCCATTTTATAGAACTGAGAACACATCTCCACACAATGTGTGAGATGTTCAAAGCACTTTTACTCATAACAGCAAAATCTGGAAATAGCCATCTTTCTCAGTCAAAGGATAGATATACATTAGCTGTTGCTTGTACAATACGTGCAATAGAAATAAATCCCAAAACCATTAGACTGCGGGGGAAATCCAGGCACCAAAGCAAACATAGTTTATGACCTGAGCGGCAAGAAGTCTAGAGTAAGCAACCGTGGTCTGCAGTGAAGACTCTCAGGGAGCAGAGGTCGGGGGCTGGGGCCGAGGAGGGAGTGAGCTAGGTACATGAGTCTGTCAACTCATTGACGGTATAGTTACAATGTGTGCATCACCTCATGTATGCATATTCCATGCAAACACGTTAAGCTCTAGCTATGAGTGCTGGGACATTTAATAGTGTATACTGTACACGGTGTGGAAGGCAGGAAGACTGACAGAAAGCAATCTGATAAAGCAAGTTTAGCAGAAAACACAGAAAGACTCTTAACAGAGCGTGCAGCTCCCTGACTTTTATGTTTCCCTAACTTTTGTACCACAGAACATTATAAAAGAAAGGATAGAGGAGTTGTTTTGGTGATGTATCGTGAAGCCGGATCTGCATGGGAGAAGTTCCACAAAGCGCCCTGTCTCTACCCTCCATGCCAGGGAAACAGCCACCACACAGCTCCATCTCTTTCCTGGCTGTCCATACACTGCACACCTTAGGACAATACAGGACATGCTGATGGCCAACTAGATGTCCGCCATTGCTGAGTGCACAGTGGCCATGAGCACAGGTTGTGAGTGACGGGGTGGGGACACCTGCCTGAGAACACCAGACCACCCTGTCTTAGCTCAGATAGTGGCCTTCTCCTAGGGCGGCTTCACACAGTGAATGATATAGAATAAGGTCACTGGCTGAGCATGAATTCAGGGTCACCAAGAGCTCAAGGTCATCCTCAGCTACCAAGCAAGTTTAAGTCTAGCCTGGGATACATGAGACTTGGCCTCAAAAGAAAATCTGGTATGTCTAAATATCTTAATGTAGTCCCTTACTTATTTGTTGAGACAGGATCTCACTATGTGGCTCTGGCTGTCCTGTAATGTGCTATGTGGCTCAAGCGGTGGTCAAACACATAGAGATCACCTTCCTCTACCTCCCAAGTTCAGTAACTGATAGCACTATACACACACACACACACTCACACACACGCACACACACACTCACACACACACACACACGCACGCGCACACACACGCACGTGCACACACACGCACACACGCACATGCACACTCACGCACACGCACACCCACATGCACTCTGGGTATATAAACAACAGTTCCTTCACTACAGTATTCCCCCCTCCAGCAGGAGAGCTGCAATGCCTTGCTTCACACAAGAGAGGAAAGTGCATTTCTTGTGAGAGGGGCAGAGAGTGTAAGTGTGCATGTTTGTCAGGAACTGCTGAGGCTCAGCAGAGTAGGAGGGGCGCATTGCTGGAGTCAAAAAGTATCCCACACCTGAACAACCTGGATGAGGTCCCTGTTGCCACACCTGAACAACCTGGACGAGGTCCCTGCTGCCACACCTGTATAATCTGGATGAGGTTTCTGGTTCCTTCAGTGCCTTGAGATCCTGTGAAAACACAGTAAGATTGCTTTAACAGTCTGTATCACAAACCGCACACCAATTTTATCGTTTGGAGCAAGTCATGACGTAAAGCCTTTCTCTCCTTGTTGAAAGTGAAATATACACGCAGTTAGAAAGGCCTTCAAAGCTCATAGAGCAGACCTATGGTTGTCTAGAAAACTGCTTCAGAAATGGGGTTACAGAACTGAGCCCGGTGTCCCCTGCGGAGCCTGTCTGTTTTCCAGTCCTGTGATTATTAAATGTGTACTCTGCTGCAATGGACTTTAAGAACCTCCAAATAGAATCCAAGGTTCTTTCATTTTCTCTTTTAATAAAAATTGTTAATTATGGCTGGGGATGTAGCTTAGTTTGCAGAGTCTTGTCAGGTACAAAAAGTCCTGGGTTCTGTCTCTGGGGCCTGGCGGTGCACACAGGCATCCGGGCACTCACGCTGGCATCTGGGCACTCACACTGGCATCCAGGCACTCACACTGGCATCCAGTCACTCACACCAGCAGCCTGGCACTCACACCAGCATCTGGGCACTCGGGAGGCAGACACAGGTGTTCAGGTATCTTTGCCTTTATGGTGAGTTTGAGGTTACCCTGTTTTAAATACCATACAAACATTTTGGCTGGCATAGCTGTCATGCTCGTTCATAGGGAATGTTGCCTTTGATCAGATGAACAACAGCGTGCTCACCTCTGACATTTCATAGGCCTTCTCTTCTTGTGCTGGGGGCTGAGTCCAGGGCCTTGCACACACTGGTCAGATGCTTCCCCGTCGTTTCTTGGTGTTGGTATCATGGACTGCTAGCAGCCATAGCAGCCTTACTGTACTCTAGGCATCGGGAGTCAGTCCCTCTTCCAGAGCAGGCTGAGCTGAGCATATTAACCACCGCGTGCCCATCCCCAACACGGCCTTTACTCTGTCAAGTGACTGGTGATGTTCATGCACCGCAGCCTCCCACGTTTCTGTTTTATTTATTCTTGTGGGCGCTCTTAATAAATAAAAACTCCCTCATAGATACTTTTGTTTTATATTTGCCTATCATTAAAATTGGTTCTCCGTGGAAATGTGTTGAGTTAGATCTAGATAATGTTCTGTAGGTGAACTAGGAATAAAAGCTACTATTTCTCAGGCTATCACAGTCCTTCATGTGTCAGTTGCAAGGAGGAAGGGGCTGGTGGACACACAGCTACTGAGCAGGAGGAGGAAGAGCCCTGTGTGTCTCGTCCCAAAGCATACCTGTGTTTCAAATCGGGTTCTGTTAATACCTGTGTGTTTAAGTGAACTTCTGCTGGAACGTGATGTGTTATGGAGAGTGGATAAATAATTCCCCAAACGGATTTTCTGTGAATTTTGCAAACCAAGCATGCCTTTCTAAGCTCTGTCCACTCTACTGTTTCCAGCCGCTCAGGAGTCCCGGGCCACAGGAAGGAAGGACGAGGAAGGACCAGGGCTGTCCCGAGGAGCTAGCTGGGACCAGGCTAAGTTGCCTTGGTTTTCTGTCCTCCTGGTGCCTTGCTGCCTCTTTCTCAATGCCACCCTGCCCCCCCTCCCCTCCCCGTCAGATCCCTCTTGACTCCGGTAGCTTAGATTTTCTGTTGCTTGAGAGTCCCCACTATTGTGGATTCTTTACAGCGTTTCCATTTTTGCTTTTGCATTGGCCTTATCAGCTCCTCTCACACGGTGGCCAGGGTGTGGCCTGCTTTGTCCCTGCGACGTTTAGATTCACCAAGGCTCTTGGATTTTGTCTTGAACCTTTTACCACACTGCATCGTTCTCAGGCATCATCTCTTAAAACGCTTTTCTCTCCTGTGGTCTTTGTCCCCTCAGTCCCTCAGAATTGAGACTGCTTCTGACCCTTAGTTCTTCCCCCCCCCCCCAGATCACACACTTCTCTCTCCTGTCCAGTGCTTTGTGTGTGTGTGGCGGGGCGGGGGGGGGGAGGCGGCACTTGCATGTGTGCCATCGAACATCAAATCAGAGTCTTCTCAAAGAGTAGACCGTACTCTGAACCACTTAGCCAGCTCTCTAGCACCTACTTATTCTATTTTTAATTATGTGTATATGTGTGTGAACGTGTGTGTGTGTGTGTGTATGTACGCATGGGTACAGGTGACTTGGAGATGCAGGATTGCTGCAGCTAGATTTAGAAGTATTGTGAAATTCTTGGCATGGCTGTTCAAAATCCAGTTCAAGTCCTCTGTAAGAACAGTGCACACTCTTAGCCGATGAGCCGTCTATCTCTCCAGTCCTGAAACTGGTTGTTTTAAAGTACATTTTATGTCTTATTGTCTTATTTTATCATATTAACTTTTATTTCATATGTCGGGTGCTTGTCTTCATGCATGCCTGTGTGCCACATGCTTGCATAGTACCCGCAAAGGCAGAGAAGGGCGTCAGCCGCTGAAACTGGAGTCTCAGGTGCCTCTTACCCACCTTCTGGGTGCTTGGAAATCAAACCCAGGCCCTCTCAGCCACTGAGCCGCCTCTCTTGCCCAGTCTTGATTAGGTTTTAGTTGTACACTTTGAAATCAGTTACCTCACGTCCCACCTCCAAGTTCATGGATCTGTTTCCATTTTCTCTCCCTTTCTCCTGGCTCTGTTGTGCCTGGCTCCTTTCATACTGACTACTGACCGTGATATCTAAACAGTGTTCAGCATGTCTTAGTGGTGCGGCCTTTCCTGGGGTGGGGGTGGCTTCTTTGATATCTGATAGGCAGTTAGAGTAAGGGCATCTTAATCAAGAAAGATGAAGCCTGCCGATGATCCTAACTCCTGTCTCTGTCCAGCCTCTCTATTCAGCTTTGCCTTGGTCCTCACCCTAGGCCTGCGATGCTACCATCAGAAGCTTTTGTTCTTATCTGTGGTCCCAGAAGAACACCAAGATCAACATTATTAGTGTGTGTGGTACTTGTCTTCTCATCGTCTAGGTGGGTGCTGCCTATGAAGTCTCACAGCGAAGTGCCTTAGGAAAGGGGCTTCGGAAGCACAGTGGAGGTCACCCAGTCTCAGGATACGTCTTCCACAGCGCAGACCCTTTAAGTCAAGGCTTCCTTAGTAGCTCTGAGCTTGGTTTACCTGCTAGGTGTGGGGGTGCTGAGCGACTCTGGTGAGAGCCTGTACTTCCTGGCAGGCACCTCACCCTCACCTTTCTAACTGGATGACTGCACACCTAGTGCTTGCCTCTGCCAAGAATCTCTGCTCACCCATCCTGCCCCTGATGCCCATGCAGCTCACTGGTGCCCGAAGGTGGCTGTTGAATTATACAGTTCTGTTCTACTTGTTCCTGGGAACCAGTTTTCCCTGCTATGGAGCAGTTATGTTGTGTGTGTTTTTATAAATGTTTTGATTCCCGATGTTATTTATTTAGTACCACATCTGTGGACCAGATGAAGATCTCAGACTGTGCTCAGCCCTCATGTTACAACAGTGACAGCCAAGGTTCTGACAGACCCACCAGAGGACACACAGACAGCCACTGACTGTTCAGTCAGGGGCTTCCAGCTTCTAGTCCATGAGTCTTAACCCTGCTTCACTGATCATGGAGTGTTTGTGGGCTTTCCTTGTTTCCTGAGATTATGAACCATGGTTTGTTATGAATGATCTCTAGCAACTCAACCTTGCCCTGATTTCATTTGCATTGTTTTCTGATGGACTTCATCCAATGAGAAGAGACCTCTTAATTCAGGGAGGGTGTGTGTGTGCGGGGGGTGGAGTGGAGTGGGGGGGTGGTTTCAGGAGAGATGTTAAGTCCCAACCCTGGTGCGCCCATGACTTTGAGTTTGAAGGGAATGATGCACAGCACACCTTCCTTCTACCTGTCTGTCTATGAGGCTGCATACGTATCTGCATCGCAGGACTCATGATGCAATCCACCTTCCGCCTGTCTGTGAGGCTGTAAGGGATACTCATCATTCGTAGTCTTTAGCCCACTGACAGCAGGAACAGTGTGGCAGCTTGCTGCAGTTGGCAGCTATGTCTTGAGTTTCACCTGTAGTTCACTTTGAGAGTATTTGACTCTGTTTCCCACCAGTAAAATCAACAGCTTTTGAATCACTTTATGAACGATGTTTATGAAGTGGAGCTGACTCTGGCTTACGTATCCTTGGAGAAGCTGTTGGCGCTGGCTTTTCTGGCAATGTTTTTTAACTGAGAGTGTCTCCTGTGGCACAGGATCGTGTGAAGTTGCACCTGGGTAGTATGTCTTTTGGCCTGTTAAAACAGGTGATGGAAACAGATAAATAGAAAATGACATTAATGGAGAATAAATGTTACTTAATGTTTGACCTCTATACTCCAAAAGCTACATTAAAATTTATGGGTTAAAAAGTTTTAATGGTGGAGTGTAATCTGCATTCACTAACAGTTGGGAAAACCACAAGGTTTCTCTGAGTTCTCAGCTCCTAGAGACACACACCGTAGATGTTAGGCAATGTCTCATCCAGAGACTGCGATGTAATAGCATTGCCAGGGCTGTAATTTCCTGTGCTGTGACTTTTCTCATGTCTGAACTTTTGTTTAAGAAAGTAACCCTCGAGGGTCACATTTGAAATTCGTTCTTTTTTAAAATGCAATTTTAGGATTTAAATGTTTCCACAGTGCGTGCTCGTCTGTGTGTGTGTGTGTGTCTGTGTGTCTGTGTGTCTGTGTGTCTGTTGTCCCCCAACCCCAAGAATTAAAGGTCTATCAAATGAAGACAGTCAGTAAACAAGAGATAATTCAATAGTTCTTGGGTGTATAGTCCAGGCATTTAGTTGTTACCCTCGCTCGTAATAGCCCTGCTCAGCCTGACTGTTGGAAGTGAGTCTCCTTTGAGAAGAGAGGTGACTTTCCAGGACCCCTTTCAGATGTCCATCTCTTCATCTCAGTAAAACATCTTTAGAATCATGCTGCTTCTCCAAGCCCTTCCTGACTGGTCAGAGCTTCTAAAATCCACATCACAGAACTCTATGTGAAAATGGACTTCAAGTAAATTTGGCATTTTCAAATGCAAGTCCTTGTCCAAAGTTCTCATATTGTGTCCTAGAAGTCAGTATTGGGGCACTGTGCTAAAAGTCAAAGCTCATCCCCAGACACTGTTATTAAATGTAGCTAAACAGGTCTGGTGAGGACAGCCAGTGTACAAAAATAACTTTAATGAACAAGGCTGGGTGCAGTGCTGAGACCAGGAGCACTTGAAAGGAGAAATTAAAAGTAGAATAAAGGATAAAGGGAGCAAAGCAGTGTTTGGACCGAGTTCCCTGGGGGACCCGGAATTCAAATTCTTTTTTAACATGCATTTGAATCTTAGCTTCCAGACCGCCCCCCCCCCCCATGCCTCTGAGATCCCAGGGCTCGGCTTGCAATAGTTCCTTCATCACTTGGCCCTTCAGAAGCCTCCAGTTACAGCCTTGAATTTAAAAATAGCAAGGAAATAAGGGAAAATCATAAACCTGGCTATAATAAAATTAGTGCTTGTGTGAAAGGCTATTGCCAGGAACAGCTTTTAGAAGGCCAGGTGCTGCCAAAAGGCCGCTGGGTGTTGGCAGTCAGCAAAACTTTACTGGCCAGCTCACCGCAACCTGAATGAGGCGTTTTATTAAAGGTATAGCAGCTTCCCTTCATGCTCATGACTGTTAACTGTTGTTTTTAAGTAATAAAAAAAAAATGGGTCAGAAAAAGGATTGCCACAAGAAGTAAATGTGTGACTTCCCTTACCTAAGTGGAAGTTAGAAATGAGTAGAAACTGCACCTCTCAGACAGAGTAGGGCCCAAGGAACAAGGACCTGTGTGCAAATGAGCAGGGCAGCAGGACACCCATCCCCATTAATCTGTAAAGGGAAAGGTATGAATCAGATGTGAGGTCTGGCAAGGATCCTTGCACTTCCAATTAAACGTGCTGGTAGAAGATCTGGAATTCTCATTAGTACTTGAAAGGAGAGCTGATTCTCTTTCAGAATCAAATATTTTCGAGCTAGTGTGTCACCGAGACTGCTCTGGTTCAGTGCTCTCTCTGTGAAGTATGCATTACCATAGCAATTGGCTCCCCTCCCCACATACATCATTAACACAGATGAGCCTCGCCTCACAGCCAATCTCTCTCCAGTGTGTCTCAGTGACCTGGCTGGAAAACAGTCTCCCTAACCTCATGAATCAATCTTGAGAAGGAAACATTAAGTCTCATCCATGCTGTTGCTGCAGCTGAGGTTGGGGGGCCTCTCCTGTGCCACTGCAGGCAGCAGCTTGTATTGTACTTCTCCACAGTGTCCTTGTTTCTACAAGTGTTGGGAAGAATGGGCCAGATGTTGTCAGTCCTTCTGTTCTTGGGAAGATCACACAAGTGAGAACGCTGCCTAAATCTAAAGCTTTCATTTCTCTGAGCTGCCCCACTCCCCAGGCTCTGCACACCAGTGCACTCCCTCCCTCCCTCCTGCCCTCAGCACACCTGTGCACTCCCTCCCTCCCTCCCTCCCTCAGCACACCTGTGCACTCCCTCCCTCCCTCCCTCAGCACACCTGTGCACTCCCTCCCTCCCTGCCCTCAGCACACCTGTGCACTTCCTCCCTCCCTCCCTCAGCACACCTGTGCACTCCCTCCCTCCCTCCCTCAGCACACCTGTGCACTCCCTCCCTCCCTCCCTGCCCTCAGCACACCTGTGCACTCCCTCCCTCCCTCCTGCCCTCAGCACACCTGTGCACTCCCTCCCTCCCTCCCTGCCCTCAGCACACCTGTGCACTCCCTCCCTCCCTGCCCTCAGCACACCTGTGTACTCCCTCCCTCCCTCCTGCCCTCAGCACACCTGTGCACTCCCTCCCTCCCTCCCTCCAAGCCCTCAGCACACCTGTGCACTCCCTCCCTCCCTCCCTGCCCGCAGCACACCTGTGCACTCCCTCCCTCCCTCCCTCAGCACACCTGTGCACTCCCTCCCTCCCTGCCCTCAGCACACCTGTGCACTCACTCCCTCCCTCCCTGCCCTCAGCACACCTGTGCACTCCCTCCCTCCCTCCTGCCCTGAGCACAGCTGTTCAGTCCCGCCCTCCCTCCCTCCAAGCCCTCAGCACACCTGTGCACTCCCTCCCTCCCTCCCTGCCCTCAGCACACCTGTGTACTCCCTCCCTCCCTCCCTGCCCTCAGCACACCTGTGTACTCCCTCCCTCCCTCCCTCCCTGCCCTCAGCACACCTGTGTACTCCCTCCCTCCTGCCCTCAGCACACCTGTGCACTCCCTCCCATCCTGCCCTCAGCACACCTGTGCACTCCCTCCCTCCCTCCCTCAGCACACCTGTGCACTCCCTCCCTCCCTCCCTCCCTCAGCACACCTGTGCACTCCCTCCCTCCTGCCCTCAGCACACCTGTGCACTCCCTCCCTCCCTCCCTGCCCTCAGCACACCTGTGCACTCCCTCCCTCCCTGCCCTCAGCACACCTGTGCACTCCCTCCCTCCCTCCTGCCCTCAGCACACCTGTGCACTCCCGCCCTCCCTCCCTCCCTCCCTCAGCACACCTGTGCACTCCCACCCACCCACCCTCCGCACACCTGTGCACTCCCTCCCTCCCTCAGCACACCTGTGCACTCCCTCCCTCCCTGCCCTCAGCACACCTGTGTACTCCCTCCCTCCCTCCCTCAGCACACCTGTGCACTCCCTCACTCCCTCCCTGCCTCAGCACACCTGTGCACTCCCTCCCTCCCTCCCTCAGCACACCTGTGCACTCCCTCCCTCCCTCCTGCCCTCAGCACACCTGTGCACTCCCTCCCTTCCTGCCCTCAGCACACCTGTGCACTCCCTCCCTCAGCACACCTGTGCACTCCCTCCCTCCCTGCACTCAGCACGCCTGTGCACTCCCTCCCTCCCTGCACTCAGCACACCTGTGCACTCCCTCCCTCCCTCCTGCCCTCAGCACACCTGTGCACTCCCTCCCTCCCTCCCTCAGCACACCTGTGCACTCCCTCCCTCCCTCCCTGCCCTCAGCACACCTGTGCACTCCCTCCCTCCCTCCCTGCCCTCAGCACACCTGTGCACTCCCTCCCTCCCTCAGCACACCTGTGCACTCCCTCCCTCCCTCCTGCCCTCAGCACACCTGTGCACTCACTCCCTCCCTGCCTCAGCACACCTGTGCACTCCCTCCCTCCCTGCACTCAGCACACCTGTGCACTCCCTCCCTCCCTGCTCTCAGCACACCTGTGCACTCCCTCCCTCCCTGCCCTCAGCATACCTATGTGATTCTCAGACCTCCCCATGCAGTACCTTGCTTTCTGTTTGCAGTATGCTGCTGTGGACATAGAAGCCAGTGTTGTCTTTATGGCGCATGCTTCCCCATGCCCATTATGTAAGATAAAATATCTGACATTGAACTGTGAAAATGTCAGGAAGGGTTTCAAGCTGACCAGCATGGGTTCTGGAGGACATGCTCCTGAATCTTTACTAGGGAATGTGGGAGCTAAGTCATTTCAGAGCCATTACAGAAGCAGTGACCGAAACCTTGAACAAAGACTCTTGAGTTAGGAAAGTCTAAGTGATGCCGTTGGCACTGAAATGCCCAGGAAACCATTCCTGTTGTGGTACTCAGGTGAGGTTCTGCGTTGTGACTGACTGATAGGGCGAGGTCCAGTTTTCTCCTCTGTCCTGGTTCTCCTCTGAGGAACAAACACAGCCTGGATCATTTACCTGCATGCTCAGTCTGTCAGACATCCAGACCTCATGTTTACTGTTTCTTCTAGTTTGTTTTATTCTCAAAGAAGAATTAGTCACAGGTGAAGGATCATCATAAGACTTGGGTCCTCCTCCTGAATTTCATAGTTGGTAGCTTGGCTTAGCTTTTGCCCATTTGCTACAGTGCATTTTGCATTGGCTCATCCCTGCTTAATTGTCCTGGGTGACTATGTTTAGAATGGGATAGATTTCTGCAGCTGGTAATGTGTTTCCTTCATCGATATGCCAAGGCTATTGATATGCCAAGGCTATTGATATGCCAAGGCTATTGATATGCCAAGGCTATTGATATACCTGCTGGAGAAGCACTGCAGGAAATGGGAAGAGATATTGAACTGCATTTTCTTCTTGCTGGAACCTATGTTTCTGTCTAGTTAGGTAGCTAAAGACAACAGAAATTAGAAGTACAAAGCCTTTTGTAGGTCATGAGATCCAGTATTTAGCATAGTCCCTGCCAGTCTCCAGGCTAAATGTTAGCTCAAGCTAAATGTTGCAGTTTTCTCAGATATGTGCCATCCTTGAAATGTAATGTACTGGATGTCTTCTAATTTTGAGTTTAAAAGTAGTGTCATAGGAAGGGATCATCTCAGTACTAAAAAGCTAATTGTCCATCAATACGCGAAGAATGGTAGTTCCCAAATCTTCAAACACACAGAACTTATGTCCTGGAGCTGCTGACTGTCATGTGGCCGTTCGTTCTTGTGGTACCACCCCCGCATGCATTTGTGGGGCTTGTGTGCATTTGTGGGGCTAGTGTGCATTTGTGGGGCTAGTGTGCATTTGTGGGGCTAGTGAGTGAGCAGGTTTCCAGTGCTTACTAGTAGTGTGCATCTGTTTTCTGTTGCCATAGCAACCATAAACCCTCATTTGCCTGAAACAGCACACATCCATTCAACAGCTTTGATGCATGCTGGGCTCAGTGCATTTATTGAGTCCTTCTGCAGCTAGAGACCCTGTCATCTTGCCTAGCCTCCTCAGCCACTCAGCCAGACCTCCCATCAGGCCTGACCAGCCAGCAGCAGGTCTCCTGGCCATGCTCTTTAGAGCCAGGCAGAAGAACAGATGCTTACTAACCTGCTTTCACCCTGCTGAGTGACACTTTCCCTGAGGGAATGGATTCCATCAAGCCCAGCTGCTTGTCTCTTCACTGCATCCCCAGAGGGAGGGTGAGCGCTGCCCTTGGCACCCTGCTCCAGGAGGCAGCAAGTCCTTAACCTGGTAAGTGGGAGTGGCAGACACTTTCACATGTGCTGCCCTCAGTTTGATTCCTTTTGAGAAACTAATAAAGCAAACGGTGGCTAGAATTGCTATTTTGGAGCTATTTGGGCTTTCCATAACTCTAGGTACTGTGAGAGGAATGTCACTATGGGTGACTTTGCTGTTCCAAGTTCTCTATGGCCCGTGGGTGGTCATTACAGTCTGACTGAGTGTGTCTCCTTCACTATGGGTGACTTTGACTTTTGGTTTAAAATTGCACTCTCTAATATTTGTCTTGCCCAATAACTTTAAGTGCATGTGTAAGCCTGTCACCCACAGTCTGATGCCGGATGGGACTTTTGGGCAGTAGCTGCTGGTCATTTAGCTGATCTGATGTAATAATGAAAGGTCTATTTGAGAAGACTCTCTGGGCCTTGGGCACATGCCGTGTCTCCTCTGATGCCTGAGTTATCACAGAAAGTGGTGACATTGCCTCTGCCCTGCAGACCTGGGCCTCTGAGAAGACACTTTGCAGCAGGCGCCCCCTCATTTCCTCTCCCCACAGAGGCTGACTGGAGGGGGTAACTGAGTGAGCAGTGACAAGGAGAAACCCAGCTTCCCAGTTCTTTACCACACAGCAGGTCGCAGGCTGGCTATGGCACCAACAACCCACAAGACAGCACGGCTGTCGCTGTGGAGCATGCATGAGTCTTACAGCTTGATTAATTGCATACATCACAAATTCTAATCATTATAGTTCGCAAAATCCCTTGTCAACAAAGCAGTGAGCACGAGATTCACGCCTCAGTCACGTTGTTTCTCTCGGCCATCTAGAGAGAATCTGTTGTGGATTTTATTTTGTAAACATTTATGTATTCACATATTGACTTATTCTCAAGGACTTCATTGATAAATATATTATTATTATATAATATATCGTATATATTATATATAATATTAATATATTGTTGTCTTAGTTAGGGTTTTACTGCTGTGAACAGACACCATGACCAATGCAAGTTTTATAAAAGACAACATTTAATTGGGGCTGGCTTACAGGTTCAGAGGTTCAGTCCATTGTTATCAAGGTGGAAGCATGGCAGCATCCAGGCAGGCATGGTGCAGGAGGAGCTGAGAGTTCTACATCTTTATCCTAAGGAAGCCAGAAACAGACTGGGCATGCTCAGGCATCTAGGAAGAAGATCTCCAAGCCCATTGCCACAGTGACACACTTCCTCCAACAAGGCCACACCTTCTAATAGTGCCATGAGCATATACAAACCATCACAATTTTTATATATTATTATCATCCTATAGGTAAAAATAGAATGTGATAATTTAAAATGTTCAATCGACTGTTCAGTACTGTTATTCCTGAAGAACGTGAGGGATCAGAAATCACTCACGGCATGGGTCACTCTGCATTTAGCTCTGGAACTTTCAGCCATATGTCAGACTTTTTTTCCCATACAACTCTGTGTATGTCATGAGCCTGAATCCCAGGTCTTCCTCTCTAGCCCTTGTCAGAAGACATGGAACTGCTCCATGCCATGAAGGATCTGTTTAAGCAGCCTTTGTGTGTCTCATACACATACCTGTGTGTCTGGATATCATCATGTATGAAGTATGTATCAGTAAGTGTACCTACCTACCTACCCACCTACCCACCTATCCACCTACCCACCTATCCACCTACCCACCTATCCACCTACCCACCTATCCACCTATCCACCTATCCACCTATCCACCTACCCACCTACCCACCTATCCACCTACCCACCTATCCACCTATCCACCTACCTACCTACCCACCTATCCACCTACCCACCTATCCACCTATCCACCTACCCACCTACCCACCTACCCACCACCCACCTATCCACCTACCCTCCTATCCACCTACCCTCCTATCCACCTACCCACCACCCACCTACCCACCTATCCACCTACCCTCCTATCTACCTACCCTCCTATCCACCTACCCACCTAGCCATCTACACATTCATCCACCTATCCAGCATTCTCTTTTAAATCCTCTTCTTTTTCCTTCCCAGAAGCTGTATGGTCATCCTCATCATCCTCTCCTGAACACACTAAGCCAGCAGTTTTTAACCTATGACCCCTTTGGGGAAAGGGGTCAAATGATCTTTGCATGGTGGTCATATATCAAATATCCTACATGTCAGACATTTACATTATGATTCATAACAGTAGCAAAATTACAGCTATGAAGTAGCCATGGAGTAATTTTATGGTTGGGGTCACCACACATGAGGGACTGTGTTAAAAGGTCGAGGTGTTAGGAAGGTTGTGAGTTGCTGCACTAAACACTCCATTTACCCTCATGTTATTTCCCAAGTGTTGGGTTTTTCTCCTTCCTTCTTCCTCTTCCCTCTCTACTCTTGATCACTGAGACCTGAGAGCAGAATTTCAAAGTGAAAGTTTAACTGTGGTATCTCCGTGTATCAGATCCACCAGTCCAGACCCACTGAAGCCCACAAATCTGTCTGAACTCATTAACCACATCTGTTTATGACCCAGGACTGAATTATCTCCCCACTCTCCCTTACAACAAACAACAGTGTTTCTGGATCCAGATCTACCTTACAGTCTCCTACTCCCTTTGTCTTGGGATCTACATTAGGTCAAGCTCCATCTAGACAGACAGACAGACAGACAGACAGACAGACCGACCTGGCCTTCTGCTCACCTCACAACTGTCTGACTTGTAAGTTAGTCTCATGACTCCTGAACTGGCCATCCCTGTAGAAAAAGCCTTGCTTGCCACTGCCACTTGGGATTTGTGGGCTGTCACACCTGACATCATAGCATCTGTCGTGCTTCTCCTCTGCTCCTCCACAGGGTTCTCAGCTGGCAGCAACCATTCCTGGATCCTTCACAGAGTGCTCCCCATCCCCGCACCCCAGCATGCGTTTTTAACTTTAGGGAGGAAGCCTCATATTTGATTGTGTCAGAGATCAAGCTATTGAAGCAGTCTAAGTGGTATGGACACACTGAGATACTTGTATCATGAACATGTTGTGCTTTGAAAGCTGTAACTTTAATTTTGCCTTCTTAGTGTGCAGAAAACTCAGTCTCCTTAGTAGCCAAGAACCATCATTTGCATAAAGTCTAATTTACAAAGTCAGCGGAAATAAGCGTTTGTGTCAGGTACAAATGGAGGTAGCTGTTGAAGCCGTGGGGCTTCTCTGTGGACTGATGACCCTGGTTTCCACCCTGCCTAGTAGCACAGCAGTTGGCTGGACTTTGCCCAGACCTTGTCTCCAGGTCTTCCTGGTCTGCTTGTCCTTGTTACTGAATTGCAGAGACAGTTGGGTGAGGGTGGCAGTGGGGACCACACGTCTAAAGTGCCAAGTTATTACATATGCTTTTCACAACATCCGTGTTTTCCCTGTATCGTGTCAGTTCAAATGGGAGTCTCCTGTCATATGTTTCTTTTTAAAACTTTGGTTATTATTTTTTGTGTGTTTATGTGGTTTGTGTATATGTGCATGTGTGTATATATATGTGTGTATGTGTGTATATGTGTGTATGCAGGTCTGTGTGTATGTGTCTTTCTATCTTTGTGTGTATGTGTATGCATGTATATATGTGTGTCTTTCTGTCTGTGTATGTGTGTCTTTGTGCATGTGTGTCTATGTATATATGTGTGTGTATTCCTGTGTGTGTGCATGGGTATATATCTCTGTGTGTATACATATATATATGTATGTTTATGTGTCTGTATGTGTATCTGTGTGAATGTGTGTCTGGATGTGTGTATATGTGTATGTCTGTCTGTCTGTGTGTCTCTGTGTATGTATGGGTGTATCTGTATATGTCTGTATCTGTATGTGTGTGCATCTGCATGTATGTATATATGTATGTGTATGCATGCATGTGTATATGTGTATATATGTGTCTGTATGTGCATGTGTGTCTCTGTGTGTATATATATTTGTGTATGTATGTATATATATATTTGTGTGTATATCTGTGTATGTGTGTGTGTGTGTGTGTGTGTGTGTGTGTGTATACGTGTGGAGGCCAGAATGGATCACCTGGAGCTGAAGGTTGTTGTGAGCTGGGTGCTGGGTGCTGGGAACCAAGTCAAGGTCCTCTGCCAGAGCTGCACGAGCTTTTACCCACCATGCCGCTGCTCCAGCTCCTTGTCAAATGTTTCTGAAACAGACTCTTAAAGCATTAAGTCACAAACCCCCCTAGGGATCAACTGATCCAGGGTCTCGTGGCCTGGGCTCTGTGAGCAGTGATGAAGAGTTTCTGATCAGTCCCTCTCTCCTCTCCTCCCCCCCGACCTCTTCCTTTGTGTGGGATGTTCATAGGGATGGAGCCCAGGGCTGTGCATGGCAGGGCAGTGGTCTGCGGTTCTGAGCCCTTAATGATAAAAGGCTTCTGTCTATGGGCCTAGTGTACGTGTGATAGCCAAGGTTAAACACTGAGCTTAGTAGGCTTCTTTCTGTAGGCATTCTTGGAGCTCTAGGTGAATTAAGGCTTTACTGATCCAAAAGGGAGGTGAACCAAGGGCTGTTCAGATAATTGAGTTATCTTTATGTGGACTGTGTGTTAACACCAGATAGAAAAATCTACTTGCAACAGCATGTCGGAAAGAGTATGTTATACAAGACCTCTGAAATAGTTGGGCATGATGGCCATACCTATAATGTTAGTACTCTGGAGTCCCAGGCAAGGGAGTTAGCCTGGGCTACATAGAAAATTCCAGGCTAGCCTGAAGTACATAGCAAGACCTGTTACAAAGAGAAAAACAATCTTATGGAAATACCTTTCCACTACCTGAAGAATAACCACCATACCGTGGGATGTGGCTTGTGAGACTGTAGGAGCTGAGCTTGTCAGTGAGCCAGGGCAGATGACTGACAGGCACCATCCTCCTCACTGTGGCTCCGCACAGTACACCGTCCCTCCATTGCTCGAGCTAGATTACTGTTTTCAAGTGGTCTGTGTCTTCCTAGAATGCTATTGTCATGACAGCTTTTGTATACTTAGGCCTATATTGTGTCCCTCACAATTAGTACACACCTTTGCACACAGTAGGGACTCAAGAACTATGAGACTCGACTGAGTTGATTGTCACTGGGGAAAAATGAACATTCTGAATAATCCTAGGCCAGGAAGGCAGGTGCAGTCACACCCTCTCCTCCGTGGCCAGGAGGGGCTCAGAGGATCCAGCAGTTTGGGAGGGGCCTGCAAGTCCTCTGTGAGAAGAGAAGAGCTATTATGATTGTGCTCTGTAAACACGGCAGTGCACATTTCCCAAGCAAGGAGGAAATACATTAGAAAACAAGACTCCTGAAACAGGAGCAGGCTATGGAGGAGGAGGGGGAGGAGGATGCATTACCCTCCTGGAATTGCAGTTAGGGTGACTTGAACAGTCAAGGCAGCCCTTTGTTGTGGCCTGATAGTGACCCTTGGCGTCCATCTTGAATCTAGGAACCCTGGGCCGGGCTCCGAGTCCCGGTGAACAAGTTAGACAGGGGCAGATTCCTTTCTGGGCACTGTCTTTCAGGCTTGAGGATGTTTCTATTATGTTATTTGGCTTTTGTATTTGGGGAATTTTTTTTCCTTTTATTTACCAAGTCCATCATGGTAAAAATGAGTTCCTCCGTTGTCTTTTAGAAATAATAAAAGGCCAGGTTGAAGACACCAAACTGTCATGATAATTCTATTTCTCTTCACAAAGAAATGGATTTTTTTTCTCTCTTCCAGATTTCAGGTTTCTTTCTGTCATAAACTTATCAAGAAGAATGAAAGGAAGACATTTGCCCCAGCTCCTCCTGGGGTGGGAAAGGCATACTCCTGTTCCGTTAGTGATGGAGCAGGCACAGTAACACCCTAAAGAATTACGACAAAGTGTGTCCCCTGAGACACAGCCTGGTTTCCAGGACAGAACCACAGAGGCTGGCTTCCTCTCCTTCTGTGTTTGCTCTGTTAATCCTCATGTTTGCTCCCTAGACAAGGCACAGACTCTGC
This sequence comes from Tokudaia tokunoshimensis, assembly GCA_036184795.1. Classification (NCBI taxonomy): domain Eukaryota; kingdom Metazoa; phylum Chordata; class Mammalia; order Rodentia; family Muridae; genus Tokudaia; species Tokudaia tokunoshimensis. The sequence continues at coordinate 1,172,736 of BTHU01000006.1, forward strand.
GAGTTCCTCGCTAATGTACGTCTCCCACCCCTGCTCCTGCCTTTTCTCTGAAGTGGCCACATGAGAGAACCTGCCTCCACTGAAATGGCCGAATTGTGAAGACATTTTCCCAATAAATGCATAGACAGTTGATCTGAAGCGAATGGCGGAGAGCCTTGGGGAGTGGAAGGTCAGGGCTCAGAACAGCTTTCTGTCTCTGCTTCTGGCGTCTCCTTCTGCCCTTTCCCCTCTTTGCAATTTTCTCTGAGAGAAATCATGTGACCATGTCACCACAGTTCCGAATGCCAAATATCTAAGTGTCTTCAAAATGCAGCATAACACTTTAAAAGGCAAATAGTGAAGCCGTTCCATCTGGCATTTCCACGACTGCTCTTCTTAGTGGATTCTAGACGCCACACATAAATGTGGCTGGTCAGTTCTTTTTTTTTTTTCCTCAAAAGTCCTATGAAACCTTTGAGTGGCCTTCCATATTTGATGCCCGTCCACTGAACACACAACACACTGTGTTTTTCCTTAGAAATGTGGCAGGATTTGCACTGAGGATATCTGTAACGGTCTATGCTAGCTTTTTATAGTGTTTATATTTTAGAGACACGGCCATTTCTCATAGTTTTGTGCCATACCTAAGTATTTTCTGAACTGACATCAATTACCATGTTGTCTCTAGTATTCCAAGTCCAAGACGAAAATTACAAAATGTTAATTTGACACCCTTTACACCTTTGTACGCACAGTTTGCTCTTGCGTCTTAGAAGTTGTAAGTACATCCCACCAATCGGTCAGGTGGGTGAGCTCCTGTCTTAGAAGTTGTAAGTACATCCCACCAATCGGTCGGGTGGGTGAGCTCCTGTCTTAGAAGTTGTAAGTACATCCCACCAATCGGTCGGGTGGGTGAGCTCCTGTCTTAGAAGCTGTAAGTACATCCCACCAATCGGTCGGGTGGGTGAGCTCCTGTCTTAGAAGCTGTAAGTACATCCCACCAATCGGTCGGGTGGGTGAGATCCTGTCGGAAGCATTGGTTTATGGCGCTGTCCCAGTGAGAAGCAGCCTTTCTGGCATCCACTGGCTTTGGGTCACCTGCTGCTTTTGCTCTTCCTGCCGTCTTGGCTGGGAGTTTGTGCCGTTGTTTGTTGTGTTTCAGCTTGTTTGGCTTTTACATAGGCCTTATTTCTAATACAACCGAGAAAAAGAGAAAATCAATGACCCCGACCCTGCTCCAACTCATATGTCCTTATCCTCAGTTTGAATGGTTCTTTGATTTCCGCTGGTAGCGAGGAAGACTCCCGACCTTTGAGGTCCCCGTGTCCTTGCATCAGGAGCTCCATGGCTCAACCCGTGCACCTTCGGCCTTTGTTCACATTCTTGATAACAAAAGTTTGCATCCCAGTTCCAGCACAGCTGTCTGCAGGGCCAAGACATTGATGAGCAACATCTATTAGGGCACATATTGACCGATTGGGTGCACCATGTACATACAGTATTGCTTTCTAACAGGATGAACAGTGAGCTCAGAGGACAAGTATCCGTTCTTCGGGGACGACTTTGGAAACTTCCTACTGAATAGTTTTCCATGAATGTTGCAAAAGAATAAGATTCTTCCACAGACCGTGTGTAAAAGCTGACTCTCCTCCCACCCCCACCCCAGAGATTAGTCGTGGAGCAAGGCAAGGTTGGTACCCTGCACAGAGTCTCTCTTTTGCCTTCATCCTCTGTGTGAACCCTCCTCTTCAGCACACACAGTTCAGGTCCCACCTCAGGAAAGCTTGCGCCTCCTCGCTGGTGACTCCCCCTTTGCCAACAGCGTGAGCCTCTTCTCTTGAGAATATGACCTACGTTTAGCACCGACACTCCCGGTTACCCACTCTTCCTCTATTAAAAATCTCTTTAGCCACGCTGAACATATTCATAAGCGCTTCTAATTTGCTCGTATATCAGACAGAAAAGATGAGGTCACGGCTGCAGTAATAACTCAGAAGGCGAGGGCATGTTTAATATCTGAGCTGCTGTTGTTTGCAGCTCATCTGAGCTCCGTTCATTGTTCTCATGGAGACCCAGCCTGGAAGTCGCTGCCATCTTGAACATCACCAGCAGCTGCTGTACAAAGGGAGACAGGTAGAGCTCGGTGCCCTGAAGGCCACTGGCTGCGAATGCTTGGAGGTGGTACTGATGAAAACCCCAGTCCCATCACACTGGGTCCATTCCCCACACACTGCCCATTCCCCACACATTGTCTTTTTCACCCCCTCGCTCATGAGGAACACCTGGCACATGCATGAATCACGTGTGCTTCAACAGGATCTCCGCCTTTAAGGGGAGGGGTGGAGAACAGCTCCTCCCAAGAGTCCCCACCCCCGCGCCCCCCGGTCGGGAAACTATGTTAAACCAATGAAGATCACATTGTTCATTTCTTGGTGTGGGCGCCCATATACTTTAGGAGTTAAAAACTCAGACTCTGTGATGGGGACAAGGGAGGCGAATTGATTAAAATACATCATAAACATGCACAGAGCAGTCAAAAACTAATTTTAAAAAGAGAAAAAAATTTCAGACCGCACAGCTGTTTGTCCCAGGCACTGGATGAAACAGTGTTGTCGTGCATGTGAGCAGTGAGGCTTCTTGCTTTGTCCCCAGGGGGCTTCCCTCAGCCTCCCTTCACTTCCCCATTCCGGGGTGGCTCCATATCAAGCCAGGACCCCACTGGTGCTGTACTCTGTACACCATGCTCCGGTTTTGAGGGCCTCCCATGTCGGTTTCCAGGCCCTGGGGGTGGGATGAGTATGCTGTTGTTTCTCACTGTTTGGAATGAGGGCCCATTGCTCTTCAGGTCTTTGCTTCTCTGTGGTGTAGACCCCTTCTTCAATCACTTTCGATCCATTTCCAGTCATCAGTCTCTAAGGATACCTGACTACCACCTCTGTGGCCTTTTCTGTACCTGTTGTTTGTCTTTTTGAGAAACAACGGGGGTTGGGGGTGGGGGGGAGGGTTCTCACTGGGTTGTCAATGGTGATCTCTTAATGTAGGTTCCATCCTGCTGTCTTCCCACAGCAGCCTCCACAGTGACTGATCACAGGTTCACCCCACGCCTGACTCACTTTCTAGCTAATTCTTCCCTGCTGAGGCTCTCTCAAATGCTTGCTTACAGAATACTTGAGTTCTTCACATTATTCCCCTGCTATATCCCAGCTTGTTTTCAGGACCAAAACCATCACCCCAACCAGAGTCACTTTCCTTCCTTATTATATCCAGTGGTCCACTGGACACAGTGTGTAGCTGCTCCAGAGTAAGCTTATGTAGACCCAGACACATTGCTTTCAGCTCAGAACTGATCACCTAAACCAGCGTGGACCCAGTCACTCAGACAGGAAACAGGGTCTCTCTTTCCAAGGCCTCTGCTCCTGCCCTTTTACCTCAGTATTGTCCTCTTGCTTGTCCACCTTAAGGAGTGAGGTCCTCATCACTCAAGCCTTTGAGTGGTCAGTAATGTCTTGGTGTGGACTCCTCTGTGTGTGTGTGTGTGTGTGTGTGTGTGTGTGTGTGTGTGTGTGTTGGTCACCGTGTGCCAGCCAGGTGGTGTGAGTACAGTTGGGTTGTGATTAAGATGGAAAAGGCCCTGTCCCCATGGAGCCTTCGTTCATACAGCAAGCACATCAATGTGTAATGTCGGAGCTCTCCAAGCCATCACATCGCAGTGACATCGCCACCTAGTGGTGCTCTTAGTAATTTGCAGGCTTAGTTTTTGTGAAATGTGAACAGATCCTCCTAAAACATTCCGTCTATTATTACAGTCGAGGACCAGGAAATGGCATATTATGACTATTTTGGCTATTTAAAATGCCATTCCTCTTAACTGGCTACACTTGGAGATGAATTAGTAGTTATAAAACCATAGCTCAGTCATGCCATGAACAACTTCCCTTGGGGGAGAGAGGTAGGCATGGGTCTGGGCTTGCCAAGTGAACTGACTGTATCACACCTGTCCCAGGAGGTAGGCTCTACCCAAGAACACTAGATCTTTTGTGCCCTCTGAACAGAAACATGAGTCTTTGTCTTGATGTCCACATCTTTAAAAGATTTCATTGGTGCTAATGGTGGTGGTGGGGGGGGGGCGCGGGGGATCCCGGCATGGGACTGCTCCTCTCTGGTTTTCAGCCACCTCACCTTGGTTGTGTTTCTGGGGAGACGACACGGCACCACTGGCAGTTACGGGTCTCATCGTAATGGTTACAGCTTAACAATCAGTCTGCCACTTGTAGAAATGCCCAGAACCATAGAGTTATCCCGTCCCCTGGTCCTGCAGCCGTTCTGAACCCAGCACGTTTCGGGGTTGGAGACTGCCGGGGGTGGCTGACCACAGATGGCGACTGCAGACCTCATCTTGCGATGTCCTGGACTGATGGTTTTCTTGCAGCTCATGTAGCTCTTCCCGGACATGGCAGACCTGGTGGAATGAAATGAGTTGGAGCAGAAGATAGAAATGAATCGACTGTGTGCCGTCCTGAGGCTGCCCTGGGGACACTGCTCTAGCGTGTGTCTCCACATTGCCATTTTATGTTCCCAGGTTATGATGCCAAATGATTATGTAGCTATTTTGAGTCATATGCCCCCTGCATACAATACAACATCATTTTCTCATCTGCATAGAGGCTGTCTTATGGATATCCGATGTTCCAAAACTCTACAGTGAATATCTACAGCCTATTGTATATTTTACTCTTAGTCAAATTGAATGTGGGAAAGGAGCCGGTTGACTTTGATTCAAGATTTGTTTTAATGTTCATCTCACAACATTCTAATGTCTCAAACACGCCGGGTAGGGGCACGCACGGCTCGTTCGAGAGAGTGCTTGCCTAGCCTAAGGCTAGTTCCATACAAACCAGATGTGCTGACACACAGCTGTAATCCTCACACTCAGGAGGCACATGCAGGTGACTCAGAAGTCTAAGGTCACCCTAGACCTTAAGGAAGCTTCTGGACTGCCTCTCTGTGGGATGGTCTCTGGTGTTTCCATTGCGTTGGTACTCTATGCCCCAGACCATGGCCTGTGCTTCATAAACTTTAAATCACTTTTGCCAGATCTTAGGTTAATTGCTATGGATTTATTTATTAACTCGTATGTATTCTTTATTTTCATTTCTCCCCACCACACTGTCAGGGGAAGATACAGAGCCCAGGTCTCTCATTCTCAGACTATACCATCTTCTAAACCTAGAGGTGGTTGGTACACGGTTTACGTGAAGGGATGCAGGGCAAGAAGTTGAGGGTTTTTCAGGCCCTGTGTTCATAACTCACCCACTCTGCCTCTATAGCAGGGAAGCAGTTGTAGATGATGTGTGGATGGGGTGGCTGTGCAGTGGGTGATGTGTGGATGGGTTGGCTGTGCAGTGGGTGATGTGTGGATGGGGTGGCTGTGCAGTGGGTGATGTGTGGATGGGGTGGCTGTGCAGTGGGTGATGTGTGGATGGGTTGGCTGTGCAGTGGGTGATGTGTGGATGGGGTGGCTGTACAGTGGGTGATGTGTGGATGGGGTGGCTGTGCAGTGGGTGATGTGTGGATGGGGTGGCTGTGCAGTGGGTGATGTGTGGATGGGGTGGCTGTGCAGTGGGTGATCCGTGGATGGGGGGTGGCTGTGCAGTGGATGATGTGTGGATGGGGTGGCTGTGCAGTGGGTGATCCGTGGATGGGGTGGCTGTGCAGTGGGTGATGTGTGGATGGGGTGGCTGTGTTCCAATGCAATGTTCTTTACAATAACACCTAATGGTAAGGCTTACCACCTTTTCTCTATATAACAGCTTTCAAACTTCCCTGCATGGGGGCGTTTTCTGCTACTGCATACGCTTCCTTCAGCTTTCCTGTGTTTTGTGAGTTAGGTTTCTAGACAAACTCAAAATTGAATAATAGGGTCATGATCTACTTTATATTAGTTGGAGGGACAAATATCTAATTAAAATCTGTCATAGCCTAAGCGCAGGATCATCCTAAGAAGCCTTGTGATGTACCCAGTCCTGTTCCTTATCAATTGAGGACCACTCAACTGACAACTGGGAATTCAGAGAGCAGAATAACTCGGACCTGAGCGCACACCACTTGTATCTAAGCCACAGCCTCCAGTCCCTCTGCAGCCCCCCTAAGCCACGCCATTCACCTCTGTGCTGCCTCATCTTTTGTCCACTTGATACAAGCTTGGGTCACCTGAGAAAGTGGAACTTCAGCTGAGAAAATGCTTCCAACAAGTCTGTGGGGCAACATCTTGATTGATATGGAAGGGCCCAGTCCACTGTGGGCAGTGCCATCCTTGGGTAGGTGGTCCTGGGATGTCTAAGAAAAGAAACCAAGCAAACCAGGAGGAACAAGCCAGTAAGTAACAGTCCTCTGTGGCCTCTGTTTGAGTTCCTGCCTTTGCTTCCCTCAATGGATTCTGACTCAGATATGAAAGCCAAATAAACTCTTTCCTCCACAAATTGCTTTTGGTCATGGTCTTTCTCACAACAATAGGAAGTAAATTAAGACAACCTCCAGATCTGTTGGCACAAGGAACTCTCCATATGGTTCAGATGACAGAGTAGCACTTCTAGTGGCAGTTGTCTCTGCAGTGGTGGCACATACGTTTAATCCTAGCACTTGAGAGGCACAAGCAGGCAGACCTATGTGAGTTCAAGGTTAGCCTGGTCTGCAGAGCAAGTTCCAGGACAGTCAGAGCTAAACAAACCCCACATCAACTCTTCCCCCCACCCCAACCCAGTTGTGTATTAGAATGTATAAGTGACTCCATTCAGCCTAGGGGCTGAAGTGTCTGTGGTAGAGAGCAGGCGCTTTTAATGTTTAAGATAGTTTGTCTGTTTCAGTTAAGGGCCAACTTCTGACTGATTCTTCACCTGACTGATTTTTTAAACTTTTGAATTTGAGTTAAAACCCTTAACTCTGTTAACAATATAAACACTAACATACCCTCACACAAACGTGTGCACACACATGGGAATGCATGCACTTGTGTGTACACCACACAGACATACAGAACGAAAACACAAGGAGAATAAGGAAAGTAGGTTTACGATCTTGAGAGAAAAGCGGCATTTTTAATTATGGAGAAAAGAAGCTTAAGAATAACAAAATGGTCTTTTTCTATGTGTCTTCCAGAGCACTACAAAGTGCACCCTCACGCTGAAGTTAGCATGTGAGGTATCTGGGCCATGACCGTCTGGTGTGGCTTGCAGGTCACAGTTTCCAGTCTCCACAGAGGGCCTTTCTAGAGAGCATCTACAGCTGCCTCTAGGAACAGGTTTTGCTTCTTAGGATCACTAGGCCCTTCTCTTTTGTGTCCAGAATGGATTCCTTAGGTGTGTGCTGATTAAAAATATGTCTAGTTAACTGAGAGTCCTTGATTCAGTGACAAGAGAAGTGTAACCCTCTCTGAAAAATTGTGCTCTGGTCTCAAAAAGGTGGAGTGACTGTAGGGACTCCAGGCCTGACCCCTGAGGTCATGTCTCAGAACCGAGTCTTCAGTAAAATAGATAATCTTTATTCAGTCCCTTCAGCTGCAGGCACAGCCATGCTCTTGTTCTGCTAGATGAATATTCTCTGTTGAGGGCTGCCCGTCTCTGTCTCTGTGAGCGCTCAGGCAGCTATGAGGGCATGCAGCCTGCCTCGAGGGGAAAGCAGGTTTGGTGCAGCCTGTTATGGCACCATCCTGGTGGAGGCTCTGACCTTCTGCCCCTGACCTCGAGAAATTCATCAGCTCCCCAGAGACTGTAAGGCATTATCTCACTCAGCCCTCTGGCTCCAAGTAGGAATTCACTTAAGTTATCTCTGCAGAGGAGAATGTCTTTATGTTCAACCTGAATGATTAAAAATTAGTTTTAAATTAAAAAAAAAAAACCCGTGGGGGATTTAGTGATACCTGTTCCTAAGACCGTCATGGCCTGTGGGTCACTTGGTGCTGTGAGAATTAACAGTAGCGATATGGATAATTGGAGCTTACGTGGAGCGAGTGTTCTCTGTGCCAGATATGGAAACAAGGGCTTTATTTTTTCACTTGCTTAATCCTCAGAGCTGCCTGGTGGGGGCATATCCTGTTCTTGCCCTTGTTTTTGCAAATTAGGGAATGCGGGGTCAAATCCCCCATGTAGCCATGTAGTGGTGTTGAGCCTTGAACCCTGGGCCGCCATTCTCCAAGCGCAGCGTTCCTGATCCCTGTGTACCTCTGCCTTCTTCCGTGTCTTGCTGTCCTGCTTCTCTTTGGGGAGATGTTATTAGGATACATAGAGAATTATAGACAAATCTGGAGGCTTATGGGATTAAAATAATCCCCTAGTCTTGCCTATCATGAGTTAACATGTGCGGTCTCCCTAATTGGAAGCACTCACACTGTAAAGCCAGTGCAAAAGCAACCCCCCCTTCCCCAAGGCCCCGCTCGTCTTCGTATTTAGCCCGTCCTCCCAACGATGAGAAGCAGGAGGAATGGAAGCAGTAGGAAACAGATCTGTAAGCAAACTCTGGTTTGAATTAAGTGTGGTCCTTTGTGCACTGCCCTGAGAACAGAGTTCCTGCAGCTTGAGAAGGTGGGGAGTTGTTTCTCCCTCCCCACGTGCATGTCAGCGGAAAGCCCACCCTGTGGCTTCAGTGTTTTATTTATGGAGGACGGAGCGGTAACCAACACTGGGGTCATGTTCCAGGCCCTTCCTTCCCCTTTTACTAACTCCTGACACAAAGCGACCTGCTTATGTCATTGGCTGAGATGGCAGCAGATTCTGCTCGCGTTTCGACGGCTGCATCTGGCATCCCCGAGCATCGCAAGCATCTCATTTTAAATTTTAATGTCTCCCTTAATTTAGGAGCACCTCTAGAACTAACTCATTTTTCCATGTCGAACCAGAGCCTGAGAAAGTTGTGGAGATTAAAGTAACGTCAGCCTGGCCCCTGATCTCAAGGCTGGCTGCAGTGAGAGCTGTCAGGGAGATAGATGGGGGCGCTAAGGTTTCCTGCAGGTTTCAGCCGTGTGTGGGTACCACATGTGTTGTGTTCAGCGAATACAAATACAAGAACACATGCTGTTCCCATTAGGGACACTTCAGATCCTTCTGTCCCCAGCCTCACTGCAGAATTGAAGGGGTCATTTATCACAGGCCACTTACCGATCTTCACTGGGCTTTAGGCCTGTGTGCACATAAGCAGTGGACAGTGAGTGTGTCCAGGCCCTTTCACAGGGCCGTCACAGACGATGCTGTCTCCCAGCATTCCACAAGTTCATTTGCAGGGAAGCAGCCACTGACAAGGTACTTCTCCAGGGCTCTGCAGACCTGACCGTGAGTGTGTGTGTGTATGTGTGTGTGTGTGTGTGTGTGTGTGTGTGTGTGTGTGTGTGTGTGTGAGAGAGTATGTGTGTGTGTGTGAGTGTGTGTGTCCATTCTGCTGAGGCTTTCAGGTGACTAGTGACAGTATCGCACACTCATTTCTGTTGCCTGCAGACGGCTAACCTGTCTGTAGTCCTACATACATGTAGTTGTTGGCCTCCTCCAACCTGTTCATTTCCTCTGTTGACAGGGTCTCGCCCTCCCATCTTTGTCCAGATAAAGCATTCGTTTTATAAAGACTTGGGGCCTTCATCACCCGGTCCTTTCCATTTTTCCTCACACAATCTCAGGAAGCTCTCACCACACCATCCTCCATCTGTGTGTATGGCCTGAGGGCAGCACTTTGCTGTCCTGTGGGCCCGGGGCCTCAGGAACAAGCAGTCAGCCTTCGTGCCTCCTGGAAAGCACCCCTGAAGAGCCCCTCGGGCCAGCCCCAGATGCCTCACTCCTGCTGCCAGAGCCCCACACCTCCTTGCCTTGAGAAAGCTCACACAAGGAGGGCTGGCCAACAGATAGACTGCCCTGTCTGTCCTCTTTCAGGAACTGTCACCAGAGATACTCCTTGCTGAATGGTGACCCTGGAAGCCTAACAGATACCCCGGGGCCAGGCCATACACTCGTCACACTGTAAGAGTGCTGGCGCCTTGGCTCTCAATCCTTCCTGCTTAGCTGGAAGTGTTCATGTTCAGCCTAGTGCTAGTGGTGTTGACCGCTGCCTCCCACACTGAACTGTAGCGTCCAAGGGCTGCTATTTCCTTTCTGGCCAGGCACTGGGCTGAGAAGTCTGCTTCCTTTCAAAGAACCATTTCCACTGAAGTCTGGTGCAGTGTAGCCCACCGCCCTGTCTGATTTTTCTCATCTGTGATAATTGGTTTTTCTGCTTCTTGCCATTTTATCACGAGGCCAGTAACACAGTGAGAAAAACAGGAGTTCTGAGGTCAGTGGAATGAAGACTGAACCCCAGCAAGTACAAAATTGCCGTTTTGCCTGTTATTTGGCTCTGCCGGTCCCTGTTTTCCTCATTTGCGTGTAGGGAGAGTTCCTGTGTCTTGGGTGCCCAGGGGATTTGGCGGGATAACTTAGGGTGGAAGGTGCCAAGCACCTCCGTCATTCCCACGTGCTGCATGTGCTCGCCATGGGCACAACACACAAACACAGGAAACAAGTAGCAATGTGAGGCATTCCACGGGAAGTCACATGACGAGCCTTGCAGGAGCCCACGCAGGCCTCCCGGGCACAGCACCCACAGAACGTTAGCTGAATGTGAGAATCCATTCCAGCCTTGTGACTAGAGTGCCTGCCCTTTATCACTCACCCTGTCTTAAAAACTACACTTAGGTACAACGTTGTAATTTCTTTTTATTCTAAGGCCAAATAGCCTACTCACTAGGTCGCACGTGAGAGCCAGACATATACACACACAAATATACATATAGATATATACACATATACATACATATATATACACACACATACACACACACACACACACACAGGATGCTGAAGTAAGATGGTAGCTTGATAAAAGAACACAGGAAACATATCAGATGGGGTGATAGCATGCTGAGAAGTAGGCATGTTGGTCAAAGGCTTGCCTAGCAAGAGTGCCTGGGTTCCATCTCCTGCACTCTATAAATCATTGGTGGTGCATGCTTGTAACTCCAGCACTGCAGAAGTCAGAAGACCAGAAGTTCAAGGTCATCCTTGGCTATACAGGAAGTTGAAGGCCAGTGTAGTACACATAAGACCCTGTGGGAGTGTAAATGAGAATGGAAAGAAGAGACTTCTCCAAGATTATGTTGTTTATTGTCATGCTGATCTCAAGAGGAAGTTACTACAGTTGGAACTGAGACTGAGGAGCCTGGCTTGGAAAAGTCTTGCTGACCAGGTTAAAGACCTTGAATTTCATTCTCTGTAGCACGGTGGAAAGCGGAGGTGTCTTATTAACATTACCCAGCACTCAAGACAAAAGTGCCAGGTACTTACAGTATATTTTATAGTTGCTTTTCTTTTTTAAAGGCACCACAAGAAAGCATTGAGCACATGTAGAGTGCCGTGGCTTAGAAAATTATAATTTTGACCAATAAAACAAGTTCACTGTATAGTGACATGTTCATTTCTCTGGTGATATTTGTAGTCTTTGCCTATATAACAGCTCAACTTCTGGCTGTACCGTCTTATTAACCTCAGATTCAGTCTCTCCATCCATAAAACTGGGAAATGGAAGCGCCACTCACTATAGCCAAGACAGTGAGTGATTCAACTCTAGTCATCATCAACAGGTGAATGAATGACCAAACACAATGTTTCGTTGGCATAAGAATGAGTGAGAATCATTTATGCTAACATGAAGGGAACTGGGAGAGGACAGTAAGAGAAACTACTCAGAAACACACAGTTCTGCGTGGTCTCATTTATATGTCAAAGCTAATAAGTTGATTCCATGGAGAACAGTTCTCACCAGAGCCTGGAAAGGGAAAGGGGTGTGTGTGTGTGGGAAGGGTGTGAAGGGTCATGGGAATGGAATGGAGGTATGGGAAGGGCATGGGGGAGTGGTTCAGGGGTGCAGTTGGCTAGGAGGAGTCACTTTGATATTCCACAGCGCACTCAGCTAGCTGTGGCTGGCCACAGGCAACTGCTCATTTCAAAAGAACCAGTAGAGAAGATTTTTAGATACTCCCAACATAAAGACATGATCAGTGGGCGACCGATATGCCAATTACACTGAACTGATTCTTGCACATTGTATTCAAACATTGAAATATCATGCTGTGCCATGTAGCTATGCACAATTATGTGTTAGTAAAAAAAAAAATGCATGTTTCTTGCTTTTCTTTCCCTTCCTTCCTCCCACCTTCCTTCCTTCCTTCCTTCCTTCCTTCCTTCCTTCCTTCCTTCAAAACAGGGTAGCTCTGGCTGTTCTGAAATCACTATGAAAACCAGGATGGTTTGAAACTCACAGAGATGCAACTGTTTCTGCCTCTCGAGTGCTGGGATTAAAGGTGTGCACCACTATGCCCAGCTTACCTGTTTTTTTAAGAACTGGGAAATGATTAGTATCTTCCATCTTCATAGAGTTGGCCTGAGGAGCAAGTGAAGTCATTGCTGGGAGCTAGTAAGTAGTAATTTTAGGGGCAGAGAAGATAGCACGGTTGGTTAACAAGGACCTGAGTTCCATCTCCAGGACCTACATACAAAAGCCAGGATTGGGACTGGAGAAATGGCTCAGTAGTTAAGAGTAGTTAAGAGGAACTGAGTTCAGTTCCCAGCACCCATATCAGGCAGCTGCCAACCACCTGTAACTCTAGCTTTTGGGGATCTGACACCCTTTTCTGACCTCTGTGGGTACCTGCACTCACATCCTCATACCAACACACACACACACACACACACACACACACACACACACACACACACACACATCTCTTTAAAAGCTAGGCATGGTGCCAGCACGGACATTCCCAGTGGTGGTGTGATAGAAATGGGATCTGAGACTCCTGGGCCACCTGCTTAGAGAGTTCCAGGCCACTGACTCCTGAGGATTGATGGCTGAGATGGTCTTATGACCTCCATATACATTCAAACGAGGAGCATATGCGCCCACCCGTACACATGGGAATCTGCACACGCCTGCACACACCAAACAGTAAGAACAGGTACTGCTGTAATTATTAATAAGAGCTGTATAATCTTTGAACTGGGTCTCATTTTATGTTAAATATATTCTGATTTTTTTTTCCTGTCCTCTGGGTGGTTTTGGTTTTGGTTGTTTGGGTCTATTTGTTTGTTTGCTTGTTTCTCTGTTTTGTGCACTCCACACTGACTTTAAAATGACCATGTGGCCAAGGATGACCTTGGATTCCTCATCCTCTGCCTCTGCTCCCCAAACCCTGAGATTACAGACAGCTATAAGATTTTTACACCTACCAAAACCTGTTAAAATAATTACTCGGCTTTATGGATCTTCCAAAGAAAATTTGTTTCTAAACATTATCCAAGCCCTAAAGGGAAGCTCCTGTGAACACAAGCATGGTTTTCACGGAACAACTTTGCATGCTGTGAAAACGAAGCCTGCCCCGGCTTCCTCTCTGTGTTCTTTTTAGCGAGCTCTAAGGGTGTCTGAATGATAACTGCATTCTCTCATAATACATAATGTTGCCGCTGAGCTTATTTTGCTCGTAGACACGGCACAGGCCCCATCAAGACTAGGCCCCTGCGTAGACCTCCTTCTAGGTGCGTGTGGTTGGCCGCTAGATCCCTTTCACTTCACTGAGCTGTGAAATTGACACGAAATTGTGCCGTTAGCTTGTTTCTGAGGAGTATGTTACACTCGGATATTCTCTTCTTGCTTGCACGGTACATGAAAAAAGATGACAAGATTAAAATGTCCCATAAATGAACGTGAGCAAGAAAATGTAGATGTAATTTGTAATGAATTAAAAACATTGAATAATGTATAAGAACTCTGCAAGCAGAGATGTAGCTGTTCTGAGCAGGCATCTGGTGCCCGAGGAGGGAGCTTTCTTTTTCTTGGCTGACACTTCTCCCAATTTCAATTGTCTTCTCTGTGGCCCGTGACAAGGGGACAGTCTCAGGGTCAGACGAAGTCCTCCAGGAGCATGGCCGAGTGTCTCTGTGTGTGCCGTTTGCTTGGGAATCTCCTTTCTGCAGTTAAATAACACATTGCCAGCCTCTGAGAGGAAATCCAACAGCACTCCACCCTGCTTGTTTGAGAGGAGGTGTCCTTGGGTAAAACACAACCTTCTCAGGCACCCCTCCCGGACCTGTTCTCCTCCCCTGCCTCTCAGGCACCCCTCCCGGACCTGTTCTCCTCCCCTGCCTCTCAGGCACCCCTCCCGGACCTGTTCTCCTCCCCTGCCTCTCAGGCACCCCTCCCGGACCTGTTCTCCTCCCCTGCTGAAGCCTTTCCAGCTTCTTGTTGTGATTATTGTCATAGTGTTGTTTCTTATTTTTATTTTACCATCTGACTTGAGGATCTATCTGACAATAATTGACATCTTACCTCCTGTAAAGAAAAGTATATATAATTGTTAACTGTCTTTTATTCGGTGCTAAAACATGAATTCCACAGGACAGAGCCTTCTCTTCTCCTTATATATTCTGATTCTCTAGTGACTGCCACACAATAGATGTTCAATAAACATTTCTTGAATGAGCAGCTGAAAGAAAGCATGGGCCTATGTGTTCTCTCGCTCTCTCTCGCTCTCTCTCTCTCTCTCTCTCTCTCTCTCTCTCTCTCTCTCTCTCGCACCCAGATCCTCCTCCTCCTTGACACTGTTGTCCTCTCTGTGTCCTGGCAACACCCTCTGTATGGCCCTGAGTTCACATTCCCTCCAATGCCAGCCTGGAGTTGGAGGGGATGTGAAATACGCTTGGATGCAGCTGGGCCTTTCCGTTGTCTCTCTTGTGTAGCACTTGATAGGAACATCAAGGCTGAAGAAGAGCCCTTCCTAAGAGGGAAGGGCTTGCTATGCTTTCTGTAGTTAAAGATCTGTCTTAATTTCCAACCTATCATGAATCAACATTTTTATAAAATAGAAATAAGGGAAAAATTGAAGAGTCAAATATGTAAGCCCTCTTTATTAGATTAGACACAAAAATACTGTTCTGTTACATTTTTGAGGTTGCTACTCTTGAATTTCTGATGTAGTTATATATTTGTTACATGAAATACTTGCTACTCTGTAACAGACAAAGAGTCTACATTGTTTGGAGAGTAGTGTACCAGGTAACTTCAGCTCTGTCCTGTCATTAGAACTCCTAGCTTGTCAACAGTATTACTGGTTACAGAGGTTAAGTAAAATGGAAATTAGTCTCATTTAATTCGCACCAGTAATTGGCTAAAGGGGAAATCATCTGGAGTGGGAATCATAGCAAACACTCACATGTTCCTATGTACTATCTCAGGCAGAACAAGCATGAACAGCTGGCGTGTGTGACCGGACGGTGCCAGGTCACTGCCTTCAGTTGACCACAGCCCATAGGAGTTGCGTACTCATCCTCAAACTAACTGAACCAGCTCACATTTTATTTTCCCCAAAGAGAGGCAAGTATTAAGTACATGTTTACAGAAAAAGAAAAATCTAAAGACTGGGTTTTAAAAGATTTTTGTGAGAATTTTCCCGACTATTTTATAGTCATCTCACATATATCGAATTCAATTTGATCTTGTCTTTCTCAAGCCCCCCCATGTTTAGCTACTACCCTGCTCCTCTATGTTAGCAGTACCTCACCCCCCCCCGTGTTCAGCCATTACTTCCCCATGTTCAACCATTACCCCCCATGTTCAACCATTACCTCCCCCCATGTTCAGCCATTCCCTTGTTCCCCCCCCCACACACATACTCAGCCATTCCCCCAGCCCCTACATGTTCAGCTATTACGCCAGTTATCCCCCTTGTTCAGTCATTACACTGCCCTGGCCCCCCATATTCAGCCATTATCCCCCATGTTCAGCCATTACCCCCATGTTCAGCCATTACCCCCTCCATGTTCAGCCATTTCCTCCCCCCATTCAGCCATTACCCACTCCTCTTCAGCCATTACCTTCCCCATGTTCAGCCATTATCCCCTTGTTTAGCCATTGCCCCCCTTTTCCAGTCATTACCCCCTTATTCAGCCATTACCTCCATGTTCAACCATAACCTCCCCATGTTCAGCCATTACCCCCCATGTTCAGCCATTACCCCCATGTTCAGCCATTACCCCCCATGTTCAGCCATTACCCCCCATGTCCAGCCATTACCCCCTTATTCAGCCATTATCCCCCATGTTCAGCCATTACCTCCTCCATGTTCAGCCATTTCCTCCCCCCATTCAGCCATTACCCACTCCTCTTCAGCCATTACCTTCCCCATGTTCAGCCATTACGCCCTTGTTTAGCCATTACTCCCCATGTTTAGCCATTACCCCCCCATATTTAGCCATTACCCCCCATGTTCAGCCATTACCCCCCATGTTTAGCCATTACCCCCCATGTTCAGCCATTACCCCCCATGTTTAGCCGTTACCCCCTTATTCAGCTATGTTCAGCCATTACCCCCCCATGTTTAGCCATTACCCCTTTATTCAGCCATTACCCCCCATGTTCAGCCATTACCCCCTTTTTCAGCCACTACCCCCCATGTTCAGCCAATACTCCCTTATTCAGTCATTACCCCCTCATTTTCAGCCATTACCCCCTTATTCAGTCATTACCCCCTCATGTTCAGCCATTACCCCCTTATTCAGTCATTACTCCCCCTTGTTCAGCCATTATCCACCTTGTTCAGCCATTACCCTCCTTGTTCAGCCATTACCCCCCCCATGTTCAGCCATTACCCCCATGCTCAGCCATTACTCCCTGTTTTGTCACATATTCACTTTCCATATATTTCTTACTTTGCTTTTGAGAGTAAAACCTTAACCCCTAAGAACTTCAGTTTGTTTTTACTAAGAATAGGAATAGTCTCTTATATAACCACAGTAGAGTACAATTTTCAAATTCAGGATTTTTAAAGTACATTACTAGGAGCCCATTCAGGGCCTAATGGTTCATTCAGAGAGTCATAACTGCTCACTACAAATAGGGAGTCTCTTACATAACCATAGTGCAATTATCAAATTCAGGATTTTTAAATGCATTACTGGGGAACAAATTCAGGGCCTAATGGTTCATTCAGAGACTCATAACTGTCCAGCATGCAGAAGATAAGTGGCCGTGAGCGCTACTCTACTGGCCTCTCCCCACCAAAGCTTCAGGGAACATCCTGCAACAGGGAGTAGGAAAGAGTATTAGAGCCAGGTGATGGGGAGGAGTGCTATGGGCTCCGACTCGGGACATCACGTGATCATCATGTGATTGGCAGATGATCAGTTCATGATCCTCATGTGACTGTCACATGATCATCCCATGATTGTAACATGATACACGATCCTCACATGATCCTCATGTGGTTGTCACATGATTGTCACTCGGTCATTGCACTAGCCTCACACAGTTGTCACGTGATCACCACATGATCGTCACATGATCATTGCATGGTTTCTGCAGACATGTAACCACAGCAGCTGTGGTCACTTGCACAAGCCAGCGGGGGACTGGGGAGGAGCTCTTAAGGCCACACTCTTGCCTGAGGAGTAATTGGTGGTTGACAGCTGCTGGGAGATGAGACCCCATTTTCCTGAGGGATGTTGTCACTAGTATGTTGCCTCTTCCCCAGCGGGTGGCCTGCCACATATGGGCTGCATCAATTAGACTCAGCAGATTGTGAATTTTTTTCTAGAGGAACATGAGGTTGGGAGGGAGATGTGGTAGGCAAATTGAAAGGGCCTCCAGAGTAGTGGTGGATATAATAAAAGTATATTGTATACATATGTGAAATTTTCAAATAATAAATGTTTTTAAAGCAAAAAGCTAAAATATGGAAAAATATCATGGTCTCCTTGATGTCTATAAATCTTACACTAGTGATGTGTGGTGACATCTGCAATGACCAGAAAAGTGCTGTTGCTGTGGTTGTTGCTGTTGCTGTGGTTGTTGCTGTTGCAGTGGTTGTTGCTGTTGCTGTGGTTGTTGCTGTTGCTGTGGTTGTTGCTGCGGTTGTTGTTGTTGTTGTTGTATGCTGGGCAGGTAGACTCTGCTTCTGAGCTGGACTTCAGTCAAGTTCAGGAAAGTTACATTGAATCAGCTCTGCTTTGTGAAGTCACAACTGTCACTCACATTCATGGAATGCCCAGTAACATTTTTGCAGCACAAGATACACTTCCAGATTGTATTTTTCATTTAGCTTTCATGTCTCCTCTCCCTTCCGTGAATTAAACAGTTCTTTAGCCTTCCTTGATGACCCTGCATGCTTTCATAGAATCTGCTTCTAGTTGGGTTCACTCATCTGAGTTTCTTCGGGTTACGTTTCAGGAATACCACAGTAGAAGTGGTTGGTGTTGGGTCTTGGTGCACATCATCAGAATGGGAGTTTTGTTGTCACAGAGGAGAGCCTGGTACATGGTTCAGGTCCGGTCTGCTTATTTGGCAGATTGAACACTAACGTAACACATCGGGAAGGCCCTGCTGGGACTTGCATGTGACATGTCCCCACCAGCTCCTGGGATGTGAGGCAGAGCTGGCTGAAGAAGATGATCAGGCCTGGGCCTCAGTTCTAGTCCTGGCTTTCTGTTCCTGGGCTCTGGCATGTAAGAAACCTTTGTGGCTTATAAATAACTTGTAGGGAGGTCCTTTGAGAATAGATGTGAGCATCTCCTTATCAATCAATGTACATTTGTTAGTTGATATTTATTAAAACCAAACTTTCCCCTCCAACTGTTTAGTCATGTTTAGTACATGAAGGATCCTTATTTTATTCTCTGATGTTGCTAACTTGATTATTTTGCTTTCGGAATGGGAGGCCTTCCCTGTGACTCCTCCTGTGTCCCTGTGAACAAGTCTTCTTTGTTCTTTAAATATTTCTTTATTCCCTAGTGCAAAAAGATGTTGTAGGTTCATGGGCTGGTTCCCTGTCTAGGCCCTGCAAGCTAATCCAGAGTCAAATCTGTGGGCATATATGTATGTATGAATACAGACACATATAGATGCATGTGAAGAGATGCCTGTTACTATGTATGTATTTCCAGAAGAGATGCCTATTACTATGTATACACTCCCAGATATGCACACCTAATATGTATTTATAGGTTGAGACACAGTCTCACTATGTAGTCCTAGCTAGCCTATAACCTTTTCTGTATTTAATTACATTTAAAACTAGGCATGAAAAACTAAGTCCCTACAGACGCCTCTGTTAGAGTTCCCTCTCAGCTCCTACAGTGAGAAATCTGCCGTTTCATCATCTCAATGTGCTTTCTTGGTCCCGTAATAGACACAAAGTAGCTTGAGAAGTACTAATTTAGAAGACTATAAAAACAAACTCCCCAGCTGGAGTTCAGCATTGTTTGGGGTTGTTTGTGTGTTTGTCTGAGAACAAGTCATCAAAATCCCAGGTTCCAGGGCTTTGCAGCTCAGCTCCCGCTCGACAGAATGATGGGGCTGCTCACTTGAAGCAGAGGCAGACTCATTCTCCGGTCTTCTAGCAACCAGAGGTCCAGGAAACAGCCAAGCAGCTCGCGGCGCTGTAGCCCACGTGGTGACAAACAGCTGTGCACCCTTGAATGTCAGTGGCACCTGGGGAAAAGCAGGAGCCTAGAGAAGGGAAACGTCTTCCTCGGGGTTACAGGTTAGGTCTTGCCAGGTTCCCAGGCTCTGGGGGCTCAAGCCGATCAGTTTCATTGGCGTACCTCATGTTTGCAAGCGTGCCTTAGCTTCTACTCCTTGCTCCTCAGACATTACAGCAACAGCCTACTGGAGTTTCTGAAGGAGAAACCTGCAGTGAGCAAACCCGTCTGCTCTCCAGGGCTTCCTGGCC